>OY728136.1:186484522-187122415 GCA_963277665.1 Viscum album | reverse complement strand
ATCTAATATCAACACTTTCTTTTGTTTTGTTTTCCCATGATTCAAAGAAGTGTATTACGTTTGATATGCTAGGTTAATCTAGGGGAATAATGGCATTATCAAAGGATTATTTATGTTGCGTTTTACCATTGAATTTTTAAAGTAACGTTCTTGTATGTAATCTATTTTTCATGACTACTGAACTGATCAGTCCATTGGGACCTGATTCCTTGTAATCATGCCAATGTATTAAAATAATTCACTGGCTCCATGCTTCTGGGGTTGGGGCGTTGCATCATATTTCAATTACCATAAGATAATTATTTTTAACAGATCCATAATAATGTTAATGCATGACAAAATTTACTTCATGATTTGCATCAATTGTTTTAATGAATTGGAGGTCAATATAATTCAACATCCACCCATCACATCATAAAATTCACATATTCATGCATGCAACAATAGAAATTTAATAGTTTTGGTAACTAAATAAATACATTTAAATTAATGAGTTTCATAAATGATTTAACATATCATAATTCATTGAAATATATTTGGGATTCCCAAATGAAAAGGTGATATTTTACTAAGGAAAAAATATCATTTTAATTTTTCAAGAAACAACTACTAAAGAAAAAAAACTCCATTATCGTTAAAAATAAAGTATTTTTGATATTACCATGAGAGTTTTATATAAATTATTTTGGAAAAAAACAATTATATCCTTGTGTGTAAAGGGAACGAATATAAAGATTTATTTTTATTATATTATAGGAATATTGATATTGATAATAGTTGGAAAGGGATGTTAACCCAAAAAAAGGATTTCGGTTTGAGAATTCCTAATATTAAAACTCTATATTTCATCTCTTTTACACATCCTAAATAATTAACATTGTTTTATTAAATCATTTATCCTTAAATGTACTATATTAATTAATGTGACAATATTCCAACTATGAACATTATATTATATTTCATAATTCCCATTATTAAACGATAAATTTATGTGATATCATGTATTCCATAAGAATTTCCTATTTATCATCAATTAGAATAATTTTCAAGGTGATTTATACTTAAGTAGATTTAATACCGCAATTTTAAAATAAATATTTTTTAAAAATTATATATCATATGTTTTTATTATAATTATCTATAAAATGGATGATAAGAAAATAATGGGAAATTTCCTCATTGGTGGGCAAATGACTATTAATATGACAGTTTAGAAAGAGGATTCCATAGATATATAACACGTGATTATATTGAAAATGATATTTTTAAAGTATATTAAAATTATAAATGTATTTTTAAAAATAATATATAATTATGTTAAGATGGTTTGAATTAGAAAAGTTAATAGGATATGAAATTAGAAAGTAAAATTAAATTAAATAGTGAAAGGACATTAGCTCAATATTGATGTGGTTCCTTTTAAATAGCATATAACATATTGAATGGTTAGAGTTTAATTATTGAATAACATCCAAAATGATTATAAGGGTCTTTATAGAGGATATATTGGATGAGATTTGGATTTGGTAAGGGTTGGATGAGTGTTTTTCCATGGGGAGGGAGAGGGTGTATTTATACATTTGGACATGGGTATTTTTAGAATAAAATATTGAATAAAATAATATAGAAATGGTAAAAAATTTCATACTGATCTCTTCCAAACTACGAATAACATATAACAAAAAATAGGTTTAGGACCTCACAACTCTATATCAAAAAATTAAATAATTTATCAATCATTAATTTCTAATAAATGAAAATTTGTTATTTTAAAGGAATAATTTGGGCATCAGACTTTGAAAAATGATTTTTATGTTTGAAATTGTTTTTACTGTTTTTATATAAACCATTCGTATAATTTAATTTATATTTGGGCAAAATTAACAAATGATAATTTATTATGTCGTTGTTCCATCATAATTATATTATAAAATAAGCTATATTTGAAAACCAGTATTTTTACTGTTGATATAAAAAATGATGTGTTTAATAAAATTCCCCAAAAACAACTCTTGTAAAATATTTACATTTTGATTTAAAAAATGAAATTAATTTCATGAATATATATTTCTAATGATTGTAATTCGAATTTTAAATATAAAAATAATTATTTTTATGAAATTTCGTAAAATAATTCATTGAAAAGGTGATTGTATTTTCTTTTAGTTTTAATCAAGATATTTATTTTATTACATTAAAATATTTATATTTACATAAATTAATCTTGATAAATATTATTTAGATTACATTTTTTTATTTTGAGATTAAATTACGATTTGAATATGAATATTAATGTTCCAAATGGTAATGTTACTTTTTTCAATAGTTTGGTTACTAATCCAACAATCATATTTGCTTATTGAATACGAACTTATTGATTCAATTAGAATTTAATACAATTCCACCTAGGTTTCAATATATTAATTCTCTTTGATTTTTATTGGTTTAATAATATTTTATTCAATTTCTATAATTTTGGATGCGGTGAGATTATTTCTGTAGATAATAAGGATCTAAATTTACTAATTATAGTTTTCTTTATTTTATTGTAATTATATTGTTTTTAATTTTAGGGGTTTAGTTTCTACTTCTAGTAATTATCTCCATTAATTAAATAAATTTTTTGTTTTATTTATGTGATGTTTGTATTTAATACTAAATAATATAAAATAACCCAAATTTATTTGAAAAAATATATCATTTATAAACTCTATGACGCTACCAACACCATGAAATTATATATATATATATATATTATATGGAAATAATCACACATTATTTGATATCTTATTTAACATGATCCCTTGAATCTAAAACAACTTTCATAATAAAATATTTTTCTAACTTAGAAATTAATGATTTATTATAAATAAAATAAATACATAATGAATAATATGGATATTGGTTATATATATTTCAAAATATTTTATTTATTTATAATTAATAATCACTAAAATTTTAATTAGTACATTAGATGCTTTAAAATTAGGTTTCATTCATTAATAGTATTTATTGTATTGGATTAATGGATATTAAAATTATTTTCTTCTAGTTTTAGAAATTTAGTTACAAAAAAGGAAATAATTTTTAATATAATAATATCAAGATTATATTATGTTAATTTTTTTATAAATATTATGTTTATTGTGAATATTGAAAATTCATATTTTTATAAACCTATCATATACTTCCAAGTGGAAGTAAAATTGTGTTCTGAATTTTATATCTGCGTAAAATATTTTTCTATTAATTATACATAATATATTGAATTAAATAATAATCATCATTATATTTTATTTTTTATATGTTTATTTTTTGTCTAAAAATATTTTTTTTACAAAAGATGATTTTATGGGAAAAATGTATTTTTAACCACGTAAATTAAATTTATCAATATTGACGTTTTATTTTAAAGAAATTTTCTTATAATGTAATCTATAATTTTTTTTACCATTTTTATAGTGGGTTTTACAGGTCATTCAATGATGATTAACTCTGTTTTGTGCTTAAAATGCTACTTAATTAAATAGGTTTGTGGTGTTTTAATCAATAATCTTAATATGAGTTACTTCCAATTGAAGTAATTTAACTTCATAAAATTTATTCCTTATTTTTGAACCATTAAAATTAATATTATTTATAATGATTAAAATATTTTTTGGTCATATTAAATTGTATAAATAGTAAAAATACGGCACCATTATATGTGGATAAATTTTGATAATTATGGTTCAAATATTGTGATAATTCTAAAATCATTTATCATACTTATTATTGGATGAAATGATTTATAAAATTATCACATTATGATAGACATTTATTTTTATTATGGGATAATTTTACCTAAAAATTACATAATAATATTTTAATCCTTTTAAATACACTATGTGTATCCCTCCACCCCAAAAAAGGTCACCCATGTTATATCTTCATTACACATTCATAATCATCCTAGATTAACCAATAATTACAAATTTACCTTCTAAATTTCCCTATAAAATAATTATATTTTCTGGACTCTGTATAATTCCATTCAATCCCCTTAATAAGAGATTTATTAGAGATCAACTAAAGAAGAATTAGTCATGTTACACAACCACTAAAAACATATTTCATCTTCTACCTCATTTCAATGTTTGGTATTCATCATAATATATTCACTTAAATTTTATAAATTCAATTAAATTCTATTATTATTGTAGAACATATATTTTCTATAAACTTATCTAAATAAATTTAAACAAATGTATCACTCATTTGTACAAGTAGACTATCACCTTCTAGGTAGCGATATAACTCATTTTATATCTCCGTAATTAAAGGAAGGTTTTTATGTTGTATTTAATATTTATATATTTTATTTTTATATTATTATTATTATAAAATTAGATTATATTATATACACGATTATCATTCCATCCTTTGGTAAACGATAATGTTTCTTGTGCATACATATAGAATATCATCTGTATAAAGTGATATGATTTAATTTTTTTACTTTAGAGGATTTCAAAAATAGCTATATTTAATAAATATATATTATATATAAGATAGAATAATTATTCACAAAAGAGTAATTATTATTTACCTTTATCTTGTTCGTTAAAACAAAATGTAGAAGCATGAATCTTGCATGTGTATGGACTAATTTCTCTGATAAGTGATGTAATTCAATTTTAGTCACTTATTTATATGAATGATTATAAAATATTATATAATAATTATATTTGTTAAAACTTTTCAGGATTTAATGTTTTTATATGATCAAACTATGATAAATGTGACATGAATGGGACCATTGAACATAAATATGATTAGAAAACAATCAAATTTTCCAAAAATGTAAAATCTAAGGATGTGTTTTTCATATAAATATAATTGTATATTATAAAATAATTATAAATAACATGATATACATAAATTTTTCATTTTAAATAATTTATAATAAATATATATTAATATGATTTTATGATTTAACTCATACTAAGTAACACAAGACATGGGGTAAATGAATTATGTTTCAACCCCATATTAATTGTGATTGTTTATGATTAAATTTATTTTACGGAGAATAAATTACCATTTTCTGATAAAGCCCTTTTTTTTAATTTTCCACTATTTATTCTTGTTTTTATCATGTAATAAGTCTATTTTTATCCCATCGTTACATAAATATATCAAGAAAATATTTTTAATAAACTAACATTATTTCTTCTTTGTCATGAATATTTTTCTTCTATAACCATATTTACATACAAAAAATTCTAAAATCATTTTTTTATTATTGTAAAATTATTTACTAAAGTCATATTAACCGATGTATTTATTATAAATTTATTTTTGATGTAATTTTAATTTCATTTTCAAATAAGGTTTTTTTATCGAATTTATGAAAGAAATCATTATTTAATCAATTAAGACATGAATGAAATCTCATTCCATAATTATGTATCAGTTAATTGAATCACACATTAAATATTTGAATGAATAATTACATTTTTTTAATATTTTATAACTTCCTTAAATTTTAATTATGGTTTAATAAGGATGTGATCCAATGATTCCATCTGTAATACTATATATTTTTTATTATAATGATGATATTTTTATGAAAACCATTTATTTTAGGGTGGTTATTCTATGATGATACGTCTAATGTTTCATGATATTGATATATATATATATTGGTTATGTCATCGGTGAAAATTGAATTATATCACCATCCAATTTTGGGGTAATGCGAATTCAATATTTCATGATATGATGATGATAATAATTAATATGATTGTGAGTATATGTTTTCAAATAATGATGCAAGAGTATGGTTGATTCTATTTATATTCACTATAATATGTGTGGACATTTTTGGAATAATTTTTTAGTAATTTTTATTTGTTATTATGTTTTGTTTCTATATATGCTCATAAGGTTATGTCTGGACATGATTATTCTATTTTTACATTAATAGTATTTATTGTCCTTCTAATTCAACATCATTATTTTGTTACTATTCAATGGTGGTTAATACTTCAACACCCTTGTCGATCATGCTTCTGGATAAGATTTTAACTTTGAGTTTATGATATAATAATTTATATGCTTGAATATTTTGCATTAACAAAATGAAAGTGAATATTTTATCATTAAATTCTTATCATCTTATGATCTAATGATTTATATCGCCCAAGTTTGATGTTAATGTAAATTTTACCTAACCCCTTATTATATTCTCCTTTCCCAAGTATTAATCATATGTTCTATGTTTTTTGACAATACAATGTTAAATTATATATTTAATTATTTTTGAAATGATTAATATTATAAATAAATTTTAATTTTTTGAATCTACTCTTGCATTAATCCAAACCATTATGCTCCCATTGAATGTTAACTTAGGAGATATATTGGCTATTTATCAAAAATATGTTATATATATGTAGGCTATTATTTGGACTTTTTAGTTGGTATATTAGGAAATGTGTTTTTGTTTTCAAGGATTCGATTACAGTAAATACACATATATGACCTATTAAAAAACAATTGTGAACTAGAAGTGATATAGGATAAACCTAAAGTGTCATAGGATGATAATAAAGTGTCTTAATTTTGGGCATATATGGAATGATTTTCAGGGGTGTTTTTATTTTCACCTCAGTTATCATATCTTGATAATTACGTTATGTTATTTAATCAATTTATTTAAAAATAAGGAATCCTGTGAACATAAAACATTCAATCCAATGCAATGATTCAAATCAAATGAATGAAAATTTCATTGGAGGTAGGATACATGTGATGTAACTATGATCACTGAACACTATCAATCTATGAGAAACAATGTGAATCATATTTTTCTTTTTTACACACCATGTGGAAAGCACTATTGCATTTAATACATAGTATGAAAATTCCCACTCCTTCTAGTTTTATTCTTAATCACTAGATTCAAAGTATCAGATCAATGCAATTAAAAATTATATTTTCTATTATTAAATTCTCACACCATGAAAATGATTTCTCAGCTTACTCTCTCGTTGAGTTCAATGCTTATCAATGGTTGGCTCTTATCAAGAACCATAGGAATAAGGATTTAATAAATGACCTTTATTGAGAGGACTTTAATTGGGAAATTAAAAATAATTTCACTAAAAAACTCCTCATACTATGATGTAAAGGTATAATCATGATCTAAATAAATGATGAATCATTATGTACATATGATGAAAACATTATCTTCTTCCCATAGTATACTACTAGATTTATACTTGACAGTCCTAAAATAATTGATCAATTATTTTGGGGGTTGAAACTTAGTATTCTAAAGTTGTTATCATCATGTGGAATTTTTAACTATAAATAAATTGATCAATATGATTAGAAGGATTAAATTAACAGTGGGAAATCCAATTAATATTATGTTTTTAGTGATAATAATTAATAGATGGATATTCCTAAAAAATGTAGTGGTAAATAAAAATTAGTAATGAAATTACAACAACCTATATGCCAAAAATGTGAGGGAATGTACTCATAAATTGTTATGAAATGAACTAGTAATTTATTCAATTAAAAAAGAAAAACCATCAAGCTATTTATTTTTAGTGGTGGATGGAAATTTTAGTAAATGCAATACATTAGAACAATGACACACTCAATGATGTTAAATATTTAATATTTTGGTAGATAGGTAATTATTCATAAAAATGATATAATCCTTGAGATAACAAGGACAGTGGGACTAAATAACACCTTAAGAAAAAAGATAAAGGGAAGACCATTCTTAACAAAAATTATATGATAAAGTATAATTATGGGGAGAAAGGTTAGCATATCATACAATGTAGAAATGAAAATGTTTTATTTGATTCTAGATCTTGCCACTTTTTTATTTGAATAATTTTCTATTTGAATCAAATCACCACCTCAATGACTAGATGTGTAATTAGTAGTGAAAACACCAAATGGTAAGATAATCCAAACTCACCAATTTGAATCTTCTCCAATTGATGTTCATGGTAATGTGCATCAATTTTATCTTTTTAGTCTTTCTATAGTTGAATTGATCCATATTTGGGAATTGATGAGATTTTTTAATATAAATAACCTAATAGTTGAACAGGAATAAAATTCATATTACATAATTTGAACCATTATATTAGTGAGTATTATTTCAATGATAAATATTATCTTACAATAGAAATTATATCATATTTATGGAAACTTGTTCATATACAATTTTTTTCTTTAATATAGATGGTTGGGGATAAATGTAACAACTTGGAATTTTATCAATGGAAATTCACTTATTATAATTATTTTAAATAGTCTAATTCACTTAATGAACACAATTAAAACATTATAAATGATTATTTAATGAATTAAGATATATTTATATAAAATAAAGCACATATACTTAATGAATTGCAACTTCACAGTTGGAATTGAAATTTTACCAATAGATATATTAATTTGGAAAATAGAAAAATAACATAACCTAAGAATGTATATATAAAATTTATTTATGTTTTGAATGATAAATGACATATTTATATCATGGTACAAGTAAATAAATATTCTAAAAATAATTAATTAATTGTTAGCCTTTTTCTAAATCATACATGTTTATTTACAATTTTATAAATAATATAACAATTTAAAGAAAAACATTTTTTAAAAAAATATATTTATATGCTATTATTAGGATGATTTTTGATTATAGGGTAAATTAATGAGCTCTAAATTCAATTTTCAATGTTTTATACAACCATTCATAATTTTGAAATTGATATTTTATGAATAAATAATTATTTTAATTAAAAATTAGTTTTATCCTATTTAAAAAACTATTTTCATAAAATGGAGTGTATTTCATAAACACTCCATCATTATTTCATATATTGTTTTATAACTATATAAAATATTTATATTATTGATCCGAAATTAATAAAAACAGACTATAATAATAATAAAAATACACCCCTCCTAACCAAATAAATACCACCACATCACCTATTTTATTAACACCATCTAAGAGTAGTAATATCTTCATATTTATCTGAATCCTCATCCCAATAATATTTCCAACTTCAAGGAGCCTTTGGCCTAAAAAAATAAAAAATTTATTTCCCTAATCATGTTCTCAAGTAGATGAATTTGAAGAGGTAAAATCCTTTTTCGTTTTCTTTCAATTTTCTTTCAATTTTTTCCTTATCATCTTCTAACATAACAATTAAAAAAGTTTTATGACATCACCATTTTCAGTTACAAAATATAATTTTATTGCGTTAATGGAATAACCAATCATTCAATATCTTTCTTCATTCTTTTATACTAAAAAACAAAAAAAATTATCCCTGATGTGAAGACATTCCCAATCATGGGTAATATTGTAACAACCTAATATTTCATAGTAAGTTATTTTCATTAAAGTAATTCAATATCTTGTGCTACACGTAACACCGAGTTCGTGCGCACCACAACATAGCAAACCAGCTGTTCAAAAAGTGTTTATGAATAGTATTAACGAAATTTTGAATATTATACAATCCATATAATTTTGACATCCATATTATGTGTTTCTTAGACATAATATAAGATCAAATTCAATTTTTTAGATAAAAGAAGTGTTTTTTAAAAAATGAAATTTTACTGCCTTTTAATGGTGAACCATTTTAAATACAATATTTAACACTTTTATATATTAAATTTGACAAAATAAACATCTTCTTGAGAAGAGGGACATCAAAATTTAGTTTGGATAAATTTTCGTTGCTTTTCTGATAAATTTCATATTTTGATGAATAATGAAAAATACAAAATTTAAATTAAAAATAACATTTTTGATCAAAATAATTTATATTTTTAAATTATATATTTGAATAGTTTTGAGGTATTATAATATTATATTTTTACCATTTAATTCAATGTTGGTGATTGGATGTAATTTTACATTTCTATTAGACATAAAGACATATCAATCTTTTGATAGTATTTACTTCTTAAAAACCCACTTTTTGGTTTTGACAATGGGATTTTTTTAAAATTTATTAATAAAAATTTCATTTTTATTAATTTTTTTAAATAGAAATTATTTTTTAATTAAAATTATCAAAATTATCTTAAAGTGGTTTTTTGGAATTTTTCTGAAAACTTTCAATTTTTGATGAATACTGAAAAACATAGCATTATTGTTAGAAACAGAATTTTTGATAAAATAATTTGTTATTTTCTTTAAATTTATTTTAAGCCATAATAGATACATAATACCTATATAAATTCAATGTAATTCATCGGAGACATTTTATAATAAGATTAGATGCATAAAATTTTGTTGAACTTTTAACAATCTTTTACCCACCTTCTAGGAACATTTGCAAATTTGAAAAAAGCATAATTTTACAACATATGTGGATTGAATTTTTAAAATATGAGAGATATGGTTGAAATAATTAAGTAAAATATGGTTTATCAAGATGAATTTTTTTTGTTGAATAGTAACTTTTGAATTTTATTTACCATAGTTAAAAGTAAATTGGGTAATTAATGGTAAAAATGATATTATAATTACCCACACACATGTCCTAATTCTATTAGATAAGTGAATTTAGACCAAAATAAACCTTATAAATACAATATGATCTTTCTTATTCACTTGGATTTGATTAGGAAATTTATTATTATTTTATTTAAAGAAGAGTTAAAAATGTAAAATTCAATGTTTAATAACAAAACCACTTTTAATATAGGGTATAAGATAAGATAAATTCGACTATAAATATTCATTTAAAATATAAAAATATTTCCTACCTCATGATATTTTAGTTATAATTTTTAGATGCTAAATATTTAAATTTATTTATGACACAATGATGATGCAGCAATTACCTAATTAATGAAATATTAAAATAATTGATATTATTTATATTAAAATAAATGAAAAATGAAACTTTTGATTCATTACAATAATTTTATAGGTTAATATGACTTGTTAGGGTTGATTTAATGAATTCTTTTGTAGTAATCAAGGTGATATGACTTTAACAAAAACAAAATACTAAATAGTGTCAAAATTTACATAATCGAATTTTTAAAAAAATACTATTTTATTAAATTATATATTATTAATAAAAATCAAAGGTTCAACCAAAAGACATATATAATGATATATATATATATATATATATCATTAGTTAACAACTTTAGGTTCTCTTGTTAGTTTATAGTATGTTTATTATCCATATAATATAAGAACAAAGAAGACATCGTAAAAGTTAAAATAAATAACTAAGAGATAAATCTAAAAGAAAAAGGTAATATTGTGACCTTAACTTGTATAAAACCTATTGGGTGGTAGAATATTTACCTATAAATGTATTATCCTAGATATAAATCCATTTGGATTCATTATACACTAAAAATGATTATATAATAAAATAATATTTCATGTTTTTCCAAAAGTGTCCCTCACCTCCCTTATGAAAGGGTACTTCATCTCCTACTAAATTGACACCTCCAAATCCATTTGGCTCAGCCAAAACTAGCTTAAATATCTTCCAATATACCCTCAATTCAACATAGAAGATTTAATTTTATCATAAAGCCAACCTAAGGATCCCTTTTGATCAAATCAAAAGGAAGAACTCGAAGAAGAGGTAATAATTTCACCACCTATTTCAATGTTCATTTCTTCTTCCACTTCATCTTTCTTTGTTGTTTCCATAATGTTGTACCTTATTCCTACTGTTATGTTATTATAAATTTGTTACAACCATATTCATTATTCTACCCATCCTATGAATGATATAGTCGCCAAACGTGCGTATGTACGACTTACCATCTCTATGTCATGGTGTAGTTTGTTATTCAACACTTAATTATTTCGATGGGAATAATAATGATATATAATTGACATAAATAATAAATATAAAATGTTAATTATTCTGTATATATGATATAACATAAAATTCTATACGATTATACCTTCAATTTAATGATATTGTCGCTCATGCGTACATACAGATTACCGTCTCCACGAACACGATGAGATTCATTCTCCTTCATAACAATTCAGGAATAATTTTCATTTTATGATTAAAAATAATTTTTATGATCTTAATATAATTCTGTATATGAATCAAATACATCATATCTATAATAAACACGACTTACGTAACAAAACATATAAGGGAAAATGAATCTGTTAACACCCAAAACAATGATACTACTAAAATATTGTCAACAAAGAAATATCAGAAGATAATATGTGATATAATATTTATGAATGTTGTTCTTTTATAAATTATTAACAATGATTTAACTATTATATCTGAGTTTAACGTACCCTTGACTAAAGAAAAGTACATGGTAAAGGATTTTCATCTCACTTTTACTCCCATGAGATTCATGCTATATTTTTCACTATTACCTTTTATGTGGTGCATGCACTACCCATGATTGTATTATTTGTGTAACTGTTGGGCAAAAATCCCTCAAGGTAACATTGAAGTATTTTTGGGTTGGTTGTGTTTGTTGACAAAGCAGGTTCTCATGGATATTTGTCGAGTTCCCGAGAAGTTGTTGACAATCCATGTTGAAAAAGAACGATGACAAAGGAAAAGGCGATCTGGAGGCGGTACAAAAAGAGCAGTACAAGGTGGCGCCGTTTCCCAGTGTTTGCCAAATTTTTGGGGTCCAAAATTTGGAGTTTGGTGAGCATCGCGAAAAGAGGATTTCAATGAAGAGCACAATTTAATATGGCAAAGGCATGAATTTCGCGAAGATAGGATGCATGGTTTGGAAATCGCGAAGACCAGAAGAATGGAGGCGGTGATGCTTCGTGATTACGTCAAGCTTCGCGAATGGAAGAGGCTGAAGCGCATCGCGGCAGAGAAGGGCTTTGCGAGAGAACATCGCGGCGAAGGCGCGAAGGAATGTTGGGCTTCGCGAGGGAGCTTCGCGGCGAAGGCGCGATCCGCGAAGGTAAGTTGACGGTGATTCATCGCGACTACATCAAGCTCCGCGAACGGATGATTGCCGTAGAGCTTCGCGATTTGGACAGAATTTCGACAGAAACTTTGGAGCTTCGCGATTTGAGATGACGTGGCGTTGACTTCGCGCGGAAGGGACGAAGGTCGGTGGAATCGCCTATAAATTGAGGCCGACCCCTTCAGGCGAAGTAGAGAGAATTTTCAGAGAAAATACTTTGCTCTCGATTTGCGAAGGTGGTTCGCGGAGCCAGTGTGCTTCGCGAAAGAGGTGCTTCGTGGCGGCTATTGTAGCTCCGCGAAACCTGTGAGCTCCGCATTGGCCTTCTTAGCTTCGCGAGGGTCGTTTCTTTGCGACGTCTTGAGCATCGCGAGAGTGCTTCGCGAAGGAGCTTCGCGAGTGAGCTTCGCGAAAAGACAGGAGCTTCGCGAAGGCTTGTTTGAGCTTCGCGAAATTGGGAGCCTCGCATTGTAGGGTGCTTTGCGAAGGTCTTTCCAAAGGTTGGTTGCCCAGTGGATAGTGGCAAAGGGGTATTCATCTACGGGTGAAAGTTGAACTTCAAAAGAGCATCTACATACAGAGGAAGATGCACTTCTTAAGGAAAATGAAGAGACCTACAGGTCTATAAACTGTGAGTGGATTCCATCCAAGAGCAGTGAGCTCAGGAAGAGGAAAAAGGTGATCCTCTCCACCGGCAGTGAGCCAGAGAGAGAGAAATAGGGAGTGACCCTTGGGAAAGCAGTGAGCTGACCCTAAACATTGTAAAGGCAGTGAGCCTGGGCATAGAAGTGATCTAGCCCGAACCTTGTAATCCACAGCTTGTGAAGATTAGTGGAATTTGGTATGACCGGCAACCTGTCGGCGTATGCTCCTTGGACGTAGCCCTTAGCGGTGAACCAAGTAAAGTTGTTGTGTCATGTGCTTGCTTTACATTCTGTTTATTTCGTGCAACATGGAAAAGAGAGAAGAGTGTTTTGCTTAATAGCGAAACAAGATCAGAACGGGCATTAATTTTTAATTAGTCATACCCTGATTCACCCCCCCCCCCTCTCAGGGTATCCAGCCTAGTGGACCTAACAAGTGGTATCAGAGGAAAGGGTTAACAGTTGGTCTTCTCTCAATGGAGGTCACTAATCATAGAGGGATTCCGATCTTCGACGGATGTAATTTTCAGATATGGAAGAATCGAATGCAACACTATTTCCGATCTTTGGGAATGGATGTGTTTTCAGCAGCTATGCATGGTATCACAGCTGATATTACTAGTGGTGCATTATCAGAAGCTGAGCACAAAGAGTTGGATGCTGATTCCAAAGCAATAAATGCATTAGGGGGAGCCCTCTCTAATCCCATTTATACAAAGGTGATGTCATGCAAAACGTCACATGCCATGTGGGAAAAACTTTTGAATATTTATGAAGGGGATACAAAAGTCAGAGAGGCAAAGCTGCAAGTGTTGTGGAACAAGTATGAAGATCTCAAAATGAACCCGAATGAGTCTGTTGATGCATTCTTTGACAGGGTAAATGTTGTGGTAGAAGACATGCGGGGTCTTGGAGAAATTATCGAAGACATTAAAATCGTAAAGCGCATCTTGAGAAAGCTTCCACCTCGGTTCAATCCGAAAGTTTCTGTGTTGGAAGATAAAGATCCGAAAGAGCTAACATTGGATAACCTACACAGCACTCTTGTTGCATATGAAATGAGAAATGATGACAACGATGCTGTGGAAAAGGGGAAATCCAAAGAGGTGGCATTTAAGGCCATGAAGAGGCTCACTATTGAAGATTCTAAGGAGGAAGAAGAGTCAGATGAGGTGATGTCGTTCCTTTCTTCAAATCTGCAAAGAGGAAAAGGAAAGTTTAAAGGGAAACTTCCACTAGCATGCTTCCGATGCGGAAAGGTTGGTCATCTTGCTGCAAGATGCTCCAAAAAGTTTCAAGAAGAAAGCGATGAAGATGAAGTTGAGATTCCCATGAAAAAATCTTCAGTCTATGTGAAAGGGAAGAAGCAGTTCAAGAGAAATTTCTTTAAAAAGAAGAATCTTCTTTCCCAAGAAATTGATAGTTCAGCTGAGTCAGAGGGTGAAGAAGTTGAAGAGATAGAAAACTGTAGAGATCGTGGTCAAAATGCGATGGTGGCTGTTGCTAGTAGCGCTCTAGAAAAGAAAGAAACTGAAACTGATGAAGAAGAAGAAGAAATTGAAGGGAGAGTTGACATGGAAGCTGAATTAGAAGCAGCTCTTGAAGAGATAGATGTTTGGCGAGCAAAAACAAAGAAAGCCAATAAGATAGTACATGATGCCAAACTCTACATGCAACAACAAGAAGAAGAGAAGTCTGAGCTTGAGAAAGAAATTGAAAATCTTAAGTCTTCCAGGCCAGAGCGCACAGAAAAGGTTGATGAGCATAAGCTCAAGATTGAAGAGCAGAAAAGGGAGATCGACTGCTTGAGTCGAAAAGTGAAAGATCACGCCAAGCGTATTGAAGAGCTTGAAGAGGAAGTTGTCGGTCTGCGGAGAAAAGTTAAAGACCAGGAAAAACCTTTGAATCCCAACACATTCTTGGGAAATCTGGTCGTTACGAAGACGGAAAAGAAGAAAGAAGAGCCTAGTAGTTCAGCAGGAAAGAAGCAGCAATTGAACTCAGATGTTGAGGCTGATTCATGGCTTAATCAGAAACAAAATTCTACGGAAGTTGAAGTTAGACCGCAAGCACTTGTCCCGAGATTGAAAGTGGATTTGAGCACAAAGCAGAATCAGAATACTCAGAGATCCAAAGGGGAAACTCGTAGTGCTGAAGTAACACGAAGGAATTCACCTTATATCAGGTGTTACTGTTGTGGAAAGATGGGACATTCACAGTATGTGTGTTCCATAGCCAAAAGATATCGAAGGGAACAAGAACAGAGATGGAAGCCAAACAGAGAACGGTTTCCCAGAACATTTTTTGAAGGAAACTGTTTTTTGTGCGGAGGATTTGGACACATGGCTAGGTACTGCACTCCGACCATTCAGAAAAATGTGCCAAAGCAGAATCAAAATGATCGCAAGCAGCAGATCAGTAAACCGACAAGTGAGTTAAAAGTTCAGAACAGATTTGCAGTTTTGCAAGATGAAGCTGGTCCATCATACTCTGAGAAAGAACAGAAGCCTCAATCCATGCCGAGTATGAAAGAAAAAGTATGGACTAGGAAGAAGAAAACTGAGAAGGCCGTAGTTGCTGAAATTTCCCTTAAAGCATCAGATCGTTCTGGTGTTTGGATCCTTGACAGTGGTTGCACATCCCACATGACGGGTAATAAGGATCTGGTTACAGGCATAAAATATGACAAAGAAGGAGTTGTCAAGTTTGGAAATGATGAAGGCCTGAAGATTGTTGGCTCAGGAAAAGCCAAGTTTGGGGGCAAAGAAATGAGACATGCTGATGTCTTGGTGGTAGAGGGTCTCAGTCATAATTTGCTTAGCGTCAGTCAACTATGTGACTCTGGGCACTCTATACTATTTACCAAGAAGATGGGTATTGTTAAAGGAAAAGATGGAATAGTCATTCTTCAGGGAAAACGAACAAAGGGGAATCTTTACCTGATAGGTGGGGAAGAAGATTCATGCCTTTTATCCAGAGAAGAAGAAAATCAGTTGTGGCATAAGCGACTTGGTCATCTATGTCAACCATCTATGGAAGATCTGGTAAAGTGTGACGCTGCTAGAGACCTTCCCAAACTATCACGTGATCGCACTCATACATGTGATGCTTGTCAACAAGGGAAGATCATCAGAAAGACATACAGGCCAAAGGAACAGAAATCAACTAGAGTGCTCGAACTGGTGCATGCTGATGTATGTGGACCTATCTCACCACGAGCTATAAATGGGCAAAGGTACTATGTACTTTTCATTGATGACTATAGCAGAATGGCCTGGGTATTCATCATAACCCATAAGACAGAGGTATTCAGTTGCATAAAGCAGTACAGGAGGGAATCAGAAAAGATGCTTGGGCAGAAAATTCTGAAGTTTCGTACTGATAACGGTACGGAATTTACAAACAGTCAGGTTGAAAACTATCTCGAGAAACATGGGATAAGGCATCAAGTCTCATCAGTAAGAACTCCCCAACAGAATGGAGTAGTTGAAAGGAGAAATCGGATCATCAACAACATGGCCAGAACAATGCTTATTGATAAGGACCTGCCAGAGAAATTTTGGAAGGAAGCAGTTCTGACATCGGTCTATGTTTCAAACAGGTCCCTGTTATGTCCGAAGCAAGGGAAGACTCCATATGAACTATGGTACGGAAAGAAGCCAACGTTGAAGTACTTTCGAATCTTTGGAAGTAAGTGTTTCATTCTCAACAAAGAACATCATAGGAAGTTTGAGGCACGAGGAGATGAAGGGATATTCCTTGGCTATTCCGGGAAAAGCAAAGCGTATAAATGTTTCAACAAAAGGCTGGGAAAAATCATTGAAAGCAATGATGTCACTATAGTTGAAAATGAGCAGAATACTCAACGATCCAGTGAACAGTTCCTGGATGAAAGTGATGATGAGGTAAGCAACCCAGGGGGAGCAGAAGTGGCAGAAGCTGACTCAGAAGAAGATACTGACAATGAACAAGAAAGTGTCAAGTCTGTATCTGCAAAGAAGCCAAAGAATCGAGCTGAAATTGACAGGCAAAATATCATTGGTAATCAGACAGCTCCAGTTCAGACTCGAAGAATGAAATCATTATAGCAAACATCTTTTTTATCTTAGGTGGAGCCAAAATGTTTTTCCGATGCAGCTGAAGATGAAAACTGGCTTCAGGCTATGAATGAAGAGCTTGATCAAATTGAGAAGAACCAGACATGGGAGATTGTTTCGAGGCCAGCAGACAAGAATGTCATTGGGACCAAATGGGTCTATCGCAATAAGATGAATGAAGATGGCACAGTGATTCGGAACAAAGCACGTCTAGTGTGCAAGGGGTACTCCCAGATCGAGGGAATTGATGTTGATGAGACATTTGCACCGGTCGCAAGGCTGGAGACAATAAGATTATTCCTAGCCATCGCAGTGCAAAGGAAGTTCAAAGTGTTCCAGATGGATGTAAAATCTGCATTCTTGAATGGTGTTCTAGAAGAGGAGGTGTATATTGAGCAGCCAGATGGTTTTCTCATTCATGAGGATGAGAACAAAGTTTGCAGGCTGAAGAAGGCATTGTATGGGCTGAAACAAGCACCAAGGGCATGGTACTCAAGGCTTGATCAGTACTTGAAGAAGCTTGGTTTTCAGCGTGGAGGAGTTGATTACAATCTCTATTTCAGTAATGACAGTAATCAAAGGATGATGGTGTTGGTTTATGTCGATGACATAATATTTGGTGGATCAGATGAAGCTCAGTGCAGACAGTTTTCCGAATTCATGAAAAATGAGTTTGAAATGTCAATGATTGGAGAGCTAACGTTTTTCCTTGGTCTACAGGTAACACAAGGAAGGAATGGAACATTCATTTCTCAATCTAAATATGCCAAGGAGGTCTTGAAAAGGTTTGGAATGGAAAATTCCAAGGAGATGAAGACTCCGGTGGCTACCCGGATGAAATTATCAAAAGATGAGGATGGCAAGGCAGTTAATGTCACAGAATACAGGCAAATCATTGGAAGTCTGTTGTACTTAACCGCAACAAGGCCTGATATTGTTTTCGCCACATGCCAAGCAGCGAGATATCAGAGTAATCCCAAGGAAAGTCACATGCTCGCAGTGAAAAGAATACTTCGGTATATTAAGGGCACGGTGGACTTCGGCTTGACATACAATGACAAATCTCAGCCAGAGTTATTGGGGTACACTGATGCAGACTGGGCCGGTTCAGCAGATGATAGAAAATAAACATCTGGAGGTGCATTTTATCTTGGCGGACTATGTATTGCTTGGTTGAGCAAGAAGCAGGATTGCATTTCATTAAGCACCGCAGAAGCTGAGTATATTGCGGCCACTCAAGCATGCACACAGTTATTGTGGATGAAGCAGCAGCTTGAAGATATGGGAGTTGAAGTGAAGTCTCCGATCGGAATCCAGTGTGACAACTCAAGTGCTATAAATCTTAGCAAAAATCCCGTCCATCATTCAAGGACAAAGCACATTGAGATTAAGTATCACTTTATCAAGGAGAAGGTTGAGCAGGGGATCGTGAAGTTGGAGTATGTGCCTATAGAGCTGCAGGTTGCAGACATTCTGACAAAGGCCTTACCCAAGGCAGCATTTGAGAGGCATCGACTGGCTCTGGGAGTTCAGTCGACTCCCCGCACTTGAAATAGTGTGGATATGGGACCACCCCCCTCTCCCCGAGGTATGACGTGTTTTTCCCTACTATGCTGATCTGAGTTCTCTATTATGTTATAGACTACAAAGGCGTGACCTTTGGGTTCGTTGACAAAGGGGGAGAAAAGTGCTTGACAAAGTACTTGACAAAGGGGGAGAACAGTGTTAGTTCAAGGGAGAAAATAGTGCGGAGATTTGATAAATCATAATTGATACGGGGAGAAGCTGACAGGTAGAGCAGCCAGAAAGGGGGAGCAATGAGAAAGGGGGAGTGTATGAAATCTGACGATGCTAGAAGTGATCGATCATATCATAGAAATCACGACAGCTGAGGATCGTGATAAAAGCAGAACAGTGGTGTTGGAATGGTGTGAGACGGTGTCCAACTATCAACAATTGGTATCAACTAAAGAATTCACCAATTGGTATCAGTGTGGTTCTACAACTGGTTTTATTTTAGGAATTGGTATCATGGTGGAATCGACAATTGGGGTCTAACATGAAGTGATTCATTGATGAACTTTACATACTACTCTTGTTTCTCACGCCGAGAATTGCTCATGTGGGCTTAGAGTGCGTGTTAAGTGAATCCTTGAACACTGTCACAATCGCAAGAGGCGAATGGTGGTAGCAGCTGGAAGAAGACTCAGTGAGGCATCACAGTGCAGAAAATCATCCTGAGCAAAATTGTGAAGAGTTGTCAACAAACCCAAAGGGGGAGATTGTTGGGCAAAAATCCCTCAAGGTAACATTGAAGTATTTTTGGGTTGGTTGTGTTTGTTGACAAAGCAGGTTCTCATGGATATTTGTCGAGTTCCCGAGAAGTTGTTGACAATCCATGTTGACAAAGAACGATGACAAAGGAAAAGGCGATCTGGAGGCGGTACAAAAAGAGCAGTACAAGGTGGCGCCGTTTCCCAGTGTTTGCCAAATTTTTGGGGTCCAAAATTTGGAGTTTGGTGAGCATCACGAAAAGAGGATTTCAATGAAGAGCACAATTTAATATGGCAAAGGCATGAATTTCGCGAAGATAGGATGCATGTTTTGGAAATCGCGAAGACCAGAAGAATGGAGGCGGTGATGCTTCGCGATTACGTCAAGCTTCGCGAATGGAAGAGGCTGAAGTGCATCACGGCGGAGAAGGGCTTTGCGAGAGAACATCGCGGCGAAGGCGCGAAGGAATGTTGGGCTTCGCGAGGGAGCTTCGCGGCGAAGGCACGAGCCGCGAAGGTAAGTTGACGGTGATTCATCGCGACTACGTCAAGCTCCGCGAACGGATGATTGCCGTAGAGCTTCGCGATTTGGACAGAATTCCGACAGAAACTTTGGAGCTTCGCGATTTGAGATGACGTGGCGTTGACTTCGCGCGGAAGGGACGAAGGTCGGTGGAATCGCCTATAAATTGAGGCCGACCCCTTCAGGCGAAGTAGAGAGAATTTTCAGAGAAAATACTTTGCTCTCGATTTGCGAAGGTGGTTCGCGGAGCCAGTGTGCTTCGCGAAAGAGGTGCTTCGCGGCGGCTATTGTAGCTCCGCGAAACCTGCGAGCTCCGCGTTGGCCTTCTTAGCTTCGCGAGGGTCGTTGCTTTGCGACGTCTTGAGCATCGCGAGAGTGCTTCGCGAAGGAGCTTCGCGAGTGAGCTTCGCGAAAAGACAGGAGCTTCGCGAAGGCTTGTTTGAGCTTCGCGAAATTGGGAGCCTCGCATTGTAGGGTGCTTTGCGAAGGTCTTTCCAAAGGTTGGTTTCCCAGTGGATAGTGGCAAAGGGGTATTCATCTACGGGTGAAAGTTGAACTTCAAAAGAGCATCTACATACAGAGGAAGATGCACTTCTTAAGGAAAATGAAGAGACCTACAGGTCTATAAACTGTGAGTGGATTCCATCCAAGAGCAGTGAGCTCAGGAAGAGGAAAAAGGTGATCCTCTCCACCGGCAGTGAGCCAGAGAGAGAGAAATAGGGAGTGACCCTTGGGAAAGCAGTGAGCTGACCCTAAACATTGTAAAGGCAGTGAGCCTGGGCATAGAAGTGATCTAGCCCGAACCTTGTAATCCACAGCTTGTGAAGATTAGTGGAATTTGGTACGACCGGCAACCTGTCGGCGTATGCTCCTTGGACGTAGCCCTTAGCGGTGAACCAAGTAAAGTTGTTGTGTCCTGTGCTTGCTTTACATTCTGTTTATTTCGTGCAACAGGGAAAAGAGAGAAGAGTGTTTTGCTTAACAGCGAAACAAGATCAGAACGGGCATTAATTTTTAATTAGTCATACCCTGATTCACCCCCCCCCCCCCTCTCAGGGTATCCATCCTAGTGGACCTAACAGTAACATACATTAATTTATGGGTATTTACATCATCATTGTATGATCCTTCATTCATTGGGTGTTTGTTTCATATGTTACCAAATCAGTAACGAAATTTCAAATTTTAATTTCCACTCTTTCAGTTTTACAAACTTTAATGATTATTTTAGTCCATGATTATGTGTGAAATCACAATTTATTTACTTATATAGTTATTTTAACTCCCCTTTTGTGGATATACTTTGTATACAAATAATCACTCCATTGATAAATTCTAAATTCATCGATCTGAACTTGATAAGATCAATCTTAACTCAATTTCCGTTAACTCAGTTAGACATCCAAGTCATTGGTGTTGCTTTTGTAAGAATATGAGTGCATGTACTCTGTTTCCTCTGGAAAAAGGGGATGACCTTGATGATTTAAGGTTCAATAATTCCTAGCTGTTTCTAACGGGTTTGTTCGTAGAACCGGAAACAAACAATGATTCTATATCCCTTTGGACCTACTTTCCAAAGGTAGGTGCTCATTAGTTGTGAACTGATAAATCTTAAGAATTTGCGTTGGTCGAGAGGATGGGAATTCAGACTCATCCCACCTTTTTTGGGGAATTATTGTCTACTCTGGGACACTCTTTATAGATTTAACTTATGTTCGTGAATCCTTATTAAATTACCATGTATGAAAATGGGCTTTCCTTTAGATCTGACAATCAATGCTTAGTATGTATGAAATTTAGAGAGTATTTATATGTATTCAAGGTTCTTCATCGATAGAGAGTCATCTATGTTTGTTTAGAGATTCTTATTCAATGGTATCCTTCAACACATTATATAGAATTCTCTTGGTCATTATGGTAACCATACTGGTTTTAGATCCACTCAGCGGGGGCACTTGATGTTTATTGTCATTCAGAAAGACATGAATTATTTTAGATTTGGGATCGTTCCGGCAAATGGGCAACCTATGTATCCTTGTCTAGAAAAGGAATAAGAACCCACGTAGTTTGAGTAATGGAGTATGATGTTTATGCATGATTGATGGCTCAAAGAAAGATGTCATAATTACTTT
Source organism: Viscum album (assembly GCA_963277665.1). Taxonomy (NCBI): domain Eukaryota; kingdom Viridiplantae; phylum Streptophyta; class Magnoliopsida; order Santalales; family Viscaceae; genus Viscum; species Viscum album. The sequence goes on along the minus strand of OY728136.1, from coordinate 187,099,762 downwards.
TATGCTCTAAACTCATGTGAGTCATGCTCGGTGTGAGAATCAAGAGGTATTGGTAAAAACAAACAATTGGGCCATGAAAGATGCAATCAAGAGAAATAATGTGGGGATTATTTATGTGTGACTACCCAAATAGATGAAGATTTGGATTTACTTCAGGGAAGAAACCCAAGAACAATGTCTATAAAGGTATATGTTCCCAGGAACAAGGTATATAAAGGTATATGTGCTTTATGGAGATTTGGATACTTAAATTAGGACTTAATCCTGAGGAGAATGCCTAAATTAGAGAGGACATAGAATTTGGTTTTATTCCTATGAAGGAAGCCCAAATCAAAAGTAAATTAATACTGGTTAAGAGAAATTATGACTGGTGATTATTCCTGAGAAGGAGGCCCAGGTTAAAGGGAATTTGGAACTTGAGGATTACTCCTGAGTAGAATGCCCATATTTGGGAACTTAAAGACAGTGGATTACTCCTGAAAAGGAGGCCCAGCTTAGGGGACTTGAGACTTGTTGCATATTCCTGAGAAGGAGGCCTACGTTTAAGGAAAATATTATTGGGGATTACTTTTGAAAAGGAGGCCCAAATTGGGGAACTTGGGGCTTACTCCTAAGGAGGATGCCCATATATGAGAATTTTGAGATTGGGACATACTCATGAAAAGGAAGTCCGAGTTAAAGATCCTATCATCTTAAAGTATGAGGTTGAATAAATGAAATATCTAACCTTAATAATATAATGATATGTAAATCACTAGGTTTTAAGAGATGTTCCATAGAATTCCTATCAGATAAGGAAGGCAACAAGGGAGCCATGCCAAAAGAAATGGCTTTTAAGAGGGTTTTGAAGGCTGAATCTTCATTTGGAGAGGTGGATAGGCATAAGAGAGGTGTAATATGCAGGAGGGGCACCCAAAAAAAAGGAGGCGCGCAGGTCCTGCGTGGGCGCATAGGTACTGGTAACGCAGGTATACCTGTGCGACACATGAGTACATGCGCGACAGTTAACCCATGGAGTAATACTTGGGTGAGACTTGGCTCAAGACCATAGTATTATCCCTAGAGGATTCCAGAACAGTGAAGCGCAAGTTATGTTGAAGGGGTAAGGCGGAACCCAAGTGTCTTCATTACCCTTAAGTGTTAGACACTTCGGCGTGCAAGTGTTGATGAATTTCTAAACTTAGGCCTTTCCCCCCTCTCTTTAGATCTTCTGTTCTATGTAAGAAATTACATTATAAGTGTTCATAATCTTTGAGAAGATACTAGGGCACTGGTAGCTCAAATATGAGTTTCTGGAATTTTCCCTCCATGAAATGGGGGGCCCACCGGGGGTATTTATAGGTTTCTGAAGACCCCGAGCGAGAATCAAAAAGGGCACACAAGTCACCTGCGAGACCACTATGCAGCGCGCAAGTATACTTGCACGATTGTGAGGAAACTTTCACCACCCAAGTTGGATGGAATCCTTGTTCATGCCTTTTTCAATTTTTGATGTTTCATCAAAGGGTGAATCACTTTGTACTAAGGTATTTCCCTTTTTCAGTCGTTTAGACTTTGTGATGGAAAGGATTGTAAAAAAAAGACCCCCCTCAGAGTTGGATCCAAAAGAAATGAGGATCTGACTCTGAGGTAAAGAAGAAAACCCATGAACATACGACATGCAAATGTTGAGCACGCAAATGGTGGCGCGCAACGGTGAGATGCGCAGGCGTCGACGCGCAAGGGTGCGGCCTTGCCTATATATATGTGGTCATTCCTCACGCAAAGCACTGAATCAGAATGATTACAAGCTCTCATTGCTAATGTTTTCTTCTCCGCACAAGTTACTCTGTTTTTTTGATGCATCCATTTGTGTCGTGCTGCTGTAGAGGTATTTGGACTCGCGCGGTGATACCTTCACGCCAAATCTTACACGACACACTTATACTTGCGCGCCAATTTTGGGACTTGCGTGCCTTAATGACATAGCTATTTTTTCACTTTTCATCACAAATTTTATGAAAAATCAACTTATGTAAGAGTTAATTATTCAAACATTGTGCAGATTAAATGGCTCCTAGAAGAATCAGAACTACTGATGAATTGGCTAGCATGAAAATTGATGACCTGATGAATGTTTTTGGCCATGATTATTATACTTTCTGTGACAAAACTCTCCTAGATTTGGCTAACTATTTGAAGAATTATCATCGTAACTTTCATGATAGAATCTACTTGCCTTTTTATGGGTATGGTCATCTTCAAGATGTCAACATTCTTGAGGCAATGAATTATCACCCAATTTCATGGTTTCATAATTACACAAATTTTTCCTTAGAAAATATCTCAAGTGGAGGAGTTTTTGTAAATACATTAATAGTGGAGAAGTCCTATATAATTCATCATAGTCCTTGTGCGCCAGATATAAAACCTCACAAGCCCGAGCTGCAACCACATTGTTATCCTTCAATATTCCGAAATTCTCAGTTGGATCAATCCAAAGGCTGGAAGAAGAGTTGAGACTTCTGTAGTGGAGGAGGTGTGAAGCCAACATTAATGTGGGCATACTAGGTGCGACAAACCTATGCAGAGTTTGTCGAGGATTTGAAAGGAGCTGTGATATATGAAGATTTCTGGGCTGGGCAGGCCTATGTCTACAGAAATGATGAGTTTGTGCCGGAGATAATCAGCCGCTGGATCCCAGAAACCAATTCATTCTATCAGAATAATGGAGAATTATGCATCAGTCTGTGGGATGTCCACAAGATCTCGGGGGCTCCAATTATAGGCGACATGTATGATGAATTCATCCCCCCTAAGGAGACTTGTAATGATTCAGAGAATTCCTCGACTTTGGCTCGAGAATTATTGAAAATATTTGACAGGATCAAGAGTTCAGTGACCTATTTAACTAATTCTAGAATGGATATTCATCTAGAGGAGTGGATGAATATGTTTCTTACCAAGATGTAGGAGAAGTATTCGAAGTAGAAGGGGATGAAGGAAAAGGGGCCGAAGGAGTAGTAGCCCACCTGTACTCGTCCTACTACCTGCCCCAAAACAGAGAAGAGGGGTGCTCTTGGAACATTTTTTCCAACCTTGGAAGAAGGAGAATTTGAGAAGTAGGGATATGAAGTAAATCATAGAAGCCCAAAAAAGTCCCATTTGGCGGGATTCTGATCCTTGTGGCTCAATTTTTATCTTCTGAAAGTCAGGGATTCGAAAGGAGATGTCAGGCTAGGGACCTTCGTTGTGGCAGCCAAGTTGGATGAGAAGAAAATGGTGGGTTAGACACCCCCATTTTGGCAAAGATTCAAAGTATCATACTCCATGTTTTTATGGGTATGTCTCCTTTGAGAATAGTGGGACCATTCCTTGTTTTTTTGGGATGGATCGCCACTCACATTAGGACATATAATGTACATAACGGAGTATAGGTTCTTGGATGTTCCTTCAGGCCATCAGTGCATGCATTTTCGGGAATTTCTCCATTATCCCCTAACCCCTATGATATTAAGGTGAGACTGTGCATGTTTAAGGAATTCAATTTCTTTCCTTATGGAAATCCGCCAACCGGGCGGTTTGTTAATGATAGAACAGTCAGCCTGGAATTGAGGGCATACATGCTGTCCTGCAGAGATGGTGTACTAGCCACCAGAATTGATGGAGAGATTATATGTGAGGCCTATGCTCCATACATATTTTCACGTCAATTCAAGTGTTCGCAGAAAACTGTTGTATCTCCCCCTGTGCATGTCAGGTCCGAGCAGCATCCGTTAGTTTCCCGACAACTATGGTTGCTGACATCTATAGAGAGTACTGGAGTAGTGTTTGATCTACCAGTTGATAAAGAGGATAATAACTTGACAACATGGTATACTGAGAACTGGATAACATCATACCCTGGTGGGGCGTTGAATAAACCAGTTTATCAGGTGGGGAAAAGGAAAAGAACCATAGAGAAAGAAACCCATCATCTAGAAGGTTATTGTTCTACAAAACCAGGAGCTGATTCGCCGGATTCCAAGAATGGGGATGATGAGGCACAACATGCGGCATAACGGCCTCATGCCCGATATAATCCTCCTATCAGAATCAAAAGTCCCACTACATAAACTCTTAGTGAGTTACTTCATGAGGGTAAATTAATCACCATTACTTTATAGAGAAACAAGTCTTATTTTCTTATTCTCTATCTGTAGTTGCAGGAGATGGGAAGAAGCTGATGTCCAAGATTGTAGGACCTTCCTCGCAGCCCTCTGGTACACATACTGAATATCTACGACCATAGGCTGTCTAGATATGGAAGAGTTTATATTGTGGTGCTGAAACTGCCTGGATGGATTTGTGAAAGGGGCTACACCTCCCTGGAATAGGGAATCTTCTGGCTTATAATGATATCCATTACAAGGATAACCCCGATGAAGTGCGGGCATATATTAGAGAGATGAAAATTCTCATATATTCCATCGATGATTCTATTCTTGTTACTAAGAGGGTGAAGGAAATGATAGATCGTGGCGCCACTGAGGGGACTGGTGGTTCTGGAGATGAGGAGTGGCACGATTATGTGGCTCCATAAGATGTAAGTATCTTTCCTTATTTTCGTTGCAACTTGATTTCAGTAAAATCTTTGTTACTCAAAGAAATTATTTTCTTAATCCTGCAGCTTGCAAAGAAAGGAACTGCTGAGGTTCCTTTGCCATAGTATAGCCCTGGTGGTACTGCGATTGGGGCTAATGAATCTCCTTGTGAGTGGGGCAAGATATCTCCAGGCCAGCAAGCCACGAATGAGGAGTTGGGCATGGCTTTCCATTCAACAATTCATGTACCTGTAAAGGATACTACCGACACTCCCAAAAAAATATAGAGACAAATTCATCGAAGGAAGAAGTCCATAATAAAACGCTTCATCATTAGTGGTAAGTCCTTTGGATAATCATAAGTCTTAACCCATAACAAGATTACTCACAATTTTTTCTTGGGAATGCAGGGGATTCTTCAATTTCCCCTCTGAGGGAGTGGACTGACACTCTTTTGAGGACCATGGAGTGTACTGGTGAACATTCACAAGTTTAGGCTGACTTTGCTGCTCCTGGAGAAGAACCAACATCTGTTCCCAGTATCCCTCCTGCTGCTATTGCAAGAAGAGAAGAGCCTACATCTGGTAAGTTAACAATGATTCATAAAATGTTGAGTGAAACATCAACTGAATTCCATTCTGTGATACTTTAGGTTCAACCCATGCACTAGATCTTTTAGCGGCCATTGCAACTAACAATGCTACTTTATTTGAAGAAGCTGTCTAGGGTTAGAAACTACAAGATGAAGGTCGCCAAGAAGACATATCGAATTCTCCCACTGGTGAGATTAACCAGGTTTCTAAGATAACATTTGATGAAATGAAGGAACTTGGTGTATATTTTGATGATTTTTTATATCATGTTAAATTAACAAGTAACTTATAAGATAATGGATGTGAGTGTTATCCTTCATCCTGTTAAAAACCACTTCCTAGTACATCAGTGATCATGATCGGTTCAAATGTGCAGTTCTATCTGAGCAAGCTGCTAAACTGCCATTGCCTAAAGGGGGTACAGAAAACCCTACTATAGCAGAGACATTAGTGCATGTGGAGCTGAACATAGTAGAGCTTCCTCAAACTCATCCTAAAAATCCTATCGAATCATGGAAATATGGGGAGGAGCCTTCTCAAGTTGTTGATCTACCGTTGGGTAAGAGATAAAAAAATTGCGACTGTACTTAATTTTTAGGAAAACCAATCAACTTTTGTTATTATTTGAAACTAACCAATGATTTCAATTGATTAAGCAGGGCTGTCAATTTTAGTGGCTAGATCTGGAGGTGAAGCCTCAGCCTCCGCCCCAACGTGAATAGAAAGTGAAGAAACATGGATCAGTGGAGAAGGAGAAGAGCATGGCACTTCCCTAAGTGCATTAATCCAGTATTATATTCCCCCGTGTGACAGAGATGCTGAATCAGATCCAGAGGTACAAAAGGCGCTTCAGTTTTCACGACGCAAGGCATGGAAGAACATTTGGAAAATCATATCTGAAGTTCTTCTAGAAGAGATGCCATCGAAGATCTCGTGACTGTCATCCCTATTTTTAATGTTGGGACTTGGCAGTTTAGGATATCAAACGATCCATTCCGCGGTAAAAAAAGTCATCTTAAGAAGGGAGGAGGAGCAGAAGTACCCTCAAGATTTGACCAGAGTAAGGATGTCAGTCAATATTATCGAATTTGAGGCTGTGGTATCATGAGCTAAGGCTGATCATGCTGCCATGTTCAAGGAACTGAAGCATAAGATCAAGGAAAAATTTTCCCAGTAGATGCACCGTCAGTAACAGTAAGATGTTGGTACTGGGGAACTTGACCAACTGAACAATTCACTGGTTGAAATTCAAAAAAATGTCACTAATACAAAATAAAGCTATAGCCACGGTTTGGAACTGTGGCTATAGGACCAAAAACCGTAGCTATAGGTTATAGCCAATGTTTCATAAACTGTGGCTGGTATTGGCGTGGCTATAGGGTAAAACCTATAGCCACAGTTTAAAACCATGGCTATAGGGCTCTATCCAGGGTTTGAACCGTGGATATATCCCTATTGCCACGGTTTGAACTGTAGAAACAGCCTATTGCCATGGTTTTCAAGCCGTAGCAGAATCCTATGTCTGGAAATATATATATCCACGGTTTTAAACCGTGGCTATATGTCCCCCATTCCATAAAAAAAATAGCCCCACCTTCCCCCTTCCCCAGCACTGCTCCCTGCACTCCCCATAGCCCACTGCACACACCCCTTCCCTTGCCCGCTGCACCTCTCCCCTAGCCCACTGCATCCCCCCCTACACACACACCCTACCCCCAACACACCCCCTGCCCCCTGCATTTCTCCCCTACCCACTGCACTTCCCCCCAGCCCACTACAAACCCCCTTCCCCCAGAAAACCACCCCTACCCCCTCACACTGTCCCCTGCACACAATCCACGAGTTGTTATGTCTAAAAGGAAAAGGAGAAGACCTCACATTTCTAACACATACATCAATCCGGATGGGATTATGATCAGAGTGATGCTTTGGTAAGGTGAGTCCAGAAATAATCAACGACTCATTCCCTTCATCGATGCAGGCCAAGAATTTATCAATACTTTTGGCTTGCCTCTTATTAATGGTGTACCTCCTCCAGGTGTAATCACCCCCATCGTGGTCACTTCAACTATCCTACAATTTTCAATGCATGAAAGGAAGTCAGAAGCATCAATCTTGTTGAGGTTATCACCAGTTTTCTCCTCTAGTTGGAGCACAATATTAAAATCACCCAATGACATCCAACTGTGTGACATTTTCTTAGAAATATAAGTGATATCCTACTAATGATCCCTTCTGTTGAGATAGGAGTTAGAGGAATAAACAAATACTATAGATATCCAAATATCATGGAACACCATATCAACCAGGACACTCTGATGATCATCAATGCAGGAAAAAACATGAACCATTTCATGCTTGAGGACCCATAAATCTGTTTCGGAATCTCCAGGAGACACAACAATAGAAACGAGGAAAAACGAAGGAAAGAAAGCAAGGGACACGACGATATACGCGGTTCGGGAAAAATCACTACCTCCACGGGAGAGTCAGAATTCACTATATTAGGAGCACAAAATTACAGTGGATTTTTGTAGTAAACCCTATCCCGAAATGGGCTACATATGAAGAATATGGCCTACTGTTCTGAAATAGAAGTCTGAATTGCAACAGTGATCGGCGACCAACTTTTTCAAAAGCGCTATAGTGTCTGCCAACTGGAAGTCACAAGTGCTACAGTGGATTTGACCCTGAAGTCCGCACCGCTATAGTTCCTTTCAGTGTCGGTCGTTCAGGAAACACCAATCCAACAAAATCCACATCCTCATTTTCATTCACAAGTTAGGATATTGGTGAGTATCCAATTGAAGACCATTTTATAGCTTCCCAGCTTGAGAACTTCATTTTCAGTTCAGCAATGCTAATAATTAAAGGTTTGTTGGTCATTAGAATGTGCCTAAGGGATTTGACTACGGGAGGGTTCCCATGCCCATGGAAACTCCAGAATAAATATTCATTTATTAAGAGCTGACTTGCCTCTGGTCTGAGGCCCCCCATTCTTCATGTTGTTCAGTTATTTGATTTAGTGTTCTCTTTAGCCTTGCCTTTGGAGGCCTTATCCTCGGGTCATTCATCATTTTCCCTATAGGAAGGGAGAAATTCATCCTTCCCATTTATTTAAATTGTCCTTTTTCCAGATTTCACAGGCTTTACCTGAGTAAAAGAGTCCCCTTTATGAGAATCATGTCCAACCAAATATGATGTTGGAAAGGCAGATGCATGCTCAGTACCATCACTACCTAATGGTGTGTCTGGAACTACTTCATCATATCCATATATAGTAGCACTGAGGTTCTCCTACTATCCACCAAGTGACTTGCCTGAACCATGTAGGTCCTACCCTTAATTTTTGATTTTCACCTTATGTCTAGGCATGGTTGTAGTAGGAATTTGTGAGTCTGGGACTACTTCATCAGTGGTATATTTAGTAGTTCTGAAGTTCTCGTGATTTCCATCAAGAGCCTAGTCTTAGTCCTGTATTTCCTGACCTGAGTGGTGGGTCTACTCATTCTATTCCAAAAAATTATTAGATGGGGAATTATAAACCTGTTTAGAGACCACAATCAGTTAATGCGGCTGATCAGTCACATAGGACACTGGGATATATTCAGGCACACTCTCTGGATTGAAATCATCATGATACTGCATTTGATTTATTGAGTCCTCATGTTGTAATACAATGCAGATATCCTGCATGTCAACAACCATAAATGGATTAACTGCATGCTGGAGGAGAACCTCTTTGATATCCCCCTCTAACTCAACAATGTCAATAAGTGAAACCAAATCAGGATCAAGTCCATCCGTATGCTGTGAGTCGAGGTTATGTTCCTCACCAAGAAAGTTGGAGCTTGTACTAGAGTTTGTGATGGCAGTATCATGAGACATCCCCTTGACATTTTCCAGGCCTCTTTTGCATGTTGCCTTAACATGACCCTTCAAATTGCATTTTTCATAGACCATTGAGCGATTGCACTCAGATAAGAGATGTCCAAATAGACTAAAACCATCACAAAACATAGGCTTCCATTCATAAACAATGTCTTAGTTAAATATATCATATGTTATGGTCAAAAAAACTTCCTCTACCAATGTACCTACCATATCAACTTCAAAAAGACTCTTGTAAAGTGACTATACCTTGGATTTTGGGTTTGGTTATCAATTACGATGGGATTTTCAACTGAGGATACAAAACCCATAAATTTCTAGGATTCCAATGTAGCCAATTGAGTTTAATGTTTCGGATCCATAAACGAGTATGTTTGTTTTGGATTTTAAATGGATCAATGTTCTTCCCCCCAGCCAGCACCAGTCCCCCTGCACCCCCATGGATGGATTCTCATTATTTAATCACACCCATATATGTACAGAATTTTTTTTTAACCATGGGTAATAGATAAATATGCATGAGTAACAACAGATTTATCAAGATCGTCTGTCACATTCCTCCACGAGCTTACAGTGAAAAAATAGTGGATCAAATAAAGTTATTTTGACACAATTATGAGTCTTTTTGTTAGTAATATTATCATCATTAGTTTGTGTGGTAGCTACTCTTATTTTCCTAAAAACATTTAATGATTCAAATTGGGTGACTTATTGATTTAAGATTTCTATTGTATTTTAATTGAGTGTGGTCACTAGAATAGAGCATGCTCATCTAAGAATGTGTTAAAAACAAATGGATAATAAAGACCACCGATGATGAAAAATGGAAGAAAACTTCCTTTGGAAAATTTTAAAAAATTGAAGTTGGAATCACTATTACCAAGAACTTTTTAAAGAAGGAATATCATAAATCCTTGGGTAATAATACTAAGAAGTCTATGACAAGTGCTGAATATAAAAGGATCAGTTATTTTATCATGGAAGAAGGAGAAAAACATAGATTCATGCCAACAAGAGTTGCTTGTATGTGAAAATAGAGGCATGAAATAGCATAATGGATGATTTGTCCCAGGAGAATACAAATGTAGGTGGAAGGGGGATGATGTGGGCTGGGTGTGGCTGGAGAAGGGCCAAATCAGGGCGTGACCACGGCGTGACCGCGGCATGACCGCGGCGCGTTGGCCCGGTCCGACGACATCCGTGGGGAAGCATCTTCCGGCCAGTAGTGAAGCGAGCAGGAGGAGACCGGAATGCTGGTGGAAGGGGGTTGGTTGCAGGTGCTGGGGGGATGGTGTGGGCTGATTCGAAGGTGGCAGGGGGGGCTATTGCAGGCTGGAATGTTTGTGGCAGCGGGCTGAAATGAAGGTGGAAGGGGGTGGTGTGGGCTGGATGTGGCTGGAGAAGGGCCAAATCCTTTTATTACCATGGCGTGACGACGGTGTGACTGTCGTGTGACAGCAGCGTCACTTCGGCCTGACCGCGGCGTGACCGCGACGTGACCACGATGTGTTGTCCCTTTCCAGTTTCGTTATGTTATTTTCTGGGCCTTTTGATGAGTTATAGGGTTTAATAACATTGTTCATGAGTGTTCATTTTTATGGTTTTCATGAGTGGTTCAATTGTATTCTTAAATTAATTTTCATGTAGAACATGGATAAACATCCAGAAATGATATTTCAAGTTATTAATGATATTCTAGAAGTTTAAATGATCTTATAATAAATTATATGATATTCCATGTGAATGAATCATTAGATAAGAATTAAATGATGATTTTTTGGGTTAATTTGGGTGGTTTTTCTACCACAACGAAATTGATTAGATTAATCCTTTAGTAATTTGTACATAAGATAGTTAAAGAACATTAAATCGGTCACCCCCTACCAGTCCCCCCTGCCCCCCTGCCCTCCTCCCCACTGCCCTACAGACACCCCCTGCCCTCCTTCACCCTCCCCCTCTTCTAGTTTTCCCTCCCCACCATGCCCCCTACCTTCCCCATGCACCCCCATGCCCCTGCCCATTCCCCCTGCCATCCCTCCACCCCTGCCAGTCCCACCATTCCACTTCAAATTCCCCTCTCCAGACCCTGGACAACCCCCACTCCCCCCATCCCTCCTTCACCTCTCCCCTCCAGACCCCCTGCCCTCCTACACACCTCTCCTATACCTTGTATACCCTCCCCCATTTCACCCCTCCCCACTACCCTGCAAACCCCCTTCCCTCCTCACCACTGCCCTGCATACACCCCCCTACCCCCCCTGCACCCTCTCTCCCTGCTAGTTCCCCCCTTCCCCCCTACACCTCTCCCCTATAGACCCCCCCCCCCACTCCCCCCCTGCCCTCCTCCCCACTACCCTGCAGACACCCCCTACCCTCCTGCACCATCTCCCCCTACCAGTCCCCCCCCATGCCCTCCTGTACCATCTCCCCCTGCCAGTCCCCCCTTCCCTCTTGCACCTCTCCCCTGCAGACCCCCCCCCTTCCCTCCTGCACACCAACCATATGCCCTAAAGACCTCCCCCTACAGCCTCCCCCCCACTACCCTCCTCCCCACTGCCCTCCCTCACCCTCCCCCTTCTAGTTCCCCTAACCCCCATAAAAAGATCCCCCCAAACCCGGATAGGACCCCTGCCCCTTGCCTACTACCACATCAAAATCATCATAAAAAAATAAAGAAAAATGGATTCTTGAAGCTACTGCATTTAATATCCTGCAATTACAGGACATAACTGACTATATAGACTTTGGGAGAGCTTCCCAACCAGGATTTGCAGCATGAAAAAATAATAGGGACTATCCTGAATCAGGAACATTCCTAACACCAATGATGAATGTAGCCCTTCACTTCTGCAATACCACAATCTACTTAATAACTAGACAATTCATAACTAAATATAAGAATAATACATGAATTATTTAAGAAAGGGACAGAAAGAAAAGGCATAAACACTTACCTTGGCTGGCTGACTCCAGCACGCTTAGAAGGAAGTCTACCTTGAAGTAGTTCTGCATTTAACCTCCTCAATTCCTTTATTTCATCCTCCTTTTGTGCAAATATTTGATCTAGTGATAGAAATTGGCCTTCTCCAAAGGAAGGGTATGTAACCTGATTCATTCCTTTCCCCTTATTGGATCCATTTAGGAGAGGGGGAAGTGGGTTATTTGAAGGAACACCCAGATTCTGGGTATGCCATTGATTTCTTGTACGCACACCTTCTTCATTTCTGTCTGTGTGTACAACTTCTGGAGCACGAATCTATTCATCTGGTCCCTTTGAGTGAGCCTCATGTTCTGGATGATTAGAAACAATGGAATTGATGACATTAATTTATGCGTAATGCATTGCTTCTCTTCTATTGGCATTTCTGCGATATTGTCTTCTTCCATGTCTTTGATGAGACATAGCCTTTTGTTGATTTTATCCCTTAAGAACTTCTTGACGAAGCATAATTTGGAGGGAATCTCATGATAATTCGGCTCTTCGTTCTTCTTATGGCTTCTAACCTAATTGAGAGATGACTTACTTTCTCTGAGGAAGAGATTGATGATTTGAAAAAGTCCCCAGTCCAGTGGACTGTGGCCGTTCCTGCTTTTCCTGCTCAACTCCTCGAATCCAATTTGTTGATTCTCAGGGTTGGGTTAAAAGAGTCCCCAGTCTGGCATGCTTGGGTGGTTTATGATATGTAATATCTGAGACTTTCTTCAAATCTCTCTAGATCTTGTAAACATTAGTCCAGAAATTGGCTGGATGCATCAACCTACATCCACTTTTATCACCCGGCTCAAAAGACCATTGGATGATTTCTGAAACATCTTTCACTAGATGATGAGCACACTCTAAATGAGAATATTGTTCAATATTTTTATTTTCTTGATACAGGAGTAATTCAACAACTTGTTCTATGTATGATTGTCATTGAGAAGAACTAGTTGAGTCATGTTCTTGAGAGAGCCTTTGATTACAAACATAGCCAATTGGATGTGGTCGGCCATGGGCAATAACATTGCATGGGACCATTTTCGGTGGGCTTTGCTGACTGGAGAGTACAATGAAATGTAGTGCTTCATGAACACCCCATACTCTAATATGAATACCAGATGGGGCATTGGCAATTAACTAGCCCAATCTTCTTAGTGCACCAAGGCATGAACACTGAAGGGCTCTCTACTGCTTTTCAGCCTTCAGATATCGAGAAACTGAGAGAGATGCCAAGTCAATTTGTCATTGTAACCCTATTATTATCTTGACATGATTTTCATATTCATCATAAGATAATATTTTCTTTTTCAACTGACAAAGAGTTTTCCATATGTTGAGACGAATATCATGAATTCCCTCTTCCATCAAAATCTCTGGAATGTCATACTGAGAGTCAGACAAATTCCAAAACATGACTGGCACTTCACCTTTCTCTAATTGTTTTCTCATATTTAGCACTTCCCCTTTATCATTAAATGAAAATTCTTCTACCTGATTAGAACAGAGCTGATGCTTCCTTGTTTCTTCATCGGATTAAACAAGATTGGTAGAGAATTCACTAATCAAACTAGAAGATGAACGACCTAGGGGTGGTTCAGAGAATGACCTACACCTTGGGATATCTTCTAATTGAGAAAGTATTTCACCTGCTAGTGGTAAAGCATCAGACCTAACTGGCCTCACATTTGAAAGTTCCTCAAGATAAGAGGGATTTCATATCACTACATTGTCCATTGGAGCATTTTCTAGGCAATTTTAATTACTACTATGGAGAAGAATTTCACATCTAAATTCATCATCATTATGAGGACCTCCATGATATGATACAGAAAATAATGAAACATTTTTCTCCTTCTTCTTCTGGCCACACGAAGGATTCCGGTGGCTCTCATCTGAAGACGAAACTTCAAGATTGACCAAACTTTCATGAAGCAAGCCTTCATGAGGAATTGTCAGATGAAGACCTTCAGAATTAATGTTCCCACTATTGGGAAATGAGGGAGTAAAATCTTGAATTCCAACAGATAATTGTATGAGGGATTAAAGAACTCCAGCATCGAGCAAGAACTTATTACAAATTGGCTCTTGATTTCATGACTGTGCTGGGAAAGTTTTCTTATTAAATGCTTTCTTACTCACATTAGGAACCACTTGTTGACGAAAGTGGTCATTATGGGCAGGTGTATGTGCATGCTCAGCAGAAATGATCAGGTTAGGCTGATTATCTCCACTCAAACAAGGTGTATGTTCCTGACTTCGATGTCCGTATGATATGGGGGAGCATGCCTCACAACCCCCTTGGACTAGAATATAGGTGACTGACTGTTCCAGAGTGAACTTTTGATGTGTCACTCTACTAGTAGGGATAGATTTATGTGTCTTTCCCTGAGATGCTGCTAAAGTTGTTATAATATCCTGACAAGCATCCATAATATGAGCAAGGATTTGCATCTTCTCTATCACTATTGACAGATTATGCTTGCTGACTTCAGCTGCCGGAACGGGGATATAAGTCGATTCAATTATTGGAGTAGGTGTGTGATCCCGATCCTATCCTCCTATTCCTGTCAATGAATTATGATAGTACTCATGTGTGGGGGCAGAGAGTTGAGTCTGCCTCTTGTTTGTCGTCGGAGCTTTCCGACTGACTTCTATGAATGCTACCAAACGAGACTATTGGTAGGATTCATCAATACTAGAAGGTGTATGTGCCTGTTGATTTCACTCCACCGATCGTGGTTGATGAGCTTCCTTCAATACTAACAGATGAAGTTTCTTGTAGGATTGATGAGTGTAAACAGGTATATGTGCTTGTTTACCAGTTTTCAACACATTGGGTTAGCGAGCTTCATCATATGTAGTCAGACGAGCCTGCTGACTAGCTGATGATTTATAAACAAGTGTATGTTCTTGTCTATAGTACTCCGCCAGAATTACCTAGTGGGATTGGCGTGCTGCTGCCAGACAAGTCTTCTGGACAAATGAATTTAAACGTATGTGTGTGTGTGCCCGCCCATTTCATTTCACCAAGTTAGGTTGGTGGACTTCTCTGGAGATGGAAGAGATCTGAACCTACTAACTTTTGACCATATTTCACCTCTAGTGATTCGTCTTTCCTGCTCGGGTTTGAGTAACCTGAGCCGAACGCCTAGAGATGAAACCCTCATCATGTTGAGGGTGCACTGTCACACGAGTCTGTCAGCAATTATTGATGGGAGCCCTTGATAAAGACTCTTGGATCCTTGAATTAAGCACCTGAGTAACCTTCTGATTCACCTCCCCAGAATATGGGAGGGACTGGTGATTGCGTTCCGGGGATAATGACCCGAAATAGTTGGAGATGGTGGTTGGCACCACCTACTTCATGATCGCTGGTCATCGTTGTTCAGACGACTAGGGTGAATTATTGAATTAGAGGGATTATCAAGTGTCCTCTAGAGTAGGGATGGTACCGTATTGAAGATACTCCTTAACCGGTGCATTTGATACCCAGCGTTGAATATGCTGAGTAGGTGATGTCATCCTCAGAGTGAAAGATGATCTAGCAGGAGTATCAGAAGAGGCGTTCACAGCAGAAGTATTCACAGCAGAGGTATTCACAGGTGTGAACTGAAGATAAGCCATTTCGGTAATGTAGAAGATCATGGAAAAGAGGGCCTATTTGATATAACAGACGTAATCATGATAAGTTGCGCCACTACATCTTTTGGACATGCACATATGTTATCGATTGTTTTGTTGGCCCTATCATTGAGTTTAAATAGGGGCATAACAAATAAGTAAAACATCACGTTAACTTGGTTAAGGATTCACGTTGGGTTCACCATTTTTTGTTTCCTCTGGAAATGGGGATGACCATAATGATTTATGTTTCAAACATTCCAATGGGTTTCTAACGGGTTTTATCATAGAAATGGAAACATCCAATGATTCTATATCCATTAAAACCTACTTTCCAAAGGTAGGTGCTCATTAGTTGTGAACTGATAAGGCTTAATAATTTGTATTGGTCGAGAGGACGGGAGGTCGGAATCATCACACCTTTTTTAGGGGAATTATTTTCTACTCCAGGACTCTCTTTATTTGTTTATGTTATGTTTGTGAATCCTTATTAAATTACCAAGTATGAAAATGAGCTTTCCTTTAGATCTGACAATCAATGATTAGTATTTATGAAATTTAGGGAGTCTTTTATATGTTTTCAAGGTTCTTCATCGATAGAGAATAATTTTTTTTTAGAGATTCTTAGTCAATGGTATCCTTCAACACATTATATATAAGTCTCTTGGTCATTATGATAAGCATAGTGGTTTTAAATCCACTCAGCGGGGCACTTAAAGTTTATTGTAATTTAGAAGGACATGAATTATTTCAGCGTTGGGATCGTACCCACAAATGGGCTACCTATGTATCCTTGTTTAGAAAAGGAATCAAAACCCACATAGTTCAAGTAAGGAAGTATGATGTTTGTGGATGATTGATGGCTAAAAGAAATATTTCATAATTACTTTTACGCTCTAAGCTCACGTGATTCATGATCGGTGTGAGAAACAAGATGTATTGGTAAAACCAGACAGTTGTTCCATGAAAGATGTAATCATGAAAAATAATGTGGGGCTTATGTATGTGTGAATGCCCAGATAAATGAATATTGGGATTTAATTCAGGGAAGAAACCCAGGAACATGTCCATAAAGGTATATGTGCCCAAGAAAAAGGTCCATAAAGGTATATGTTATTAATGGAGATTTGGATACTTAACACAGGACTTAATCCTGAGAAGTATGCCTAATTTAGAGAGGACATGTGATTGGGTTTTATTATAGAGAAGGAAGACCAAATCAAAAGTAAATTAAGACTGTTAAAGAGAAATTATGACTGCGGCTTATTCCTGAGAAGGAGGCCCAGGTTAATGGGAATTTGAAACATGGGGCTTACTACTAAGGAGAATGCCCATAATTGGGAACATAAAGACTGGGGATTACTCCTAAGAAGGAGGCCCATGTTAGGGACATGAGACATAGGTCTTATTCCTGAGATGGAGGACTAAGTTTGAGGAAAATATGATTGGGGGTTACTCCTAAAAGGAGGCCCAAATTGGGGAACATGGGGCTTACTCCTAAGGAGGATGCCCATATTTGAGAATTTTGAGATTGGGAATTACTCTTCAAAAAGGAAGCCCGAGTTAAAGATCCTCTCATCTTAAATTATGAGGTTGAATGAATGAAATCTCTAACCTTAGTAATATAAAGATATGTAAATCAGTAAGTTTTAAGAGATGTTCCAAAAAAATTCCTTTCAGATAAGGAAGACAACAAGGGATCCATGCCAAAAGAAATGTCTTTGAAGAGAGTTTTGAAGGCTGAATATTTAATAGGATATGTGGATAGGCATAAGGGAGGTGAAATAGGATGGATGGGACCCCAAAAAGAAGAAGGCACGAAGTTCCTGCGTGGGTGCGTAGGTACTGTTCGTGTAGGTATACCTGGGTGACACATGAGTACATGCGTTATGGTTAACCCATGGAGTAATACTTGGGCGAGACTTTGCTCAAGCCCTTAGTACTATCCCTAGAGGCTTCCATAAGAGTTTCATGCAAGTTATGTTGAAGGGGTAAGGCGGCGCAGAAGTGTCTTCATTTCCCTTAAGGGTTAGACACTTAGGCGCGCAGGTGTTGATGAATTTCAACAATTAGGACTCCCCCCCCCCTCTTTAGATTGTCTATTCTAGGTATGAAATTACCATAGAAGTGTTCAGAAGTGTTGAGAAGAGAGTAGGGCGCTAGGAGCTCAAATCTGAGTTTCTAGAATTTTTTCTCCTTGAAATAGGGGGCCGACCGGGGGTATTTATAGGCTGCTGAAGACCCCGAGCGAGAATCAGAGAGGGCGGGCAAGTCACCTGCATGACCACTATGCGACACGCATGTATACTTGCACGTCCATGAAGAAACTTGCGTGACCCATGTGGGAAGGAATTCATGTTCATTCCTTTTTCAATTTTTGATGTTTCTTCAAAGGATGAATCACATTGGACTAAGGTATTTCCATTTTTCAGTCATTTAGACTTTGTGATGGAAATGAGTGTCAAAATACTCTGATTTATTTCCATTGAATATCCAATCATATTGTGTGTATTTATTTTTTTTCACACATAATTATGTCATTTATTTATCTTTAACCTAATGATATGGTCTTTATAAGTGATTTCATCTAAATTTACATTCCATTGAGACTTCTTTGTTGTTATGTGCCAATTAACATTTAAATGGTGTATATACTATACTTTGATAGAGTATATCATGAATCCCTTTATTATCATGATATTATAATGTGTTGATTGCCTCAATTATTTGAATTCAAACATCTCTCATTTGGTTATGAACTCTAACTAAAATATCATTTTAAATATTTTAATGATTTATTCTTCTAAATCATTCCCATTAATTCCCATGATTTAAAAATGGTTTTATGGATTTATTTATATTAAAATTAATAGATTAAAATTACAATTCATTTTAAAAGTTTCATGTGTTATTGGACACTTTGATTCAGAAATCTATTTTTAACAACTTGAAAATTAGTGGGAATTTTAAATGTTTTCAAGAAAAAGGGGATACTTCCCTCAATTAGTTATACTGATTATTTTCATCTATTTCAATATCCTTAATTATTATTTATTGTGTTTTATACATCTTCCATATTGTATTGAATGAGTTATGTTTGACCGTGGATGTGCTATTTTTATACCATTCACGGTTTGTGGTTAAAATATTGACATTTCGTATGCCAGTT
The DNA here is from genome assembly GCA_963277665.1 of Viscum album. Lineage (NCBI taxonomy): Eukaryota > Viridiplantae > Streptophyta > Magnoliopsida > Santalales > Viscaceae > Viscum > Viscum album. The sequence goes on along the minus strand of OY728136.1, from coordinate 187,080,946 downwards.
TAAAAAGTATTGTTATAGATTATGATTCAATTTTTTCATATGAGGAATGCATTGGTCTTATCATGTGAAGGGTGGATCCCTCTATAGAACCTATATGCAATGGTAGGTCTCAAGAGACAATCTAGGGTCTTGGCACAAGTCCTTGAAAAAATCTCATTTGTAGTCTTGGCATGAGGCATTGACTATGTTGTTATGATGTATAGAATTATGCATTCCATTATTATGAAATTGGATATTGATATTGCATTTGATTATTCTACTAGTATAATATTCATTTAAATAAGTAAATGGAATTATTTGACTTATCATTTCTATATGATTTTGATGTTTATGTTTAAAAGCCATGTGTTTTATTCATAAAAAATTGCCTTAAATATTTATGATTATTTATGATTGTTCCTTCTATATTATTATCCCTACTGGGCATCTGAGCTCACCCCTTTCTTATGTTTTTTCCCTGGATTTTATGAAGTATATTAGGTTTTACCTGGAGGGATAGGCCATTGGATATGTGTGTGTTTAATGGGGGAACAATGTTGTTTTTATTTATTTCTTGATGTAATGAACATTTATGTATGTATCTAGTAATTCTGAGGCTACTAAACTAATCATCTTTCAAGACTTGATCTCTTTAGATCATGCCAATGTTATTCAATAATGAACATACTCTGGGTATCTAGGGTTGGGGATTTAAAGTTGGTATGAGAGGGAGTTTAGTACAAACCATGGAATATTGATTTAGAAAAACATGGATTAGAAAACACTACCCTAAGATAGACATTGGGGATTAATATAAAAGAAATCCAAAAATTTTTGTAATGTAAATATTATGTGGGTTTTCCATGAAATACATATTTGTATGGATACTAACAGGTAGAGGCGGCTCTGGAACAAATGTACCTTTGAGTGAAAACTCCGACAAGGAGTTTCGGGTTTGACCTAGGGTATCCTAGTACACGACAACGAGCCTTGCTGCACTCTTGGTTATGACATTCCTAGGGGACATTCTTAGGATAATTTACATTTTATTTACTAAAAAGTTTGATGTATTTTAATATATGATGTGAATAAATAACCTTGGTAAATCCTAAGGTGTTTTAGATTGAAAATAAGGTGTCATGATATTCTCTAAATGATTTTACGACTCACTCTATGCTTTGTTGTGTTAGTCAATGGCTGGATTCCAAGGAAGTCATAGTAACATTGAAAATGATGTACAAGGTGGGAAAGATGATGGGAATGGGAAACTAATTGGAATGATGATAGGAATAAAAGATATCATGTTCATGATGATGTAGGTTTCCCAAAATATGAACAATAATATATACATTAACCAACTCCCAAACTCAACAAATAAGTGAAAGGCGAAGAATGATAAGATCTCCAGTAGTGGAAACTGTGGAGAAAAGAATGATCAATTTACATCATGCTAGAAATATATAAGGAGACACCCAATAAAGTGTCTAAATTAAATAAATAAATGCCTTATGTGTAGGAATGAATGACATAAAGTAAATAATTTCTGAGAAAAAATAAAGAGTGCTATGGGAAAAAATAAAAATGATTCTAAGAATCCAATTACAGTCATATGTCGTAAATGTAAGAGACCTTGGAATTAACCGAGTCAATGACCTATTCTAATGGATAACCTATAGTTTAAGGAAGAACCATTGTGGAAATAAATGGATGGAGATATAATTAAAAGTATTAATGATCTTTGTTTTTGTGATTACATTGGAAGACTATTCTCTAATATGTGTAACCATGTAGTTTGTTATATGGAAATTCTATTTGAGGAAGAATTATCTTTTAATTTGTGGATATAATTATAAAGGACCATATGGGGTTATATGATCCTTGAATTTGAGGCAATTATAGGTTATTATGAAAATGTGAGGTATGAGATAACATTTGTCGTTAAATTATATTATGGTTATTTTGAGGAATTCATCTCATTTTGGGAATTTTATAAAATATAGTTTTTGAAAATGGACAACATGCAGACCGTGTGAAAACCTGTAGCATCAGACAGAAATGTGGTAATCGAACCCACAACAAGAGTCCGAATGGGATTTATTGCCTACCACTGGACTACGTGAAGTACCTGGTTAGTGTGACTAATGATTTTTAGTTAAATGATTTTATTGACCAATAATAATATGATTTGGGATTTTAGGTTTTTTAATATGGATATACTTATTATAGGAAATTATTTAGTGATTCTGTGATAAATGATATTTGGGAAGACGTACACACTTTCGGGAACACTATTTGCCTAAGGAAAATACAATACTACAGAATTTCATTTAAGGAGTAATGATGTGTTTTTTTATTTTGAAAGAATCTATGTTTTTTATAGAGATTCAGGTTATTAATGGAAATGATTAACCTATCATAGATAAAATGTGATTTGTTTAATTACACTTCTATATGAAAATTTTTGAGTAGTTTATGTTATTTGGAGATAAATTTTAAGATTTACTATGAAATACTATGTGATTAACTACTTAGGAGTTTTGTATTTCAATCTTAGTTTGGATTATATTGAAGAATTTTAAGGACAATTTTTTATGGAATTGTATTTATTGATCATTGGGTATTGTTTGTTCAATTTTGGAAATTAAGATTAGTATTTATTTATTTAATGGATTATCCATTTTGGGTATTATCTGATATGGTACTATCCATTTGGTTTTGTTTAATATCTAAAGAAAAGGGAAATATATAGTTCATCCTTTGTGTATTATGTTATTCCTAGAAGTTGATTCTAGTGCTCTGGGTGTGACCATATCATCTTTAATAATGATCATTTGGAGAAATGAAGATTTAGAGGTATAAATTTATTAAAGAATGAAACTCTACTTAAAAAGTAAGTATATCTCTTTATGTTTTTATTCAATATAATAAATAAATTCCTCGACTTTATGAAATGGAAATGAAAACAAAAAACAATGTCTGTTTACTTTTCCTAATAGAAAACTATTGACCCTTTATCCCATCAAAAGTTTGTGGTTTTCTTTTTGTTAACTTAATATTTCTCATGTATTCTATCACTCTCCATAAAAATATTACACCTAGTTTATCTTCCATATCCATGTTTTCATACATTGAATCCAAGTATGGGTTTTCTCGGGTGACATTTGTACTTCCTTTTATTTCACTTAATGTGAGAGTTTTATGGACTCTTTTTCCAATGTTGGAATTTAAATGAAGTTCCCAAGCCCAATTTTAAAATTTCAAGGACATAATTTAAAAAAGGGGGAAGAATTTAACCCCACACTATATTATAGTAAGTTATTTTCTTTAAAGTAATTCAATAGCTTTCACTACATGCAACACCGAGTTCGAACACACCATGACTTACCAAACTAGCTGTTCCAAAAGAGATTATGAATAGTATTAACAGCATTTTGAATTTTATATACTTTATATAAATTTAACATCCATATTACGTGTTTCTTAGACATAATATATGAAAAAAAATCCTTTTTTAGATAAATGAAGTATTTTTCAAAAAACTAAAATTTTACCGCTTTTTAATGGTGAACCATTTTTAAATCCAATATTTGACACTTTAATATATTAAATTTACAAAATAAACTTCATATTTAGAAGAGGGACATAAAAATTTAGTTTGGATAAATTTTCGGTGCTTTTCTAATAACTTTCTAATTTTGATGAATAATGAAAAATAATTAAATTTTAAATAAAATAAACTTTTTTAATCAAATTAATTTATAGAGATAAATTATATATTTTAATTCCTTTGAGGTATAATTAGACTATAATTTTATAACATAATCCAATTATAGTCATTGGAAGTAATTTTACATTTAAATTGGACATAAAAACATATCAATCTTTTGAAAGTTTTTACTTCTCAAAAACCCACTTTCTGGTTTTGACAACGCTAATATTTTTTTAAATTAATTAATAAAACTTATATGATTGTAATTTGGTGAAATAGACATCATTTTTTAATTTAAAATAACAAAATTATCTTAGATTCAAATTTTGGTATTTTTCTGAAAACATGAAATTTTTGATGAATAGTAAAAACACTACGTTAGTTTTTAAAACAAACTTTTTACATAAATAATTATTTATCTTATTTAAATTTCTATTAAGTCAAAATATATACAAAATAACAATATAAATTCAATTTAATTAATTGGAGTCATTTTATAATAAGATTAGATGTATAAAATTTTATTTAACATTTTTCCGTCTTTTACCCACCTTCTAGGCACATTTACAAATTTACATAAAACATAATTTTACCACTTCTATTAATTTAATTTAAAAAATAAAAGAGACATGGTTGACATTAGTAAATAAAATTTTGTTCAATAATATGAAAATACTTTTTATGAATAGTAACTATTTAATTTTATTTACCACGATTAAAAATAAATTGGGTAATTAATGGTAAAAATGATATTATAATTATCCTAACACATGTCCTAATTCTATTGGATAATTATGTTTCAACAAAAATAAACCTTAAGGATAAAATCTGATTCTTTTGATAATCTTGGATTAGATTAGGACATTTATTATTATTTTATTTAAAGAAGAGTTAAAGGTGTAAAATTCAATGTTTAATATCTAAATCATTTTTAATATATGGTTATAAATAAGATAAATTAGACTATAAATATTAATTATAAAGATAATCAGATTTCCTAAATCATGATATTTAATTTATAAATTTTATATATTATATAATTATATTTATTTATGTCATAATGATGATAAAGTAATTACCTAATTAATGAACGATAAAAATAATTGATATTATAAATACTAAAATAAATGAAAATTGAAACTTTTTAGGCATTAAAAGAATATTCAAGGTTAATATGACATATTAGGGATGATTTGATGAATTTGTATCAAAGTAATCATGGTTATTGGACTATAACAAAATCCAAATACTAAATAGTTTCAAAATTGACATAATTGTGTTTTTAAAACTAATACTTTTTTATTAAATAATATAATATTCCTAAAAATCTAAGGGTCCACCAATGGACTTATTCAATGATATATATATATTTAATTAACCACTTTAGGTTCTATTGGATGTTTATAGTAAGATAATTAACCATATATTGTTAGAATACTAGAAGACATGGTAAAAGTTACACTAATTAACAAAGAGTTAAATCTAAAAGATAAGGTTAATATGGTGACCTAAACTTGTTAAAACCTATCGGTTGAATTTATTTCAACCCATAACCACCTTATATTCTAAATAAATCTATTTGGAGCTATTATAAACATAAAATAAAAATATAATAAAATAATATTTCAAGGTTTTCCTAAAGAGTCCCTCATCTCTCTTATAAAAGGGTACATCCCCTTCCCTTAAATTCACACTTCCAAAGCCATTTGTATCGTCCAATGTAACATCCCATGGTTTTGAAAATAAATATAGAATTCAATTTTATAAACTATCTATTAAACATAACTTTCCCTCTTCTATGTTTTGAATTTCAATAAATGGTCATCTAGAGTTGTGTTTACTAAGTCTTTGGGAGTCTGATAGAACAAACATGATTTTTGGTGAATAGTAACATACCCTTATGAATAGTAATATGAATATTAATATGAACCTAATGAATAGGACATTTTATTAATATTTTATTTTCTCAAGGCTAGATGATAATAACATCTTGGTTAATTTTTCATTGTGATAATGAAGTAGTTCTAGAATTAGATCTGTTAATTTTTGAATTAAGTATGCTTTTATTTACAAGTTAAATTAAAAATATTTTAAAACTTAATTATCAAAAATTTACTTCACTTTTGAATTCTACACGTCGAAAAATGGTAGGGGTGAATTTTTGGGATTTTCCTGAAATTCTAGAATTTTTTATGAATAGTAAAATACGATAAAATACGATAAATGCTAAATACTTGATTTATTGCATCATAGTTGATGCAAGGATGATGTAAGACCAATTGGTTCGATCTCATATTCCATTCATACTATTAGGGGTCACACGAAACAATACTATTGGATTTCTTGAGGGAAATAGTAAAATACTGAATTAAATATGCAAAATTAACCCCTCTCCTCCACTATAAAACCCCCCACCACTCCCTCTTCTCTTCACTACTATAAGCCTTGAATCTCCTCAATGTTCTGCCAAAATATCCTTCCCTAGTTTCTTACCCACTTCCTAGAGATTTTGGTCTCACCAAAAGACCAAAAACAAATCCCTTAATAAGGATCTCAAGGAGAACAGATCAAGAGGTAAACAACCTCTTTTTATTTTCTTTCTATTCTTTCATTTTATGTTATTCTCTTCCATTCCCTTTGGCTTCTGTTGGGATATTTAATTAAAAATTCCCCCTTAATGTCCATATTATGTATGAATGATTAGATATTCCATTCCTCTCATCAAACTATTTTTATGAAATTTTAATGGATGTTGTTAGGCTGCTGAATGTTCACAAGGGATCTTTTAACTTTTCTTTTAATTTCAAATTCATCTCTTTTATTTTTCTCTCCTCACCTCTTCTATCCAAATTATCATGATAACTCCAGTAACATATATATACTGGATTTATGTCATGTTAATTTAAGGCCAATCATAAATATTCTTACTCCCTCCATTTTATTTTTATAAACAAAATCAACGTCCATGAGGTTCTAATTTATAGCCTTCGTGGATGACGATGTTTCATTCTCAAATTTCTTCTTCATTACGGATCATGAAACCATATTTATGGTTGAACCAGACTATAATATATGTATTATAACATAATTTATATTCATGAACCAGTCTATGTAGATATAATTAAGTTATAAGACAAAACTAGTTCATAATAATCCAAATACCGGCAAATAATCGAAGTGGTTCTCATCTAATGATTCATCCTCATTCCATATAACCAAATGATATAAATGACCATTACCAATTATTTATGTTAATAAATAATATATAATTCTAATCCTATAGATTTATAACCATTCCACATGAACACCATTACTTAAAAACAAGTTAACCGATTAGGAAAAAAAGAAAATGAACACCCTGAAACAACAAAATTCAATATAATAACATAGAAATAAGGGAATAAATGAACTAATCAGAATTATGATAAACTATAAATGTCTAATAATTTTTTAAATAATTTATTAATAAGTATAATTTCATATTCCAGGATATTATTTTCGAGATAAGAACACGTTTGGAGTTAAGGTAAGGGTTTTTCCACCCGAACATCCATTTTCATCCGGGACACATTCATTGTCTAAATACCTCGATGTAATTTTTATGTATTGTTATGTACTCATCATATGTTCTATGTGAGTGTTATATATATGTTTAAAAACAATAATAATTCATTAATTTATGGATAGTTACACGTTTTAAAAGGAACTTTCAAATCTGTTTCCAAAATACAAGACCGATTCAAGGGAATTTCTGCAATTAATATCTATTTAAAAGAGCACTCTATAATCTATTTTTTGAAACCATTATATTTCTAAAAATACTTATTTTATTATGAAAATAAAATCTTACTTCTCTTCTTGTTTTATACAATGAGTTTCCAAAATAACTCTTCTTTTCAAAAAAAAGAGTATTTTTCTCAAAATTGCATAATAATTTTAAAAGAGTATTTTCATTCAATTCTCTTATTGAATCCATGGTATTATTGGGTTTAATAATTTATGAAGTCATATAAAATATTTTATTTAATTCTTTATGACTAACTTTATTGTGGACGATCTATCCTAAAACCATTCATCATATTACTCAGAATGGTTAGTGTTCATGATCACTAATTGGTGATGGTTAGTTACATTTCATATGATAGTTTCAATATGAATGTATATGTTGTTTATGTTGATCCATGCTCATATAAGGAATGAATTGGACTTATTATGTGATGGGTTGGGATCTCTATAGCCCCACGATGCACTGGTAGGTCTCCTGAGACAAACTATAGACTTGGAAAGAGGCCTTGACAAAATGATTATTTTACGGTCCTTGCACGATGCTTGGATGGTATGGTTATGATGACCAGCATATGTAATTACCTCATTATGATGCTAGTATTTGAAGATCATGTGGTTATTCTAATAATTGAATACCCATTATTATGTTTAATTGTGGAATTATTTATTTAGCTCATATTCCTACAATAATATGTTTCAAGTGTATTATTAAAGGCATGTTTTTTCAATTATTCAACATGTCTAATGTTTATATTATCATCCGCTGTATTGATTACTCTTACTGAGCATTTGAGATCACCCCTTTATTATGTTTCATTTTCTTAGGACATGAAGAAGTAATTTATGAATGACATGCAAGCATAATCTAGGAGATGCGATGTTTCTAGAGGATTAAAATAGTGTTTTGTTACCCTTCATGTTGTAATGTTAAACTTATGTATTTAACTTGTATCCAATAATACTAAACTACTAGGTCTTTTAGGATTCGTATTCATTGTATGTATGCCAATGTAATCAAACAAGGCACCGGCTCTGGGCAACTGGGGTCGGGTTCTTACAGTTGGTATCAGAGGAAGTTTAGTAGAATACGTGGAATCTAGATTTAGAAAACGTAGAATTAGGGAAGAGTCCCTAAGTTAGTCATTGAGGATATACATACAATAACATCCTGGTATTTTGGTAAGGAATTGATTTTTTTGATATTTCAAGCAATACATCTCTGTCGGGATACGAGCAGGTAGAGGTGGCTCTGGCACAAATGTATCTAGGAGTAAAACCGGAAAACACCGCTTTGAGATGGACTCAAACGGAAACTGGTGCATGACAATGGGCCTTGCTGCACTCTTGGTTACAACACTCCTTTGGGATATTCTTAGGATAATTCACATTTTCGTTACAATCCATTATGAAGGATTTAAATGTAAAATATTCCTCAAAGAAACCATATTTGTGAATATGGGATTATCCATTCATAGGATCACATTTTTTTCTATGTATTTTGTTAAGTTAAGATTATACATTATGATTCATAACCTAATTTAGTGTATGCCATTATTTAGATATGGTGCCTAGTGGACGGAATGGAAATCGACCGAATACATGTGTCCCTTGTAGGGAATTTCCTCTGACGCAAGATAATGATGTTGGATCTGGTGCTGTGACTGGTGTTGAGCAACTCATAACTATTCTAGGACAACTTACTCATGTTATGAATAATAACCTTACTCTTATAGAGCATCTAGATCCACCACGTGGAGGAGCCATGCTAGATCACTTTATGCGAAAACATCCTCTATCATTCAATGGGACTACAAACCCATTTGTAGCAGAGTAGTGGATATGTTCCCTTGAGAAGATATTTCTTGCTTTGGGATGTAATGAAAGAGAGAAGGTTGTCATGGTAGTATATTGTATTTCGGGAGATGCGAATCAATGGTGTCCTTTAATCCAAATAACAAAGGAGGAGGAAGAGATAGAAGAGATGGAATGGAGGGATTTTAAGGAAATAATCTTAGAAAAATATTTCCCTCGTGAGCAGTGAGCAGATATGGAGAGATAATTCTTGAATCTGTGGCAGAAGAAGGAAGAAAGTGTTTCGAAGTATGAATCCAACTTCACAAGGCTAAAAAGACATGTTGTGGACTATATTCGAAATCCAAGGAGCAAAATACATCGATTATTTGATGGTATAAAGCCATTCCTCTAGCGGGCACTGGTCTCCCAATGTTTTTCATCATATGAGGATATAGTTTCATGTGCCATCAAGATCGAAAAATAATTCTCTATGTCTTATGACTTTAAGGGAAAGAAAGAAAATAAGAGGGCTGCTGAAAACCATGGGAAAGGAAATAAGGAAACGAGGAAGAAGGGAAGAGTTGAATTTCCACCATGTGACAATTGTGGAAAGAACCACCATGGTGCATTCTTAAAGGGAAATGGATTGTGCTACAAATGTGGTCAGAAAGGCCATCTTGCTGGTGATTGCAAAGGGAAGAAGGAAGCCAATGATTTTCAATGCTATAGTTGTCGAGAGATGGGACATTGTGCTAATGATTGTCCAAAACTTCAAAGAAATATGCAATAGAAAAGGCCAAGGGATCAGGGACAGGATTTTGCAATCACAACTACAGAGGTTTAAGTTCCGCGTGATGTGGTGGCAGGTACATTAATCATTTCCTCAAGCTTAGACAATGCATTATTTGATTCTATATCATCACATTGTTTCATATCATCCCAGTTTGCTAAGAAAATTAGATATTTCCAATTTGATTTAACAAGGGATTTGTCAGTCAAAACTCCTAAGGGAAGTATCATTGCTAAAAAATTCTATGAATTAGTTCACATTAGGGAACATAAATGTTCTTTATCTGCAGATCTCATCGTCATAACCATGATTGAATTTGATATAATCCTCGGTATGGATTGGATTTCATACCATGATGCAAAAATTTGTTGTAAGAAGAAAGAGGGTACGATTTTTGATGATGATGATAAAGAACACCTTATCTTTAGAGCAGAATCTTCACCACCTGATTCTTATCTAGATCCACCCCCAGTACCTCAACTAAATTCAATTATTGGGGAGGATTTGAATGAAATAACTATGGGTGAGGAATGGAATTTTCAAATACAGGATGTACCTATTGTGAGGGAAGATTTTGATGTGTTTCCAGAATATTTAACTGGATATCCTCCAGAGTGATAAATTGAGTTTTCTATTGATTTAATTCCTGGTTCAAGGCCCATATCGCAGACCCATTGTAGAATGGCCACTGTGGAATTAGTGGAGCTAAAGAGACAACAAGATGAATTTAGTAATATGGGATTTATTCACCCTAGTTTTTCTCCATGGGGATCCCCTATCCTGTTTTTTAGGAAGAAAGATGGATCTATGAAATTATGTATCGACTACAGGGAGATAAATGCTGTAACAATAAAGAACAAGTATCCCCTACCTCACATTGATGATTTTTTTGACCAACTACATGGAGCTCAATACTTTTCAATGATTAACCTCAAATCTTGATATCATTAGTTGAGTGTGAAGAAGGAAGACTTTCCGAAAACAGTTTTTCGAACCAGGTATGGGCATTAGAAGTTTACAGTAATGCCTTTTGGATTAACTAATGCACCCTCTGTCTTCATGGATCCAATGAACAGAGTTTTCAAGGAATATATCAATGATTTTGTGGTGGTATTCATTAATGATATCATGGAATACTCCAAAATCTGCGAAGAACATGAAAATCACTTGCTCTTTATCCTAAAGACTCTTAGAAGACATGAATTATATGTGATGTTTAGCAAGTGTGAATTCTGGCTTCAGAAGATTTCTTTTCTTGTCCATATTGTTTCTAAGGATGGAATCCTAGTCGATACTACAAAGACAATGTAAATCCAAGATTGGCCCACACCATCAAACATAACGTATGTACATAGTTTTGTTGGATTAGTAGGTTATTATCGGCGTTTCGTATAGAAATTTTCCCGACTGGCTAACCCTCTAACGAAGCTCACACGTAAAGGGGTTAAATTTGTTTGGACAAAAGATTGTGAAGAATGTTTCAATGAACTGAAGTGAAAATTATTCAATTCTCCTATATTGACTCTACAATCGATGAATGATGGGTTTGTTATTTATAGTGATGCGTCAAAGAACGGACTTGGTTGTTTTCTTAGGAAAAATGATAGGGTTATTGCTTATGCATCATGACAACTAAAAAATTCATGACCTAAACTATCCTACTCATGATCTTGAGTTAGCTGCTGTAATATTTTCTTTGAAGATACAGAAACATTATCTCTATGGTGGAAAATGTGAGATTTATACTGATCACAATAGTTTGATGTATATTTTCTCACAGAAAGAACTCAACATGCAGAAAAGGAGATGGCTTGAACTACTCAAGTATTATGATTTCACGATACAGTACCACCCAGCGAAGGAAAATAAGGTGGAAGATTCTTTGAGCAGAAATTATCATGGAGTCTTGAACAAGATGAGAGTTGAAAGGGATCTTACTTTCATGGATGTAGTAAATATGGATATGGGAATAACCATGGAAGGGGAAACATCAATGCTTTTTGAAATGGTTTCGAAACCATATTTACTAGAAAGGATAAAAATTCCTTAGGATGATGATGTGGAGTTTCAAAAGAAGATTAAAGCTATCAATGATGGGAGATTGAGTGACTTCATATATGAATATGGAATTTTGAAATTTGGGAAGAGACTCTGTGTTCCCAATATACCTGATCTAAAATGTGAATTTTTAGATGATTCTCATAGTTCCAATTTCTTTATACACTCTGGTAGAACTAAGATGTATAGATATTTGAATGAACATCTTTGTTGGGACAACATAAAGAGGGATATTACTGATTTTGTGTCAAGATGTATGGTTTGACAACAAATGAATGCTGGAAGGCAACAGCTTCGAGGGGTATTGTAACCTCTTCCCATACATGATTGGAAATGGGATAATATCACGATGGACTTTTTCATGGGATTAAAAAAGAATCCTAGAAGAAACGATGCAATATGGGTTATTATTGATCGACTTACCAAGTCAGCACATTTTCATGCTATAAGAGAAGACCTACCACTTGAACGTCTGGAATGACTTTATATTAATGAAGTTTTGAGACTTCATGGAGTATCCCTATCAATTTTTTCTGATCGTGATCCATGTTTTACATTAATGTTTTGGAAGTCTTTAGAAGGACCTAGATACTGATCTTTGATTGGGCACTGCCTACCACCCACAAACTGATGGACAATCCGAACAGACAATTCAAACATTATAAGACATGATGAGGTCTTGTTCACTTGATTTTCAAGGCATGTGGGATCAGTATTTACCTCTCATAGAATTTTCCTACAACAATAGCTTCCATTCAAGTATTCAGATGGCACCCTTTGATGCATTATATGGGAGGAGATGTCTTACACCAACTTGCTGGGATGATGTTGGTGAAAGAACGATCGTGGGCCTAGAACTTGTTGAATAAACAATGGAGAAGGTGAAGATTATCCAAAACCATAACAAAATAGCTCAATGTAGGCAGAAGAGCTATAATGACAACCGAAGGAAGGATTTGGAATTTCAGGTTGGAGATCATATTTCCTTTAAGGTATCTCTATGGAAGGGAGTTATACGTTTTGGTAAGAAAGGTATATTGAGTCCCAAGTACATAGGACCTTTTGAAATTTGGGGCCGAATTGGAGTCGTAGCTTACCGTTTGGAAATTCTGCCAAGTCTCTCCAAGGTTCACAATGTGTTCAACGTGTTAGTGTTAAGAAAGTAAATGCCATACCCAACACATGTACTCACATATGAAGAAGTGGAACTTGAGCCCGATCTATCTTAATGTGAAGAGCCTATCAAGATTCTTGATACTAGACAACAAGTATTGAGAAATCAGACGACTCGTCTGTTGAAGGTTCTATGGAGGAACCATAAGATGGAAGAAGCAAAATGGGAGCCTAAGGAGCTTATTTTAAAGACATACCCGAATCTTTTTAGGTAATAATTTGTGAATTTCAAGGATGGAATTTTAGTATGGAGGGGAGAATGTAAGTTCCCAAGGTTTTTAAAATAAATATAGAATGAAATTTTATAAACTATCCATTAAACACAACTTTTCCTCTTCTATGTTTTGAATTTCAAGAAATGGTCATCTGGAGTTGTGTTTAGTAAGTCATTTGGAGTCTAATAGAACAAACTTTATTTTTGGTGAATAGTAACATACCCTTATGAATAGTAATATGAATAGTAATAAGTCCAAAATGAATAGTAAATTTTATTATTATATTATTTTCTCAAGGGTAGAAGATAATAACATCTTGGTTAATTTTTCATTGTGATAAAGAACTAGTTGTAGAATTAGAACTGTTAATTTTTGAGTTAAGTATGCTTTTATTTAAAAGTAAAATAAATAATATTTAGAAAATTATTTTTCAAAAATGGACTTCACTTTTGAATTCTACACGTTAAAAAATGGTAGGGGTGAATTTTTGGGATTTTTCTGAAATTCTAGAATTATTGATGAATAGTAAAAGACAATAAATGCTAAATACTTGATTGACTGCCTCATAGGTGATGCAAGAATGATGCAAGCCCAGTTCTTTTGAACTGACATGCCATTTTTACTGTTAGGGGTCACATTAAAAAATACTATTGGTTGTCTTGAGAGAAATAATAAAATAATGAATAAAATATTCAAAATTAGCCCCTCTCATCCACTATAAAAACCCCCAACACTCCCTCTTCTCTTCACTACTCTAACCCTTGAAAATCCTCAAAGTTCTTTCCAAATACCCTCCCTAGTATCTTCCTCATATCCTATATCTTCTGGTCTCACCAAAAGTCAAAAACCAAAGCCCTTAAGAAGGATCACAAGGAGGAGAGATCAGGAGGTAAACAACCTCTTTTTATTTTCTTTCTTTTCATTCGTTTTATGTTATTCTCTTCCATTCCCTTTGGCTTATGTTTTTATATTTCATTAAATATTTCCCCTTACTTTCCACATTATGTATGAATGATGATAAATTCTATTCCTCTCATTAAACTATTTTTATGAAATTTTAAGGGACGTCGTTAGGCTGCCGAATTTTCTTAAGGGATCTTTTAACTTTTCTTTTATTTTCACATTCTTCTCTTTTATTTTTCTCTGCTCACCTCTTCTGCCCAAATGAACATGATAACTATAGTAACATATATATACTGGATTTATGTCATGTTAATGGAATACCAATCCTAAATATTATTACTCCCTCCCTTTTATTTTATTAAACGAAATCATCTTCCATGAGGTTCCAATTTATAGACATCGTGGACGATGAAGTTTCGTTCTTCAATTTATTCTTCATTATTTCTCATAAAACCATATTTATGGTTTAACCAGACTATAATATATGTATTATAATATAATTTATATTCAAGAACCATAATATGTACATATAATTAAGTTATAGGACAAAACTCGTTCATAATAATCCAAATACCACCAAATAATCGAAGTGGTTCTCATCTAATGATCCATCCTCATTCCATATAAACAAATGATAGAAATTACCATTACCAATTATTTATGTTCATAAATAATATATAATTCTAATCCTGGAGAATTATATCCATTCCACATGAATACCGTTCCTTAAAAACATGTAAACCGATTATGAAAATAATGAAAATGAACACCCTGGAACAACGAAATTCAATATATAAACTTAGAATTAATGGTATAAATGAACTAAATAGAATTATGATAAACTAAATACATGTATACTATTTTTTTGAAAAATTTATTAATAAGTATAATTTCATATTCCAGGAGATTAACTTCGAGAGAAGAACACATTTGGAGTTAAGGTAAGGGTTTTTCCACCCAAACATCCATCTTCATTAGGGATACTTTCATTATCTAAATACTTCGATGTAATTATTATGTATTGCTATGTACTCATAATATGTTCTGTGTGATTATTATATATATATTTAAAAACCAGAATAATTCATTAATTTATGGATAGTTACACGTTTTAAAAGGAACTTTCAAATCTGATTCCAAAATACAAGACCGATTCAAGGGAATTTCTGCAATTAATATCAATTTAATATGGCACTCTATAATCTGTTTTTGGAAACCATTTTATTTCTATAAATACTCATTTTATAATGAAAATAATATCTTAATTAAATTCTAGTTTTATTCAATGATTTTCCAAAAATAACTCTTCTTTTCAAAATAAAAGAGTATTTATCTCAAATTTGCTTAATGATTTTATAAGAGTATTTTCGTTTAATGCTCTTATTGATTCCATGGTATTATTGGGTTTAATCATTTATGAAGTCATATAACATATTTTATTTAATGGTTTATGTCTAACTTTTTTGTGGATGATATATCCTAAAACCTTTCATCATATTACTCCAAATGGATAGTGTTTATGTTCAATAGTTGGTGAAAGTTAGTTACATTTCATATTATAGGTTCAATATGAATATATATGTTGTTTATGTTGATCCCCTCTCATATGAGGAATGAATTGGACTTATTATGTGATGGGTGGGGCCCACTATAGCCCATCGATGCATCGGTAGGTCTCATAAGACAAACTACGGTCTTGGCATGAGGCCTTAACAAAATGAATATTTAATGGTCCTAGGAAGATGCTTGGATGATATGGTTATGATGTCTGGCACATGCACTTCCCTCATTATGATGCTATTATTTGAAGTTCATGTGGTTATTTGACTAGTAGAATACCCATGATTATGTTTAATTATGGAATTATTTTTTTATCTCATATTCCTGCCATAATATGTTTCAAGTTTATTATTAAAGGCATGTGTTTTCAATTATTCACCATGTCTAATGTGTATATTATCTTCTTCTGTATTTCTTACTGTTACTGAGCATTTGAGCTCACCCCTTTCTTATGTTTCGAATTCTCAGGACATGAAAAAGTAATCTATGAATGACTTGCAAGCAGAATCAAGGAGACATGATGTTTCTAGTGGATTAAAATAGTGTTTTGTTACCCTTCATGGTGTAATGTTAAACATATGTATCTAACTTGTTTCCAACAATACTAAACTACTCGATCTTTTTGGATTCGTATTCCTTGTATGTATGCCAACATAATCAAATAAGGCACCAGCTCTGGGCAACCGGGGTCGGGTCCTTACATCCAGACCATTCTCAAATAACCTCCCAACTACACTCATTTAAACCTATAGGCCTTACATTGATCATAAATCCAACCTAAAGAGCCCTTTTGATCAAATCAAAAGGAAGAACCCAAAGAAAAGTTAATAATCTCACAACCTCTTCCAAATAACTTTTCTTCTTCCAATTCCTATTTCTTTGTTGTTTCCACACCAAAATAATAAATCCCATAACTTATAAATAATATGATGCAATTATAAATATGGTACAACCCTATTCATTATTCTATCCATCCTATGAATGACAATGTCACCATACGTGTGTATGTACGGCTTACAGTCTCTACGTCGTGGTGCAGTTTGTTATTCATAACATCATTATTTGGATGGGTATAAAAATGATTGATAATTGATTTAAATAATTAATATAACATTTTAATTATTATGTATGTATGATATAACATCAAATTATATACAATCTCACCTTCAATTGAATGATATTTTCACTTGTGCATACGTACGGATTACTGTCTCCATGATCACGATGAGATTCACTCCCCATCATTTCCATTCAAGAAAAATTTTCATTTTATGATTAAAAATTATGATTAATAACATAATATAGTTCTACATATGAATCAAATACATCCTATCCATAGCAAACATGACTTACATAGTAAAATATATAAAATAAAACAAATAAGTTATCACCAAAAACTATTATACTACTTAAATATTATGAACAAATATATATTTGAAGATCATATATGATTTCATATTTATGTATGTGGTTTTTTTATAATTTAATAACAATTATTTAACTATTATAAAGTATGTTAATGTACCCTCGACTAAGGAAATGTACAATTTAAGGGGTTTTCATCTCTCCTTTATTCCGATGAGATTCATGCAATATATTAGACTATTACCTTTCGTGTGGTGTATGTACTACCCATGATTGTATTATTTGTGTAATATACATTAATTTATGGATATTTACATCATATATTTATTATTCTTCTTTCATGGGGTGTATGATTCATATGTTACCAAATTGTTTAGAAAATTTTTACTTTCAATTTCCACTCATTCGATTTTATAAAAACATCATTGATTGTTTTACTCCAACATTAGGGGTAAAATATTTATTTATTTACTAATGTAGTTATTTAAAACCCCCTTTTTTATATACTTTTTATAAAAATAATAACACCATTGAAAAATTCACAATTCATTGATGTGAACTTGTTACGAAAAATCTTTACTCAATTTCCATTCACTGAGTTAAAAATCCAAGTCATTGGTATTGCTTTTACAAGAGTATGTGTGAATTTCCTCGGATTGAATTACACATAATATTAAATTATATAGAGTGTATTTATATTTTTCACACATAATTATGTCATTGATTTACCCTAAACCATATGATTCAATATTTATAGGGGATTTCATCTCAAATTATACTCCATTGAGACTTATTTGTTGTTATATTCCAATTCACATTTATATGAATTATATACTATAATTTGACATAGTATATCATGAATACCTTTATTCTCATGATATTATAATGTTTTTATTACATCAATTATTTTTATTCAATCATCTCTCATTTCGTTACGAAGTGTAACTAAAATATCATTTTAAATGTTTTAAGGATTTATTCTTCTAAATCATTCTCATAAATTTGCATGTTTTAAATATTTTTTTAAGGATTTATTTATATTGAAAAGAATATTTTAAAATTAAAATTCCTCTTAAAAGTTTCAAGTGGTATGGGACACATTGATTCAAAAATATATTTTTTACATCTTCTTGATAATTAGTGAGACTTTTAAATGTTTTCAAGAAAAAGGGGATATTTTTCTAAAATAGTTTTACTGATTATTTCCATATATGTCAATATCCTTAATTATTCTTGATTGAGGTTGATAAAATCTTCCAAATTGTAATTAATGAGTTATTATTGACTGTGGATGTGCTATTTTTATACCATTCATGGTTTGGGGTTAAAATATTGAAATTTCGTATGCTAGTTTTAATAAAAATGTTTAGACTGTGTTTCAACCTTTTCATATGAGGAATTATTTGGACTTAGTAAGTGACAGACCGAGCCTACAATAACTCCTCATTGCATCAACTTCTCTCATGGGACAAACTAGTTTCTTGGCACAGGGCTTTGAAAAAAAATATTATTTGTAGTCTTGGTGTTAGAACCCAGATCTTTTTTCTAGGTATGTTTTTCTGCTTCCTAGATTTTTTGAGAAAAGAGGAGTTTCTGGAAATTTTTGAAGTACACGCTATGTACATTACGAGTGCACGCCTTGTACCCGGTTACTATGGGTAGCCGTGTGCGGGTCGTGTAGTGGCCTTGCACACGACCATGTGGGATGACTTGGAGACCGCCTAATTTGGAGTACGGAAACAACAAGTACACGCCCTGTACTCCAAAAGTACACGCCATGTATTTTGTTTTTTCCTAAAATGCACAGGGGTCATGTCTGAGGGACATAACCATCTCTTTCTCAACCTAGTTCGTCCAAGAGTACCGAGCAGCCGTAGATCTTCGACGAGCCCCCGAGCCTTTTTCCATTCTCCGAATCGATCACCATTGATTGTGTTGGAATCGCATCGGTGAGTTCTCTCCTCTTCTGGAACCTCTTTTCAGGATTCTTTCTCATTTCCATGTTATCATGGGTTGAAAATTTTATATATTTTCATAGATCTACGTTGTCCCAAGGAGATTCAAGATTTGAGGTTCAAGTATATTTATCTCTTAACCTCGAGGTAGGTGGTTGTGACATTGTGTAGAATGTCCTTGAGTTTTATGTGAAAACTTTTCCAATACCCATCAACAGGGTATTACTTGTTTACCGTTTTAGCCCTCTTGTTTCTCTGATATGATGGTATTCCTGATTAGATGATTACTTGATTGTGAACAGGGTGAATTTTTGTGCTTTGGATGTATTTCCCAAGCATGCTTTTCCTGTTTTAACCTTAGGGTCTTGTTAGCCTGTTAGGATGCTCTTTACTTTCCCATTCCTAGTATTATAGGATGGTGTGACAATTTTTCTTTAATGTTATTGTGCAATATAATTCTGGCCAAGTAATTCTTGAGGTTGACCTTGACTGTTACGCACTGATACACTTTCTTGATATACACAGGGCTGTGAGAACCTGGTGTATAGACCATAGGGAGAATGGACGATGATGGATTCTCCAGAGTGTCCTTATAATTTATGATGTGAGACCACATGGGGAATTGATGTTGGGTGCTTCCCCGGAGTGTCTGTAGTTCCTCAACATGGTCCTCTGGGGGCATGAGACATTGAGTGCTTCCACAGAGCACCTTTAATACTAATACTAGACTATAGGGGTAATTGATGGTGAGTGCTTCCTCAAAGAGTCCATGCATAAGATGAACCAGAGGGGTTAGACTGAGTATAATTCCCAATGGGTTACCTGTTGTGTTTATCTGCATTGTATAGCTGTTGCATATTGTGTGGTGATTTGAATGTTTTAAATTGTGGATTGTTTACTGCTTAGTGCTTTCCACTGTACTACTTTCTGTACTTTTACCTGTCATATACTCACTGACTCTTAGGAACAGATCTTCGGGAGGTTTCCTAATGGTATTTAGTCTCACACCATGTTTGGGTCATGATTTTGGGCCCAAACAGATTATATTGTTGCAGTTATAGATAAGGTCTAGCGCCCCTCAACTTTAGGGACTTGACTTGCTGAAGAGTTGGAGATCATGGGACTAAGCTATGGATTTCGATGCTGAGGTGTTTATCTATTTTTTCACTTTGGTTTAGATTTTTTGTATTCTATCATTGTGACTTGTTTGTATATTTTCCTAGACTTATGTACCATGCATCATTTCATATACATAGGTGTTCCAATTGTTTATTATTTCAATCTTCCATTTTTCACTATTGATGGATATTTACTACTTCTGCTATTATATGTGTTGTTTAATTCCGCTATGTACTCTTCCAATAAGGGAAAAGATTCCCCACTATCACACTCAAGTCCCTCGTTACATACAGGTCTTGGCATTTGAGGCCACATGAGAGGAATTATCGGACGCACGATCTGGTGTGGGCACCTATTGTTCATGCGCTACGCTGTTGGATACATTATCTTCTGGGAGAGAATTTTGTGATTTTCACCAACCACAAAGCCACAAGTACATCTTCACTCAGCGTGATCTGAATTTATGATAGCACAGGTGGGTTGAGTAAATAATGTTATTTGACATTGAGCTTGCCTATACGCTTGGGAAAGGCAACGTAGGGGCTGATGCATTGAGCAGGAGGACTCAGACATAGGCAGTTTAGGAGGCCAGTAGTGAGTGGCAGCTTATGGCTATGTTTTTTGAGATGCATTTGGAGGTGCACGACAGATAGGTGCAGAATTTTCTATCTCATGTAGATCTTACCTCTACTCTTCTTGATTGAGTTCGAATGAGGATGCTATCAGATTCTAATGTCTGATTCCAAATGGAAA
Source organism: Viscum album (assembly GCA_963277665.1). Taxonomy (NCBI): domain Eukaryota; kingdom Viridiplantae; phylum Streptophyta; class Magnoliopsida; order Santalales; family Viscaceae; genus Viscum; species Viscum album. The sequence goes on along the minus strand of OY728136.1, from coordinate 187,059,787 downwards.
GCATGTCAATAGAGGACCCTATTCCGAGATGGACCATAGCCGAGTATGAGATCTTTCATTTCCAGGGATGCATATGGGTGGTAGTAGATATACACGAGGAGCTGATGCGGGATTTTCATTCTTTAGTTTGGGATGTTCATCCTGGCGTCAACAAGATGTATCATGATCTACACTGTCAATATTGGTGGCCTGGTATGAAGAGAGATATTTCTTGTTTCATCCTGAGTTCTTCAAATTGTTAGCAGGTGAAGGCAGAGCATAAGTGACCAGCAGGGCTTTTGTAGCAGTTACCCATTCCCATGTGGAAGTGGAATGACATTGCAATGGACTTCGTGACTAGTTTGCCGAGGTCGCCTCGAGGGAGCAAGGCAGTTTGGGTTTTCAATGACAGACTCAAGAAGGTTTCTTACTTCTTACCAATAAAGGAGACCTTCAGTGTTGATGAGATGGCACAGTTGTACATCTGTGAGATTGTACATCTATATGGAGTTCTACACTCCATTGTTTCAGATAGGGATCCACATTTTACTTCTAGGGTGTGGAAGGGGCTTCAGAAGGCTTGGGGTACACAAGAAATTTTGAGTACAACTTACCACCCCTAGATAGCTGGCTAGTCTGAGCGTATGATTCAGGTGGTTGAGGACATGCTCAGAGCATGCATTCTGGATTTTGGAGGTTCTTTGGAGAAGCATATACCTCTTGTTGAGTTTGGATACAAAAATAGTTTTAATGAAACTATTATGATGGAACCTTATGAGGCTCTGTATGGTAAGTCATGCTGATCACCCTTATGTTGGCTGGAGGGAGGAGAGGTAGCTTTTCTGGGACCTCATCTTGTTCAGGGGACCACAGAGCAGGTAGAGTTGATTCGGAAGATGATGGCTACTACGCAGTCTAGACAGACATCATATGCTGATCAGCAGAGACGACCACTAGAGTTCGAGGTTGGGGATCAGGTGTTCCTATATGTCACACAGAGGTTGGGACAAAAGAGGATTCAAAGATAGGGTAAGCTTTCATCGAGGTACGTTAAGCCGTTTTAGGTGTTGGAGAGTGTTGGGCATGTTTCCTACCAGTTGCAGCTACCTCCGAGGTGTCGGGCTATACACGACGTCTTCCACGTTTCTCAGCTTCAACATTACTTTTCTAACCCATCCCATGTCTTTCAACCTGAGGAGGTTGAGCTCGATGTGGATGTGTCATTTGAAGAGAATAATCTCTAGATTTTGGATCGTAGTACAAAGGTTCTCTGTGGCCGGTATGTTCCTTTGGTACGAGTTCTATGGCAGCACAAGCGGTGGTAGGATGAGACTTGGGAGAGGGAGGCCGATGTATGAGCACAGTGGCCATAATTTTTTGGGGTGTCTTCTTCTACATGATGCTAGGGAAATTCAGGGATGAATTTATTTAAGGGGGGATGTTTGTAATAACCCAGATCTTAATTCCAAGTATTTTTTTCTTTTTCCTGGATTCTTTGAGAAAATATTTGTTTCTGGAAATTTTTGAAGTACACATCGTGTACTTTATGAGTACACGCCATGTACTCGGTTATCGCGGGTAGCCGTGTGTTGGTCATATAGCGGCCTTACACACAACCATGTGTGATGACCTAGAGGCCGCCTAATGCAGAGTATGGAAACTGCAAGTACACGCCGTGTACTCCAAAAGAACACGCCGTGTATTTTGGTTTTTTTCCTTAAACACACCTTGGTTGTGTCTGATGGATAGAACTATCTCCTTCTCAACCTAGTTCATCCAAGCGTGCTGAGCAGCCATTGATCTTCGACGAGCCCCCGAGCCTCTGTCCGTTCTCTGAATTGAACACCATTGATTTCATTGGAATCGCATCAGTGACTTCTATATTCTGCTGGAACCTCATTTCATGATTCCTCTTCTTTTCCATGTTATCATGGGTTTAATATTTTATATTTTTTCTTAGATCAACGATCTTCCAAGGAGATTGAAGATTCAAGGATTATGTATATTGATCTCCTATCCCCAAGGTAGTTGGTTTGTTCCTTTCCAAAGAAATTCCTTGAGTTTTATGTACAAAATTTCCCAGTACCCATGAACGGGGTATTGCACATTTACCATTTTATCCCTATTGTTTCTTTTATATACTGGTATGCCTGAGTAGATGATTACTTGATTGTGAATAAGGTGAGTTGTTGTGTTTGGATGTATTTCCCATGCATGTTTTTCTTGTTTTAAATTTAGGGTCTTGTTAGCATGTTTGGGTAATATTTACCTTCCCATGCCTAGTATTATAGGATGATGTGAGTGTTTATCTGTTATTCTATTGTGATATATAATACAAGAAAAGTATTTCTTGGGGTTGACCATGGCCGTTACACACTGCTACACTTGCTTGACTTACACAGGACTGTATGAACCTGATGTATAGACCATATAGAGAATGGACGATGATGGCTTCTCCAAAGTGACTTTATAATTTATGATGCGAGACCACAAGAGGAATTTAAATTGACTACTTCCCCAAAGTGTCTATAGTTCCTCGACGTGGGCCATAGAGGGAATTATACGTTGAGTGATCCCTCAGAGCACCATTAGTACCAATACAAGACAATATGTGGATTTGATTGTGAGTGCTTCCTCAGAGAGTCTATGATTAAGATGAACTAGAGGTGTTAGACTGATTGTAATTACTAGAGGTTTACCTGTTGGGTTTATCTACATTGTTTAAATGTTGACTGTTGTGTGGTAATTTGAATGTTTGGAATTGTGGATTGTTTACTTCATAGTGGTTTCCTGGTTTACTGCTTTCTATACTTTTACCTACCATATACTCAATGACTGTTAGGCACAGATCTTCATGTGGTTTCCTACTGGGATTTAGTCTCACACCTTGTTTGGTTAAAGCTTTTGGGCCCAAGCAGATTATATTGTTGTAGGTACATGAAAGAGAAAGCTCCCTTCTACTTTATGTACTTGACTTGCTGAGGAGCTAGAGAGCATAAGACCAAGCTATGGCTTGCAATGTTGAGGAGTTTATCTGATTTCTTTTTCACTTTGGTTTAGCTCTGTTGTATTCCAGCATTGTGACTTTTTTGTATGTTTTCCAAGTCATATGTACCATGCATCATTTCATATACATATGTGCTCCAATTGATTATTATTTCAGTCTTCCGTTGTTCACTGTTGTAGGATATTTACTACTTCCACTATTGTATGTGTTGTTTACTTCCGTTGTGTACTTTTCCAATGAGGGAATGGTTTCCCCACTATCACACCCAAGGCCCTCGCTGCTATTCTGTTGCCTATGGCATTTGGGGAAATGCACTTGGGGCCATGTGACCAACTAGGTACGGTGTGCCACTAGGTGCCTTCTGAAACCGGGACGTTACACTTTGCACAAGGCCTTGACTATTTGGTTATTATGTCCGACATTATGCATTCCATCATTTTTAATTTGGCTATTGATATTTCATTTGATTATTCAACAAGTAGAATACCATTGTGAATATGTAAATGGTATTATTCGATTTATATTTTCCATATTATTATGAAGTTTTTGTTTAAAAGGCTTGTGTTTTAGTCTTATACATTGAATAAATTTTTATGAGTATTCAGGATAGTTCCATCTATATTGTTATCCCTACTAAGAATCTGAGCTCACCCATTTCTTATTTTTTTCATTTCCCATGATATGAAGAAGTATATTATGTTTTTCCTACAGGGATAGACCAATAGATATGAGTGTGTTCAAAGGGGGAAAAATTTTCTTTTTATTTATTTAATTATGTAATATAAAATTTTTGTATGTAGCTAGTAATTCCAAGGTGACCAAACTAATCATTCATTCAATACTTGATCTCTTGAGATCATTCCAATGTTAGGTAATAATGCACTGACTATGGGTATGTAGGGTTGGGGAATTATCGATGCGGTTTCATTTTCCATTTCCGGCTTCAAGGAATGTAAAAAAACAGTTATTATGGTTAAATAATATTTTATTATACAAATTACATTTTATATATTTTTCTTGAACCAATATATAATTATTATATTAAAAAAATTGACATATTTTCATGATGGTCATAATAAATGCCTAGAAAATTAAATTATTTTCATTAACATATTATCTAATGAATCATCCAGATACCATATAAACAAATGAAATATAATAAAATTTAAAATTATTTATTTTAATTAATTACATATATCTTTAATTTTGGATAATTACTCCCATTTTACATGAAATCCATACTTGTATGCTAGATAATGAATCATGAAAAAAAATTAAATAAGTACTCCTAGAATGACATATTTGAACTCTATAAATCATTCTAATAACCAAAAGAGGACATAAGAAAATTAAAATAAGTCAGATACATGTATAATTGGTATAAACTAATTCATCAATGTATTAAATTTTATTGTCTAGGAAAATAAGTATAAGAGATGAACACATTCTAACATAAGGTAAGAGATTCTCTCTGAACATCCCAATTATAATTAGGTTATGATCTTTCCCTCATTACAAAAATTTAAATCACAATTTTCATATATAAACATTCTATATTCGATGAAAATGTACCAAACTTATGTATCAATAACCATTCATTGTTCTTTAATGTATAAGTAAATTTTTTATAAGGTGTCCATCCCGATTCTTCCCATTATGTATGCCAAATTAACAAAAACCTACTAATTTCATACCGATTTTAAATTATCCTATATAATCTTGTTTAATACAGAAATATATTTCTGAAAAACATTTTTATCATGAACCACTATATATGTTCATTTCTGGTTTTAGGAAAACAATTCATCCCTTGTTTGTTTTAAGGAATAATTGATATTTTCTATTAAACCACACTAATGTGGCCAATCAGTGAAGTCTTTTAAACACTCTATTACATGTTTTTTATTCATTTTGACATAATTTTTCATTATATATACAAATATTATTCTATAAATTATCAATTATTTTTTAAATACATTTTTTCATGTCCACCATTATGATTTTAAATTTTTTTATTCTTTATAACACGATTTTGATACCCATTTCATTTTATGGGTAATCGTTATGTTTATTCATTATATATGTGTTTTCATGTAGAAAACATATTCATAAACATAATATGATAGATTAACTAGATATAACTCTAAATAATTTATTATTTTTTAGTCTCAAAAGAAGTCATTTTAGGATAGGGAGTGAACCCGATTCCTTTTTGGGAATTTTTTCTCAATGTCTAATAGTCATAGAAGCTATCATGGACTCATGCTTATGTCATGTCTTATGTTATTTACCTATTACTATTATTCTATTGAACATGGTATCATGTTCACTATGTTATGAATTCTTCTGATTATAAATATTCCATACCTTTTTAGGCCACCATGTTAGGCCTCCAAACACATGGTCTATGCATTATTTCTATGTTTATTCCCTTACAAGTCATTTTAGGTCAAACCTTTATTTATTTATTCCCTAGGTTATCCAAGGAAAATGTACGATCCCAATGGATGATAGAAGCTCATTATGAATATTAAATAGAATTTTTTTGTTTTCATGATTTCTAATTTTGTACATAATCTTCCAATGAAAATAGACATTGTGATTCTTGGATTGTGTCTCATGGTAAATTATTCTTAATATCTTGTAAAAATATTGGTAACTGGATAGGTCCATTAGAGTTGGTATTAGAGCATATTCTATTTATTTTTTTAGATTATGAATATATTAAAATAGTAAGAACTAGAGGGATACTTCTATCACCATAGATAACATACATTTAAACTTATAGAATAACAAAATAGTATATATTTTCCAATTACAATTTTACCATCTATGTTCAATGTTTATTTTTTATATTCTTATTAGCTATGTATTTAAGATTCACTAATTTTGATTTATTTTTATTAGTTAATGGTTGGAAATGGGTGAACTCATGCCAAAATTGAATGTTCTAGAAAGTGTGATGGTATCCCTAATTAAATGGATACTATACTGAAAAATGTATCTCAACAAAATATTACTGTAATTTTTCTACTGGATCATGTTACAAATAATAGCATGAGTTTCATGGAAGACTATCCTCATAACAAATAGAATATTGTGGTCGAATCCTTCAGGTAACAATGTCCTCCAATTTTTAGTGGATTTATTATCCCATCATCACAGAATAATGGATTAAGTCCATTGAGAAAATATTATCTATTATATTGTCCTCAGAAGAAGAGAAGCTCATGCTGAAGGTCAATTCTTTTGATTGGGAAGATGATCAGCGGAGGAAACTGATCAATAACACAATATCCAAGGAAAAAATTAATTAATTGGATTTGGGGGAATTCAAGGGAAAAAATTCAATAAGGTGAATATGTTTATTGTTAGAGAATACAATGATGTGTTCCCCAAATAATATCACGGACTTCCTCCTAAATTATAGATTTTTTATCAATCTAACATACTCCTATATCTCTTCCAATATCTTATAAACCTTATATAATGTCCACCATTGATATAGAATAACTAAATATGCAGTTAAAAGAGATTATTAACATGGGTTTTATAGACTTGAGTCCTTCACCATGGGGTGTTCTAGTCCACATAATGAAGATGAATGATGGTTCAATTCACCTATGAATTGATTATTATTATCTCAAAAATCATGAAAAATAATAAGTATCCCCTTCAATGGATAAATGACTTCATTGATCAACTACATGGGGATAAGTATTTCTCTAAGGTGGAACATCGGTCTAGATGTCACCAATTAAGGTGAATATGTATTTTATTCCCAAGAATACCATTATAATGATGTATAAACATTATTATTTCATGGAGTTTCCCATTATACCCGATAATTCTCTAAAAAAATTCATCGCCTTTATGAATATTGTTTTAGATATTACCTCAACATATTTTTTTAGTCTTTATTGATGATATTCACATACACTCCAAGGGCATGGAATAATAGTAGTATCATTTGGGTACTATGACAAATACATTTTGAAGTGAAAACAATTATGAAAAGTATATTAAATTAGTTTTATATATTAATGATGTTTCATTTATAGGGAATGTTATCACTAGTAAAGGAATATCATTAGATACTTCCAATAACTAGGTTATTGAAGAGTGGCCCTAACCAAAATATATAATATAGATCCACATTTTCCTTGGTCTAGTTTGGTATTACTGATGGTTTTTGATGAGCATATCATAATCATCAAAAATATTCACCAACCAGACTCAGAACAGAGTTAAGTATGACGAGAATAGTGAATGTCAAAACAATTTCATAGTGTCAAAAATGAGGTTTATCAATACTCCAGTACTCAAACTTTCGAAAAGTGGGGATCAATTTTTCATATACAGTGATACCTAGTAGAAATGGTAAAGGATGTTTACTAAGGTAAAATGAAAAATTTATATCTTATGCCTTATGAAAGATTAAAATTAATTGGAAAAACAATCCCACGCTAGATTTGAAAATGAAGGATGTAATATTTTTGTTGAAAATATAGCAAGATTATCTTTATGGGGGAGAAATGTGGAATATAATCTGATCATAAGAGCCTAAAATATATTTTCATTGAGATTAAGATTAATATGCATCAGTTATGATTGTTAGATCTCAATAAGGATTATGACTTCTCTATTCACTACCATCCTATTAAGGAAAATAATGTGGAAGATTCCTTATTTATAAAGGATATTGCAACAATATAAATGAAGTAAATTTTGATGGATTAAATCAATTTGAATATGAAAAGAATATACATGGGAATAATTATAGGATGAAAATAACCAATCATTTCTCAAATGATATGTCAACAACCCCACATTTAGAAAATAAAGGATGCTCAAAGGAAGGATGTGAAAATTCAGATATTGGAGGAAAATATAAGAAATTGAAAATCCTCAGAGTTAAAAATTGATCTGGAAGAACTATTAAGATTTAATTCATGACTATGTGTACATTCCAATCAAGAGATAAGAAATGATATTCTTGATGATACATATAGGCCAACCTTCTATTTTCACCCAGGGAGCACAATGGTGAATCATGATCTTTGAGAAGAATATTATTGGAAAATTATGAAGAATGAGATCACTAAAGATGAATCAAAGTAACTTAAAATATCATACAGTGATGGTTAAAAGAAATAACTAAAATGGGGTGATGTAACTTTTATACATACCAAAATGGAAATGGAAAAATATAACCATCAAAATTATCACAAGACATCCAAAAAAATCTATATGGAATAATTCTAGAGGGGGTTTGTGGGTTATCATACAAAGATAGCTCACATTATCTCAAATTGAGAGGACATATATATAGATCAACATTCATTGATATGCACTAGATTAGTCGTAAGGCTGGATGGAGTATAAATATTGACTATATCTAATCAATATCTGTGATTTACCTTAATGTATTGGAAAATACTCTAATTTTTTCTAAACATTGAGTCGCATTAAAGTATTTTCTATCATCCTCAAAATTATGGCCTATTTAAGTAGAGTATTTTGACACTAGATTAATTATTTAGAGTATGGTTTGTGTATTTCAAAGGAATATGGGACCAACATCAACCTCTAGTCATGTTTTCTTTCAACAACATTTTCCACTCGATCATTTATATGGATCTGTATTAATCCATTAATTGGAAAATTTATAGAACATGAAGATCATGGATGATCTCAAAGAACATAAGATACTAGTATGTAAAATTATTTATGAATTGGGAGAAAAGGTGAAAAACATGTAGTAGCACGTCTAGGCATCCCAATATAAAGGGAATATCTATGTAGATAATCACCGACAAGACCATTTGTTTATAGTTATAGGAATGGAATTCTACTACATATCTCTATGAAATAGGATCATGAGATTTGGGAACAAATGAAAGTTATGTCATAGTTACATCAAACCCGTCTAAAATCATGATCATGTTAGAGTTGGGGCCTATCAACTTTAGGTTCCACCAACAATGTATCATGTAAAAATTGTCTTCCATGTATACCTATTGGGGATGTACATACTAGATTCCTCTCATGCACAAAATCTGATGGTTGTACAACTAGACAATGACCTCTCCTATAAATAGTATCCAATGAAGATCTTAGAATATAGAGACGAATCTGTAACCAATAAGAATACTCACCAGGTAAATGTAATATGGTGAATCCATTATAATGAAGAAGTAGCATGGGAACCATAAGAATCAATTAAAGGGAACCCCACTCACCTGTTTTCACCACTGTATACAAAACAAAATTCTGAGGGAGAAATATCATAATGGGAGTAGTGTGACAACCTTGAATTTTATCAATGTAAATTACCTTCTTATAATAATTTCATATATTATTATTCAAATATACAAAACAATAAAAACATTATAAATGAAGAATGAATGAAATAAGATGTATTCCTAAAAAATAAAGAAACTATACCAATGGAATAGTAATGTGACCACTACGAATAGTAATTTGGACAATAGAATTGTAACCTCACCTATGAAAGTATAAATAAAATTTATGTTTCTTTTGAATGAAATTATGACATATGTATTTCACCATATAAGTAATTTTTTTTAACAAATGATAAATTCTGTGTTTTTATTTTTTAAGTCATAAATATTTATTTACAATTTTATATAGAATATATTTATTTAAAGGAAAATATATTTTTTAAAAAAATATATTATTAAATTAATATTTTTTCTTGAGACAAAATAATAATACATTCAATATAATGATAATAAAACCCACCCTGCCCCTTTAACTAACACCCCTCGCCACCTCCTTCACTCACACCTTCCAAGACTTCATACATTATCAAATTAGATAATATCAGCTTCAAACGTCTCAACCCTACATCCAAGAGACTTTGGTTTCAAAAAATACCAAACATTATTTTCCTAAGGAGTTTGTCAAGGATAAGTTCAAGTGGTAAAACCCACCTTTTTCATTAATTTTTTTTCTAATCCACTACACACATTCCTAACCCAAATTTCCTTGATATCATTGGTATATTTTTATATTTTCATTTTTTTATGTTAATGTAATTACCCAACACCATATTTCTTACCTCTTCCATTTATTCTATAAATTAAAACATCACTCGTGATGTGTCTATTTACCACCAATATTGATGATTCATTTGAATTTTCCTATACCACATTCAATACTGCTCATAAAACAATTATTATGGGTAAATAATATACTATTAGACACATTATGAGTTATATAATGTTCTGGGTCTGTTATATAAACATGATATTAAAAAAATTAGACAAATTCATAATGGTCATAAATACAACCAAAATAAATTAAATTGTTTTCATTAACTTATTAGCTAATGAATCATTCTCATAAAATATAACAATATTATATGTAATACCACTTAAAAATAGGGATGTTCATTAAAATCATATAATTTCAATTTGAGATGATTAATCTCATTTTACATGATCTTCATTACTTGTATTTAATACAACTGATCATGAAAACCATGAAAATGAACACTACTAGACAAAAAACATAAACACTATATCTCATCATAATGAATTTTATAAAAATAAGGATAATACATAAAATAAATGTATAATAGTATATGAATTAATAAATTAATATATTTAATTTTATTACCTATGAAATTATGTAAATATTTTGAAAACATTCAAATATAAGGAAAGGGATTCACTATGGACCTTCCAATTATCATTGGGTTATTCATTCTCTCTCTTTACATTAATAAAAATATAAATTATTCATATATACATCATAAATATTATATTTTTATGATCCAATGATATGTACCTAGATCAACTCATCCTTCATTTAAGGGGAAATACATGTTTTATAAGGTTTCAACCTTGATTATTCCTGATAAGCTTGCCCAATTAAAGGGTACTTCCAAATATCATACCCAGTTTCATGTACACTACATAATCAATTTAAATCGTAATTATTTTTCTAAAAATATTAATTATTTTGAAATACTGTGTTGTTTCATTAATTATTTTATAAAAAAAATTCTTCCCTTTTAGGTTTTGAATAATCATTGATATTTTCTATTAAATAGAACTGAAGTGGAAAATTACTAAAGTTTCTTATACACTCTTTTACATGTTTTCACATAATTTAGAAAAAACTTATCATGATATATGAAGATATTTGATTATAAATGATAAGTCAATTTTTAAATTTATTTATTTCATGGAATCAACTATGATGTTCTCTTTTGTTGTGATTTATGACATGATTTTGATATAAATTTCATTCCATAGTTAACCATTATGTTTATTACATTTATATGATTCCTCATGTGGAACACATATTCATTAAAATTTATGGATGGGTTCTACATGATATTTATATAATTCATTGGGTATGTTTTAGTCTCATGGTATGCCATGTTGGGATAGGGAGTGAACCTACTTCTTTTATGGGACATTGTCTAACAAGTACAATAGTCTTAGTAGTTAGCATTGAATCATGCTTATTTCTGGTTGTATTTTTTTCCATTGTCCAATTATTCCATGATAATGTGATATATTGTTCAATATGTTAAACTTCTCTATGATTATACATGTTTCATTCCATTTTTATGTCACTATATTATTCCCCATTACACATGTTTTATGCTTCATTATTAGGTTTATTTCCTTACTGGGATTTTTTTCTCATATCATTGTTCTAGTACCCTCCATTTTATCCTCTGAAACAATAAGATCTCAAAGGATTCTAGGATATAATTATAAAGATTACATAAAATGGGTTTTTTATTTTGGTTGAAGGCTTTCTAATTATATACCTAATCTTCCAAAGACCCTATAATTTACGATCCTTGGTTTGTATCACAAGGATTATTATTATTAATACAATTTAAATATATGTTTAAAAGTATTCTACCATTATAATAATTTCAAAATCGATGACATACCTATTATAATATTTTGTTATTGATGTTTTCCTAGTATATTTTCCTTGTATTCATCTTGATTGTGATGTTCATTTTTAACAAAACTAATACACGCTTCTATACCTATTTCATATAATCCACATTAAATGTGCAGAATTGAGATGATGTAATTGATGAAACAAATATAATAGAATCTATAAAAAGGATTAATTTTTCACAGCGTTTCACTAATGGGGATCCTATTATTTTTTATGTAGGGAGATAGTTCATTTATTTAATTTATTGATTATTTTTTACACAAAAATATCACAATCAAGATCATGTTTCCTCTACCCCATATTGATGGAATGGTTGACCAAAAACCTGGTGCTCAATACATTTTCAAGATTGAAATATGTTCATGATATCATTAATTGAGGGTGAACAAGGAGGACATGCCCATGAATACCATATGTATGTGGTATGATAACTATGAGTTTATAGTGATGTATTTTCAACATAAGAATGACCCTATAATATTAATGGATTTAATGAATAGTGTCTTTGTAGATATGATTTATTTCATTATAAAGGTTTTTTTGAGTTTATATTATTAAATATTGTATGTGATAGGAAGAGAGTGCAATTTAATTGAGAATTATGTTGAAAGCCATATGTTAGGAGAATTTATATTTAAAATTTAGCAATTTGTTTCAATCAAAAGACTCATTTTTTTCATAAATTTTTATATAAGGCTATATCGGTAGATCCTGAAGGGATTGAATTTAATTTCTTATAGACTAGCACAACAATGATAACAAAAATCAGTAGTTACCAATGTTTTAATAGATATTTAAAGAAAATTTGGATATATATCTCATGTATATCTAATCCAATAACCAAATTTAGATGAACAAGATACACATTTTTATATATATATGAATTTGAGGAAGATTTCAAACTACGTAAAAGAAGATTGGTCAATTAACATGTTTTTACTTTAGACTTTAGTAGAGATGGTTTTGTAATCTTCATTTATTTATCAATGAATAGAGTAGGATCCATACAAATGATTAATGGTATAATGATAGATTATGGCTCAATCCAATTGAATATTCATGCGAGAATATACCATACTCATGATTGAGATATAGTAGAGAAAAAAATCACTATAAATATAAAGCCATTAAATTAATAGTCAATGGTGTTGTATGTATATGGATTAAGAAGAATACTTATTTATATTTTCAAATATAAAGTATTTAATATGTACCAGATATATTAGTTATATTTGAAAAAATATTATATATATTTAATACAGTACAACCCCATAAACAAATCTAGGTTTGTAATGATCTATATGATAAATAACATGCATGTTTTTGTTTGACTAGTTATCACTGATATATAATATTTATAAATTTTCAGGATATGGTTCATGATATAATGAGGAAATTTTAAATATCCAATCTTTATTGGGTGAGCGTTTGATCATACATCCTTGTGAATATTAAATAGTCATAGAAGGGGGCTGTGTAAGTTCCTGAGAACATGATAAATAAGTAAAATTTCAAATATAAATGTGATATAATGATAACGTTAAAGAATATTTTTGTTATATAAATACCAGTTTTAAAAAAGGAGATGTTTATTGAAGCTCATAGTTTATCAATATCTATTCATCCAAGTAGTTCAAATTTGTATTGACTATAAAACATATTTCTAGTGAAAGTACCTAAAAATGGATATTTTAGATTTCATGTCTTTATACTTTGTGTATCATAATATTAAGGATGGGTGATAAAAATATAAGGGTATGTTACAACCATTAGACATATAAGTATTGTTATAGGAAAGAATTACCATGGATTTCATTATTAGTCTCCCCAAATCATTTAATTAGAATATTGATATTTTTTTGTATTATATTTCCTAGAAAAATATTAAAATTTAATTATAATAACAAAATATTTATCACTTGATTTTGTATTAAATATATAATCTAAGTATGTTTTGTAGTAATCTGGAGTACCACATTATATTGTATCTAACTGAGAACCATGGTTTAATGAAAAAAAAAATTATTCAACAGGATCTCGATATAGAGAATAGTTTATATACATCATATAATCCTCAAGGAGACTTTTTTTGGTGGATGGTACCACTAAACCTATATAAGACACGTTTAATGATTTATCTATGTGTTTCAATGGTGGGTGGGACCAAAACTGTCATTTTCATTACTTTTCTTACAAAAATATATTTTACATGATAAATAATACTACTAATTATAAAGACCTATATGGTTGAATGAGAAGAAATCCATTGTGAGGAGATAAAGTATGAAAAATGGATCTATTGGTACCAGTGACAGATAAAGAAATGGTAGAGATGTTTTGATATATTTTACACGACATAAATGAATCTTATAATTTACAAGAAATATATGATGACAATCATCAGTGATATCTAGGAATTGATAAAGGTGAATGGGTATTGATATGTATATAACCATGGAATAAGGTTATGATATTTGGAAACAATGAAAAAATGATCCCTTCATATATTGGATCCTTATAAATTTTATATCATATTAGGATGGTTATTTTTCACTTAGCACATTCATAAACTCCCTCTCTAGTTCACAATGTTTCCATTATGTCTTTATAGGATGTAAAAACTAAATCCTTAACATGTTATAAACTTTGAGGTCATACCGTTAGATCATGATGATTTTTATGATGGACAACCACTTGAAATAAAGGAAGATATAGATGGTGCTTTAAAGAATAAGACCATTCACCTAGTTAATACTCATTGGTGGAATCATAAATATAAAAAAGATTGATGGGAAAAGAAAGAGGTTATTAGAATGAACTATCTATATTTGGTGGTTTCAATGTGATGGTATATATAGGATTTCATTATTTATGGGTGAATAATTTAACACACCAAGAATATATATATATATATATATACATATATATTATTTTGAAATAGACATGATGTATTTGATAACATGGTTTACAGGTAACCATTAGTCTTAATGGAATATAAGTATAATATACTATTATAACATATATGTTTAATTTGATTTATGAAATATAAAAAAATCATATGAAAATTAATAAATATGTTTTTATATATTAAACATATACGGATTAATATATTATAAAGAAGGGCTCAATTTTTAATAAATTCATTTTATGCTTTAAAAATATGTTTAAAAAATTTTAGTATTTCATTTTATATATGAATATTATAATTATTTTATAACCCTTTTATACTTTTTTAAAATGATATCAGTTTTAAATCATCATAACAATGTAATCATAATGTAATTTTTTTTGGATTTTTTTGATTAGATTAATTTCTAATTGAATAGTGAACAATTTAGATTTTTAAAGAAGAATCATTTAAATTAATGTATATGTGCCATTATATTTTTCAAAAAATATTAATTTAATATAAAACCCCATTAATAATACATAATCTATATAACTAAAAGTAAAAAATATACATGATTTTTTTACAATTTAATTTTTCGTCAAAAAAACACAGTTATCTAAAAACATGTTTTTATATGAACAATGTATTTTTATCATAATAAATTTAATTAATTTATAATTACATAAAATATTAATGAAAAAATTTTATAATATTTTTTTGAATATATTTTATCACTAATAAAATCATTTTTACCTAGATAATATGGAAAGTAAACTCGGTTTTTTAAATTAAAAATTCATTTTTTCTAGAATGGTTTTATTGGTTTTTGTGCATTTATTTTAAATTTAATTAAATAAATTTGTGGAAATTTAGACATGAAAAAAACTATTCAATATTTTTTTCAGAATAATTAATATTATTTAATAAGGAAAACATAATTTTTTTTATAATTCATAATAAAATGGTACAACTTCGTCACTATGGAAAACGATTATATCAGGAAAATGTATGTTAAAACTAAGTTATTTAACCAAATATTTTTATCTTAATTCTCATTGGATGACTTTATTTTCCCATTTCTTGAATTTCAATCTAATGTGTCTTTTTTCATATAAATTGTTTTTAATAACATATATTAATTTAATCCCTATAAATATACATGGTATATCCCTCTCCCCACTTAAAAAATGAAACTGCTTCTCTATTTTCATTACAAAAAAAAGAAAATTGTGGTACATCAAATTCTTAAATAATAATATCTAATATTTTATATATAATAATTATTTTATTTGTCCTTCTTATAATACCATTACATGGGTTTATAAATAGTGATTTTAAGGAATACTACAGAAGGGGAGGAAATCGTCCATCGAGATCAATTTCTATTTATTCCTTCTTCTAACTAAATTGAATCTATTTTATTTATTCTAAAGAAATAAATTTATTATATGAAATATAATGAGGTGATATTTTTATTATTTTACAACCATTATCCACTATATTATCACCTAAAAGTAAAATATAACTGTCACTCATTTGTCTCTATGTTGTTCCGTCTCTCTGTAAGGATAATGTTTGTTTTTAAAAACCATAATATTAAGTTTTTTATAATTATTGAATTAATATTCATATATAATTTATATTACATAATTTTTCATCTATAATCATATGATCTTATCTATGTTATTACATTTTTATATGTTTGAAAATTATAACATCACCCTTGAAAACATGTGGATCTGCACCTCAATGAAGTGATGATATTTGTTTTCATTTCATATTTCCTTTGAATGTAAGAAGGACATGATTAATAAATATATATTATATATATAATATAATTATGTTTTCAGATAGTTTAGTTGTTATTTAACTTTATATTATTACATCCCTCAAAAATTCTAAACAATACTCATGTGTAAGTATAGACTATCCTCTCCACTAAGGGACATAAATAAAATTTCATAAAAATTGTATATTAATGATTTAAAAATTTTATATTATTAATATATATGATAAATATTTCATTATTTGGATTCTATATATTATGAAACCATAATTATAGTGTAATCACAAGAAATATAAAATGAAATCATGCAAGAAAATAGACCTACGTTTACTAAAATGGTCATTTTAAAGAATAATTTTGAATAAAAAGATAATTGGGAATTTTAAAATAATTCTATTTATTATTAAATTAGAAAACAAGGTTATTTAATATATGTATAAAAATATATATTTTTTATATATTAGGTTTAATGACATATGATGTAATATAAGAGATTTTGTATCGGAATTATATTTCAATTCCTTTTAGTCAAGAATGTAATTGATTGAATTTACATTTAAGAAATTAAATAAACCTTATATTATAGAACCATTTAATTTTTACTATTAATGAATAATCATATAATTTTCATGTAGCAATACCATTTTTCTATATTTGGTACTTAATAAGATTAATTAAATTTTTTCATGAAAAACATACTCTATTTTCTCATTTTTTTGGAATCTTTTTCAATATCATAAATTCCACCCTAAGAAATATATCAAGAATCGAATTAACATTTTCCAATGATTTATTGAATACATTTTAAATCATGATTTACCTTATATATAAAATTATAAAGTAATATTCTTTTTTTACCATCAAATTTATTTTTCACCATAGGTGTGGAAAAAATAATTATTTTAATAATTTTTACAAGAATTGAATTTCATATCATGTTGATATATCAATAATTAGAATATTTTTATACATTTTTTAAAACTTATATTCAATGATTTTATTTTCTTAATATTTTCTGAAATCTTAAATGCTAAATAAGTGATTTCAAAATTAAATGGGCATTATTCTTATGAAAATTTTCAGTTTCCATTTAAAGTATTTTTTCTTCTATGATAACATCATTTCATGTTTATTAATATTTAATTTTGATGTCAACATATGATACAATAATTATTATTTTTATAGAAGGACTATGATAATGATAATAGTTTTTTTACAAGTACTAATTATAATCTAAGGGTTTTTTGAGTATAGGATGAATGTTTTATGATCTTGTGGTGTACACATTAATGGATTATTATTATTTGATGTGTGTTAATGTAATTATATATCCATAAAAGGAATTGGAAATTATTATTTTTCGTCCCATGAGAAAATTATTTTAGGCATTGATATGGATGAAAATATCATTGTTCAAACTCTGATGTGTGAGTATGATTACTTATACATACTCCCACATGAATAATGATGGACATTCCTTTGAATTGATTTGTTCACATTTTTATATATGGGTGTTATTTATTTATATATATTCTCACATGATTATTTATTTTAATGATTTTAATTATCTATGTTCACAATATTATGCATTACTATTCTTATGATTCTAAATGATGTTTTTATTAATTATTAATGAAGATTAAACTCTTGAAACACATATAGAAAATGATTGTGTATATAAATTGATTTTAGAGTTTGTAATATATTTATTCAAAGTATGAATATTTTATGGTTAGAATATGAATATGATTTTTTTCATACCCTTATCACCACCAAAAATACGATTTTTTTATTAATCCCAAGCGACCCCATACATAACACCAAAAACATCAAAACAAAACAAAAGCATAACCAAACGCGGACCCCCCTACGGAGGGCGAAAATAATGTAGTCCTAGTGCATCTCCCCTAATCAGATTGACCCCCTCAGGTCTAATTGGCAAGGCGTTATCCACCCAAACTGAAATATCCCCCGGGGCTGCAATAGAGGCAAAGTAGTCCGCAACCTTGTTCCCTTCCCGCCAGGTATGAGTAACCCTTATGTCGTTCCCCATAATCGCCCTGCACTGTCTGATAGTATAAGAAATCCTCCACGGCATTGTTCCCTGTCCATGTAACGCATCATGTATAATCTTCGAGTCAGTCTCTATTTGCTCCACCATCAGGCCTTTGTCCAGACACACAGATATCCCTGAAAGGACCGCTAGGGCCTCTGCCTGCACCGAGCTCCCCCTCCCGTAGTGCACAACGAAAGCCAGCAACACACTACCACTGCCGTCTCGAAGCACCCCACCACCACGCATATTCCCTCCCGCGCATGCCCCATCGACATTCAGCTTCAGACCGCCCACTGGAGGAAACCATCGAACCCATGACCCCCGCCTCCTGGAAGTCTCCTCCCCACCTCCCATCCCCTAGGATACCAATCCCCGTAACGATGGAACGCTCTCCCCAAACCTCTCCGTTTTCACAAAATCAATCAGCAAACACCTTACCCTTGCCACCACCGCCCTCCCAGTGGATGCGCACCCCTCATACCTGGCTCGGTTCCGCGCATCCCACAGAACCCAGCACCTAGCATTATAAAACACTGATCGAACCTCTTTATCCTCCACGTTGCCGCCACCCCCCTGCACCCACAAGCTCGAGAACTGCTCCCAGGTCTCAACATGCCCAGAGTACCCTATGAGGTTTCCCAAAAAATTCCAGAACGCTCTGGCCCATTCTCCTGCGAGAAAAATATGCTCCATACTCTCCTCCCTCCTCCGTTTGCAGCACTGACATCCAGATGCTAGACTAACGCCCAGGCGTTTGATGTTCTCATCCGAAGGGATGGCGTTTTGCATGATCCTCCACGTTAAAAAATTCATTTTCAAGGGGACCTTTCTGCTCCACTCCACCCTGCTTCCCGCCTCCTGCGTCTGCTGAACATTGCAACTCCTGCGGAAGTCTTTTAGATTGAACTTACCCGAAACTGAGGGCGTGAAGACACATTTGTCCCTCTCATTGTTAATCACCACCGACTCAAAGATTCTCCGTGACTCCGCATCTAGCACCGCGCTGAAAAACAGAGGGTGACGCTTTGCCTCCCTAAACGAGATCATCGGGGCTGGGCACCCTGGGAACGCATGCACCCTCCCTGACCAGTTGCAATCCCAGAATCCGACCCTCCCCTCCCCGATGATCCACTGAGCATGATCCCTCAACTCTGGGACAATATTACACACCTCTGCCCACATGGAAAACCCTCTCACGGGGATGTCGGCGGAACTATCCTCGCACCTGCCCCGCATACACCTGCCCCACAGTGTCTCTCCCTCCGTAATTTCCCAGGCCAGCTTCGCACGTACTCCATGCACCGTATCCGCCATGCAACGAACCCCGATCCCTCCTTCTGTGACCGGTCTCGCCATCTTCCTCCAGGAGACCCACTGTCTCCTCCTCTCCCGCGAGGCATCCCAGATGAAACGTGCGAGCACCCTTTTCATACCCTTATGATCATCATATTCACTAATTATTGATATCTCTCATATTTACCCATATTATGCTTCTAAGATCACTGTTTAATATGTTTAGTTTCATTCATTTTGATTTATGTTTCTAAGTGTGACAAGTCTTAAGGGTACCTTATGTAAATTGTTATTATAAGATTTTAAGTTTCTAGTCTCTATAAGAGAAGTTTATGTCAATATTTTGTGGAAAAGTTACCCAAGAACATATTAGATTCTATTTCATTTTAGGTTTCCTTTCTAATAAAATGATTTATTTAATAATTATCCATCTTGGAACCATTGATGAAATATCCAGACACGAATGCGGTGTAGATATTGTTGTATTACTCTTACAAGATATATTTTATTACGTGGAGTAGGAGGCTGATGAATGTGAAGAGTCAAACCATTAATAAGATAAATAAGGTGTTTACGTTGTACAGTAATTCTTTAGGAGACAAATATGGTGTTGTTCAACTATTGGGATAGTGAGTCATTGGTTGTAATACTAGGTAGGAGAGTTTGTATGAGTGGAACGACATGATTACCAATCTAGAGTATGGGAGGAATGGTTACTATGAGATGTTTGTATCACTATATTTTTGGTGATATGATCATAGATTATAAAAAATATAAGATACTTATTTATTTTCTCATAGGGACATGATCAATTGATAGTGGTAGTGGGTTATGTAACTACAATACCTCTATTTTCATCCATAATACTTTTATGTAATGGTAAATGTTGTTATTAATTGTGATTATCAAGAATAAATATTTATATATAGTGAAAATGGACAGTATAAATTGAATAGTGATGATCCTCCTCACCGAGAGAAAATTTGATGTTCAATCATATCACAGAAGGAAAACCCAAATATTTTTATATATAAATTTTTTTATATTTATAGGGTAAAGGTGGGTTTCTGATATAAATCATATTAACAATTTATAATGGATTTTATATATTATAGTTATTATCCACCAGATTTGTGTGTTGATTATGATCATATCATATAATAATTGGTCAATTTTGTTTATCAAGAAGACAAAATTTTGATCTAATTCCATACTAAAGTGTTGTGTTATGTTCTATTAAGATGTTGAATACCTTGATATAATCATATATTAACTTGTAACAGCAGTGGACCAAAATAAGGAAGAAATAGTGGGGTTTAGGTAATAGTTTTTTAACAATTATTAGGGAGATATCGAAAAGTACTAAAATTGTTGTCTTATTAAATAATTATTAGTAAAATAGATGATGTGGGATAATAGCACCATGAATTTTATGATGATATTAATTAAGTCATAAAATATTGCAAAAATCATATGTTTTATACAATACTAGTTGAATGATTTCCAACAATTTCAACTATTCCATGAGGATTATTCTATAGATGTGTTGGGGAAAAACTATTTTTGATATAGTTCATTTAAATTGGGTATATACGGGTATCATTTTCAGTTAGTATGGCTATTTTACATCGATATTATTACAATTTATACTAAAAATTCATTACTAATTGTTTAATTAAATGAAATTAAATCAAAACTAAATTGACTAATAGTCTTAGTAGATCATCTAGAATTTGGAGTACCTATTTAGAGAACATGTATATAAAATTTAATTTTCCATGGATATCCATTTAGATAATTTAAATAGTTCCTAAAAATATATTTATTAGAAATTAATGCATATTATGTATTTTTATTTTTCATGTAGATTGATTTGATAACCATTATATTAGATAGAGGCTATAGTGTTAGTGGCTATCGGTCCAAGCCTCATACTAGACAGATATGAAAATATCATACTAATTTTAACATTATTAGTGACCACTCATAGAAAAAAGTAATTTTATACCAGCCTATGGAAATTTCTATTACTCATTAATTTCAGAATAATGTAATTTATATGATACATTCCTTGGTTATGAAAAATGTACCTATAGATGGAACAGAGGATGGACCCCTGTCACGAACCATCTCGGGTCGACCCTGAACCGGTCACCCGAGCCGGTCTGCGGTAAGTCCTGAGGGGCATTCCCGATCCCCCTGGGATGGAGACTAGTGTCGGGCATCAAGCTTTAATCATTGGAAACTATTTAGCCCACACAAAACAGGATCTGTAAAAAGAAAAAACAAACAAAAAGACAGACAACACATTCAATAGAAACAAAACTACGCCACAAACATACCACCACGTGACCTTGTAGGTCACCACCCAACTAAAAACCAGCAGCGCTCCATCACTGAGCGACTCAAGCCAGGAAAACCTAAACACAAGGAACCTTCAACTGAAATTGTAAAAGATAGGCATGAGCACAAAAAAGTACTCAGTAGGTGAGCCCAACAACAAAACCCAAATCACTGCCAGTAAATAAAGAAT
Source organism: Viscum album (assembly GCA_963277665.1). Taxonomy (NCBI): domain Eukaryota; kingdom Viridiplantae; phylum Streptophyta; class Magnoliopsida; order Santalales; family Viscaceae; genus Viscum; species Viscum album. The sequence goes on along the minus strand of OY728136.1, from coordinate 187,037,285 downwards.
CTACATATTCCAGGTTTGAACTACAATGTATAAAAGTATGTTTTCATAATGTCTCACTTAAAAATCAAAACACGAGACATCACCTTTATTTTTATTTTCAAAAGTTGAATTTCTTTTCATTGATTCAAAATTCGTTCTAAAATAGAAATAAGTGTTACATTTTCAAATCCTACACAAAGAGAATAATGTATTTTCATTTGAAAGCCATTTTCACAGGGTATAACATTACAAGCTATAAAGAACAACTGAAAGTGAACAAGAAAAGGAAATCAAGTAACCATGGGTGATCCTAAACATCCCTAGAAAACCCCTGGACGTACTCAGGCTCAGACTACCTGCCGGCATGGTACTCCACAGTCAATAACCAAATGGCCGCCCTAACATCCAACCAGTGGCACGCCCCACAAGGTCTACCTACCAAGGGGAGGGGGGGCTAACCCATCTAATCGGGGTTAGCCAGCAACCGTCACTCATTTCTCTAAAAGACGCCCAGGAACCCACGGTGGTTTTAATAATACTGTGTAAGTGGGAGGCCCTCGCACATGTGACTCATCTCACCGCACATTCCAACCCCTTACACAGACACCGCTACACGACAATCCTCGAAGGAAAGTCCCCCTATAGAGATTCCCTATAAGTACGTATTTATATATATGTAGTCAGTTCACAATCATTAAAGTGCCAACCGGGCCGCCACATCATTTACATTTTAACCATTTAATATCAAAGCATTTCTATAGGATATGACACACGCCATTACGTTGAAAACCAGAAACACACTTAGAACATCATTTAAGACACTCAAATTAGCATATTAACCCTGAAACACATTGGTATCACAAGTAAAATCTTTTTCCAATATCCAAACGCACCCAACTTTTACCAAGAGCCAAACGGGCCTTTAATTACTTTTTGAAGGAATGCTATTTCTCAAATGAAATTCAAACTTTTATTCACGCGTCAAAGGAAAAAAAAATTCAACAACCAAGAACCACACTTAATGTTTCCAAAATCAAGTTTAAAGGCCAAACGAGCATTTCCTCTAAACAAGGTTCTATGAAAAACATCATTTTCCATAAACAATATACCTGCCATTTTACACACACCAAAACCATTTCAAAACGAAATTCAACATGAATTTCACATTTCATGAAGAACCCATTTAGCAATATCACCAGGAAAGCCCAAAATTAAAACCAAGAAAAATAATTTCAATGAATCACTAGAATTAAACAGCTTTCATTTTTAGTAGTTCACCACACTATAAATAACTACTTAATAATACTTTAAAATTTTCTAAAACTCGATAAAAAGACAACAAATAAATAAATTCTAAATTTAAAGGCGAGTGCAACGGGAGACCTACGTTGAATTGCTGCTTGTTTGAAATAATGCGACACGTCTCACACTTGCTCATAAGTATGCACAACTAGTAGACCACAGTATCACGGGTTTTCCTCGCTGATACGCTGCAACAACCTCACAACAACAAAAAAAATACATAACCAAAGACTTATCATAATTTATACGAATGACGAGCGCGAAAAAAACTAATATATATATATGTGTGTGTGTGTATATATATATATATACATATATGTATATATATGTATATATATATATACACACATATATATAATCATTGATATAAAAATATTCCATGAAAAAGTAGTGCAAACCTCACATCGACACTAGAGCACATGAAACGGGTGAACCCGAATTGCTCACTTTCAGCAGCGGTGCTCTCTGCTCACCCAAACAAGAACGAGACGCGCGACAGATCGTGAGGGAGCTAGACGGAGCGATGACACTGCACAAGGCTGACCATACGGCACGTCGACACCGCGGAAGGCCTATGGGTAAAAGCGAGCACTCCAGGGGTACGGCGAGCAGGGCAGGTCGGGTGGGGCGCGGTCGAAGGTGAGCGGGCCGGAAGCAGGATAGCCAGAGCGGGCTGGCCAGAAGCGGGCTGGTTGGAGCGGTTGGGCCGCAGGGGTGTGGCGGGGTAGTCGGAGCGGGGCGAGGCCGGCGACGTCACCGGCGCGGATAATGAAGGCTGGGAACAGGGGAAGCCGGTAGGTCGGGAGGCCAAGTGTGTGGGAGGAGGTGCGATGGCCAGAACGGGAGCCGGACGGGGGGGTGCAGCGAGGCGAAGGGAAGCCGGAAGGTCGGGAAACGGCGGAGGCCGGGGTAGAAGATCGGCGGACGAGTCGCCTGAGTGCGGCGTGGAGGCTGGGGAGGCGGTTGGGTGCGCCGACGGGAAGCGGGCAGAGGGAGGGCCGTCGGGATAGGGGAGTCCCCGGACAGGGGGTCCGCCAAACGGAAGGTCACCGCCGGACGCCGGAGGAGTAGGAGGGGTGGTCGTGTGTGGGGTTAGAGAAGCGATCCACGGGCGGTGGAGGGCGCCGGGCAGAGCGGGGTTTGCGGGCGCTGCTGGGGGTTGCGCAGAGCTGGGGTGAGCGGAGGCCGTGAGCAGGAGGGGTGGTGCGGCGGCCGGAACGGGATCCGGACGGGGCGAGGGTGTAGGAGGACGCCGGAGGGGCCAGGAACCGCTGGCCGGGACGGCGGCTTGGCACGGCGATGGGAAGTTGGGGTCGCTGGGGTGCTGCACGAGGGAGAAGAAAGAGAGGAGAGAGGGGAGAGATTGCGGGAGGGGTCCGCTGCACAGAAGAGAGAGAGGGGGGCTAGGGATTATGGTTAGGGTAAAATATAAATATATATATGTAAAAATATGACAATAATAATAATAATAATAATAATAATATGATAGAATAGGTAAATAAATAAAATCAATCTTAATAATAATAATAAAACGTTATAATAATAATAACAATAATAATAAAACATAATAATAATAATAATAATAACAAAAAAATAATGATAATAAATAAAAATTAGTTAATTATAATAATAATTATTATGATCAAAATATTTAAAATAATAAAACCATTTAAAAATAACACACACACACACACATATATATACATATATAGATATAAATATACATATATAGATATATATATATATACCTATAAAATTATAAACGTAAATACAATAAACATATATATATATATACATATATAGACATAAACAAATATAAACATATATATATACATATATGGACATATATATATATATACATTAATATACACATATATAAACATATATAAAAAGAACTACAATAATGATAACACAGTTTAAATGTTAATAATAATCAAATGTCAACATAACAATTTTTAATATTCAAAACACCGGGTGAACACACAGTCACCCGGGCCGAACGCACGGTCACCGCTAGCGATGCGGTGACCGCACACCGGCGTGAAACCGCCAACACAATTAAACTTTAAAAATTTTAAACTGGGTCCAGGAAGGAAGTAAACATAAGAGCATATGCGGTCGGGGTGTGACAATTCTCCCCACCAAAGACACTTTCTTCCCCCAGAAAGTCACTAAGCCAAAAGTCGGTCAAGATTCAAGTTCATGCCCCAACAAAACTATAGGAACTGAAGAGAACATAGGATCTCAGGATGACCTTACTCTACACAGGTCACACCCAACCGGTTCAAGAGAATACTGAAGTCCAAGTTTGAGGGGAGAACACGAAGGGGTTCTCCCCACCCCAAGAACTTAACTGGTTTGAAAATTTTAACACATAACACATACTACCATAAGGAGGTAGATCCATTACGGGAACTCATAACAGATCCAAAACGACTCCTATAACACGATTAGATTAACACCTCCGTCAAAACTTTAACCCTCGACTAGAGTCAACAACCTTCGACTCTAGGGGAAACCCACGGAAAATACTTAACCAGACATCGAGTCGGAAACATGACCCATTGAAATCCATGAAACCTAAACACATCCGACAAACATAGATAAACCGAGGTCAACCTAAACAAAGTTCTAACACACTTTACGAAAGACACACGATGTACAAGATCACATCCACACAAAAAAGATTTCTTGGATTATAATTGAACAAGTTCATCATTACTTCAAAGAAAAACAACGTACTTACAACGATGTTGAAACTTTCATATCAGAAAAACAAATATGAAATGATTTCTAATTATTCCACTGCCAACACAGAACACCAATCCCAGACTAAGGCTTTACACCCCTTGGAGCTCCCGACTATGCACGAGCTTCACCCCGAGACCTGTGGTTGGGGCTCTGATGGCTGAAGAATCTCCTCCCTCACAGTCAGGTACTGACATTCTCCAATCACAGTGTGCTCTTCAAGAGACATTTCCTGCAAAACATCTCCAGATGACCCAGACAGCCGCAGTGATGACAGGTCTTTGGAGGGTTGCGACAAGACGGATTTAAATGCCCGAAACGACCACACTAATATCATACCATTGAACGATCTGATGAACTGGAAGCTGGGACAAAAGGGGATAACTCCTTAGGAACAGGTATCTCTGGCGTATTTTCCACACCAGAGGGGGAACTCTTACGAACAACCAGGGATGCTGGAGTACTAACCAAATGTGTTCCGGAAACCAGCTCAGCCAAAAATGCTTCCTCCACCAGCCTCTCAAAACAATGGTCTTTAGAAGGTAGGATTCGCTCTTTGATCTCTAGACGAAGACCCTCGGAGGAAAGAGTGGCCTTCATGAGCTCATGCAATGCTACCTCTAGAGAAAAGGAAATTAATTCCATGAAATTGTCAACATATGCCTTCACCGTCCATTGGCCTTGCTGAATATGCACAAGCTCTCTCTTTTTCTCCAGCTTCACTTCCTCAGGTACAAACCATTGGATGAAAACGATTTTAAAGACATCCCACGTCATTCCAACTTGCGCTGATGATGGTGTAACCATCTTCCTCCGATCCAGAGCTGGACCCTCAAACAACTCCATAATTGCATGAACCTTAACATTATCGAGAGTTCCCAACGTTCTAAAGACACACTCCACTTCCTCGAGCCATTCCACTGCCTCTAGCAGACCCAGATCACCCTGGAGAAAAGGTAATGTCTGATGTGGACCCAAAACTGGGCATGACTTATCAGAATCCTTAGAGACCTTTCTGGGCGGCATTTCCTAAGTGACATATAAAACATAAATCCAGTACCAATATCAAATCTATGCAACATCAATAAAAGTTCCTTCATCCAAAACAGTCAGCACAAATACTAAACAAATACCAACACAACCCAAAATAAAATCCCCTTTTTATTTTAGATTCCGAAACCACCCTATTTCAAGACCACTTTCCAATACCATTTCCCCTTTAAAAAACAATTTAGAAAACAAGGTCATGCCTTAAATTTCAAATACACACCCAGGTAATCCCATGAACTGTTGCACATGTCTTCATCCACATTCCATTCATACTCTCACCAACACGCACATTCTGTGCATTCTCATACATGTGCAAACATTCATAAAGAGGACCTGAGGTTTCACCCCAAACCATTCGTAACCAATTTCAAACAAACAACAGATTTTCAAATCAAGAGATTTCGGTTTTAAAACTCATTTCATACATTTAAATTCATTTAAAATAAACCAGTCCAATTTTCCAAAAACCCTTTTTCATCTTCAACTATGCACTTATGCAGACCAAAATGAAAGCAACATCCAAATTTGCATCAACCACTAGAGTGAGGGACTAGTAGTCACACTCAACCTGGTGACATGGTAGTGGCCTAGGTCCCAAGTCAGTGTCGACCACTAGGAGGAATTAAAATTGTTTACTCAGACTCCACATAGGTCACTACTCCATGTGAAATCACGATGTAATGTCGGCTTGCCTCTGTTGTCATCTCTCAATCCAAGACAAACCAGAAAGAGACAAGGACAAAATTCCCAGACTACCCCGGGAGACACGAGGTGTGGAACGGGCGAGGGTTCATGACATCCTTCCTGTACCTACCTCTTGAATCCCGATAGTCCTAATCTCTACCTACCAGACAACCTAAATAACAAGAACCTGCTCTGATACCATTTTTTCACGAACCAGCCCGGGTCGACCCTGAACCAGTCACCTGAGCCGGTCTGCGGCAATTCCCGAGGGGCGTTCCCGATCCCCCAGGGATGGCGACTACTTCCAGGCATCATTCTTTAATCGTTGGGAATGATTTAGCCGAAACAAACTCGGATCTGTAAAAAGAAAAAACAATCAAACAAACAGACAACACTAAAAACAGAAACAAAACTACACCACAAACATACCTCCACGTGACCTCGCGGGTCACCACCCAACTAAAAACCAGCATCACTCCATCACTGAGTTACTCAAGCCAGGAAAACCTAAACACAAGGAACCTTCAACAGAAATGGTAAAAGATAGGCGTGAGCAAAAAAAGTACTCAGTAGGTGATCCCAACACAAAAACCCAAAGCACTGCCAGTAAATAAAGAATCTACATATTCCAGGTTTGAACTACAATGTATAAAAGTATGCTTTCATAATGTTTCACTTAAAAATCAAAATAGGAGACATTACACTTATTTATTTTTGAAAAGTTGAATTTCTTTTCATTGATTCAAAATTTGTTCTAAAAGAGAAAGAATTGTTACATTTTCAAATCTTACACAAATAGAATAAAGTATTTTCATTTGAAAACTATTTTCACAAGGTATAACAGTACAAGCTATAAAGAACAGTTGATAGTGAAACATCATGGGAAATCAAGTAACCATGGGTGATCCTAAAAATCGATAGAAAACCACTGGACGTACTTGGGTTCAGACTATCTGTCGACATGGTACTGCACAGTCAATAACCAACTGGTCGCCCTAACAGCAAACCAGTGGCACACCCCACAAGGCCTACCTACCTAGGGGGGCTAACCCATCTAATCGGGGATAGTCAACAACCGTCACTCGATTCTCTAAAAGACGCCCAGGAACCCACGGTGGTTTTAATAATACTGTGTAAGTGGGAGGCCCTCACACGTGTGACTCATCTCACCGCACTTACCAACCCATTACACAGACACCGCTACACGACAATCCTCGAATGGAAGTCCCCATGTAGAGATGCCCTATAAGTACGTGTATATATATATGTAGTCAGTTCACAATCAATAAAGTGCCAACCGGGTCGCCACATCATTTACATTTTAACCATTTAATATCAAAACATTTCTAAAGGATATGAAACACGCCATTACGTTGAAACCCAGAAACACACATAGAACTTTATTTAAGACACTCAAATTAACATATTAAACCTGAAACCCATTGGTGTCACAAGTAAAATCATTTATCAATATCCAAACCACCCCACTTTTTTCAAGAGCCAAACGGGCCTTTAATCACTTTTTAATGTAACGCTATTTCTCAAATGAAATTCAAACTTTTATTCATGCGTCAAAGGCAAACATTTTTTTCAACAACCAAGAACCACACTTAATGTTTCCAAAATCATGTTTAAAGGACAAACGGGCATTTCCTCTAAACAAGGTTCTAAGAAAAACACCATTTTCCATACACAATATACCTGCCATTTTACACACACCAAAACCATTTCAAAGCACAATTCAACATGACTTTCACATTTCATAAAGAACCCATTTAGCAATATCACCAGGAAATCCCACAATTAAAACCAAGAAAAATACTTTCAATGAAATGAATGAATTAAATAGCTTTCATTTTCAGCAGATCACCACACTATAAATAACTACTTAATAATACTTTTATAATCGTTGAAACTCGATAAAAAGAAAAGGAATAAATAAATTCTAAATTTAAAGGCGAGTGCAATGGGAGACCAACCTTGAATTGCAGCTTGTTTGCGATAGCGTGACACGTCTCACACTTGTGCTTAAGTATGCGCAACCAGTAGACCACAGTATCGCGGGTTTTCCTCGCTGATACGCTGCGACAACTGCACAACAACCCAAAAATCACATAACCAAAGACTTATCATAATTTATACGAACGACGAGCGCGAAAAAAACTAATATATATATATATATATGTATATATATACATATATGTATATATATATACACACATATATATATATATACGTTGATATAAAAATATTCCAAGAAAAAGCAGTGCAAACCTCACCTCGACACTGGAGCTAATAGAACAGGTGAACCCGAATTGCTCACTTTCAGCAGCGGTGCTCGCCGCTCGCCAGACAAGAACGAGACGCGTGACTGATCATGAGGGCGCTAGACGGCGCGATGACACTGCACGAGGCTGACTGGATGGCACGCCAACACAGCGGAAGGCCTGCGGGGCGAAGTGAGCATGACAGGGGTGCGACGAGCAGGGCAGGTCGGGTGCGGCGCGGTCGAAGGCGGGCTGGCCGGAAGCGGGCTGGCCGGAGCGGGCTGGCCGGAAGCGGGCTGGATGGAGCGGCTGGGCCGCAGGGGTGTGGCGGGGTATCCAGAGTGGGGCGAGGTCGGCGAAGTTGCTGGCACGGCTGATGATGCCCGGGAACAGGGGAAGCCGATAGGTCGTGAGGCCGGGTGTGCGGGAGGAGGTGCAGCGGCCGGAACGGGAGCCGGACGGGGGGTGCAGCGAGGCGAAGGGAAGCCGGCAGGTTGGGAAACGGCAGAGGCCGGGGTTCAAGATCGCCAGACGAGTCTCTAGAGTGCGGCGTGGAGGCCGGGGAGGCGGCTGGGTGCGGTGACATGAAGCGGGCAAAGGGAGGGCCGTCGGGACAGGGGAGTCGCCGGACAGGGGGTCCGCCGAACGGAAGGTCGCCGCCGGACACCGGAGGAGCAGGAGGGGTGGTCGGGTGCGGGGTCGGCGCGGCAAGCCACGGGCGGTGGAGGGCACCGGGTAGAGAGGGGGGTTGCGGGCACTGCAGGGGGTCGCGCGGAGCTAGGGTGAGCGGAGGCCGTGAGCAGGAGGGGTGGTGTGGTGGCCGGAACGGGAGCCGGACGGGGCGGGGGTGTAGGAGGACGCCGGAGGGGCTGGGAACCGCTGGCCGGGATGGCAGCTGGGCGCAGCGATAGGAAGCCGGGGTCGCCGGGGTGCTGCATGAGGGAGAAAAAATAGAAGAGAGAGGGGAGAGAGAGGGGGAGGGGTCCGCCGCACAGAAGAGAGGGAGGGGGGCTAGGGATTAGGGTTAGGGTAAAATATATATTTATATATATGTAAAAATATAACAATAATAATAATAATGATAATAATAATAATAATATGATAGAATGGGTAAATAAATGAAATCAATATTATTAATAATAATAAAATGTTATAATAATAATAATAATAATAATAAAACGTTATAATAATAATAATAACAATAAAATAATGATAATAAATAAAAATTAGTTATTTATAATAATAATTATTATGATCAAAATATTTAAAATAATAAAAACATATAGAAATAACACAGACACATATATATATACAGGACGAGATGTGCCCGTAAGGGGCTCTGCATCTAGGTTTTCCTTCCGCCCACCGTCGCCTTCCGCTCTCCCGCTGGCTGATCATCTCCGTCTTCTCGTCGGTGCGCTCGCGATGTGCTCTTCAACATGGCATAGGCTCGTCAACATCCTCAGTGATTTGCATCACTACGCGGCCTTCTCTCCACTCTAGCTTTGGTTCCGGCTAGGGTTTCCTTAGGTGGAAAGATGATGGACCAGGGTGCGGGTTTCAAGTGTTGTGGTTTGGGGATTTCGTCATTTTCAGCGTTTTCCGTGCGAGATTCGGGTAGATCTGGCATTTCGGTGTAGATGTGAAGGTGGATATGGGATTTTCTCATTGTCCTTCATCCGGGATGCTGTTCATCGGAGTTCTGGTGATGCTCGTTTAATGTTTGTTTAGTTAGATTTCTTTTAGGATGGTTTCTGGGATGGCGTTTGCTACGCCGGTGATTTTGTTTTGGCGATGCGAATAGGATGGTGGTTTCTACATCGGCGTGTTTGATTTGGCGATGGCACTTTGACGGAGGCATGCCGGATGTTTTTGACTTCATTCCTTGCTATTTATTTTCCATGATTTGCTGAACTTCTTGGATTGTTATGGATTTTACCTGGTTGGTTTGAATTTTCTGCTTTGAATTTGCTGCTGTGCGGGATGGTCTTATGATGCTGGTGGGATTCGCGGCTCATGGGCAAGTGCTTTGGTGATGGTTTGCCGCTGTGGATGGTGGCGCGTGGTGATGGATCTCGGAATTCGCGGTGATGCCAGAGGGGGTCTCGCCGACGATGAATAGTCTGGTTGGTGATGGTGAAGCTGATGGGTTTGATGGCTGGGTGAGTTTCGAGATGTGAGCGGCCCTAGGAGGCATGGAAAGGTGTGCGGTGATAGTATGCTGATCGAGGACAGCTGGATGGTTTTTTCAGTTTGAAATTTGAAAGTTTTTTTGAAATTTATGGCGTAGGGATGTTTTGTAATGGGTACCGGCAACCCTTAAACCAGTTTTCTTACTCTTTTTAATAAATGGTAAGAGGGTTATCCTCTGACGACTTTTCTGGTATATAGATATATATATACATATATAGATATATTTATATATACCTATAAACATATAAATGTAAATACAATAAACATATATATACACATATATAGACATAAACATATTTAAACATATATATATATTTATATAGATATATATATATATATACATTAATATACACATATATAATCATATATAAAAATAACTACAATAATGATAACACAGTTTAAATGGTAATAATAAAAAAATGTCAACAAAAAAATTTTTAATATTCAAAACGCCGGGTGAACACACAGTCACCCGGGCCGAACGCACAGTCGCCGCTAGCGATGCGGTGACCGTGCACCGGCGTGAAACCACCAACACAATTAAACTTTAAAATTTTTAAACTAGGTCCAAGAAGGAAGTAAAAATAAGAGCATCTGCGGTCGCGGTGTGACACCCCCAATATAGTATATCCATTTGAGATTTTAATCATGATTTTTTGTTATATATTATTAATTACCACTTCCATAAATATATAATATCATACAAGATATATTTCATGAAAATTAATATTAAAGATACCATCACAAATATTTTCATTTGAATTATGTTAAAATGATTGAGCTATAGTGACATGCATCATTCTGAAAGAGAGATGTTTCCATAATCGATAATAATGGGAATATTATCAATTTGGTGTTACTTTAGTTATGATATATGTATATTAAGAAGGATTTCTTAGAATGGATGTTTAATATTTGTGTGATGCAGTTGGATCATTTCACTAATGACACACTTTTTTGATCGATGAAAAATTTAGAGGATTTACCACTATTTTATAGGGATTTCATAAATAAAAAATCCTTAAAAATTACACATTCATTATATAATTCACCAAACCATATTAATTATGGTTAAATATAAGTGTTTGATGTGTTAACGGGGTTTTAAACAATTATTTTTGAAAACATGATCAATGTGGTGGGATATTTTTCATGGTAGATTCCATCATGTATCTACTAGAATTGTACTAGGATGTTAGGGGATGACCTAGAAGTGAAAGGGCCTCAATGTGTGTCACAATATATCTAGTATCCTAATGGATGGTATGTTATTCCAACGTGGAACTCAGTAATTATCCAGTGTGTATCCAATGGAATCTGTATTTCTTTTTTCAAATTAATAAATTTTATAATTAATTTTTTAAATAACTATAATATGTAACATGTTTTTATTTTTTTGTTCTAGTAGTGAAGAAATACATTCATGGACAATATTTTCATACATTATTTATTAGATGATTACTTTTTTAGTCTTATATAATTGTATTCATTCATTACATTGGGTCTAGGTGGGTTTGGTTAATACACATTGTATTTCTCTTTATGTATTCACTATAATGTTTTAAATGAATCATTAGAAGATTGATAAATTCTATAAAATAATAAATGGTAATTTTATTTATTTATGACCGGATTACATTTCTCACCAATCAAATGAATTATAGTAAATTGTAAAATATTTTCTGTTACTCAAAATTAGAGTATGTGGTTTCCAATATTTTTAATGATTCAATTGAAACCCAAAATGGTTTGAAAGATCCATGTTAACATCTTATTAACACCATTTGTATTTGTTGGAAATTAACATGGGAAGAAGGAAATTAAACTGTTATTTTTGACATGCTATGAGTGGATATTGATGAGAAAATACTCTATGATCATTGGTGTAGTTCCCTAGGTTATTCCATTTATGAGGTATTATATGATAAAAATCATGGATATTTTTATATGGCTTAGTAATGGGTCATTTACATGGGTTAGTGTCTTTAAAGCCAAATAAGTAATATGTTAAATAAATATTTATTATAAAATGTTTAATGTAAATAATATATCTTTTATTTGGTTTATAATTTTTTATATAGTTGTAATTCAATGATGTAAATCAAATCAACATTTGTATGTCTTCATCTTAAATAATTAATTTGATCAATAATTCTCCATGGTTCTAATGAAATAGTGAAACCTAATATTAATTTAAATGTAATGTTAGAGATTTATCATTCATGTGTGGTTTCATCATGATAGAATATCTTCTATACATGTGAGATCATTCACAAATAATTTTCTAAATGAAAAACAACTTTAGTGACGTTAAATAATATATATATTTGATGTTGGTAGTTTATCAACCACAAATAATGTGATTCCCAAATTACATTACCACCCATGAGTTTGGTTCTAGGGTTTTATCATCTATATATGGATGTTTTCGTAGGTGTTCATTTTCCTTTTGTGGAATTGAGGTACTAGAATGACGCCCACCTTGTGGGTGATATCAATTTCATTTTAAATATATAAATACATTTTATTATGGTTCCTCTTTCACATGAGTTATGAATGACAGTATAATACAGAACTATACACGGGTTTTGGTGGTTTATAATCTACCTTGGTTCGGAGATTCATAATTCACTAATAAATATATAATTATCTATTATTGTTGTATTATTTATGGGTAATTCACCCACTTGTATTGATATGGTGATAACTAATTACCATGTTACTTTTTGGGTCGGTATCTTATTTTCAATTATTATTATACAATGATGGATATACGATTCAACAATAATGTTTTTTCAAACAAAGGTTATTTCATCCCAATCCTACATTGGGCAAATACCATAGTGTCATGTGTAGTTCACCAAGAGACAATCATGGGGAGATATTCAAAATTTCTATTATTATATTAATTAATAAAATTACATATGAAGGATGAAATTATATTTACTATAATATTTTGGTATAATATTCATTCATTTCCACAACGTTTTACTGACACCCTCCTCAAGCTTCATGGTTCCTGAGTAAAAAATATATTTTATAATCTTATAAAGTATAACAGACTGAATATATATGGAATTTGAGATTAATGATCTCATAGAAATTTGTTATATTTTAACGAGAATGATTATACGTGAATTTTGTGGTTATCACTCCTTTTCATAATTTTGAGACCTATTATAAAATACATTACAACGAGAGATGTGGTTTTTGGTTGTATATGTCATGTTTTATTTATTTATCTGTTATGTTTTTATGTCATCATGATGAATATTTATTTTAGCCTCTATTTAGTGTCTATTTTTTAAATTCCTTTACATAGATGTATGGTTTATGACATTTTATCTAATATATTTAAAATTAATATATACATGATGGTATACTCTCCCACTTGTTTATATATACCACTATTTTTATTCAGTATCTCCATGTATTATAAGTTTAACACAGATGATACATAATGTTAAAATTGATCATTTCATAGGTGAATTAGATTGTAGATACTATAATATCTAATAATTATTTATTCTCATAATTGTGATGTATATCCCTCTTATTTCTCACCACCTAGGAATAAATTTTTATACATTGATACATGCTAACATTATCTTCCATAGTGTTATTATTATCTAATTAAATAATAACTTATGATCTATTTAACATCCTACTCCTAGATGTCACATAAAACTTCCCCAATCATATATAGACACATAAAATTAAGGGAGTATCCCCAATCGCTAAAAGATAATGACTACCACTGAGGGCTTATAGTGTCTCTATGTGTATACTATGCCCTCATATTACAGTGTAAGACAATGTTTTCAAACATACACTAAAAAATGGAAGAAGTAAAGAATTAGTTAAATTTATTAATATCAAAAAGATATGTTTATATAGAAAAACATAAGAAATATATATACAGATAATGATGATAAATTTCATGTCTCTAGAAAACAACCAAGACATAAATACATGGAAGCTGAACAATACATGTTATAAAATACCCAAAAACAAAAAACAATCTTTGCTATAATCATGTTCCATAACTCAATCAACTTCTCCTTTTCTCCTAAGAAGCAATTAGATATATATATAAGGGTGCATGGCCTTTTCTATACATAAATCCATACATTATTTTCTTGTACCCAATGATGGCATGAATTTGGTGTGAGATACAATCCTAGTAGGAACCCCCCCCCCCAATGTTATAATTATATACAGTCATTGAATATATAATAATAGGAGTGTGGAGGATGTAACTGAATATGTATAGGATGTACTAAATGTAAACAGCCTATACATGTTTGAGTTCAAACGGACACCCATCCTTAGCTACCTGCTTCCGCATTTTCCAAATTTATCCGAAGAAAAAATATCTCATATAATAATTTAATAAGTATATTTTTTTGATTATTTAATATCATAACATGGTATTTAGCCATGTGTCCCCTCCTAAGGATATGTGATCAGAGTATTCCTAACCAGGACATCATTAATGTAAAAGATTATGACCCAATCCATGCTTGGGAATTGGCTTAGAAAACAAGTCGAATAAAATATTCCACATATTATTCAACTATGAACCAAACCCCACACATGGAATTACTTATTTAGAATCCAGGTAACATTATATTTGGATCATAAATATATAACTTTTCAATAATATCATATTCATTCCTCATTATAATCCATGTATCTCTCTGGGTGTGGTATAACATCAATTTCAGTTGATTATATCCTGGGTTTTCCACTAATGTGGATAAATTGTCACCAATGGAATATAAAATTAATTACCCTCTTAGACCACCCATAGAAACCCCCATGGATTCCAATTATCACTCATGCATATAATAGTCATCCTCAATGAGTGTGTCCTAGGCAGTCCACTAGGGAGACCAACATTCACTCATGATCATGTAAGGGAGTGGCCAAAAGATTATGTCCATGACATTCATATATGATCCCACATGTCACCCAAGGAATATTATAAACATTTAATCAATGTTAATTATTTAATTCTAAGGTCTCAACCACTATCGTTTACTTTATACGTCATCTTAGAAGGTGGCTAAATGCATTAGATAATCCTAGAAGTCCTAGCTTCTAAATTATCTCATGTTGGATTTCCAATATGAGAAGAAAATCATGTTTTAACATACAAATACATAGAAATAGTAAAGGTACATGGTCATTCAATTACCTTCATTTAATAAAATTAGTTTAAAATTAATAATTCAGTTTTTAATATCCCGTAATAATTGGTAAGGACACACCAAATGGTAACAAGTTCATATGCCACCACTGGTGGCCCTATTAATTATACAACACACCCAATGTCGTAGTTCAAATTTTAGGTTCACAAACCATAATTAGTTGTCAATGGGATCATTCTTTCTATTGGCCATGATTATCCATTTTAAACCAGGATTAAATTATTTGTAAAGGGTGTTTGTAAGATAATTGGGTGCATTGAAAGATGGAATATATATATATACCTACTTTTTTCGAAATGAATGAGACAACCTAGTAAAATTTCATAGTATAGTGTTCATCCATTATCAACTACTAATTCAAATTGTATCCAGATAAATTTCAAAACCTAATGAGACTCTTATAATAATGCTTATTGTCTTTCACCTAAATAGAACATATGATACTACGAATACTAATGAAACATACAAAGGGAATGCAGATCATACCAAGACTAATCTAATTCTTTAGAAAAATCTTTATTCGAAGATCAATCGAAGGAGATATCTTGATTCATAGTTTTGGAATCAAAGATATATATAAAACGGACAAGGCTTCCAATAGATGAAGAATGAATAATTAGGTTTGGAATGTAAGTGCAATGAATGTAAATATTGTAAATTCACCCCCAATACTAGGATGCATGGTTTGGTTCCATTTTTTTCCAAACCTTGTGAAAATGGTCTGACCAATACTATAGGAAATGGAACCTTGCATTGTTTTTATGAACAATTTGACTAACTCTTTAAAACTCAGGTCTCATCCCACTATCAAAAACTGTTGAGTGTTCCACAATTGTATGAAACTTAAATTTCATGGTTTTTCAAACCATATGGGATCCCCTGGGACTCTACTGATCATAAAATGGTTATTAGTAACCATGTTTTCTAACCTGTATGGTTTCTCTTAACCATGAGGTAATCCTATTCATTCCCAAAAGTGGTGTTCTAAGCTCTGAGAAATACATGTACACCCTAAAATCTTCTATAACCTCAATGAGTATCCACATTAATAAATAATTAATAAATTTAATAGAAAATTTATTAGGTCTTAAACATTTCCTACCACATGAAATAACTATTTTCATACAATCTTCCCCAATAAACCAATTCCTCCTCAAATTTCACAGTAAATGTTGGTGAATTATAATCTGTGAAGAACTTAGGATAATGTCTTCATACATCAACCTCTCACTCCTAGGTTATTCCATGTACATGGAATTGATGCTATAACACCCATTCTATTAAAACAAAAAAAAATCTAAGAAAACCATTTTAATATGATAAAAAAATATGTTCCTCTTCAAAGGATGCACATACATTTAACTCAACCTCCTCACGTTGAAAAGAATGATATAGGACTGAATTATAAATACAAAACTAAGATATACAGAAGATATCATACATATTCCAACACCTCTTAGGAAAATGTAATAGATATACTATCATCTAAACTCTCTTCAGAATCTCAACTATCCATACATATAATTGATAATGCTTACCCTATCTTCTGATCCTCCCATTTAAATGCCTTAGTGAAACACATTAAAATACATGATCCCCAACCTCTAAATCTAGATTTCCTTTTCCATGATCAGTATATGATTTTTGTTGAGACTTTACCAAATCCATCCTCTTCTGAATCAATTGAACATGCTTTTTATTCTCTTGTAAGAGGCAAGGTGAAAGAATAGTTTCATCTAATTCATCTAACTATAAAAATGATGATAGCCCCGACCTATTATAAAAATACTCATATGGTGATATCTCAATTTTATATTGAAAACTATTGTGTTAGGGGTATTCTACTAGGGGTTTGTGTATATTCCAAGATCAGAAATAGTCCAAGACACATGATTTCAACATGTCCTCATGAACCTGTATAGTGTTCTCTATGTGTCCATCATTATAAGAGTGGTATGTTGTGAACAAAATCACATGTATACCCAATTCCATTAGAAAACCTTTCCAGAATAATGATGTAAACCAAAAGTTATTAACTGAAATGATTTTATATAAGACACTATGAAGTCATACTATCTCAAGGATACAAAAACTTCCCAATATCATCTTTTGAAATAGTCTTCTTTCTAGGTGGAAAATTATCATTCTTTTTTGATTCGTTAAATAAAAAACACATCATCATTCCCTTGTTATGACCTTGGTTACCGAGTAATGAAATCAATCAAAAAGTAAAACCAATTACTCTATGTATTGGGGAACTTCAATAAAATTAATTCTTGTCATTGGTATTCCTCCTTCAACTACTGATATGTGGAACACCCCATGAAAAAACTAGAAACATTCATTTTTATACCCACCCAGTAGTATTGGAGATGTAAATCCAAATACATCATAGTGATGTAGGTGTACACTGCCCATGATGAATCATTAAAGTGTCACATAATCTTCTTTCTCATGTCTATTAGAACCAATATGTGAATTTTTACATGAATAATATCATCCTTCCTTATGATCCAACTAGGTTTAGAGACCAAACATTCCAAACTCTTTTTTTGAACAAGGCCCTCTAAATCTGATAGTTTCTTTATACTAAATATATCTTGAATGGTAGAGTTATTATCCAAATATTAATGAAAACAATTCCATTGATTTTCCTAACCCTCCAAGGGTATCTTATATGAAAAATACATATGATACCACATGATACTAGTAAGATGAACTAGCTATATATGATCCATTCTGATCAGTGGGTTGGCCACTAGATTTCCTTTACCCATTATGTTGGTAAGAAAATGGTCAAAATACATTAGGTATTCGACCCTTATTCTCTATCTCAGATTCAGATCCTAATGTATATATATGTACTCGAGTATTTTATGGTTTGTAAACTCCAAAAAATACATTCCATGTATGAAATGTATTCAACAGTGAAAAACATGACTATTTTAGCCTTCTCATGATCATGTGTTGGGTAATTTTTCTCATGTGTCATTAACTATAGAGACTTGTATTATACGAAATTAACCCACTGGATAAGAAATTAGCATTTTCCAATACATGATGTGTTATAGTAAATATTGAAAATCTTACTCAGATTTGTAAAGATAATTATCTTCACTAAATTTAATCTCCTTTTCTGCTTCTAAAAGGTTATCTTACAAGTATCCGACCATAAAAAATTCCCACCCATCTAAGTCAATCCTATGAGAATCATTACTAGGTTCGTGATATCCTTTATAAAAAACTTGTAATATTCAACCAGCCTCGATATACATCATATTTAATATATGTTCATGGGATTATCCCATGAAATTACATATATCACCATCTATAGGACAACTAATGTCTATGATAATGTGACCTAGGATGTGAGTTTGATACATCAAAAATTGGCACTCTATTATATTAGCATACAATTTATGCACTCTTAGTGTATCCAATATGATCTCAAGATGATTTTCAGGGTAGTGTAAATTTTTAGATTGCACTATGATATATTCCCGGAATACCATGAAAAAATTATCCTAATAAGGATGGAAAACATATTTCATCAGTTCCATGAAGACTACTGGCATGTCCATGTGACTGAATTTCAAAACAAAATACTCAAATAAACTATACCATATATGAGAATCCAAGTAAAAAATGTCTAATAGTATAACAAACACATGATGAAAACCAAATCTCAAATCAAATTTCATGAATAATTGAGGTCTATGGAGCTGATAAAAATGTTTATCTTTCTGTGGAATAGGATATCAGTTCTTAAAAATAAATTGGTTCAATTTCATGTAATACACTCATATCCTATGTGTATTGTCTTCAGTATTGACAATAGGACCATTGAACCTCACAGAGAACTACTAGGTTTGATAAACCCATATGACTCTAAATCTTCTTGTTTCCTCTTGATATCCTTCCCCATAAGAGTAAACATACTATCTTTCATAATGGATATCATTGAATATATTATAACAAGCTCAATAAATAACTATAACTAACTCATTATAGGTTACTCAGAAAATCTTTGCAGTAAAATATCCCTATAATGATCAATCACTGGAGGAAATCATCCTGATTTGTTCCCTAGTAATCTAGATATAATCCTACAATCATGGTTATCATCCCATCAATCCCATGATGGTTAGGTCTATCTTTTATTTCCTAGACATCTCATTCACCCTTTTGAATAAAATCAATAGCCTATGGTGATGTGAATGTCACCCTTCAGTGATCGAACTCAATGAAAGAAGAAATGGAAGTGAACTAGTCCATCTTGAGATTGATGAAAAACGAACCTTCTCAAGGAAAAAGAAGTCCCATACAATGTATCACCCCATAATATGAAGGAGGAACTCCCATCACTGATATGAATCCTCCATCCTAACCCCCAAGGAAGTATCCAAAATCATAACACCGTCAAATCACTGATCATTGAGCCTTAGGCTCTCCCTGATGAGTATAAATATAATCATATAAGATTCCAATGTATCAAAAAGTGATGATACTAAATCATAATAAACTAGGATAATACCTTTGATTGTATATGTTCCAAGATTACTCTCCTCAGGTTTCAGTTTCAATTCACGTAAAAAGTTTGATCTTTAGCCCTATAATAAAAATTAGATTCCATGAGCAAATCCGCTCTGTGGTTGTTGCAAAATAGGGATCTGAAAACCTTGTTGATAACCACCACCTCAGTCCAATATTCCAGATGTACTCCAACCCCTTACCAAATAAGAATCTGTTGAAACTTCCCATTCACTTGGACTCAGTGTAATACCTCTTTCCTAGAATTTGGGAGTAAATTTTTTACAAAATCACTATAGATGACCCATATTTCGACCAGATCATTACTCGATTGAGTCTCTCTTTCACTAATGGATCACATTTCCTGGTCTACCTCACTGATTTCACCTCACCTAGCAACCTATATATTTCAAATATCTTCTAATATCACCACTTGAAATCTCTAGACATTTTTTACCTATAATCGGTCAGTGTAGTATCAGATGTTAGTGTCAACCCACCCTGTTTAACACCCCCAACCTTTCTCATGATATGATCTATGAAAATAACCTGATTAACTATTTTAGAAATGTTAGTCTTATGAAATACATTCAAATTTTATCCTATATTGTACCAAATACCATCCTAGAATCTCCAAGATTTAGATAACTCATCACCCCTCATAATAGGTGTGAAGAGATTGAGTTATATAAAATAGGGTGAATAAACTAGGACTAATAAAACCTCCCTCACAAAATATACATCACATAAAATTAATATGAATCATGGAACATATTATAACAACCCTGCTTTTTATTACAACTTAAACATGCTTTATTACATAAAACTTCACTTGATCCAACAAAGAAGATCGAGAGGTTTAGTGTCTTTGTGGATTAGGATCATTTCATAAAAACTTTAAACTTGATATACAACATCTTTATTGAAAACATCCTTTACATGACCACTACATTCCTTCGTACTTAGCATTGCATGGGATAACCTGAGGACATGCATAAGAAAAGGGTGAGCTATAAAGCCCAGTAAGGGAGTAAACAATGAATAACATGAGGATTACAATACATGTTAGACAATAGTAATATCAATAGAGAATAATAGAAACATGAACATAAAGGCATGATAAATCATGATAATCATAACATGGAAATGTGGCAACAACACTTAACATTGAATTGGCATGATCCAAGGCTCATTGCACATGGAACATGAGTAAACACTCATTGCACTTGAAGCACGAGTAAACCCTCATTGCACTTGAATTATCATGAGTAAACAGTCATTGCACATGACGTATCATGATACTATACTTTACCCAATGCATTGGAGCGCTATAAAGGGCTCACCCTTCTTAAACATTTCATTTCATGCATAAGTGTGCCACATGGATCATAAAATATGGATTCATAAAACATAATCATTTCTTCCACGATAAAGGAATGTGGAATTCATACATGAAACTTTATAATCAATATGTAAATGTGCATAAAGGTGAATACCCTTGATGGAGAAATGGGCATGGTATTCACTACACAAAGACATTGGCTTAGAAAATCGGTGCGATTTCGGCAGCGTAACGGCGTGACATAAGAATTCATAAAAAAAGGTTGATGAGAGAGAAAGGAGTTCCTCATCATATTTACATGTAATGGACAGTAAGGAGATCATATATATACATGTCCCAACAATATAAATGGAATTTAGATTCATGATACAAAAGTATTTCTTGAATGTAAAAGAAGAGAGAGAAGTTCCTTTCGGAATTTCGGCATAGTAACGGGTGTACATGGGAGGCTTTTAATGAGAGAGAAAGGGTTATCCCATCATTCAAAAAATAATAGGGAAGTATGGGGGATGTGCGAAACCATACCCCAACATTCATAATTGAAATTAAAAGGGCAATACAACTTAAAGAAAATAGACAAAAATTAGAAAGGAAGAAAAAAACCCTTACTTGGAAGTGTGCTTCCAAAGGCTAGAGAGAGGCTTGTGAGAGGATTCTTGGGAGCTTGGGGAAACTTTAGAGGATTCTAGAGAGAGTAGTGCAGAGGTTGGACGAACTTCAAGGGCTTTGAGTGAGGAGGAAGTGGGAGCTTGGGTGGGTTTATATAGGAAAGGTGAGAGAATTCTTTATTATTTAGGTTTGGGACCCCTTATATTAAAATAATCCAAACCACAAACCATCCCATGGTATTTGCCCATGGTTTCTGGAAAAGGAAAGAGGAAAAAAATATTTTACAATTCCAAGGTCCGAACTTATTAAAAAATTAGGGTTGCTTATGTGGAGGTGAGTCACACTCCCATGGAAATTAATTTAAAAAGGCAAAGTGTTGAATAAGTCTTGAGGTCTCCATTAATGCTTTGAAAAGTAAGTCAAACAAACCCAAAACCTCATTATTTTAATGATAAAACACATATTGGCCGAACATAAGGATTATGGTATTTTATTACATCACCATTGGGTCATTATGATGTCATAAAACACATTATATATTTAAATGGTATTTAATTTTTACCCAAAAATTTGACTGTCTCAGAAAATTATGAAAAATTCACCGTTGGATAATTTCGACGTCCTGATTCCAAAAATAATATTTATTTTATCTAAATAATTTTCGAAATATGTGAATTTTAACTTTTAAAATAAAAACCGACATTTATAAAAAATTCACGGGTTTTGACAGAAATGGCTTTCAAACCTTAATAAAAATTTTAATTGCATTCATAAAATTATAAGATCATTTATATTTAATAAAAATTAATTTAATATTAATAATAATATTTTATTAAAATATTATTTAATTAAAAAATCCTTTAATTTAATAAAATATAATTCTTAATTAAATAATAACTAAAAACACCATTTGTACTTTAAAAACTAATTACAATGTATCAAAAATGACTAGAAATTATACTCATTATTATATATAAAAAAATTAATGTACATGAACATGGTGCTACTTATTTTTTACATAATCCCTTAAAATAGCCACATAAGACCTAAGGGTAAGGTGTGCGATGGTGACAGACTCTTGGGGTTGCTCGGATAACATCGCTCGAGTGGTAATCTCTATCAACTTCCATTTTTCCCGTAGACGATCACGTTCGAGCTTGAATTGATGAAGCTCAGCTTGGGCTTGGTCAAGGGAAAAGCCCAAAGATGCCACCTCTTTTCCGAGCTCCGACAAATGGGCTTCGTAAGGGGCAATTCTACTGGATGAGGCCATCGCTTCCTTTGTCTGAGTAGAAATGGTTTCGTTAAAGACTTATATTTATACTACTCAGATGATCACTGTTCAACGGCTATAAAAGTAACGGTCACAAATCTTAACATAAAACTAAAGAAGTTGACATCTTATAAAAACATTTTTTTTCATAAAGAAACATTTAACTGGATCTAGAGGGATTTTCCATTAATGAAACATTGGGTCGTTACAACATTCCCCCCTTAAGAAATTTCGCCCTCGAAATTTTCCTTTTCCCACACTAAAACAAATGTGGGTAACTTAGCTTCATCATAATCGCTGACTCCCAAGTTGCTTCTTCAAACTTGTGGTTTCTCCACAACACCTTGACGAGGGGAATTGTCTTATTTCGTAGAACTTTTTCTCTAGGATCTAAGATCTTCACTGGTTGCTCCTCATAAGAAAGATCGTCTTCTAATTGTACCACCTCGGAAGAGAGTACATGTGAAGGGTCTAGTATGTACTTCCTTAAGAGGGATACATGGAAGACATCATGCACCTTGGCCATAGTAGGTGGAAGTGCTAGTCGATAGGCCACAGCCCCAACACGATCAAGAATCTCGAAGGGGCCGATGTACCTTGGACTTAACTTCCCTTTCTTTCCAAACCTCATGACCTTCTTCCACGGAGATATGCGTAAAAACACCATGTCTCCGACTTTAAACTCAAGGTCTCATCGACGATTATCTACATAACTCTTCTGTTGACTCTGGGCTGCCTTGGTATGCTGCTGAATGGTTTTCACCTTCTCCACCATTTCTTAGACCATTTCTGGTCCAAGCAGCTTACGTTCACCGACCTCATCCCAACATGCCAGTGTTCTACACCTTTTCCCATACATAGCTTCATATGGTGCCATTTGGATGCTTGAGTGGAAACTATTATTATAAGAGAACTCAACTAGAGGAAGATGATGATCTCATCCTCCTTTAAAGTCCATTGAGCACGCTCTCAACATATCCTCAAGTGTTTGGATAGTCCGCTCGGATTGGCCATCAGTTTGAGGATGATAGGCCGTACTGAAGTTCAGTTCAGTATTCATAGCATGTTGAAGACTCTTCCAAAACGTAGAGGTAAATCTTGGATCTCGGTCAGACACAATAGATAGTGGTACTCCATGCAACCGTACCACTTCCCTGATATATATCTGTCCCAGTTGATCCAAAGAGAAATCCTCTCGAATAGCAATGAAGTGTGCAGTCTTTGTAAGACGGTCCACAACAACCCAGATTGTATTGTTGCCTTTGGATGTCCTTGAAGTCCGGTGACTAAGTCCATGGTGATGTTCTCCCATTTCCATTCTGGTATGGGAAATGGTTGCATCATCCCCTTAGACATCTGCCTCTATGCCTTCATTTGCTGACACCCCAGGCACTTTGATGTATATTCAGCGATCTCCTTCTTCATATGATCCCACCAAAAGTTTTCTCGGAGATCTCGATACATCTTTGTGCACCCTGGGTGAATAGAGAAATTTGAACTATGTGCATCATCCAAAAGTTCATACTTCAGCTCTGAACTTGATGGAACACATAGTATTTTCCCAAACCGCACAATTCCTTCTTCATTAACATTAAACTCTGAGGATTTTCCCTTTTTGATAGCTTCCACTTTTTCTTGGATTCCCGCATCATCCTTTTGAGCATCCTTTAACCTTTCCAAAAGAGATGGTTGAGCAATCATTTGTGAAAGGATTGATGATGTTCCCTTCTTTATGATTCCCACGTCCATCTTCATCAAGTCTAAGAAGATTGGATCCTTCTCAATTCTCATCATTGATAGAATAGCTGGATCCTTTCTACTTAGGGCATCCGCCACCTTGTTCGCCTTCCCAGGGTGGTAATGTATTGAACAGTCATAATCCTTGATGAGCTCTATCCATCTACTCTGGTGCATATTAAGCTCTTTCTGTGTGAATATATATTTAAGACTCTTGAGGTCAGTATATATCTCACATTTCTCTCCATAGAGATAATGCCGCCAGATTTTCAAGGCAAAGATCACCACCGCCAACTCCAGATCATTCGTTGGATAGTTTCGCTCATGGATTTTAAACTACCTTGAGGCATAGGATATCACTTTATCATTCTGCATCAGCACACATCCTAATCCCTTCTTTGAAGCATCACTGAATACCACAAAAAGCTCCCCACTTATGGGTAAAGTGAGCACGGGTGCAGTGATAAGCCTCCTTTTCAACTCCTTGAAGCTTTCTTCGCATTCATCAATCCAATAAAACTTTACTCCCTTTCAAGTTATCTTGGTAAGAGGGTTGGAAAATCATGAGAAATTTCTCACAAATCGTCGATAATATCCAGCTAACCCCAAGAAGCTATGGATATCAGTTACCGATGTTGGCCTCAGCCATCCCTCAATTGCATCTGTTTTGGAGGGGTCCACAGATATCCCATTGTTTGTGATGATATGACCCAAGAATAAGACTTCCTTCAACCAAAACTCACACTTTTTGTACTTTGCATAGAGCTTCTCCTTGCGCAAAGTCTCTAGTACAGTTTTTAAATGCTCCTCGTGGTCCTCCTTGGTTTTGGAGTATATTAGAATATCATCTATAAAGACTACCACAAATTTGTCTAGGTAATCTCTAAAGACTCTATTCATCAAGTCCATGAATATTGTTGGAGCATTGGTGAGTCCTAAAGGCATTACTATGAATTCATAGTGCCCGTACCTTTTACGAAAAGCAGTCTTGGGGATATCTTCCTTCTTCACCCTTACTTGATAATATCCCGACCGCAAGTCCACCTTGGAGAAGTATTGTGCCCCACGCAGCTGATCAAACAAGTCATCAATTCTTGGGAGAGGATACTTGTTCTTTATCGTGATTTTCTTAAGTTCACGATAATCGATGCAAAGCCGCATTGACCCATCCTTCTTCTTGATGAAGAGGACTGGTGCACCCCATGGTGATGCACTTGGGCGTATAAACCCTTTATCCAGATTCTCCTGTAGTTGTTTCTTCAGCTCTTCAAGCTCAACAACAGCCATTCTATATGGAGTCTTGGATATTGGTAGCGCCCCAGGTATAAGTTCAATTGAGAACTCAACATCTCTTCTTGGAGGAAGACCAGGAAGTTCCTCGGGAAATACTTCAGCGAATTCCCTCACAATAGGCATTTCTTCAAGGGTGGTTTCTTCCTTGGACTTAATCATCTGAGCTAGATATGTGTGCTCATAAGGCAGTAATATCCATGCTTGAGATGATGGAGCTAAAGGAGATTCATCTTCCTCCTGACACTTGTAAAGAATCGGGGGTCGATTCTCCATATAGAGTGTTATTTCCCTCTCCCGACAATTTATGTTGGCTCTATATAAGGAAAGCCAATCCATGCCAAGAATTGCATCAAATTCCACCAAAGGGAGTATGATGAGGTTCGCTGGGAAATTCAATCCACATATTATAACAGGGGATGACTTATACTCATGGGATGCAATGATTTCCCCATTTGTCGTACTCACCGACATCTTTACTTCCATGATTTGTGGTGGTGCAGGGATTGTTCTACTAAACTTTTGAGATATAAAAGAATGCGTAGAACCTGAATCAAAAAGTACATTCGCTATTCTTGAATGAATAACTAGCGTACCTGTCACCACTTCGTTGTCGGGGTTCACTTCGGCAGAAGTGATGGCAAAAGCTCTTCCTTGTTGTCTTGGAGGTTGTTGATTGCCTCCAATAACCCTTGGATTAGGGCACTGATTCGCAAAATGACCCGGTTCTTTGCATTTGAAGCATTGAACAACGCGTTGAGGTTAGAACGGAGCATTCCTCTCCTCTGTCGTAGCTGTGGGTCCTTCTTGCTGACAGTTAATAGCTAGGTGCCCTTCTCTTCCACACTTGAAGCATTTTCTTGTCCCCCTAAGGCAATTTCCAGGGTGCTTCTTTCCACACTTTTGGCAAGTGGGGTGCTGGAATTTCTTAGCACCGTTGGATTTATCCATCGGACCACCAGCATTGAAGTCCACCTTACGCTTCTTGTCCCCATGATACCCATGTGATTCTCCGATCTCCATTTCAACCTTGAGGGCACATCGGACAATTTCCTCATAGCTGTCGAAGTCACGGATCGCTAATGATTTCCACAGGCTAGGCTTCAGCCCACCAAAGAAGCGGTCAACCTTGCATTCGGGGGTAACGACAAAGCCGGAAGTGTATCGTGTAAGCCTTGTGAAGTTTTCCTCGTACGCTCCCACAGATTCTTCATCTTTCTGTTTGAGGGAAAGGAAGTCCCTTTCCATCTTAAGACGGAGGGTGCGTGGAAAATATTTATCGAAAAACATCTTCCGGAATACCTTCCATTCCAAAGCCTCGATCTCCTCCTCAGGCTTTGTATTTTTGATCAATGTCCACCATTGATCAGCTTCACCCTCCATATGATAAGCCGCCAGGAGAACCTTCTCTTTTTCAGAGCATTGGAGGATGGAGAATATCTTTTCAATGGAGTTGATCCATTGTTCAGCAATCGTGGGATCGGATGATCCACTAAAAGTAGGAGGCCTTTGTCTCATGAAGCATTCAATAGTGACTTGTTCTTTCTTAGGGGGGGTTGAACGTTCCTCTTGACCAGTGTTTCTATTCAAAACTTGAGTTAGCTGAGAGAGAAGCGTGACAAAGTTCGCGATTCCCGCTCCCATTGGATTGGGCATCTCATAAGTACAATCATCACACTGATCTTCACAACGGTTGTTAGCCCGATTTCTCCTATTACCGGCCATTGGCTGGAATAAAAGGAAAGTTAGGGGTAACACATAAAGGTTAATCCAAAGACAAAAGTTTATGACTTATAAATAAAATTTAATCTCTTTCACTCATGAGTCTATAGGATTCAATCCAGGCTTTTCATGATCTTCCTTCTAACATATATTCTTAGGGGCATTTTTCCCTTAATAAGGGTTCATACTAAGATTGTGAATTTATCAAAACATATCCCTCGGGAGTGTCGTAACCAAGAGTGCAGCAAGGCCTGTTGTCGTGCACCAGTTCTCGTTCGAGTCTAGCTCAAAGCGGTGTTTTCGGGTTTTACCCCTAGGATACATCTGTGCCACAGCCGCCTCTACCTGCTCGTATCAAGACAGGGATGTATTTGTTTGATAAACCACTTACTTAGTATTTACCAAAACTTAGGGATGTTTTTATTATGCTTAGTCTTGTATCTAAGGCTTTACTAGGGTTTCCTAATCCCAAAAATAACTAAACCTATCCTCTGATACCAACTATAACAACACTGCTTTTTATTACAAATTAAACATGCTTTATTACATAAAACATCACTTGATCCAACAAAGAAGATCGAGAGGTTTAGTGTCTTTGGGGATTAGGATCATTTCATAAAAACATTAAACTTGAAATACAACATCTTTATTGAAAACTTCCTTTACATGACCACTACATTCCTTCGTACTTAGCATTGCATGGGATAACCTGAGGACATGCATAAGAAAAGGGTGAGCTATAAAGCCCAGTAAGGGAGTAAACAATGAATAACATGAGGAGTACAATTCATGTTAGACAATAGGCATAACAAGAGAGAATAATATAAACATGAACATACGGGCATGATAAAGCATGATAATCATAACATGGAGATGTGGCAACAACACTAAACATTGAATTAGCATGAGCCAAGGCTCATTGCACATGGAGCATGAGTAAACCCTCATTGAATTTGAAGCACGAGTAAACCCTCGTTTCACTTGAATTAGCATGAGTAAACACTCATTGAACATTACGTATCATGATACTATACTTTACCCAATGCATTGGAGCACTATAAAGGGCGCACCCTTCTTAAACATTTCATTTCATGCATAAGTGTGCCACATGGATCATAAAACATGGATTCATAAAACATAATCATTTCTTCCATGATAAAGGAATGTGGAATTAATACATGAAACTTTATAATAAATATGTAAATGTGCATAAAGGTGAATACCCTTGATGGAGAAATGGGCATGGTATTCACTACACAAAGACATTGGCTTAGAAAATCGGTGCGATTTCGGCAGCGTAACGGCGTGACATAAGAATTCATAAAAAAGGTTGATGAGAGAAAAAGGGGTTCCTCATCATATTTACATGTAATGGACAGTAAGGAGATCATATATATACATTTCCCAACAATAGAAATGGAATTTAGATTTATGATACAAAAGTATTTCTTGAATGTAAAAGAAGAGAGAGAAGTTCCTTTCGGAATTTCGGCATAGTAACGGGTGTACATGGGAGGCTTTTAATGAGAGAGAAAGGGTTCTCCCATCATTCAAACAATAATAGGGCAGTATGGGGGAGGTGCGAAACCATACCCCAACATTCATAATTGAAATTAAAATGGCAATACAACTTAAAGAAAATTAACAAAAATGAGAAAGGAAGAAAAAAAACCCTTACTTGGAAGTGTGCTTCCAAAGGCTAGAGAGAGGCTTGTGAAAGGCTTCTTGGGAGCTTGGGGCACCTTGAGAGGATTCTAGAGAGATTAGGGCAGATGTTGGACGAACTTAAAGGGCTTTGAGTGAGGAGGAAGTGGGAGCTTGGGTGGGTTTATATAGGAAAGGTGAGAGAATTTTTTATTATTTAGGTTTGGGACCCCTTATATTAAAATAATCCAAACCACAAACCATCACATGGTATTTGCCCATGGTTTCTGGAAAATGAAAGAGGAAAACAATATTTTACAAGTCCAAGGTCCGAACTTATTAAAAAATTAGGGTTGCTTATGTGGAGGTGAGTCACACTCCAATGGAAATTAATTTAAAATGGCAAAGTGTTGAATAAGTCTTGAGGGCTCCATTAATGCTTTGAAAAGTAAGTCAAACAAACCCAAAACCTCATTATTTTAATGATAAAACACATATTGGCTGAACATAAGGATTATGGTATTTTATTACATCACCATTGGGTCATTATGATGTCATAAAACACATTATATATTTAAATGGTATTTAATTTTTACCCAAAAATTTGACTGTCTCAGAAAATTATGAAAAATTCACCGTTGGATAATTTCGACGTCCTGATTCCAAAAATAATATTTATTTTATCTAAATAATTTTCTAAATATGTGAATTTTCACTTTTAAAATAAAAACCGACATTTATAAAAAATTCACGTGTTTTGACAGAAATGGCTTTCAAACCTTAATAAAAATTTTAATTTCATTCATAAAATTATAAGATCATTTATATATAATAAAAATTAACTTAATATTAATAATAATATTTTATTAAAATATTATTTAATTCAAAAATCCTTTAATTTAATAAAATATAATTCTTAATTAAATAATAACTAAAAAAACCATTTGTACTTTAAAAACTAATTACAATGTATCAAAAATGTCTAGAAATTATACTCATTATTATATATAAAAAAAATTATGTACATGAACATGGTGCTACTTATTTGTTACATAACCCCTTAAAATAGCCACATAAGACCTAAGGGTAAGGTGCGCGATGGTGACAGACTCTTGGGGTTGCTCGGATAACATCGCTTGAGTGGTAATCTCTATAAACTTCCATTTTTCCCGTAGACGATCATGTTCAAGCTTGACTTGATGAAGCTCGGCTTGGGCTTGGTCAAGGGAAAAGCCCAAAGACGCCCCCTCTTTTCCGAGCTCCGACAAATGGGCTTCTAAAGGGGCAATTCTACTGGATGAGGCCATCGCTTCCTTTGTCTGAGTAGAAATGGTTTCGTTAAAGCCTTATATTTATACTACTCAGATGATCACTGTTCAACTGCTATAAAAGTAACAGTCACAAATCTTAACATAAAACTAAATAAGTTGACATCTTATAAAAACATTTTTTTTATAAAGAAACATTTAACTGGATCAAGAGGGATTTTCCATTAATGAAACTTTGGGTCGTTACAACATTCCCCCCTTAAGAAATTTCTCCATCGAAATTTTCCTTTTCCTACACTAAAACAAATGTGGGTAACTTAGCTTCATCATATCCTCCGACTCCCAAGTTGCTTCTTCAAACTTGTGGTTTCTCCACAACACCTTGATGAGGGGCATTGTCTTATTTCGTAGAACTTTTTCTCTATGATCTAAGATCTTCATTGGTTGCTCCTCATAAGAAAGAGCGTCTTCTAATTGTACCACCTCGGAAGAGAGTACATGTGAAGGGTCTGGTATGTACATCCTTAAGAGGGATACATGGAAGACATCATGCACCTTGGCCATAGTAGGTGGAAGTGCTAGTCGATAGGCCACAACCCCAACACGATCAAGAATCTCGAAGGGGCCGATGTACCTTGGACTTAACTTCCCTTTCTTTCCAAACCTCATGACCTTCTTCCACGGAGAAATGCGTAAAAACACCATGTCTCCGACTTTAAACTCAAGGTCTCGTCGACGATTATCTGCATAACTCTTCTGTCGACTCTGGGCTGCCTTGATATGCTGATGAATGGTTTTCACCTTCTCCACCATTTCTTCGACCATTTCTGGTCCAAGCAGCTTACGTTCACCGACCTCATCCCAACATGTCAGTGTTCTACACCTTTTCCCATACAGGGCTTCATATGGTGCCATTTGGATGCTCGAGTGGAAACTATTATTATAAGAGAACTCAAATAGAGGAAGATGTTGATCTCATCCTCGTTTAAAGTCCATTGAGCATGCTCTCAACATATCCTCAAGTGTTTGGATAGTCCGCTCGGATTGGCCATCAGTTTGAGGATGATAGGCCGTACTGAAGTTCAGTTCAGTATTCAGAGCATGTTAAGACTCTTCCAAAACTTAGAGGTAAATCATGGATCTCGGTCGGACACAATAGATAGTGGTACTCCATGCAACCGTACCACTTCACTGATATATATCCGTGCCAGTTGATCCAAAGAGAAATCCTCTCGAATAGCAATGAAGTGTGCAGCCTTTGTAAGACGATCCACAACAACCCAGATTCCATTGTTGCCTTTGGATGTCCTTGGAAGTCCGGTGACAAAGTAAATGGTGATGTTCTCCCATTTCCATTCTGGTATGGGCAATGGTTGCATCATCCCCTTAGACATCTGCCTCTCTGCCTTCACTTGCTGACACACCAGGCACTTTGATGTATATTCAGCGATCTCCTTCTTCATATTATCCCACCAAAAGTTTTCTTGGAGATCTCAATACATCTTTGTGCTCCCTGGGTGAATAGAGAAATTTGAACTATGTGCATCATCCAAAAGTTCATTCTTCAGCTCTGAACATGATGGAACACATAGTCTTTTCCCAAACCGCACAATTCCTTCTTCATTAACATTAAACTCTGAGGATTTTCCCTTTTTGATAGCTTCCACTTTTTCTTGGATTCTCGCATCATCCTTTTGAGCATCCTTTAACCTTTCCAAAAGAGATGGTTGAGAAATCATTTGTGAAAGGATTGAGGATGTTCCCTTCTTTATGATTCCCACGTCCATCTTCATCAAGTCTAAGAATATTGGATCCTTCTCAATTCTCATCATTGATAGAATAGCTGGATCCTTTCTACTTAGGGAATCCGCCACCTTTTTCGCCTTCACAGGGTGGTAATGTATTGAACAGTCATAATCCTTGATGAGCTCTATCCATCTTCTCTGGCGCATATTATGCTCTTTCTGTGTGAATATATATTTAAGACTCTTGTGGTCAGTATATATCCAACATTTCTCTCCATAGAGATAATGCCGCCATATTTTCAAGGCAAAGATCACCGCCGCCAACTCCAGATCATGCGTTGGATAGTTTCCCTCATGGATTTTCAACTGCCTTGAGTCATAGGATATCACATTATCATTCTGCATCAGCACACATCCTAAGCCCTTCTTCGAAGCATCACTGAATACCACAAAAAGCTCCCCACTTGTGGGTAAAGTGAGCATGGGTGCAGTGATAAGCCTCCTTTTCAAATCCTTAAAGCTTTCTTCGCATTCATCAATCCAAGCAAACTTTACTCCCTTTCGAGTTAGCTTGGTAAGAGGGTTGGACAATCGTGAGAAATTTCTCACAAATCGTCGATAATATCCAGCTAACCCCAAGAAGCTACGGATATCAGTTACCGATGTTGGCCTCGGCCATCCCTCAATTGCATCTGTTTTGGAGCGGTCCACAGATATCCCATTGCTTGTGATGATATGACCCAATAATGAGACTTCCTTCAACCAAAACTCACACTTTCTGTACTTTGCATAGAGATTCTCCTTGCGCAAAGTCTCTAGTACAGTTTTAAAATGCTCCTCATGGTCCTCCTTGGTTTTGGAGTATATTAGAATATCATCTATAAAGACTACCACAAATTTGTCTAGGTAATCTCTAAAGACTCTATTCATCAAGTCCATGAATATTGCTGGAGCATTGGTGAGTCCTAAAGGCATTACTATGAATTCATAGTGCCCGTACCTTATACGAAAAGCAGTCTTGGGGATATCTTCCTTCTTCACCCTTACTTGATAATATCTCGACCGCAAGTCCACCTTGGAGAAGTATTGTGCCCCACCCAGCTGATCAAACAAGTCATCAATTCTTGGGAGAGGATACTTGTTCTTTATCGTGATTTTGTTAAGTTCACAATAATCGATGCAAAGCCGCATTGACCCATCCTTCTTCTTGACGAAGAGGATTGGTGCACCCCATGGTGATGCACTTGGGCGTATAAACCCTTTATCCAGATTCTCCTGTAGTTGTTTCTTTAGCTCTTCAAGCTCAACAACAGCCATTCTATATGGAGTCTTGGATATTGGTAGCACCCCAGGTATAAGTTCAATTGAGAACTCAACATCTCTTCTTGGAGGAAGACCAGTAAGTTCCTCGAGAAATACTTCAGCGAATTCCATCACAATAGGCATTTCTTCAAGGGTGGTTTCTTCCTTGGACTTAATCATCTGATCCAGATATGTGTGCTCATAAGGCAGTAATATCCATGCTT
Source organism: Viscum album (assembly GCA_963277665.1). Taxonomy (NCBI): domain Eukaryota; kingdom Viridiplantae; phylum Streptophyta; class Magnoliopsida; order Santalales; family Viscaceae; genus Viscum; species Viscum album. The sequence continues at coordinate 187,003,163 of OY728136.1, read as the reverse complement.
GAGATGATGGAGCTAAAGGAGATTCATCTTCCTCCTGACACTTGTAAAGAATCGGGGGTCGATTCTCCATATGGAGTGTGATTTCCCTCTCCTGACAATTTATGTTGGCTCTATATAAGTAAAGCCAATCCATGCCAAGAATTGCATCAAATTCCACCAAAGGGATTATGACGAGGTTTGCTGGGAAATTCAATCCACATATTATAACAGGGGATGACTTATACTCATGGGATGAAATGATTGCGCCATTTGTCGTACTCACTGACATCTTTACTTCCATGATTTGTGGTGGTGAAGGGATTGTTCTACTAAACTTTTGAGATATAAAAGAATGCGTAGAACCTGAATCAAAAATTACGTTCGCTATTCTTGAATGAATAACTAGCGTACCTGTCACCACTTCGTTGTCGGGGTTCACTTCGGCAGAAGTGATGGAAAAAGCTCTTCCTTGTTGTCTTGGAGGTTGTTGATTGCCTCCAATAACCCTTGGATTAGGGCACTAATTCGCAAAATGACCCGTTTCTTTGCATTTGAAGCATTGAACAAAGCGTTGAGGTTCGAATGGAGCATTCCTCTCCTCTTTCGTAGCAGTGGGTCCTTCTTGCTGACAGTTAACAGCTAGGTACCCTTCTCTTCCACACTTGAAGCATTTTCTTGTCCCCCTAAGGCAATTTCCAAGGTGCTTCTTTCCACACTTTTGGCAAGTGGGGTGCTGGAATTTCTTAGCGCTGTTGGATTTATCCATCGGACCACCAGCATTGAAGTCCACCGTACGCTTCTTGTCCCCATGATACCCCTGTGATTCTCCGATCTCCATTTCAACCTTGAGGGCACATCGGACAATTTCCTCATAGCTGTCGAAGTCACGGATCGCTAATGCTTTCCGCAAGCTAGGCTTCAGCCCACCAAAGAAGCGGTCAACCTTGCATTCGGGGGTAACGACAAAGCCAGAAGCGTATCGTGCAAGCCTTGTGAAGTTTGCCTCGTACGCTCCCACAGATTCTTCATCTTTCTGTTTGTGGGAATGGAAGTCCCTTTCCATCTTAAGACGGAGGGTGCGTGGAAAATATTTATCGAAAAATATCTTCCGGAATACCTTCCATTCCAAAGCCTCGATCTCCTCCTCATGCTTCGTATTTTTGATCAATGTTCACCATTGATCAGCTTCACCCTCCATACGATAAGCCACCAGGAGAACCTTCTCTTTTTCAGAGCATTGGAGGATGGAGAATATCTTTTCAATGGAGTTGAGCCATTGTTCAGCAATCGTGGGATCGGATGATCCACTGAAAGTAGGAGGCCTTTGTCTCATGAAGCTTTCAATAGCGACTTGTTCTTTCTTAGGGGGGGGGGGGTTGAACGTTCCTCTTGACCAGTGTATCAATTCAAAACTTGAGTTAGCTGAGAGAGAAGCGTGACAAAGTTCGTGATTCCCGCTCCCATTGGATTGGGCATCTCATAAGTACAATCATCACACTGATCTTCACAACGGTTGTTAGCCCGAGTTCTCCTTTTACCGGCCATTGGCTGGAATAAAAGGAAAGTTAGGGGTAACACATAAAGGGTAATCCAAAGACAAAATTTGATGACTTATAAATAAACTTTAATCTCTTTAACTCATGAGTCTATAGGATTCAATCCAGGCTTTTCATGATCTTCCTTCTAACATATATTCGTAGGGGCATTTTTCCCATAATAAGGGTTCATACTAAGATTGTGAATTTATCAAAAAATATCCCCCGGGAGTGTCGTAACCAAGAGTGCAGCAAGGCCCGTTGTCGTGCACCAGTTCTCGTTCGAGTCTAGCTCAAAGCGGTGTTTTCGGGTTTTACCCCTAGGATACATCTGTGCCAGAGCTGCCTCTACCTGCTCGTATCCAGACAGGGATTTATTTGTTTGATAAACCACTTACTTAGTATTTACCAAAACATAGGGATGTTTTTATTATTCTTAGTCTTGTATCTAAGGCTTTACTAGGGTTTCCTAATCCCAAAAATAACTAAACCTATCCTCTGATACCAACTATAACAACCCTGCTTTTTATTACAACTTAAACATGCTTTATTACATAAAACTTCACTTGATCCAACAAAGAAGATCGAGAGGTTTAGTATATTTGGGGCTTATGATCATTTCATAAAAACTTTAAACTTGATATACAACATCTTTATTGAAAACTTCCTTTACATGACCACTACATTCCTTCGTACTTAGCATTGCATGGGATAACCTGAGGACATGCATAAGAAAAGGGTGAGTTATAAATCCCAGTAAGGGAGTAAACAATGAATAACATGAGGAGTACAATACATTTTAGACAATAGTCATATCAATAGAGCATAATAGAAACATGAACATAAAGGCATGATAAAGCATGATAATCATAACATGGAAATGTGGCAACAACACTTAACATTGAATTAGCATGAGCCAAGGCTCATTGCACATGGAGCATGAGTAAACCCTCATTGCACTTGAAGCACGAGTAAACCCTTGTTGCACTTGAATTAGCATGAGTAAAAACTCATTGAACATGACGTATCATGATACTATACTTTACCCAATGCATTGGAGCACTATAAAGGGCGCACCCTTCTTAAACATTTCATTTCATGCATAAGTGTGCCACATGGATCATAAAACATGGATTCATAAAACATAATCATTTCTTCCACGATAAAGGAATGTGGAATTCATACATGAAACTTTATAATCAATATGTAAATGTGCATAAATGTGAATACCCTTGATGGAGAAATGGGCATGGTATTCACTACACAAAGACATTGGCTTAGAAAATCGGTGCGATTTCGGCAGTGTAACGGCGTGACATAAGAATTCATAGAAAAGGTTGATGAGAGAGAAAGGGGTTCCTCATCATATTTAGATGTAATGTACAGTAAGTAGATCATATATATACATGTCCCAACAATAGAAATGGAATTTAGATTCATGATACAAAAGTATTTCTTGAATGTAAAAGAAGAGAGAGAAGTTCCTTTCGGAATTTCGGCATAGTAACGGGTGTACATGGGAGGCTTTTAATGAGAGATAAAGGGGTATCCCATCATTCAAACAATAATAGGGCAGTATGGGGGAGGTGAGAAACCATACCCCAACATTAATAATTGAAATTAAAAGGGAAATACAACTTAAAGAAAATTGACCAAAATGAGAAAGGAAGAAAAAAACCCTTACTTGGAAGTGTGCTTCCAAAGGCTAGAGAGAGGCTTGTGAGAGGATTATTGGGAGCTTGGGGCACCTTGAGAGGATTCTAGAGAGACTAGGGAAGAGGTTGGACGAACTTCAAGGGCTTTGAGTGAGGAGGAAGTGGGAGCATGGGTGGGTTTATATAGGAAAGGTGAGAGAATTCTTTATTATTTAGGTTTGGGACCCCCTATATTAAAATAATCCAAAACACAAACCATCCCATGGTATTTGCCCATGGTTTCTGGAAAAGGAAAGAGGAAAACAATATTTTACAAGTCCAAGGTCCGAACATATTAAAAAATAATGGTAGATTATGTGGAGGTGAGTCACACTCCCATGGAAATTAATTTAAAAAGGCAAAGTGTTGAAAAAGTCTTGAGGGCTCCATTAATGCTTTGAAAAGTAAGTCAAACAAACCCAAAACCTCATTATTTTAATGATAAAACACATATTGGCCGAACATAAGGATTATGGTATTTTATTACATCACCATTGGGTCATTATGATGTCATAAAACACATTATATATTTAAATGGTATTTAATTTTTACCCAAAAATTTGACTGTCTCAGAAAATTATGAAAAATTCACCGTTGGATAATTTCGACGTCCTGATTCCAAAAATAATATTTATTTTATCTAAATAATTTTCTAAATATGTGAATTTTCACTTTTAAAATAAAAACCGACATTAATAAAAAATTCACGGGTTTTGACAGAAATGGCTTTCAAACCTTAATAATAATTTTAATTGCATTCATAAAATTATAAGATCATTTATATTTAATAAAAATTAATTTAATATTAATAATAATATTTTATTAAAATATTATTTAATTCAAAAATCCTTTAATTTAATAAAATATAATTCTTAATTAAATAATAACTAAAAACACCATTTGTACTTTAAAAACTAATTACAATGTATCAAAAATGACTAGAAATTATACTCATTATTATATATATATAAAAATGTACATGAACATGGTGCTACTTATTTGTTACATAACCCCTTAAAATAGTCGCATAAGACCTAACGGTAAGGTGTGTGATGGTGACAGACTCTTGGGGTTGCTCGGATAACATCGCTCGAGTGGTAATCTCTATCAACTTCCATTTTTCCCGTAGACGATCACGTTCGAGCTTGACTTGATGAAGATCAGCTTGGGCTTGGTCATGGGCAAAGCCCAAAGACGCCACCTCTTTTCCGAGCTCCGACAAGTGGGTTTCGTAAGGGGAAATTCTACTGGATGAGGCCATCGCTTCCTTTGTCTGAGTAGAAATGGTTTCATTAAATCCTTATATTTATACTACTCAGATGATCACTGTTCAACAGCTATAAAAGTAACGGTCACAAATCTTAACATAAAACTAAAGAAGTTGGCATCTTATAAAAACATTTTTTTTCATAAAGAAACATTTAACTAGATCATGAGAGATTTTCCATTAATGAAACTTTGGGTCGTTACACATATAACATCTTTATATAATTGATCAATTCATCCAAATTATCATAAATTAATAGATGGAACATGAATTACAAAAGGTGCATAAAATGATGCATGATAGGGAATTCCTTAATCTCATCAGGATGAAAAAATAAAACCCAGAACCATATTTTTTATAACACCACAACTCATGTGCATCACCCAATGGTGGAATGAAATAAACGTTAATTCTCAAAATAAAGAAAATAAATTTCAATCAAGGATATTTGGATTTTTCTGATAAATGGGTTAGCTATGACCAAGCATAACTCATTATTAAAGTACATATCTTTCTTGTCTCTTTATATTATTTCCAAATAGAAAACTAGAAAATATCATGATCTAATACCACTTTGTAACATCCCAATCCTTTATTCCACTAAATGGTTCCATGATATTGGTCAGCCACATGACCTTATGTGAATCTCCACAAACAGTAGAGTGTTCTGATTAGTAGTGAGGGATTGGGGCGAATCAATGGGGCGATTATGGCCTCTTAACAGTGTATAACACAATATTTGAAATCATGAAATTAATATCACATGTAGTTAATCATAATTCAACACATAAACACAAAAAAGAAAGGAATATATTACAAAATTGAAGGAATATCATGTATAGATGATGATGATGATGACACTTATCCTATATATAGTAGAAAGTTCGAATAAGTAAACATGGAATGTTTACAATATATGTCAGAAAATAGCAAAAAAATGAAAAACTATCATACTTAGCATCATGTACCTCATCTTAGACACATTCTCCCATTTTCCTAAGTTGCAATCAGAAACTAGTAGCATGGCGCTTGTCATTATCTATAACTACATCCATGAAGTGTAACTAGTTAACCAATAGTGTACTAAATAGGGAGTGAGATAAAATTGTAGTACGCAACCACCAAAATTTGAAACTAAATCCAATCGGCGAATATATAATAATCACAGTGTACTGAAAGTAATTAAATATGTAAGAAAGTTCTAAAAGTAAACAAACTATAAATGTTCGAGTTCCCATAGTCACCTCTATTCTTCTACTTATTTTGGACTTATCTAAACTATCTCTAAATAAACATTCAGTCCTATATCAATTTAATAATTATTTCCATTTAATTAATATGTCTTGGGTCCTAGAGTTTTATATTGAGCCCCCAACAACGATATGTGATCACAAGATTCCTAACAAGGCCATCTATAATATATATTTCACAAACTGATTCTATTATTGTGCTGTTTTCTGGGAAACTATTAGAATAAATCATTCACTTATTATCCAATTAAGAATCTAATCATATCATTGGTATTCATTATTTATAATAAAGGTATTTCTCCTAGTGTATCATAAACCCTGAACTATATAATCTCTTCCTAGGCATTCCTCTTGGGAATCCTCATGTTGCTTTTAGTGTGGTATAACATCACTTATATATGAATATATCTATATAATCCCACTAAGGGAGGCCATGCGTCTACCATGTAATATATAATCAAGTACCCTCGAAGTCTGTACTTGGAAATCTATATGGATTCCATGTATCACTTGGGTATATAATAGACATCCCCTTGAGTTATTCCTTGGTTGTCTGCTAGGGGGACCATATGTCACTAGAGAATAATTAAGGTAGTATCCATATGATTCTATCTAAGGCCTTCATATTTGAACCCATGAGTCACCCATGGATTATGATAAACAGTCAATCAAAATCAATTAAATAATTCTAAATTTATCTACATGTTCATTTAATTTAAACCTCACCTTAGTAAGTGGCTCAAGGCATGGGTTATGGCTAGAAGTATTAACCTATACATTATCTCACATGGTCATTTAAAGAATTGAATCAACTAATTATTAAAAAATATTATATGCAAATATCCTTGGTACTTGGTCATTCGATTACCTTTATTTAATAAATAATTTATTACTCACAATTCCACTTTTAACATTCAATAAAAAGGGTAACACAACACCAAAAGGTATCAACTTCATATGACATCCATGGGGGTAATATTAATTATTAAACAAACCCAATGTGGTGGTTATATATCTAAGTTAATTACCATTAATCATTTTTTAATATCCTTGTTAAATACTAAGTAAATGACTATCCATTTTTAACAAGGAATAAATTCAATTTCAATGTCATCACTCTGAAAACTGGGCATGTGGAACAATGTCATAAATATATATACACAATGAATTAAATTAAAAAGAAGTATAACTCCTACCATAGGTCTATAGTAGAGTTCTATTCCAATATCAACACTTTCATCGACGAATATTGGGAGAAAAATGAAGATCAAATGATTACCTTGAAAAAATGGAATATTTTCATGCACCTAAATAGTGAATCCTATATCCAGAATAAAAAAGTACTTCAAAAAATTAAAATATATCATACCATGATGGATCCAATTTTTTTAACGGATCTTGATTCCATGCAATAATAGAGGAGATCGCTTGGTCACTAGTTATGGCTTTTAATAGATCTCTCAAAATCCTATGTCTTCCAAGGGATGAAGAATGAAAAATTAGGTATAAAATATTATATTAATTAATAGAGATTTCCTTAATTAACCTTAAATACTCGTACATAGAATTTGGTCAAATGGTTGGCCAATCCATGATCCAACCATTCACCCACTACTATAAGGAGGGGTACATTTCACAATTTTTACCTATGGTTTAACAGACCGCACACAAACCATGTATCAACCCACTGTAAAAAACTATAGAGGGTGTCACATGGGTGTTCACCATAAACCACATGATTTTTCCTATAGTGTGGGACCCCCCGCTCTTTTCCAAGTATTTCGTGATTTTTAGTAACTATGGGGCCTAACCTGCATGGTTTCTCTTTAACATGAAACTGTCCTATTTCTTCACAAAAGATATATTTTAGGATCCAAATATGTCCCAGACACCCCAGATACCTCTATACACTATAAGTGAATTCACATTTGTAAATAATTAAACATTTATACTAGAAATTGATGGAAATTAAAATATTATACACCTCAAGAAATAACTCGGTTATTGCAATATTTAAATATAGAAGAGTTGTTACTCTTTTTACAATGTTTTATTATTATCACTAAACACTATATAAGAATACATGTGTCTTTTTAATGGTTTTATATATTATTTTTTAATTTTATATAGCTATATATATTAAATGAAATACATAAAACTATAAAAACCCACAATTATTATATCACAATTATATATTCTATTTTGCAATCATCCGGTTATAATAATATGTTTCTAGAAAATGTAAAGGTAATATTTGATTGAAATTATTTTTATCCTTAAATTATTCTTTTTTTTATTTCTATTTTATACATATATGTTATTTTTATTATATTTTTAATCCAAATGTCCGATGTCTATATGATGACAAACACATATGTTGTCTCTATGATATATAAATAACATGACACTACATAATATCAGTTTTTTTAGAGTTATTTAATTTAGTAAATTTTAAACATTCAATTAATTTAATAGAATCTATAAAAAACATAATCTATATCTGAGTATATATGATTCTATTATTTCTTACTTCCTTTTAAATATTTATTATTATTATAAATTGATATATTGTAATCAATTTTAACCATTCTCTATAGGCAAACCTTGATATTTTCATGGCATACCCACATCTTCAATATAATTCATGACACCCCCCACTTTTATCATCATCATATATATATATATATTGAAATGGTTAATTTTTTTTATTAATCTAACTTGTGTCACACTAACATGAAAAAAATAGACTGAACAACTAGACAAACATCTATAACGTAATATAAAATATTTTCCCAATTATAAAACACTATGATAAAAAGATTTTATTCTTCTAACCTAACGTGTAAAATAAAAATCAATTCAAAATATACCTCAAATTCATATGATTCTTTAAATTGACGTGGTGGTAGCATATTAATGTGATTGATAGAATCCATGAATGTTTATTAGAAAATAAATTTTATATATCATTTACACATGTTTCAATATTTATATTTTTCATGTAATCCATTAAACATTAAATTAATATACTATAATCTAAAAAAACCTTTATGATGTATAGTGGGTTGTATAATTATATTCTGATCATACAAGTTATTCCATAAAAAAGTTGATTATATATATTCATTTCAACCATTGAATAATGAACCAAGGTGGTGTCAATTCAAAAAAAGGATTTTGATTGTTCAATTTTAATCTATTGGGTTAGTTTTTATTTATTTACAACACAATTTTTTTATCTATGAATACATATTGGTTCATTGATCAATTCAATATATTTCAAAAAATGTTAAACAAAAAAATATATATTTACTCATTTTTTAATATCATTAATACAAAATTTACATCAATATTGAAAATAAATATTAATGTCTCGAATAGAAAAATGATTATCCTAGCACCTTTTAAATATCCAAATAATGGTTCCATAAACATACATTTAGTTTCACTAAGACATAATAATTTATTATGAATTATTTTATATGATTACTTATTGCCAAACAAGTGACACATCATTTATCTTCTTCTTTTAAATCTAACTAGTCTTCATTATCCATAAATATATTGGGTTGTTAGTGAACCCAATGTAATTCATGCCCATTTATTTTTATTTATGTATATATTAGAAATAAAGTAGATCCTCCTTGAGTATGAGAGTAATAATTTTACTTCAACATTATTTTCTTAATTAGTTTCTCTTTTAACGTTCCCTTTTTTTGTTTTAAGTTTGTAATATTATTCATAATTTATTACATTAATTTGACACAAGATGATTTAGTTATTTGAAGAAATAGTGCCACATTGATTTTAAATCAAGGCTCCTCAAACCTTAATTCGATATTAATTTTTTATTCTATTTTTAATCCTTTTATAGAAAATTTAATCAAATACTTCATTAAATATAATATTATATATATATATGGTTTTTTATTACTCTCCATCCATTGTATAAAATTTACTGATTTCATACTCAATATTACATTATTAGTCTAAAACATGATCTATAGTGTATCTTACCTAAAATATCAACCTTGATAGATCACCACATAATTTTTTTTCCAAAATCCAAACCATTACCACAACACAATAATATAAAATAAATCCACTTGAGCTAGATCCTTATTGTGGAATACACATGAAAAATGTGGAATGTTCATAAATTATATCTGATATAGGATAAATTAATGAACTACTTGTTTTGGTATTATATAGTCATAATCATCTCATGTATTTTAATTTATTATCCTTATTTCATGATTATTGATGATTTTTTCACATTAATCTATATGGAACTTATTTTAAGGTGGTTTATTCATAATGGTGAGGTGAAATTTTTTATTGTTTGTATCATGGATTTCTTAATTCATGTTGATGAGCAATATTTACTATTTTTCCAAAAACATGTACATGGAAATGTGTTGAGGTAGGAAATTATTTTATAGCCTACAATTGAACATTGTTCTTATTGAGTTTCCCACCACACATAGTTGAAGCATTGTTTTTCATGGTTAGGTAAATCAATATACTTTGATAATTCCACATTGTATTTCATATAATGGTGTTTCACACCTTTCTAAAATAATCCAATTTTTTAAAATAACCTTAATTATAGTTTTTTCGAATAAAAGCATTTAAAAATTAAATAAATTAATCTAAAAAATAGATAAAATAATAAAATATATAACCAAAATATAAAAATAAATGAAATAATTTTTATTAGAAATATATGTTATGTAATTATATTTTATTATATATAATGGTGTATATTATTTATTAAATCATTATAATAATTATAAAATTTAACTTTATTTACAAAAATGTACATATATTTTTTTTTAAAATTATATGTATTTATTTAATTAGTTACATATATATTTAATTTGAAAATAAATTGAAAACAAGAAAAAGTTTGGTCCAATCTGATACACAGAAAAAATAGAAATCCATTATTTAATTGAAGCTCAAAAAATAATTAAATTACTTAAATTACAAAAAAAACTACCTAAATATATTATATATTACAAAAAATCTTAAAAATATTTTTTATTGATTTTTTTGTTTTTGGATTTTCCACAAATAAACATATTGAAAACAGATAAAAATGATATAAATAACCTTAAAAAATTTCCCCATTTATTATGTTGATATTAAACATATTTCTTTATTGGATTTTTTCTAAAATTTAGAAAAAAGAATCCACATTAAATTAGTTTGTGATTTATTATAATTTTTAATTTTTTTTTCATTTATGACTAATAATAACATTATTTTTCTAAATTAATGAAATTATTTATGATAGTGGATATATATTTAGAGTGTCAAATAAAAAAAATTAGAAAAACTAGTGAATGAAATTTAATATTTTTAATGAAAAAATAATTCTTCATATTCAAAATATTCTTAGAATCATCTATATTGAAAATTAATTGAAAAAGATACCAATAAAACATCGATATGTACTATTTGAATTATTTATTTATAAAAAATTTGGTATTTTTTGTCTTTTTTTTTGTAAAATTAAAAATAAAAAATTTGTTAGAAAAAAAAGTGGTTCAGTATTATTTTTTCCTAAAAGATAGTGGTGTATGTAGACCAATTAGTATATTATAATTTTATGGTTATATTTACTTTAAATAATTTACTTGTTATATTAATTAGCATGGTTTTGTGATGTTGAAAAAAAATTAAAAACTTTTTATTTGATTAATGTAATAAAAAATTATGTATAAAATAATCGTTACAATTAAATTTTGATATATAAATTATATAAATGAAATAAATAGATCAATTTTTATTTTAATAACTATCTATATGATTAGAAAATAATTTCACTAAAAACCCATCGATGTATTCCACCGTTTAACTATGAATCCAAATATAGTGAACATACTACGCTGGACATGGTTTGACACCTGATTATCCAATTTCTTCTTCCAATATTATTCCACAAAACTATATTAAAATTAATGGTTTTCTATTGAACTATTGATTTTATAACGTGGTTATAAAAAATCTTTAATATATATAGATTTAAAACACATGCATTTTTTATTATTATGATTTTCTTTGGATGTAATGATAATATATGTCGTAAATTTTCAAATATAATTTATTTAAAATTAAATAATTCACAATTTATTTGGAATACTATTTTTTTGAAAATTTATATATATTATCATATGATAAAAAAATATTAATGATAATAATAATAATAATTTACTAGGATAAAATATTACATAAATAATTTGTATAGTGAAAATTTATCTTAGTGAATTTAAATACCCATAAACACAGGTAGTTCTGAAGTATAAATTTTTTGTTGATTTTTAAGGAGTTATAGGTACTGAAATAACTCACATATGAATATAATTCTATAAATACAGTTTCATTTATCACAATTTAAGCGATGTGTAATTATAATGCTAAATTGTTATATAGTTCCATTAATTGTGGTAGAACTTTTTAAGAAAAATAAAATTTCTTGAGATTAATTTCTATAATATGCAGAATACTAGAAAATTAATCAAAACTAAAGCATGGTGAAATCATCAATATGGTTTAAAACAAAGTTTATATATGTGGTTTTAAAAGAAATTTGAAATCAATAGACGAGTGTCTACCTATTAATCTCTTTTTATGATGAATTGTTGTAAAAATTATAATTGTATTAAGTGTAAAAAAGTATTCTCACTTATAATGAAGATACATTAATTTTGGATATGTAATTTTATAGAAACATATTTTCAACTTGAGATCTACTAGTTATATGATAAAACCTCATTTCATATTGGAAAACAGTTCAATTTATTATATATTATAAAATAATATAGTTTTAAGGATACAAAGATTATGATATATTTTAATTGATACAAAGCTATATGTAAGGATGTAATAATGTTTCAAAAATGTTAATTATCAATTTTTATTTTATAAATAGGTTTACTATTTTATATGAAACAAGGAAAATAATTATTTTTTATATTTATAATTAGACGATAAATATTTTGAATTTGTTTTTGTTAATAGCTGACAGACTACTCAAAATAAATAATATCACCTTATTAAAATATTATAATGCATGGATGGAGAATTTTTTCATAATATATGAAATTGTTAAAAATGTTTATATATATATATATAAATATATGTTATTAAATCCTTAATGAAATATATTGGGGGAGTCATTATATATCATAGAAGATATATATATATATAATTGGGTTTTTTTGAAAAATTATTATATTATCTTAATGCTTGTGTTAATTTAATTAAAACATAGGATGTATTACTACGTTTCTATGGATATTGAAAAGAAATTTTGAAATATAATTTCTTATTCTTCAGAAATATGATCAATCATGTTTGTGATACGTTGTCGCAAGTGTGAAGCACAAATAAGATAGTTGGTAGAAGATCATAAAAATTCAAAAATTATTTGTTCAAATAGTTTGTTTCCATTTAGTGTATAGTATTTCGTAAATATTAAATGAAATTATATTATATAAAGGTCTAAAGAAACAATATATATGGATTTTTAGAAGATTCACACTATCGTGTTTTTATGTTTCAAATACAATGATTATCATGATAGTGATATGAATAATAATACTGTTATTTTATTATCAATATGAAAAACACATATAAAATGGATGGTGGACCTAAACACCAATTAAAAAAAGAAATAGATGATAAAAAATATGTTAATTAACCTCACATAGTATCCTCTAGTGCAAGTCATCAAGTTAGACTATTATTATTGTTATATTCACTATAATATTTTAGAAATATAGAACAATAAGTAAGGTATAAATAGTATTATTCATCACTATGGGTATATGGGCTACCATTAAATGGAATAGGGAAAATATGTTTATTTACCCCTCCTTATAAATTAAAATTTTGGTACTCTATATAACTAATGTGTCCAAAAATAAATTTTAAAATTTTAATAATTGGATTGATCGTGGACTAACCATGGGGGGTTGTGTGTGGTCTAGTAAATTATGATATTGAAATTTCTTTTTTTAACCCCCTTTACCTATGATTAAAAAAGAGAATGAACCCACATTATTCTCATAAATAATAAAAAAAATAATTGAAATTTTCTCTTAAACTTATATTAGGATATCTCATGAATTTATCATTAACTAACTAGAACACTACATCATTTATTTTTTGAAAAAAAATCATGAAGATATAATAATATCAACCATGATGTGATCATCGTGACCCTATCTCTTAAACTACTCTTTTTAAACAGTTATATTCTTATATTTAGTTACTTTAAAAATATACTTTAACTAATTATATATATCACCATTTAACAAATGATTTTTAGTTTATTTATCAATTCCTTAAATAATTTTATCATAAATAAAAAATGTGCACTGTTATGGGAATATATTCGACAAACAAGATTCTTTGGTATTATTCATTTCACTATGGGATATACTATTATTATTTCCAATATTTTCACTATTTTAAAGTATTAATTTAATATATTTATATTTTAATTACATTTTATAGAATTATTAGCTAGATGTACACCTCATAACATTTAATAAAAGGGAATCACAATAGATTTTCTTAACTACATGATCTGTCTGTAGAAAGTTTTTAGTCAAAGACAACACCCATATATCATTTCTGAATATTTTTTGAATTTCCATATTAGTCAATTAAATATGTCATATTTATATTGTGCCCACATGTTTCATTGATAAAAAAATATAAAATTAATATATATCAGAGATGGAACAATTCATTTTTTTTTGGGATAGATAACACGATTCTTTAATTTAATTATATATATTAAATAAAAAAATCATATTATTAGAGGTTATATTTTTGTGGTTATTTTAAGAAATTATATAGAAATTCAATTTATATGTTATATTTTGGGTCTATATTGGAATTTATATTTTTTTATAAATTTATATGTAAAAGTATAAAATAAGTATAATTACTTCAATGACATTAGTTTTCCAAAATTAGGAAAAGAATTGACATTATGAATATTTACAAGTGACATTCAAAATTAAATGATGTCAAAAACATACCTAAATACCTAAAATCATCCCTAATATTACATATAGGCTTATTTACTTGGATAATAGACAACTTGAGGTTTCACTAACACCTTATATGTCACTATTTATATTTTTGACATGTTGTTATGTGGCCCATCCAACTATGAAATATAATTCCATATATTTAATTAATCAATAATATTGTTCAAAGTTTATGTTAAATTATTTTTTACTCAACCTCACAATGAATTAATTTATCATATTTTCAAAGATGGAAATTTATTACAAATTAATCCTGATTTATCCTTAATCTCATTTCTCTACATACACAAATCATAATTGGACTACATCACCACCTTCTCCTATGATGTTATTAGCCCAAGATAATAAATATATTAAAAATTATTTGAAGAATTATGATATCCCTCATATATATAGATAAAACTCCTATGATATTTTGAATATTAGTACCTCCCATGACAATGCGAGGTAATGTGGTCAATAGTATAGGGGATGAATTGAAATATAATAAAAAAATATGTCTGAAAATTTTATATAAAATAATTCATAAAATAATTGTTGTATAATGTTGATATAAGAATAAGTTATTAGAAAACATGTACGTTTGAACGATTAAGGAAAAAACTATGAGATTCAATTATATGTTAGATAATTTTACATCTCGCCCATTTTATTCTTAATCCCATATAAATTGGGTGTATCCACATTTTCACATCAAAATATAATATGGCTTGATATTTCTATAAATGGTGTGATCTGATTATATTCCTAATGGTTTCAATAGTTATCTTTATTTTCCATAACATTATATGCGTATGGTATTATGTAATATCTCATCATACTATTCAAAACCATTCTTAGTATGTAATTTTTCCAAACCACTTGCAATATTTCTAAAACAATATACTTCTAAAATGGTTTTTAGTCATTCATAGAAGAAAAAATTTAATATTTTTTAGATATAATATATTAATTTAAATATAGAAGGTACCCATTTTATTTTTTTCAATATCTAGCATTATAGATTCACTATATCTAATTATGCATAATTTTATCCCCCACATGTATTTAACTTCTAACAACCTCTATAATATTTTCAATGTTGATGATATGTTTATAAAGGATTTTGTGTTGTTTTTTATGATCATTTAGATGATATTGTGACAAAATTTCGATCTGATATGTCATTAATTAATGATTAGGCGGGATTGAAAAATATGATTATATAATCATGGGTGAGTCCATTCCTAGGATTCTTTGAAATTAATAATTAATTTAAGACACATTATATTTTTTTTCATGAATACAACATATAAAGAATTTATTTCTATTCAATGTTTTTTGTAATTTAAGTATTAATTCATTGTAATTATACATAGATATTGAAAATGGAATGTTTTTGACCCTCCATCATGACATTTTAGAAACATCAGATTTATTGGGATATCTATTGGTTTGGATGTAAGTGGTGCTTAAAAATCATTATTTTTAGTTTGTAATATTTATATTATATAATACATATTAGTATTTTTATATTAGTAAGTAAGGAATAAACAAGGATATCAAATATTGGTGATGTTCATATACAATATTATCAGTAACCCCAAGGATAATCTTACATTTTCATAGTCTGAAATTAAAAAATATTCATACATACTCAAATAATTTATAATAATATCACATATAAAGGGTAGTCCAAGAAAATTCATAGTGAACCCACCGCCAGAGTAGGTTATGTGTTGGGGAGAGATGGGTGATCCTTGAGTGTAGTGGTGGAATGTTCTATAATCATTCATATAAAATAATGTATTTAGAAGGTATTTTTATTATTTTTGGTCTCATGAACCAAGGAAATTCCAATCATACATTACCCAATGGACAAGATGAATTTATTGTTTTTCTTATACATAGGGGCTTCTGTGGGAATTGATTGACTAGCTTGGTGATAATCCCCACTTCCCACATAATCTATTTTATCATGTATATCTATAATATCAAATGCATTTACCTAATCCTAAAATTCTTCATTTGATTCCACAAAATATCAATTATTTAGTGACTCAAATATCCATTATAAAAATAGTTTTCAATAATTTTCCATATTTATTGATATTTTAGAGTAAAATGTATTGAATCGAATTTCTATTCTAAAAGTAAAAAAACAATTAAATTACATTATTTAATGCCTTTGACCTAGCTACCAAGTCAACACCCATGTAGGGTGTAGAATCAACTCAGGTACACCTTCCTATATTCTAGATTCTTCCAACTAGTGGTGAGGGATTAATATATATAGGGGGAATATTTTCCATTTATAACCCCATGTCTTTATAACTAAATACCACAAAATATTTGGAATGACGTATCCAAATATTATAAATCCTAGAACTGTAAAAACATAAAACTAGGAGCTCCATAAGACCCCATATTCGTGAATATAAATATTTAAAAACATTAAATAATGTAGAAAATATAAACATATTATAAAAAACAATCATGGAATACCATTAATCATATAGGAAAATATTTCCCAATATTTAATTTATATTGAAGAATACTAAATAGTAATATTCATGGACTTAAACCATAGTCACATAATTTGATCTATAAAATACCATTCCTCTGAAACCTTATAGACTTAATTGATTATCCGAGATACATGAAATGAATTTCTCTTTAGAAAAAAAGGATGATCAACTCGCATAAATAAAATCTTGTAACCTGTATGTTGGTATGGTGACTTCAATAAACTAATACAAAACCCCACTAACTCAATAAAACCATGTGATATTGTTATCATGTGCATGTTGATGAAAATTATTTATTACGAGTGCATTTAAGTTTATGAAAAACCACCAATTATGAATGATATTAGGTAATGTGTATTATATCATACATGTCATGTGATGGGGTTCAAACTGGACCACCATAGAACATGAAAACAATTGTTTTGGAAAACTTATATAAGGAAGAATTCATGAAATATGATTAACCATCTCTTATCTGATGATTAAATAATAGGGTGAAAATATGAATTATGTTAATCCCAAAGAGAAGTAACAAGGTGGGGATTATTTCATACAATGATGCACTATTCAATGAAGAATGGAAGGGTTATATTTATACGAACCGTGAATCATCAGTAATAACTAATAGAATGTAATTTATCTATATTTTATATCAAATAGATACTAAGGATACATATATTTCCATAACCCAATACTCTAATGTAATGGTCTAAAAGAACACCAAACCATTACAAAACAACATGGGTGATCCCTGTTTAGACTACAAACGGTCACAAGGAATATGTGGGAGTAATAATAAATGATATAAGCCATAAATTTTTTTCAGTTATGATAAGTAATATATCTAAAAATAAAAAGGAGTCTATATATTATTTATAGTGCATATTCTATGAATGAACAACTCACTACATTACATTCCATCAAATGAAAATTAGTTGTGTGTTGAGGATGTAATTTTATGTATCCCACAACTGAATTTTCCATTCTTGATGTGTGGAATGTTATCATATACCCCTATAAATGAATTTCTAATTACATGGGAAGATAGTGGGATAATCCACATCTCCATATTGAAAATGATTTTCAGTTATTAGTGGGGAAATGTTTTTTGACAATCCCTATAAATGACTTCCTACTTCCCATTACAATGTGGTGAAATCCAGAAACCTATAAAACAAAATATTTTGTGGGATAATTTTTTTACATGAATTAAATGTTCTATATATTATTTGTGGTGAGATTACTATTTATGGAAAATTTTTATTTACCATGCCTATAATTACATGGTCTTCAAACATAGAGAATAAATATATATAAGATTTGTGTACATTCATTATGGAATACTAGAAAAGAGTTTTTTATGTAATTCAACCATTTCATATTGTGAGAGAGACACACAAAGGGATCCTTCACAAACGAAAATACTCAAACACCTGAAAAGGGTATTCCCCTATGTCTACAAAAGGAATCCCACTTTAAGGAAGTCATATTAATGGAAGAATCCATTGGTGATCCCCACCCTACATATAAAAGATCAGTATGTAGAATGTGGTGTCTGTATGTGATTTTACACTTCATCCTAACATCCCACTTTTAACATTGAATTCAAACCCATATTAGACCTATCATAAACTATCCCAATATATTCATGTCCCACATACAAAAAAACGAAAATTATTTCATTGATACATCCCACATGACCACCACATTCATTCATCCTAAAGAGAAGAAAGACCATAATTTCCCAAATCTAGTCCTGAATTCTCATGGAAGTGGAAGTAAAAAATCTGACCTCCCCTGTATATGTGATACTCAAAATGATTGTTTCCATGAATTATCTTTATAAAAAATTTCATTGCCATAAGTTTCATAGAGGATGGATAATCATGATTGGGGTTGAAATATCATTCCTAACATTTGAATAGAATCACATGAAAATCCACACTTCATGTATGTAGAATTTCCATATTCACATCTTCAACCATTCATAAGGAAAAGAATATATGAATACCTCATGAATTAATATATTTACCACTCATTAAGACATATAATTCCATTAAATTCCCTCACCCTCATCCAATAGAATATGAAGGGGATTATTTGGAGTATTATATATTTGTATTCTTCTTGTTTCTCACACAGAGAATGACTCAGGTGGGATTTGTAGTCAGTTTCAATAATATAATTTTTAAGATCAAATATCCTCAATTGGGGATCCCTAATATGTATAATAACAAACTATTATAAATTGCGATTGATCTGATTCCTGTACTCATGTGATATATATAGATCCTACCCATTGTACAATCCAGCTCTTCCAAACCATCAGTATCTATAGTTTTCCATATTCCCAGTAAGATCACTCACACAACTCATCTTAGAATATTAAATTAATATCCACTTTATATTATCTTTATCATCTTATGATTCATGGTGAGTGTAATCTCGGAAGGTCAGTGTCCTTTAAGAGACCAGTCTAATATTTTTTGGGCTATATTTCATGTAGGACCAAATAGACATGGCCCCTTCAACCTAATCTCCAAACCATCCTTTTCAAATAATTACCCACATTGATGTCCAAGTCACATACCACTATTATTCATGGTGTAGTTTTTAAACTTTACAATAAAGGTATGAAATGTCCCATTAATTATAAATAAATTACATTGATTTGGATTCCTTTCAAAAGGATACATAGGAATCCCCACTTCTGGGCTCAATCCCTTCATCCAAACTCGAACTACCTCCCTATATGAAAATAAACTCTTTAGTACCCAATCATGAGGATTTAAATCATGATCCTAAAATTAAATAGTTACTTTATAAAAAATGAAATGAATATAGAGAACCTTTTATTTATATAGATGGATCTCTCAAAAGATATCCTCAGATAAAAATATATTTTTCCATTTATGAAGAACATTTGATATATACAGATGGTTTATCAAGCATGTATATGAGATTTATTGCAAATGAAAAGGGTTTATGGTTTTATTTTATGGTTAATAAATATTTAACATCAATTAAATCTAAAAGAGTGTCTGAGATTATGAAAAAATTCCCCAAAAATGTTTTGATGAGACCAACCTCACATCCACATGACCAGTGATATTTCCTAAGCATCATTGGAAAAAAATCATTCGCCCACCACCTTCTTTGGTAATGATACTCTAATATCCTCAATTATATGGTAACTGTTTGGTGTTTTAAGTTCCAAAAAATATACAAGTTTGGAAATAACATTAAATTCGATGTGAAATAAATGTCGTAGTTCAATATAATATATATTTTTCTATACTCAACCCCCCACAATTGGTCATTGGGTATATCAGTTATCATTTGAAAAAAAATCCTGAACCTAACATGAATGAATCCATAAATTATCAATAATAACCAATTCACCCACTTTTTTGGACCATTTGTACATTCTATATAATTAATGTGTTCAATCATTGATCCATTAATACAATCAATTGTGAATGTTATAATTTATTTTTAATATTAATACATGAAATTCCTTCATTTTGTTTGATATATATATATATATATATAAATTCAATATAACACTCATCAATACAAATGTAATCCCACAAGCTCAAACAAACATATGATTAGGATCACTAAAATGGAAAGTCTTAATCTAGCCGGAAGATCCCATCATCGACCCAATATCTCCAATATTGGGTGTTAATTAATCCATATTGTGAGTTCCACCTCAATAGTAATATCCTTATTTTAGAGGAAACATGATAATCCCTCATTGATATGAATCCTTACGAAATGTGCACCTTTTGATTTTTTTTGGAAAAAAGTATATGACACCAATAACTGTCTAAAATTAATCCATGATCCTTTCCTTAAAAACATAAGAAAATCTACCCATTACATTATATAGGGGGATCAAGAGGTCTCCAAGGGACTCACCTAGACAACACACCATCCACTATGAAAGTAACCTATTAGAAAATTCAATGTCTATTTCCACATGAAATTATGTACTCAATATGGTGAGGATTCCACCCCTAGGTCTCCCACAAAGGGTACTTATAGCCAAGAGACTTGGAATGACTAGAAAGGGTTAAATAAATGAACCAGAAATAGTCTCAAATCCAAGTCCCTAACAGATATTCATTCAATCAATACATAATAGAAACCTATGAGAAAACCTATAAACCAATTCATGCACATCATGTCTTCCAACACAGTTTTTTAGTAACTAGAGAAACCTTTTAAAATGTCCCAACAAAAAATAGGTGGAAGACCAATGTCTTTTCCCCATAGAAGTGATGATTTTTTTTAATTCCATAAAAGAAAGGCAGGACAAGAATATGGAAACATCCATACCCCAACCAGATATTGGGAATGTATTTAGATTCCTACTATTAAAGTAAATACATACATCTTAGAAATGATGGAATGACATGAATTTATTTATATACCCATTCTCTAAGTCTTCCATGAAATAATGATTTCATCAATGGTATGTAGGATTTAGGAACTAAACCTATCAACCTGATATTAATTTTCCTATCAACACAATAAAATAGTGACACGTGATCTAATTTATATTCATACTCCTATATATAATGTTCGTAAGTAAAATACCATGATAAATAGAGATCATGATTGGGAAAACACAGACATTCAAATAGTACACTATCAGTCCACATAAATGGACACTCCAAGGAATTAATATATCATTGTCCAAAATCCATATACGTGTTGTTATACTCTATTAGTAGCACAAGAGTCACTTAGGAAGGATCATATACGTGAATTTTGTAGTACATGACTTGTGACTCCATCAACCCATCAATGAACATCTAAAAATAATTCTCACCAATAAATAACATAAATATGAGTGTAAGCCCCCAAAACTAATCTACAAAAATATTTTTTTGTCAATGTTATATTATAACCATTAATGGGTGCTTGAGGAACTATTGATTTGTTAATAATTTATGTAACAATTGTAGTTACATAGTTAGTCCTTGAATCATTGATAAAAATAACTCTATAGGTCTATTCAATGATATCTACCATGAAGGCCTCCATTATTTTATTTAAGTAATCAATCATGAGACCCAATCTATTTATGAGTAATGTTAATGTCCTATTTATGGTCAAAAGGTCAAATGGATTGAAAGTCCTCCCCACATCATCATCTAACATAAAGGTCCCCCTTGGCATATGCCTAATAATTTCTCCCTATATTGGGATGTCATACAATAGTGGAATTACTCCCAATGATGGGATTTTATATAATGTTTTTCGCCACGTAGATATTTTATATCAATAAAGAGGCACCCCATACAGAATCAATTTTAAGAAAGACATCATATCATAAGTTTCTTGAGAATATAATACTAGTAATTCTTTTTTCCATATCATAGAAAAATCACATCCTTTATCAACTCTAAATAATCTTAAGAAAATGGTGATTCACTTAACTAAACAAAGATCATATTCCTTCCTATATAGAAAAACTTTTTCCCCACATTCAATACCCTTACTAGAAAAAATCATTGAAATTTACTCTCTGTCCATACCATGTAGAAGAATCTTCTATAGACTATGATGAATGTGCATTACTTATGTGAAGGAAATTTGATAAAGATAGCATAGCAGTATTGTTTTTTCATTATCCAATCCCCAATACAGCATTCAAGTTGTATTAATGAAGATAGTGTTAATAAAATTTGACTAAACCAATTGAAGTCACTTCATCCCCCGAAAAATATGATATTGGTATAATAATGATATTAAAATAAAATTAAGATAATTAAGTAAATATATAATAATATATATGTAACATCCATTCTAGTTGTGAAACTCTCAAAATAGGAAATAAATTACGAGGGTTTATAAAAAGTGTGTTTTGATTCATTTATAATGTTATATTAACTGACGGTTGATTTACCACCCTATATTCATATTAGGGGATGGGGAAAGAATATGTTGTTTCACTTTACCCATCTCCACAATTATAAAATTCCACCAAAGGTGAAATAGACAATTTTATTATCACTATGTTGGATATTAGAGGTGAGTTCAATTCATGAAATAAGGTATACATAGAACAAATTGGGCTTGAATGAAATGCCAAACTTTCATGACATGAGATTGAAATTCATTGAATTATTCTTGTATGAAGCATCCAAGAAGGTTAATCGGGATTATATATTGTTTGAGGGCAACATAGAAACAAAAAGATCCTTAAAAAGCACATTGATCATGTTTGGATGGTATATTAATCCATCTTTATGTTTAAATGATTATTTTCATGATAAAAAACAGGATACTACAATATTCACATTTGCAAAAATACATGGTATTTGCTAGCCTATAGGAATGGAGGGATTTTTAACAAAACATAGCCATTCAATACTACCAAATAAAATTTGATGCGAACCAGAAATAGTTGATGTGTAATCCTATAGTGAATAATTAGGGGAATTGTTTCCTTAACCTCCACTCCAATAGAAATCACACAATTCAATTTTACGAGGATCACCACAAGGTGGACCATCCCATATAATTACATATCAGGAATCAAAATATTCATTGTGGAAATGTATAATGCATATATCAAGATCTCTCATATGAATAACCCTTCATGTTGTGGATTTCTGAATATCCATTATTGTATGTCTAGATCACAATAATGGTTTCAAGAAAAAATAACCAATATGGGTTACAATTGATCTTGAATATTAAAACTATTTTAGACATCCATCCAAGGGAAACTGGACCTCCTGTCATACTGATACTATTGAGACTCCAGTAAGGAATTATACATCTATTAATTTCATTAATTTCACTGCTGAAGATGCTACAAAACATGAAATTGATGCCGAAGAATAGGAGGGGGATGTTTAAATCTGAAATATCATCCAAGAAAAAATGAATGAAGAAGGTGTGAGTGTGAAACACCAAAGTCTCTCTATGAATTTGGTGACACGCTAAAATGATCTAATACTACCTCCTACCCATGAATCATGAAAATAAAATGATAATTGTGTAGCCAAATATCACCCACCACCCAAAGAGATTCAAAATCTCACACACGAGGAATAATTTTCTCATTAAGAGGATGATATAAAGGACTCGAGAGTGATTAAACTATAATTAATTAGAGGCCGTATGCATTATAGATGTATCTTTTATGAAGATATTATTTTTTAATCATAAAATAAATACATCAATAGTGAGATGTCATCACCAAAAAAAGCGTAGAGCAATAACATACTCTCAGCATGGGGGACTGAAAACCGATATACTTGTACATCGTGGAATCAAAATAGAAGGTTTTATCTCTAATTGGGAAATAACTCTATCTTTTTAGGGAATATCCTCATATACCATCCTTAATAAGTTACAATACATGTGTACAAGTAGATTCATGTAATCTAGATAAATCCATTTATCCCCTGGAATGTGCTCTTTTTTATCTAGATACTCCCAATCTCATAAAAACAATCAAGATGTTATATTAATCACTATAAGTGATGGAGGTATATAATTCACCAATAAAACTAGAGAGGTAGACTTACCATGAATGGGTGGATAGAACTCTTCAACCAACAGATATTTGGAATCCAATGTATCCAAAAATCAATTTATCAAGGGATTTATGAAAACATATGACTCCCTTTGTATCCTAATGTGGTCTCATGATGAAAAGTTTTGTGTTGAAAAAGGATCCCATGATTAGGTGATGTGTGCAGACGTAGTAGGTACAGACCTTTATTCGGTATCGTTTCATACAATTCAAATCGATTGAAGGGTGGGAAGATCATCAATGAAAATATCAATATCAATTCACCCCAATGTTGAAAATGATGATAGTCACCGACATGCGAAACTGAATCAATGAGAAAAAACAGGCTCTTTATTTGTATCTCATGGTGATATATTTTTAATTAATCCTTGAACATGAATATTCTTCTTGAGGATATGTTAGCAATCTATATTAAAACCCATAAAAAGGAACTAGTAATGATTCATATTCTAGAAAATTATTCATTCATGTTATGTGATTGTACTCAATTTAATCTAAAGTAGGAGGTGTCTATTTGAGAAAGTAGATAAAAATCAAGACCAATTCATGTTTCATATGTAAGGAAGATGAGTAATATGGAAACCACAACATTCTCTTCGAAACTAGACTCTAAAATGGCTTGAGCTCCAATTCCATCATCTCCTAACACACTACCTCCTCCTACATGGAATCAATAATATCAATACCCCTATCAGGATTAGGTGATGAATAATAAATTCTCCAAATATAAAAACCATATCAGGAAATTTTATGAATTTGGATATGTGGATGTTACATATTAAATTTTAAGATCCATGGAAAACTATTAATTGATAATGACAATGAGGAATAGGTCCGATCACATTTTTATCAAGGAATTTCTCAATTATTACCCCATTAACAGAATGTTTTGTTACAAAATCTACGAATATATATTTTTTCAATATTTCTAAAAAATATTATTTATTTTAGGAATGTGAGGTATGAAAAACCACCACCACTAGTGTCATGGGTTTCTGTTTCCACTCCCAAAGAATAAGGTTAATTGCAATATGTTTCGAGTAATGTTCCTCAAATGATAAATGATTAGATGAAAAGAAAAATAATCAATCAAACATAGTATTTCTTAATGTCATAGACAAAACAAACTTGATATTATTTACGTTTATATTCAACAATAAGATAATTTCGTTAGCCCAACACACTATTAATAATTGATCATCCTATAAAAGGAATATCAGAAGTGGGTATAATGATGTAAAGGATGTAAAAATAATATAGATTTCAACTCCAAAATTTGATCTATTTTATTTTTTACCACTATAACTATGATTATTAGTACCATCCCACTAAATGGTACCACATGAATTTTCCATTCACAATGAATCCTCAACAGATGAAGTATTAATTTTATATTATATTAATGTCTTTATCTTAATCTGTCTATTCATTGATAATTAGAAATATTAAAATATTATGTTACTTGTCTTAGATTGGAGAACAAAAATTATATTCCATTGAAGTAGAGGATAAATGATAATACATAGTTGTAGAAAACCCTATATATTGAACACATACCTAACATATTCATTTATATAGTTTAGACTAGTTTCAGAGTCCATTAGAATGATATGAATCGGTGGGGAAGGACACCCAGTTTTTCTAAGAGTCATGTATACCTAATAATTTTAGATGAAAATTTGGAATGGGTGAAACTGTATCATTATCATAAATTGGACGAAAAAATAATAATTTATAATCCAACAGTAGAATATGTAACCCACAAAATCATCTCACATGTCTAAATTATCAACCCAATGATCCATGCACCTAAAAAGTTCATGATAGGGAATAGGTACCCATAGGAATATTTATAATGTAAAATAAAATGTATGGAATCAGAAAATAGATAAAAGGATTTCTAGTGAAACATTCAATTCACGATTATCTAAATATATTATATGATATCTGAGAATCCCTTATGAAAGCATCATTATGGAGGATGAGAGAGAGAAGCGGGAGGCGAGCCACACTAGTGGCTTTTAGGTTTTCGGTGCGACGATGGAATTTACACACTTCCTCGGCTTCAGTCGCCTTGATTTTTGATGTATCGGTGAACGTGATGAAGTCCTGGGCGGCGTGGTGTCCACAATAGCTTCTGTTGAGTGGAAATCTGCGATCCTTCCACCTGGTGTGAGTGTGTCTTCTGACAGTGTAACGCTACCCTCTGCTGGAGAGGCTGATCCTCAGAGATCTAAGGATGGAGGATGGAATGCGCTTGGGTGAACTGGGAAATTGGTTATGGCTGATCGGGAGAATGCGTCTGGTCATCTGATTGGGACTGCTCGGGATCCGGTTGGGGCTGCTCGAGATCCAGTTGGGGCTGATCGAGATCGCCCATTTGGAGATTCTCGAGATTATACTCATCCTTTTGGGGCTTCTTTGAAGGGATATTGTGCAACAAGGATGACCTTTCATCCCTCTGAACAGCGGGTGACTCATTCCATGTTTATGGTAAAGGATGATTTGAGGATTCCCTCTTTGGCTGGGAATTCTGTAATTTTGTAGGATCCCATGTGATTGTCCACCATGCGTGGGCAGCGATCCTTTGTGGATGTTATGAAGGACTCTGCATCTGTGAATAAGAATGAGGATGCTAAGAGGATTCTCCGAAAGGGTTCATTGGCCCATGTTGAGGCCAACCCTGTTGTGATTTCTGAAAGATTGGCATTGGGTGAGAACTATTTGATTGCTTGCATTGTTCTCCTAAAGGTGAGATACCCTAGAAATGTGAGGATCTATTTCATAGGATTTCGATGTTTTAGGGTTTTGATAATTGGAAATGCGTCTCCCTTGATCGGGGATTCTTTCACTGCTTGTTTACATCGGCTGACGTGAAGCTTAAAGCTTGGAGTTTTGGGTCCATGTTTCTAAAGCCTGGATGGATTCATCTACATGAACGGTCACTATACTTTAACATCTCCAATGCTAAAAATGTATTCCCCCAGGTATGGGTGCATCTTTATGGGCTTAATTGGGTTTTTTGGCATCCATAAATCTTGCATGATATTGGTATGGCGATTCCAACACCCATCCATCTTGATAAGGAGACGACAAATGTCCGGTATGGGCACATTTCTAGAATGATGGTGTAAGTTGATCTTATATCCACTCTCATTGACATTGTAACACTTTCTATTTCCTATGATCAAATTCTTATTGATGTTGAATATGAAAAAAAACCTCTATTATTCACTAAATGCATGGTTGTGGGGAATTATTTTGAGTTGTGCCACAAAAACATCACATGTATGGAGTGTGGGATGTGATGGCACCCCCCAACCTTTCCCGATGTAAGGTGAATTTGAAGGATTCGACCCCACCAGAGCCTTCCACCAGGGAAAGTGACCCTCCAATGGTGGCATTCCCTTGTGATATGCCAATTCATAGGAATGGAATAGAGTTGATAATTGATGCTTCCCCACCTCGATCTTATGATCCTCCTAAAGCTCATGAGCCTTCTACTGTTGAGATTATGAGCCCTTCTCCCACCTTGATGGTGAATGATATTACACAACATAATGCCCAAACAGAACCTTCTTCCTCTACTAAATGGGTGAGCATCGCTGATGCAACAAAGGGAGGATGAATCCTCTCTTGCAGTTGGGGAACCCATCCTCTTCAAGTGGGGAGACACTCAGGATGAGGCCAAGGAAAGAGATATGGGCATGAGTATAGATTAATACAATGAAATTGTTTGTGGAGAAAAGAAAAGATTCTCTGACAGTGAGGGTGTCAGGACTACCCCAGTTATAAGGAAATCAAGGAAAGACTACTCCTCAGTTCCGAGGACTGTGACCACTAGGTCATCTGCTAAGAAGTATACCAAGAAGTTATCTATGGAGCAACTGGTAAAAAAGGATATGAATCTGTTCAAACAATATGAGACCCAATAAGAATGGGAATCAGATGATGCTGACGACATGACCGGGTATGGGTGTGATGACTATGACTATTATGACTTGTAACCTCACTCTCTTTTACTCTCTTCTGTATCGGCACTTTTCTTTTTATTAATAGATTTTGTTGTCCAAACATGCTTGGATCTGACCTTTTGGATATCTGATAATCCCTTATAGAGCCCCTTTTAATATAGAAATAATTTGAATATGAGTTCACGTTTTTTGAGGTAGAAAATCTAGATATTGACCATTAGGAATTTCATGTTGTCATTTATTTTATTGAAGAGCACTAGGAACATATGATGTAACGGACAATATTACCCATAGATGTATTAGGAAATCCAGATGTCATTGACACCCAATGATATCTCATTGATACCATCTCAGGAGAAAATATCATTACAACCCAAACACATTATCAGTTGGGATACAATGAAGCTAATGAATCCCCTTTTTCTATAAAACATTAGTTGTATGAAAAAAGAGAAAAAAATACCCTCTGATGAATCAATCTCAAAATTAATTTGTGGACCTGATATCCAATAATGAACATCATTGTTACTTGACTGGATAAAACACCAAATGCCATAATAGGATGTCCTTGGTTTAAATAACTACATGGAACCCCGGTCAATATAACAGCAATGCCTCATGTATAATGTCAATTAGAAAATATCTTATCTTAAAAATAATATATATATATTTGAATAATTTGAGTCTCAATACATTGATTCATGATTTTTTAATAGATATGGGAGGAAACCATGGCCTATGACATTTATTAAGTTACTACATCAAAAAGTATAGAAATTAAAGTAAAAAATCCATTAATTTTACTTGGTGATGAGTATGTTCTTCCCATCAATCAAATATAAAATTTTGGTTCATAATTCAGAACATACTCGACAACCGTAATGAAATTTGTCATGTCATTTTAACTTAGTAGTACTGAAAAATTTTCTAACTATCTATTAACTGATACTTCCTTAAAGTACATTGATGTTTTCGTATCTGTATAAATTGAGAAGACCTAAAACATATGGTGAATGTGAAAATATTGAAAAATAATCTATAGGTAATTGATATATATTAGGCTTCAAATACCAGAATATTAAAATTTTTTATAATACCAAATACTTTTCGTCATCAAACATAGATCTATATGCGGAAGGGATGAACAGAAGGAGGAATATGAGGTGGAAGATGACTCAATGAATCATCCATATAATTTGAATAAGGTTTCTCTACTACTATTTATGAACTCCAATAAATATATTTACGAACCTAGGGATATCTACAACCTACAATGATCAGTGAATCCATGTACCATGATGTAAAATATGTATATACGACTTTCGTGAAGGTTCAATTAGATGTTTTTCTCGTGTAATTATATATAAATTCCATGTCATGATCATGATTTGACATATCACCACCTAGGAGTTATAATATATCATTTTGGTTACAATCCGGAAGAATGAATAACACATCCATCTCATGCTTCCGAGGTTCGAGCTAATGCTGCTAATATCATCAAAGAAATAATTACTAAATATTTATTCAAAAAAAACTTCCCAATATAGTCCACGTGACGAAGAATAATGTGAATAATATAGTGATAATTTATTTTAGAGATCTCAACCATCACTATAAAGAATATTAATTCATTGTTCTAGTTATAGATATTTTGATGAATGTAATAGTTGGTTATTTTGAACTCTCTTTTATGGGTATCTAATTTGGAAAAAATTAAATCTGAATGAATCCCAAAGATGAAGAATCTACTACTATTAGGGAACACCAAAATTTATATTTCTCTCAGGAGATTCCCATTGGCATAATTAATACAAGGTGATCATTACTAAAGTAGCCCGAATAACATCCATAACCCCTATCTTGTAATGTACATTGAGTGTTACATGGATCATATGGTTGTGAAATCTCAATAAATTTCTAACCAAATTTCTAACTTCGAGACTACATATAACAAGTTGTGATACCAAATACTAAACGAAAAACCCTTAAAATTTAATTTAGTGTTGCTTCATTATGATTCCTAATATTTGTAGAATGACATCATGGACTTCAAGTTAATACATAAAAAATGATATACTTGACATTTCATCTCTTCAAATGATCTAAAAATTGAAAGTATTATATGGAATCATTGTTTATTTATGATGCTTTATATAAAACATTATAGGAAAGTGTTTTCACATATCCAATTTGATTAAAAAAGGGGTCACATTTTAGTAGTCTCATGAAATTCAAGAAGTGTATTATATTATTAATAAATATATCTTGATTCTACTGGTGTTGATGTTTCCCAATGAAGGACAACTTTACATCATGTATGTGACATATTTAGAGTGATCCATGGGTATATTAATCCTACAAAAGGGTGGTGAAGGATATGAAAAAATATATATTATCATAGTCAAACCATGCTCAATAATGATGCATGTTATTCAGATATTGAAAATAATTATATTTAAATAATCATTATAGTTTACAATTTCATGTACGACACACAAATACATGAGTTCTATTTAGTCAATTAAAATAAATTTCTCAAATATATTATCAATTGTCCCATACTGACAGGGAATTTGGAATGATGGGAGGTCTTTTTGTGGTATCCTATAACTGAGTTAACACATTAAAATGGAAAAAGATCAGTTTTTTTATTTCCCCATAATGAATCCCTCTATTGAATAATTACATCCTTATACCATAATAATTTAATAATGTATCTTCATTATGAATATATTCCCCAATAATGTGTTGTATATACTAATAAAGAATCAAGTAGCTGAATAATAATGTGAGTAAAAGTTACTAAGATAAATAATGACATGTCAGGTTTATCCATCTATCTCCAAATAAACGTTATCAATACATATTCATTCATGTTGTACGATGGATTCACAAATAATGAGGTAGAATACCAAGCACTCATGTTTGGTTTATTGGTCACATTGAAAAAATCTGTAACTAATCAAATTCATGAAAGGAGATTCATATTTGGAAATCATGAATGAAAATGGTCATTATGGTATCACGAAAACAGAATACCCTCGGATTTATTATTTTTCAGTTTTATGGGGTAATTCCCATCACGAACAAAATTTTATCTCATCACACGCTCACATTATTATCTCCTTGATGCACTGAGAAATAAAGACACAATAGTCGTAGACGTGGATAGGGATGAAACATTGACCAACATTGAACAACACAAATTGAATTTAAAATTGTTTAGATCTACACAGAAGAGATTAAAGATGTTAATTCCACACCTAAACTTGATAACCCCACAAATTTATTGGTGAACCCCATCATGGGATACTCCCATGTAGGACACATGCACCAGAAAGATCCAGGATAAATAAATCCTGTAATGGGTAGTCAATTTTATTCTCTATGATAGCCCATTTTATCTAAAGGACATCAATAAAATATGATTTAATGGAATCATACTCGTATAAATAAATCGATGGGATACAATATACATTATAAAATAAGTCCATGATGGATATTGTGGTGACAATCCATCTGGAACCATGATTTCTCACAAAATATATAGTATAGGGTATTTCTAGACAACAATGAAGTAGGATTTTGAAAAATTCACCATCATGTTCTTTACCTATTAAATGCATGAAAAATGAATCAATAAACCTCCATATTTGTTACAGACCACCAAATAACCCTGTCCATCCCCCAAATTTAGAATAAATGTTATGGGACCAAAACCTCTTAATACAACCATTAAGTTTAAATGCATCCTTATTGCTACTATATTATTCTCCAAATTACATTAACCAATACCCCTTATCTAATTCGCCCCAAAAATCATCATCAATTTCACGAAGTTCAACAATATTACTTCGTTTGGGGTCCCTTTTATGATTTTTATAGAAAACAACTCTGACATTTTCTACTAACAATTGAAAAGGTTATACATGGAATATAACATTCATTTCAACTATTTATCACACTTCCATGCATCAAAAAATGTCTAGAAAAAGTATTTAAGAATCAATATCAACCATACTTTGAAAAATGGCGTCGAAGAAAAATATTTCCATGGTGGATAATATTTTTTATAGCCTATGAGATGACCATACCGAAACACATATATCTACGTAGGTTAACATGTATCCACTAGTATGTAGAATATAATTTGTTTTTTCTAATTGATGATCAATTTTATTCACTCCAAATTTCATTTTGACACCCATTTTCTAGGAATAAAATATCTTAGAAGCACTAAGATGAATTGAAATGACCCAATGAGAAAATAATGCATTCATTGCCTCACATAGAGTTTCATCAATACTAGATATTTTGAGCATTCAACATTAAGTTTAACATTAATTCATTACTCTAGGGATAATTTTTTTGTCACATAGGACATAAATGAAACCTATAAATAATCATCTTAAACATAAAACAAAATTGTAAGGTCATTTTGTTATCTACAATGTCTATTCCATTGGTGAATACTCATTTATTACCCTGGATAGAAATATTATTATATCCCAATTAAGGAAAAGTTTTAATAAAAATTTCATATGATTAATGAAATATGTTATGGGTCATATAACACAAAAAAAGAGACTATTTGGAATTACCTAGTTATGCTAAACTATACAGAGATTTATTTATCAAAATACCCTAAAAACAACTTATACCATCACAGTAACATGATGTTAAACTGTAATAAAATTTCATTAGGACATAGAAAAAAAATTTACTATTAACCTATGCACCAATAATATGATGAATTGGTACAAAAGTCCTGGAATCCTCATGTGATGAGTGTGGGATGCCATGTATGAGATAATTTACTAAACACATATAAATATTTATCAATATATGATTTACAAAATTCTTGGGTACGAGTTTTACAATAGATGAGTTCCAAAATGACTTAGAATATTTTCTATTTTCCTTTTTGTATGATGATAAACCTCATGGAATGGTCCTGAGTGTACAATGTTAAAAGAAAAAAGTATCATCAGAATCACCCATTTATTAAACCATTGAGAAAATACCTTTAAATAATGCTAAATAAAAAAAAATTTCTGTATTAATTCTTAAATTGATGATTTATGTAGTGATGCCTTGATACCTTATTATATTAAAAACATTTGGAAAATAAATTATTACACATTTACTATATATACGAGTAAGAGTTTATCATAAAATCATTACCAATAATGCGGTACGACATGGTTATTGTTTCCACAGAAAACATAGTGATTACTAGATATTACGTCCTAGCCCCAACCAAAAAATTTTGAACTGTGGTATAGATTTCATCAGTATTTATTAAACAATGTCATTCATTTATATAGGGTTACTCCTTAACAATAAAAGATCCACTCTATTCCTAGTGTTGACATTTTCTCACTTCATTTTTTTTAATCTCCAAGAGTAAAGGAAAACACATAACATTCCTTGTTTTTTTCACACACATAATATCCAACATTGTCTTAATAATCCTAGTAAGGGAATCCTCATATTTTCCCATTACTCCATGGTCCTATTAAAATGACCGTAAACTAGTTATATCTATATGACAATTTATTTTTATGACATGAGAACTCATACCCTATCTCAACAATGGGTAACCAATGCCTATGTCAGACGATAGTAAACTACACAACTCATTTCCTTACATTATTGTTTTAAACATAAAATATTCATTACCTTTAATATGAGGTAATAATTCACAATTTTATAGCACACACTTGATTGGAAAACCATTATCGGTGTTATTAACATATCAATATTTATGTCCATAACTATATGTGGTTTGATTATGATTTCAATGAAGTACATGGTGATATAAGGGTTGATAAAATTATACATAACCATAACCCTAATAGTCCCCCACTCCCTTTTGTATTGACTAAATTTAGATTAAAAATTCCAGGAAGGGGTTTCTCTTTTATTCATAAAGGCGAGTTCAAAAAAATTTCCCCCCTTTTCCCCATATATGTATTCAAATTAATGTGGGGAACATATTTCAATCATGAAATATGGATTTATATTTTAACATCTCAAAGAGATACGTAGTAATGCCTAAATTCTATATTCAAGTTCAACCATAATATGATAATCATTATACCTTCCTATAAAAATAGATTCATTATTGTACGGATTCCATTTATGTAAGATCTATGTGTGTCTTGATTCCAGTATCAATGAGATATGTAGTGATATCATGATCCTACATTCTAGTTTCACCTCAATTTTATATAGAATTTCCAAGAATTATTGAGATACATCTATTCACATTAGGGGTTTTGTTGTCCTAGATACAAGCCATTAAAAGGATCCCCATACATCCTTGATACATGATGCTAAACTATTAGAAACATTCCTCACTAAAAGGTATTAAACATAAGGATCACTTCTATATCATATGATATAAATCAATAAATTTCAGTGGCCCTTTACTAAGAGGATAATTTTTCCTAATGGTATCCTTATATAAGAAATTTATTTCATAACTATGTATGGATTCATTATCATCCCAAATGATATAAAAAGTAACTATTGAATACCTCATTCCAATCCTATCCATATAGAAATCATCAATCATGTGGCACTGCATATGAACTTGGTATATTAAAGACATCATTTGGTCATTACTTCCAAAAAGTCATTTAAATACCTTATGAATTATCTCCAAATATTTCATTCACAAAAAATAGTTCTTGCATTGGAAAAATCATACACCCATATGCTTCCTTGGCGTAATAGTTAAAATATAAAACTATAATGGATTTTTTTACTATTTATAATATTCTCCAATGTGTATCTATTTAATAATCCTATAAATTTGAACTATCTTCTAGAGTAAACATAATCCTCTAGAGAAAACCCTTTTATATTCATATTCCCTAAATTAATTATAGTATAATTTGATTATTGAAATTTTCCCATGAACATCCCTTACATGTTTTTACCATATCACCCCTTCAGATCCAAGAACCCCCAATGTCATTATTTTTGACTTCCATCACTTCCATAAACTATGTATAAACAATTTTGGAATAGTTTTTATATATTTCCATAAAATGTCATTGATTATGGGATGGTTCTCCCTTTAGATAACAATGACATAAATTGATACCAATAATATTGCTAAATAATGAAAACTCTCACATTTTTTATAGTCCTTTGATATCCCCATGGTTCTCACATGATTATGAATGACATGAGCTTATAGGTATCAATTGATTACTCCAGGTTCTAAATATCTTCCACATCCCCTCACTTTTGAGCCTCTTATTGATACAAAATAATACATTCATTTCAAATAAATCAAATTTATGTATTGAATTTCACATCTAGGAATAATTCCTCTGTTAATTAACCCCTTATACATTAAGAAAATCTTTTCACAAACCATTCTATTTATTAATGTGAAATTAAAATTTTTACAATTCTCCCCTTGCAATCAATGATATGATAGTTATATGAAGTATGAAACATCAGTTTTTATTGGGTATAATATACATATATGTAGATTTGAATAAAATTCATATAAATGTGTCATGTTAATCATAGTAACCTCCTTCTATAAAATATAACATTTGCATATCAATAAGATATGAAAAAATCATGAAATAAAATACTTCCAGAATTTGGAATGTGGTTATCCCTTATACTTTTCTCAATAATGTTTTTCCAATCCACTAATACAAGGATAATGAATTAATGAAAAAGATTCTGTCTTCACATACAAAAATATATTGAATCATTATTGACTAGTTACCACTATTCATGTTACACGCAATAAATTCAACTTGACCCAAATAATTATCCACATTGGTCATCATTAAAACCATAAATTATCAATAGAATGATAAAAAATAATGACATGTTGTGAAAAATAAGTAGTGAAACCTGATAAAGGCTAGAGTCTCATCTATCTTGGAATGAAATATATATTATCAAAGAATTAGAATTTAGTTGAAATTGAAAAGGCATAAAAAAATTTAGGATGAAAATGCAAAACATGAATCCAATGGAAAAACTGATTCATGACCACTTAGTCTAATTCACATCAGATTTAGTAAAACATAATCATAGTGATTGAAAAAGAAATAATGTTTGTAGCTTCTATCATGCAACCTAATAAAAATTTATATTGTTCTCCTAGGGTCCCATAACCATGAATAAAATAAGAGAACTATGAATTTACATTCATGAACATTTAGTACATATGTTATAAAAATGATATTCAATATTTGTCACACCATAAAATTACTGACTTTGGTGTTAATGTGATGGTTGGTTAACATAAAACATAATTTATCCATGAAATAATAATAAAAATATTAATTTAGATATGATGTTAATCATTTTAATTTATGTTTTATACTAAATAGTTGAATAACTAATAATATATTAACATTATATATTGAAACACTATATGTTAAATTAAGTAATTTTTTTTAAATAATCACATTTTCATTTATTTGAAGAATTTATCTTTTATATTAGAGATACATCATAAATTTTTATTCTCTATTTGAAACTAATTAAAAGTGAATTTTTTTAAGGGACTATCATAATCATTGAACATTTTTGTTTACTAGATAGGCTTGTTACTGATGAGATATATTTAAGGACTACTCAAGATTAAATCATTTAATAGATTTTGATTCATCCAATTAGAATGTCATCCTATCATAAGAGTTTTTATCTTGGTATTTTCTTCTCATTGATTTTATCCCTTTTTTCAAATAGAAACTGTGCCTTTACTGTAGTAATTCAAACATTAAAATCACATGGATTTGTAGTATGTACAGAAATCCAATCATGGAGTTTATCTTCTTTAGTATCCAAATGAGGTAAATATAAGGAAACATCTTTAAAATAATATGTATGATTATTGGTGTAACATCCTAGGTAAATAAAGTATATGAAATTTTCATATTTATTAATATTTGTGAATAAAATGTTAATATTACTTTAAAGGTAATTCTATGCTCAATGGCATACCCAATACAGAACAACAAGTTTCTTTGAAATCTTACGTTGCACACTAATAATAAAATAATATTATTTTTAAAGGTATTTAACGCCTAGCCGTTTTAATGGTGATAATGAATATAAATAACTAAAAAATGATTATATATGTTTGTTAAATATTTTAAAAATTACCCAATAAATTATAGAGGCTTAAAAATGAAAATCAATCCCATTTTAATCATAAATATTCTAATATTCTTTAAAAGGACAATTAACCAACTTTTGATGGTGAACCCTTTTGAAATCAAGGTTTTGATAATTTTATATGTTATATTGACAAAATAAAATCCTTCTTTAGAATCAAGACATCAAAATTTACTTTGTGTACATTTTTTTTATTTTTCCGACATAGTTCAATTTTTAATGAATAGTGAAAATGCTGTATTTTAATTAAAAACCTCCTTTTAATATAATTTATTTATATGTTTATATTATCTTTTTAACTGAGTTAGTTAAAATATATTTTTTCTATTTAATCCAATGTTGTTCATTGGAAGTAATTTCACTTTGAAATTAGACATAAACAAGTGTCAAACTTTTGATAGATATTGTTTCATAAAAACACGCTATTTGTTTTGACAACGGGAATTAATTATAAAATTAATTAATAAAAATTATATGTTTTGAATATTTTAAAATAGACATAATTTTTGGAATTCAGAATATCAAATATATCTTAGGGTGATTTTTGGGAATTCTTCTGAAAAACATCAATTTTTGATGAATAGTGAAACCGCTATGTGGTAGTTAAAAAAATTGTTTTTCCATTTAAATGAATTTTACCGCTTATGTGAATTGAATTTCAAAAATACAACATAAATGGTTGTCATTAGAAAGTAAAATTTGTTTCAATGGGATAAAACTAATATTTGGCAAATAGTAACTTTTGAGTTTTATTAACCGCGATTAAAGGTAATTAGTGTAATTAAAGGTAAAAATAATGTTATAATAATATCAAATTACCTTTACACTTGTCCTAACCTTATTGTATGAGTCATTTACTACACAAAAAATCCATGGTAAAATTTTTGGGACCCCATGGATCCACATGGGTAAGATAATGATATTAATACCATTTATTTAAAGTTAAAATAAAAATGTCACAAACGTGTATTGTTTAACAAAAAAAATTTTTACATGGGGTTATATAAGTTATCTTTTTGCCTATAAATATTCATTATAAATTTAAGACAATTTCCTACATCATGGTAAATTTTTTATAATTTTTAGACAATAAATAAATAAATTTATTTATGGCACCATGATGATGCAGTGATTAACTCATTAATGAATGATTTAAAAAAATGAAAGTATATGGTAAACTATAGGAGTTACACTTGTCAAAAATCTATTGGATGTGTGTATTTCGAACCCTTATCACCTTATAATTGAAAACATTCAGTGTGGGACCTTTCAAATCCGAAAATAATTTCCTAATAAAGTAACATTTCATGACCTTCCAAGAGTTCCCCTCCTCCTTCTTATAAAAGACCCCCACCTCTACCGCCTTACCAACACCTCTGAAGCCCTTGGATCGTCCAAGACCTATTCATATTATCTCTCCACATCCCTCTGTTCATCTTAGAATACTTAACTTAGGCATAAAGCTCTTCATGTAACTATTTTTGTTCAAACCAAGGGGAGTTACCCGATTTAAAGGTAATGCCTTTTTTTTATGTTTTTTGGTTTTATTTTTCTTCTCCAACCCCATAACTCTTTTTATTACAATCTATTGTAACAAAACAGTATATTTAATATACAAGGATGTTTTTATGAGAAGTATTAGATATAAACTTACACACACATCCGTCTAATGGTTAATGAACATACTGTTTAGGTGGATGGAAAATTACTGCCTCACAAAACGATGATTGTTCAATCCTCTCCTACCACCTCTAATAGTGGCCATTACGATGGAACTATATTTATATATTATATATATTTTATTTATGTCATCTATATTCTTCTGTATTTTATATTTATAACATACCTTTATGCTTTACATGTTGTGGAAATGTGATAATTTCATTTGAGGAAGTGTGGACTACCGCCCCCTCAAGTGATGTGACTCATTAATGCAATACATGGAATTTATAAAGAATGAAATTAATGAGATAATGTTACCTATATAACATATATATAATACTTGAATTATAATATATATATCTCTCATTTTGTTTTAATTCCATCAATATGACAAAGAAATGAAAGTAGCGTTCATGCGTACGTACGGCCTACAGTCTCCATGAACGGTGAATTTCATTTTTTATCTCAAAATGTTATGGCATAGTGTAAAACGAATATATACTGGATATTTATAATATTTAAATAATTAATTCTATTATGGAGATGATGTACTTATAACTACATCGACAATTCTTTTCAACAAATTCATTTTTGACTCATGTACCGAACATCGAAAAAACGTATGATATGAACTCAAATAATTAACTAATTATCATAACATGATAATATGTGAAATGAATTGAATAATAAAAATTGAAGAAAGTCCTTATGAAATTATAAATTTACCTATGTTTATTATCCGGGAAGATAAAGAAACGAACAAGACAAGTCGGACTTGAGGTAAGGGATCCTACATCCCACTTTATTTTTAAGTACTCTCTTTTATGTCACTTATTTTATGCTCCTCTTTTTTATTTGGGGGATGTTCATTTATTTTCCTCTTATTTAACTTTTTATGTTCATATGATGAGAGACCCTATTTGATCTCATCAATCCATTTTTGGAAGTTTTATGTGGCGTCGTTAGGCTTCCGAAGTTTCTTAAGGGATTTCATATCTCACTTTTAATTTCGTGAGATTTCCATTATTCTCCACTTATTTATTTCATGTGGTGTATTGTGTAATGATATTTCATATATATTATCATGATTCTATTCATTTTATTATGTGATTTATTTTGAGTTTATTATCTTTTGTTCATACGACTTGATTGATCACAACGAGATAAGGTGTTTTTATCTCACTTTTTATTCCCATGAGATTCATGCTACATTTGCCACTATTTCTTGTTGTGTGGTATATGTACGTACCATTATTGTATTCTTTGTGTAATATAATTTAATTTATGGGTATTTACATCTTCATTTTATGACCCTTCATTCATAGGGTGTATGTTTCGAAAGTTACCCAAATCGGTAAGGGAACCTTTCACCCTCCACTTTTTAAAAGACATATTTTGTTAGGTCTTTTAATTTACATATTCTTATGTTGGGATAGGTTCCTGTATTTCCATAATGTTGTAAATGTTTTTTCCAAGTGATGAGAGACTTTTTTATCCCTTATCAACTCATTTTCTCAAATTTAAAGTGACACTGTTAGGCTGTTGAATATCTGTAAGGGAAATTCTTAACCCAATTTCAATTCTTTGGGTTAAACCTACACTTCTTGATTATGTCATGATATGAATATTTTTGGATAGCATCTGATTGTTTTACACTTAATATCCACTTATATTGGGTGTATTGATATTTTTCACACATAATTATGTAATTGATTTATCCTTAATCTAAGGATATCGTCTTTGTAAGGGACTTCTTCTCAATCTCATTTCATAGAGGCATATTTTGTTTTATACACAAATTTCTTTTATATGGTGTATAAAACCCATTGAATTTTACTTTTATTCAATAGGTATATTTTCTCTAAGTATCATTTTATGATATGAAAAAAAGTATGTTTCTTTTTTAACATAAGTGGTGACAACAACATTTCTGCCGCCGTGAGTACTATTTGATCGTTGGCTTCCTCAACAAGCCGAGATATTTTTAAAAGAAAATAAATAAAATATAATCTTTTTTGTATTTTGGTATTGAAAATTCTTTTGATAAAAGATTTGTTATGTCAATATATTTATGTGATATATTGTGATTGAAATGTGGAAATGTTTTCTTTACTTTATATTTTTTTATATCATATGATTTCATAATGGTGCTTGGACATTTCATGGGTCGTTACGAGATAAACCAAATGATAGGTGGTTCCATGAAAACCAAGACTGGTGGTTACGTTATAACCTCCAATGCATTGGGTATGGAAGTCGACCATATGGTTATTCCATTTAAGTATGTTTATGCCCCATGTTACCTTTATATGTTATGTGTTCTTTATATTTGTTTTATGGTAATATTTTGGTTACTAAAGGGCAATAAACAATCTTTTATTCAGTGAAGAGTATTTACTACTTCATTAAGGTGAAAAGTATTACTTATGATAACATATTCTTGGTTTAATTGTTGTTTCGAAAAACTAAATGTTTTCCTTCCTTCTTTATCCCTTACTGAGATTTTTATGCTCATCCCAAGTTTTTGAAATGTTTTCAACCGGACTTAAAGATGAATAGGGTCAAGGATGGGATCAAGGAAAGACATGATATCTAAAATATGTAACTAGAAATGTTTCTTTTTAATAGTTTATATTTTATTAAAAAATGGAAACTGAGTAGAAGTCTCTACTTTGTAATCTTTAGAGATGTAATAGTTATGCCCTAATTCTCTAAACCTCTAAACCTAAAAAGATCCTCAATGTGAATTGTTCATTTAATTCAAGATTATGTAATGTTTTAAGGTAGGGTACTTATAGTTGGTATCAAAGGTCATCTTGGATAACATTAGAGGTTTGGTTATTCTTTAGGCATAAGTGACATTACCATAATGCTTAGGATATCAAAGAGTAATAGTTTTTGATAAAGTGAATGAGTTTAAGATAACATGAATAATTATATCTTAGTATTTACCCTCATCATAAGATATTATATGATGATTCTAATGACATACTCACACTGAACTTTTTAGTTTTAGTATATGGATGGATCTAGCAGGCACCAAAGTAACAGTGGATGTGAAGAAAACTGTCACAGTTTTATATAAGAACAACTGAATGATATGGGAGCGGCAATGAGAACTCTTATGGTTATTCTCAAACAACTATCAAGATCCATGATTAACTACATGAACCTTGGTGAGTTATCTAATTCATCATGTAAGAGACAACCAACTCGATGTGGAAGTTCAGGTAATAATTATAAAGCTAACCATTAGGGTTTATATGATCCCTACTTTTGAGATAATTATGGGTTACTATTTGTTATGATGGAAAATGAAAGGCATGAGATAAAATTGAGGATAAAACATGTTATGGTTATTTTTGAATATTTTATATCTTTTTGGGGAATTTTTTAAGAATTATGTTGTTTTGGAAAATGGACTACTTTCAGACCGTGTGACAACCAGTCGCATCGGACGAATCTGCGGGAATCGAACCCACCACCAAAGTGCGACTGAGATTTATCACCTACCACTGGACTATGTGAAGAACCTAGTCAGTATTACTAATTATTTTTAGTTAGATGATCGTATGAATCAGGAATAAGATGATTTTTGGTTATATATTGAAATGATTAGCCTATAATGGAGGATATGTGATTAGGTTAACTACTTTTCAGTATGAGACTTTAAAAGTAACTGATGTTATTTGGAGATAAATGTTAAGATTTACCTTTGAAGACTATGTGATTAAATACCTTAGATATTTGGGTTTCAATATTAGTTTAGAGTACATTGAAAAATTTTATGGATAGTTGTTTATTGAATGGACTTTGATGAACATTGGGTTTTGTTGGAAAAATTTTGGAGACTAAGAGGAGTTTTTATTTTTCTAAAATATTGTCATTTTGGGGATTATCTGATCATGTACTAAAAATTTTGGTTTTTGTATAAAAACATGGGAAATATATAGTTCTCTTTTGTGGATTAGGTGATTCACTTGAAGTTGATTGTAGCACTCTTAATGTTAACAAGTCATCCTAAATACTCACCTTTTGGAGAAAATATGAGTTTGCGTAAGAAATCTAGTAAGAGATGAACATCTACAAGATAAGTAAGTATGATTTCTTATGATTTAGTTCAGATCATAAATAAATTAACCAATGAAAAGTAACTTAAAACAAAAATTATTCCTGTTAACATTTCCTACTGGGGAATCAAATACCGTTTAACCCATCACAAGTTTGTGATTTTCTGGTGGTTAACTTTTTCCTAAACATGTTTTCTGTCACTCTCAATCAGAACAAGACTTTTTTATTTCCCTTCCATATCTATGTCTTCCTACATGGAATCCTAGTATGGGTTAACTCGGGTGACCTTTGTACTACCCTTTCTTTATTTAATGTGACAGTTTAATTGACTCCTTTTTTAATGTGGGGCTTTCAATGAAGTTTCCGAGCCCAATTTTATAATTGCGAGGATGCAATTGAAAAAAGGGGGGAAGGATGTAACATCCCAGGTAAATAAGGAATATGAAATTTTTATATTTATCAATATTTGTGAATAAAATGTTACTATTACTTTAATGGGAATTCTATGCTCGATGGCATACCCAATACAAAACAACGAGTTTCTTTGAAATCTTACATTGCATACTAATAATAAAATAATTTTATTTTAAATGGTATTTAATGCCTAGACGTTATAATTGAGGGAATGAATAAAACTAACTACAAAATTATTATAAATGTTTATAAAATATTTAAACAATTACCCAATAAATGATAGAGGCTTAAAAATTCGAATGAATCCAAATTTAAGCATAAATATTATAATATTCTTTAAAAGGTCGATAAACCGCCTCTTGAGGAAGAACCCTTTTTAAATATAGTTTTTGAAAATTTTATATCTTATATTGAAAAAAT
The DNA here is from genome assembly GCA_963277665.1 of Viscum album. Classification (NCBI taxonomy): domain Eukaryota; kingdom Viridiplantae; phylum Streptophyta; class Magnoliopsida; order Santalales; family Viscaceae; genus Viscum; species Viscum album. The sequence goes on along the minus strand of OY728136.1, from coordinate 186,958,590 downwards.
AAAATCATTCTTTAGAATCAATACATCAAAATTTACTTTGTGTAAATTTTTGTTATTTTTTCGATAAAGTTCATTTTTTAATGAATAATGAAAATGCTTTATTTTAATTCAAAACCTCGTTTTACTCTAATTTATTTATATGGATTGAATATCTTTTTAATTGATTTTAAAGTGTAGTTATATTATATTTTTACCATTTAATCCAATTGTGGTCATTGGATGTAATTTTACTTTGAAATTGTATATAAACAAGTGTCAAACTTTTGATAGATATTGTTTCTTAAAAACACGTTATTTGTTTTGAAAACAAAAATTAATTATAAAATTAATTAATGAAAGATATATTTTTTTTAATTTTTTAAAATAGATATCATTTTTGAATTCAGAATATCAAATATATCTTAGGGTGAATTTTTTGAATTCTTCTAAAAAACTTCAATTTTGATGAATAGTGAACCCACTAAGTGGTAGTAAAAATAACCGATTTTTCGTTTAAATGAATTTTACCACTTCTGTGAATTGAATTTAAAAAATCCAATATACATTGCTTTTATTAGTAAGTAAAATTTGGTTCAATGGGATGAAAATAATATTTGGTGAATTGTAACTTTTCAGTTTTATTAACCGCGATTAAAGGTAATTAGTGTAATTAAAGGTAAAAATAATGTTATAATAATATCAAATTACCTTTCTAATTTTCTTACCCTTATTGAAAGAGTCATTGCCATCCAAAAAAATCCATGGGACAATTTTTGGGACCCCATGGAGCTACTTGGGAAAGATAATGATATTAATACCTTTTATTTAAAGTTAAAATAAAAATGTGACAAACATGTATTGTTTTACTAAAACAAATTTTACATGGAGATATATAAAATCACATTTAGACTATAAATATTAATTATAAATATAAAAATATTTCCTATGTCATGGTAATTTATATAAAATTTTTAGATATTTAATAAATAAATTTATTTATGACACCATGATGATGCATCGAATACCTCATTAATGAACGATGTAAATAAAATGAAAAGATAGGGTAAACTCCAAGACTTAAACTTGTCAAAAACCTATTGGATGAGTTTCGTTTGAACCCTTATCACCATAACCTCTAAATATATCATTTTGGGACTTTTAAAATCCGAAAATCATATCATAATAATGTAACATTTCATGACCTTCCAAGAGTACCCCTCCCCCCTCTTATAAAAGGCCCCCCAAATATACCCCCTTACTCACACATCTCAAGCCATTGGCTCATACAATACCTGCTCATATTATCTATCCACATCCCTTTATTCATCCTAGAATCCTTACCTTAGGAATAAAGCTCTTTATGAAACCCTTTTGGTTCGAACCAAGGGGAGTTACCCGATTTAAAGGTAATGTCTTCTCTTATGTTCTTTTGTTTTATTTTTCTTCTCCAACCCCATAAACTATTTTTATTCATTTATATTGTAAAAATAACAGTACCTTCAGTATACTAGGATTTTTTTATGAGAAGTATTCAAGCTACACTTACACACACCTCCCTCTAATGGTTAAAGAACATATTGTTTCTGTGGATGGCGAATTACTGCCTCACGAAACGATGATGGTTCAATCTTCTCCTACCACCTCTCATGGTGGACTTTATGATTGAACTATATTTATATATGATATATATTATATTTATTTAATCTATATTCTTCTTTATTTTATATTTAAAACATACCTTTATGCTTTTCAAGTTGTGAAAATGTGATAATTTCACTTGAGGAAGTGTGGACTACTACCCCCTCAAGTGATGTGACTTGTTCATGCAATACATGGAATGTATAAACAATGAAATTAATAAACATATGTGACATATCTAACATATATATTATACTGGAATTATAATATATTTATATATATCTCATTTATTTTTAATTCCAATAATATGACAATGAAATGAAAGTAACGTTCATGCGTACGTACGGCCTACCGTCTCCATGAATGGTGCATTTCATTTTTTCTCTCCAAATGTTATGGAATAGTGTAAAAATATTATTAACTGGATATATATGGTATTTAAATCATTAATACTATTCTTTAGATGATGTACATAAAACTACATGGACAATTCTTTTCAACAAGTTTATTTTTTACTCATGTACTGAACATTGACAAAACGTACGATATGAACTCACATAATTAACTAATTATTATAACATTATAATATGTGATATGAATTGAATAATAAAAATTAAAGTACATTTTTAAGAAATTATAAATTGACGTAAGTTTATTACTCTGGTATATAATGAAACGAACAAGACAAGTCGGACTACAGTTAAGGGATCCTACCTCTCTCTATCTTTTTAAGTACTCTCTTTTATGTCAATTATTTTAAGCTCCTCTTTCCTCTATTGGGGGATGTTATTTTATATTACTATTACTATAAGTTTTATGATCATATGATGAGAGACCCTATTTGATCTCATCAATCTGTTTTTGGATGTTTTAAGTGGCGACGGTAGGCTGCCGAAGTTTCGTAAGGGATTTCTTATCTCACTATTAATTCCGTGAGATTTCCAATGTTTTCCACTTATTTATTGCATGTGGTGTATTTTGTAATGACATTTAACATATATTATCATGATTCTATTCATGGTATTATATTATTCATTCGGTGTTTATTATCTTTTGGTCATACGACTCGATTGATCACAACGAGGTAAGGGGTTTTTATCTCACTTTTTATTCCTGTGAGATTAATGCTACATTTTACACTCTTTCATTTTTTGTGGTGTATGTACTGACCATGATTGTATTATTTGTGTAACATACTTTAATTTAATGGTATTTACATCTTCATTGTATGACCCTTCTTTCAGGGGGTGTACGTTTCAAAAGTTACCCAAATCGGTAAGGGTACCTTTCACCCTACTCTTTTCAAAAGATTTATTTTGTTTGGCCTTTTAATTTACATCTTATTATGTTGGGATATGTTATTATATATCCATATTTCAGTAAAAGTTATGTCCAAGTGATGAGATACTTTTTTTATCTTTCATCATCTAATTTTATGAATTTTAATGTGACGTCGTTAGGATGTCAAATTTCTATAAGAGAACTTCTTAACCCAATTTCAATTCATTGGGTTAAACCTTTACATATTGATTATTTAGTGCTATGAATATGGTTGGATGACATCTGATTGTTTTAAAGTTAATATCCACTTATATTAGGTGTATTTTTAATTTTTCACAAAAAATTATGTATTTGATTTATCCTTAATCGAAGGATACTACCTTTGTAAGGGACTTCGTCTCAATCTCCTTTCAATGAGGGATATTTTGTTTTATACACAACGTTCTTTAATATGGTGTAAAAACCCCTTTTACTTTTACTTTTATTCAAAAGGAATCTTTTCTCTATGAAGAATTTAACTAAATGACAGAATGTATGTTTATTTTTTAACATACGTGGTGACAATGACCTTTCCTCTACTATGAGTATTATCTGATCGTTGGCTTCCTCAACAAGTTGAGATGTATTTAAATGAAAATAAATAACATATAATCTTTTTTGTATTTTGGTATTGAAAATGGTTTTGATAAGAGATTTGCTATGTCAATATATTTAAGTGATATATTGTGATTGAAATGTGGAAATGTTTTCTTTCATTTATATTTGGATTATGTCTTATGATTTTATAATGGTACTTGGACATTTGACAGGTGGTTACGTGATCAACAAAATGATGGGTGGGGCCATGAAAACCAGGACATGTGGTTATGTTATAACCTCCAATGCATTGGGTATTGAAGTCGACCGTATGTCTATTCCATTTAGTGATATATGTAGAAGTCGATCGTATGGTTATTCCATTTAAGTATGTTTATGTCCCATGTTACCTTTATATGTTATGTGTTATTTATATGGGTTTTATGGTAATATTTTGGTTAAAAAGGGTAAGCAACTATCTTTTATTCAGTGAAGAGTATTTACTACTTTATAAAGGTGAAAAGTATTACTAATGATACAGTATTCATGGTTTTCTTGTTGTTTTGAAAAACTAACAGTTTTCCTTCTTGCTATATCCCTTACTAAGCTTTTTATGGTCATCCCACATTTTTGAAAGGTTTTCCACAGGACTTAAATATGAATAGGGTCAATGATGGGATCAAGGAAAGACATGCTATCTAAAACATGGAACTAGACCTATTTCTTTTTAGGAGTTTTTATTTTATGAAAAAAATGGGAACTGAGTTGAAGTGCCTAATTGTAATCTTTTGAGATGTAATAGTTATGTCCTAATTCTCTAAAACTCTAAACCTAAAAAGATCCTAAATGTGAATTATTCATTTAATTCAAGATTATTCAATGTTTTAAGGTCGTTTCCTTATAATTGGAATGAAATTTATTTATGATATCTCATTCTCAAGTCTCTAACTCTCCCCAAGAGATTAGACTTGGATAGAAAAAGGATATATAAATGCTGGTTGTAAAATCCGATGTTCCCATTCCAAAGAAGCATTGAAGAAGACCATTTTACTTATTAGTAGTATATAGTAATGGATTCTTCATTATAATGGGAATATTTTTCATTAATCTCTTTTCACAAATTTTTATTCTCAATAAAAGAATTGGGATCATGATTTTTTAGCTACGTATACATGTATATAATTTTGAGTCAGGTTTGTTATAGAGGGGCTTGATCCAAATAATGAAAATATTAGATGAAATTCATCAATCACATATTCCATCTTAATTTCATGTATTGAACCGATGGTCCTAATTTTTTACAATTGAAGTGTGAAACACAATTTCACAAGGACAAATTAAAATAACAAAAAAAATAACATTCAAGAAAAACAATTTGGTCTATACTATTCTTAATCAGTGGGGAACTTGATGATGAAAGACCCATTAAATGATTGGAACATTTCGGAACACATTTTTGACTCGAAATTTGTGATAGTAATAAGATATTCAAGGTATATAGAGTTAAAAATTCCTTTATCACCCATCTAACATGATTCAATTACATTTGATGTATTTAAAATTACTCCCAAGTTTAGGCATAAAGTCATAAAATGATTATTGGAGAATAAGTGGAAGGAATGATAACATCCATGTAAAAATCCTTAGGAATCAACATCAACAAATTATGAATGAGGATGTATATTTTTTAATACTCTATATCCACAATGATGATAAATTTGTAACTATTTATAAAAATAAAAACTTCTTTGTGAACATATATTTGGTTTAAGGACCATAAATGACCACTGCATCTATTAGAGATGTTAAAATTCCATGTCAAACTTATATGATATTGTAACTTTGTTCCAAGGTTTAACCATCATTTTATATAACTAATATAGATGGTTCTGAGTATATAGTGGGTGAGAAGTGGAGGTGTCACTTAACATCTCAATAACAATATTGATGTATAGGGATGATAGGTCTATAATATAATAGATGAGTAAGATGTCATGAAATCCCAAATGAGGGATCATTGTTGAATATTGATACTCATAACATTGAATGTGTTCCTCTATCTTTCCATACAAAAATGGAATTTCATGATCATTAGTTTAATAGATCTCACCAAATATATATTACTCAACATTTTATAAATTATAGAGAAGGCGGGTACAATTATGTTGATAAGATATTCCTTCACCATTGTTGTTACATTTATCAAGGTGAAAACCATAACATCATTTTAATAATTATGGGATGGTAAAATCCATCAAATCTAGAACATGGAAAAATTATACTACCGTATTGTATTAAGATTTATATTACTAGATAATATAAACCCAATTGTATGATATCCTTCCTCGAGAGTGGAATGATATGAACATAGAACATAGAGTGAATATTGATTTGGATGAGTCCTAGTACAATGATCACTGAACCTTGGCATGTTATCCTAGAAGAAAAAATTTACCCAATCAATTAATTGAATATGTGAACAATTATGATTGGGATGACCCATTGAATTCTCCTCCAAAATTAGTTGGTCTCTTGTTAATGGATAAACCTTTTTCATATCTTCCCATGTGTTAATCCCCAACAAAAACTCATCATATATATTTACAAGGACTAGAAGACACCCCAATTGTCTTATAACCCACAAACAAATACCAAATTCAAAATATTGTATGTGGAATGAATTTTCATTTGAATTCTATTAAATAATAAATTTAGGAAAATATAATGTCCTTAGGATACATAGATTATTGAGAAATCAATACTGCGTGATATAAATTGATGGCCCCAAACTGTTCATAATTTTCAATATGATTATGGTTCATCTACAACCCTTAGGACCATTAATGATAGAAAATAACTTCAAAACACAAATCCAAAGATGTTATCTACACTCCATATGTAATTGATTGTGAGATATTAAAATTGTATTGGTAATATTGAATAGTTTATTTTTTGGATATGTAATTATATTACATGTAGTTCTGAGTATATAGGGAATAATTCAAAATAATACATTTTGTTTAAATGGTTCAGAAAGAATGTCACCCGTACCATCAGAGAGATTGGAGACCTTTTCTCACTCGAACCCTCAAGAGATTCAGGTTCCTTCACCTGAATCCCTTGATCTAACATACATGGAGGATTTTCTCAAGCCCAATAGGTTTGAATACCACCATTTTGCAACTCCTCAGAAGAAGAAGATAACCGATTTTTATTATTCTATCACGAAAGTCCATACAGAAGATTCCCCTGAAGAAAATAATCACACCCAACCTTTATTTGGTAGATTCAAAGGGATCTCGTTTCTGGATGCACTAAAGAGTACTGATCTATGAACAAAAATTATGATGAACCCTCCACTTGTTAAGATACTTGATGATGGTGGGTTCTTGGTGCAAGCGGAACTGGATGATCATCCACAATCTAACCAAATGTGAAAATTTTCTATCATGGGACACATCTCCTACCTTAAAAGTGATCGTCCTTGGACTGTTTCTGAATTGAATATATGTATTTATCATTGATGGAATTCTTATAAATGGAAACTGATTCCAATATGGAAAGGTAGCTTTCATATACGGCTAAAATCACAAGATGACTTAGAGAAAGTTTGGAATGCTGAAAACCTTAATCTAAAGCCGTGTTTACATAGAATTTCTGACAGTGACTCATGTTTCAATCCCCACACATATAGTAATACAATGGAAATGTTTGGGTTGAACATTATGTCCATAATTGGTACTTTTGTCACCCAAAATTTCTAAATGACATTGTTTCATGCATAGGGACTCCTCTCAAAATTGACCATAGAACCTTAAATTCTGACCTTGGGATCTTTGCTGGAGTAATGGTGGAAATTAACATAGATTCAAAGCTCCCTAATACAATTAAATTCATTATGAATGAATAAAAAACTGAAATTCAAATTGAATATGAGAGGAAACCTTCCTTCTGGGACACTTTTAGGATTATTGGTCACACAATCTCTAAATGTATGGGGATTAGAAGGCCTGTAATCCAGACAATTGAGAATTATTGGAAGGAAACAAAGAGAAATAAAAAAGATAATTCTATTATGATGGAGATATCCAAACATCCCAAAAAGAAATCCAAAATCAGGGTCAAAAAACACAGTTTAACACACATAGGGGATACCTTGGGTATAAACTGTGTATATGTTGCTGAAGAGGAATACAACTCTATTAAATATCAAAGCCTCTTGGAAGAACTAGAATATCTAGTTTTAGACGCTGTAAGGATATCCAATGAGAAGGAATAATTTTTTCAGACCTCAAGATCTATCCTCATCCAAGATTCATATCATAACCTTTGTAAGAGGGATAATTCATCTTAACAAGTGAATTTGAATACCTGCAACACATATACTAAAACATTATATAATGGTGATTTATTTGAGACAGTTTCTATTCAAACTATGGTGAAACACTACCGGGATTCAAGTACTAGATAGATCTAGAATCCACATCCTGTAAATGCCACTAATATTCTAGAGTGAAAGAAAGAATCCAGCAATAGAATAGATAATTTAGACTCTCACCCCCACACTCAAGGATATTCTTTTATTTTCTCTAAAACCCGGGATTCCACTAGAAAAAAGTCAAAATATTAAAAATTAATGACAATCCAAAACAAATCAGGACACAACATAGTCCACTTCTACTAAATTGACTGAAACTATCACAAAAAATTGGAATCTGTTAATCCTTTGAAGGGAACTACACCCTCCGTACATGATCCTACACAAAGTCAAAACATCCGTAGTTTCACTAAGAAGATAGACATAGATAAACATGTGGTGGAGAAGGAACATGAACAAGGCACAATCATATACACATCTACAAATTCCTTATCTCATGGGTCTCAACCAGCTATCAGTAGTGATAATATTGTTTCTATTATGTTCTAAAATATGAATCCTACATCTCCAACCCGTAAGGATTCAATAATAAAACCTGCTAACAAAGATACTTCTTTTGGGTCAATTAATGAAATCAAAATGAAATATGATGAAACGGTTTCTTATATCCCAACTCACACTAATACTATTAGTAATCAAGAAAATTTTGTGTATGTCGAGACACTAAATAAGCTCGGTAATACTGCTGTTATGTCACCCAAATCGATTGAACATGGTACCACAATATCGATACAGGAACCTAACCCCATATAGGTTATGAATGTCTCTATAGAGAAAATGTAGTGCTAGTAGATCTTGAAACAAATCAAAAAAACAACACATAGATAATTCAAAGGCCCCAAGTACAACTATATATCTACCTATAGATAGCACGAACTGCACTATAATGTCGGGTTACTCTCTTTCAAATCATAATTCCAATGTTTTGTTGCTTTGTTCTATGAAATCTACAGACTCTTCTATGGGTGATCTAATATCTGAATCTACAATGAAGAACACCAAAAAATCCTATAATAAATAAGAACAGACCTCTGATAATCAATAAGTTAGAAGGTCTTTCAAAAATAAGGGCTTTGGAAAAAAGGAAAATGGGGTTATAACTCCAAAACTAGATTTTAATGAAGATCTTTTTTTGGAATTTCCAGGGTATTGCTATCTCTGACACCTTCATTGTGTTAAAGCGAATGATTGACAATAATCATCCATTATTATTGGCTATTTTGGATCCAAAAATTAACTATACCTACAAATACTCTTATTTATGTCAAAAAATAATATTTTTACTAGTGAAATCACTAATAACCACAATGCAAGTTCATTATGAATTTTTTCAAACATTTCATTGTAGAATATTTGTGTTTACAATATCTCTGACGATATTTTTAATTGAAATTTTAATATATATGATAGATATATTTTATGATTATTTGTTTATGCTAAGAATATATACCAATAAAGATGAATGCTTTGGAATGATCTCTCTTATCTTGGCCCTAAAATTAATTCACCTTGGTTTATTATGGGTTATTTTAATGCCATTATCAACTCATGTGAGAAAATTGGACCCTATCACACTTCTATTTCCATTACAGAATTTAAATCCTCAATATATGACAATAATATCATAGAAATCAATCTCACTGGTGCAAAACACACTTGGAATGGAAGACACTACAACAAAATATTTTCCTCTAAGCTGGATACAGCCTTCACGAAAATCCATGCTTTAGATAAATGTGACACTACATCTAGTATTACTCTTCATAAGATAAAATTTGATCATCTCTCCACCCTAGTCAGTGTCTCCACCAAAGACATGAAACCCCAAATTCCTTTTAGATTTAACAATGCATTGTTCTCTTATGATGAGTACTCTCATATCATTCAAATCTTTTGGTCCTCAATGTATCGTAACAATGATGTCATTGACTGTAATATCAAATTAAAACATATAAAAAAACACTAAAAATTTGGGGCACCTCCAAATCCAAAAAAATTAATAATGAAATCATGATTATTAAGAAAGATATAAATGATATTCAAAACAAAAACACCACTTATGACCACCACACTGACCCTAATCAAGATGTAAACATTGTGATAAAACATAAATCCCAACTCACATTCAAAGAAAAAATGTGAAAAAAAACATTTAAAGACAAATGGTTAACAGAGAGTGATAGAAATACTAAATAATACAAGTCTCTTAAAAAAATAAAAAAGGCCTATAGGTCGTTAACCCTTTTACTAGACGGGGAAATGCTCCTTTACATTGAGGATGACATTGCTCATCATATCTTATCCTAATATGAAACCATTTTTAAGGGTCCTGATATAAACAAAGACCTCATACTTGAGGCCCTTCTTCTAGTGATCAATGATGAGGACAACTCCTTCATTTTCATCACTTCGCCAGATTATGAAATCAAGGACACTGTCTTTATTCTGAATCTTGAAAGTGCCCCAGGTCTTGATGCCTTTAACAACGGTTTTATCCAACATTAAGGGGATGCGATTCAGATTGATGTTTTTAAACATGTTATAACCTTCTTCACTAATGGGGTTCTCTCTCACGCTATGAATACCCAATTTCCCACCACGATCCTAAAAGTGGATAATGCCTTTGAAATTAATCTGTTCAAACCCATTTCTATTATCAACACTATTTTTAAAACCATCACAAAAATCATTGCCAACAGACTTCCCATTCTCATAAGACAAATTATCTCATGGAACCCATTTGGTTATATAAAGGGAAGATCCATTCAAGACTGTATTTTCCATACCCTTGAGTGTGTCAACAATTTGAATGAAACTAACAGGGGAGGAAACATAGATATTAAACGTGACATCCGAAATATTTTTGACACCATGGACTTGAATTTTATCTTCAATTTCCTTCAAGTTTATGGTTTTAACATCTCTTTTATCACTACAATCAGAACCATCTTCAACTCGGTGTTTATCCCCATCCTAACTAATGGTTCACCTAAGGGATATTGTAAATGCACCAAAGGTGTTTGGAAAGGTGACCCCCATATTCCATTCTCTTTTCGATAGTAGAATACTACCTTAGTCATCTGATCAACCATCTAGTAGACCAGAACAAACTAAAGCCCATACATGTCTCTAGAAACGTGAGTGCTCGTACTCAAATTTGTTATGCTGATGACATCATCCTTTTCCTTCATGGGGATAAAAGTAACATTCATAACCTTAAAAATTCACTCTAACACTATGAAGTGGTTTCTAGTCAAACCATTAGTTGGAACAAATATTGCATCTTAATTGCGAAGAATTTCTCTCCCGGAAGAAAATGTTACATTATCAGTGACCTCGGTCTGAAAGAAGGTATGATCCCTTTCACTTATATTGGTGTTCCCATTTTTTGGTGTAGAACCAAATCGGGTCACTTTGTGACTATCGTTGACAGTGTTCTAAATTAGATATCTTTTTGGAAAGGTAAATCTCTCTTTATTGTAGGTAGGAATTTCCCAGTTAAATCCACTATTGTCTCAAAGATGGTTTATTCCATGATGGTCTATAAATGACCAGTTGGCCTCATTAAAAAAATGAACACCTCCATAAAAAACTTCATCTGGATTGGTATCATTCATGAAAGAAACTTGTCATTGTTCCTTGGTCAACATGTTGCAAGACCATTGAAAATGGTGGTACTTGAATAAAAAATATCAAATACTTTAACGAATCCCTTTATACAAGACTCACTTATAACCCTTTTCATTATATATCTGAAGCAATTATCTTTCTCCAAATTAAATTTCATGACAAACATAAAACAGGAATTTCAAACTTCATTAACTCATCAACATGTCCTTCCATCAAATACTCATTCACCAATATTATGAATAGCACCATATGTATGGTCTCCAGAGACTCCTCCATGAAATTTTGGTTGGATAACTGGACTGTAATGCCTTTAATATCCATGATAACTTTTGATCAAACCCATTATGATACTAACAACTCTATCAACGACATTTTAAATTCTTAACATGACCACATTCTAGATACTATTCCAAACATCATTGAAAACTACTCTTTCACTCATACTAATGATTGAATAACTTGAGATCCTGCTCATATTGGTATGCTTAACTCAAAACATTTATTCAAGAATTATTTCAATAACTCTAAATGTAACTACTATTGGTTAAAAAAATTCAAAAACCATTGATAAAACCTTCTAGATTCAACCATATATAGAATCTTTCTCACAACGGATTTCCCACTGAAATTTTCCTCCAATATTTTAGCATCCAGCTCAGCTCTATAGGAAATACATTTAATCAATACAGAGAAGATGAAAACCCCCTCTTTATCTCTTGCAATACTGATTCTACTCTCTCGAACTATCTTCTTGATATTTTTTACTACAGATGGTTGATTCTTGTCTCTATCAAAGATCAACATAAAAAAATGTGCAGAAATGGAAGTCTCTCAGTAAACCAGGAACCACTTCCATGTATCTGTTTTTGAACTCAACCATGTGATCTTGTGTGATTATAATGCTATTATTCATAAAAAATACTCATTTAATCACAATGTAGGTCAAATGAAGATCCTAATTTACATACATGAAGCTGCCTCAATTCAAAAGGGACCTTGGCACAACATCGTGCATGACATTGGGATCCTGATGCATCTAAGGATTAAAGGAAATTTTTATCAGTTGCATCACACACTAGAGGTGTTTTGTAGAGCCCTCCCTACCTGGATGAATCAAGATCAATATTTATGCCACCTCCAAGGGAAATTCGGGACCTAAAGGGTGTGGTGTTGTTTTCAAGAATCACCATGTTCCGAAGGTTGAATGCTTAATGGGAAAATGTGGCATTGCCACCTCCCTTGAATATGAGATTCTAGGTTTGATACATGTTACTGCCTTTGTCTATCTCATGGGTGGGAATAATATTTGATTCGAAAGTGGCTCGAAGACTATCGTTCTAGAGATTTAGAATGGCATAATTCACCTTTCATGGAAGATTATTACCTATTGGATGGAATGCTTCTGTCTGTTTATCGATCATAACTATATCATCATACATGTTTATAAAGAATCAAACATGTTTATAGATGGTCTGGCCAATATGGGAGTAAATCAGGAAATTACCTGGTTTGAATACCTTTGCACTCCTCCTATTTCATTTCAGGAAAATATATTGTAATATTATCCCAATTTTTAAACTCTTGTAATATTTATTTTAATAATAATTGTGCTTTGGTCATTTATGGCCATGGAATCACCTTTTAAAAAAACAATAACAAATTTCACCCATACCATAGATGTTCTATTGAACACAATTTTAGGAGACATTAAATCATTAATTTTTTTAATTACGATATTATTTTGTGTATCATGTTATATATAGATGTTTTATAGGGTAGATTATTAAAATATGGATATTCCAGAAGCTACGAGAAATAATACTTTTCAAGATAACTTCCTCAGTAAAAATATGGTATCATGGTTAAACATCAAATATTTATGTAAATAACAATTCTCCTCCCAATTACAATAATAAATCTCATCAATGAATGTGGATCAGGACCCATTTTCATTGTATCAAAAAACATCGAATGATTTATAATTTATAAAAATATTGATTTCTTCATATTGTGTGAAAAACTATTAAGATGCATCTAATTATTATCATTAGACTAATATGTTATTTAAATTTCTTTGTTAAAATACATCTATAATGAAATTTGGAATTTAGTTTAGGTAAATACAAGTCCATGGGTGAAGAAACTTCAATATTTGGTGAAGGAAAATCTAAATGAGAAATCATTATGTGGGAAAGCTTGAAAAAATCATGATTTGAAAAAGATTAAAATCACCCATAGTTATCTAGGGGAAAAATGGGTTAAACATGATACTATTTTATTATTATATGACATCATGTGGTTCCAAATTCAAACTACATAGTACTCAACTGGGGAAAAATCATTTTCAAACATGACTCATCTTCATGATGATCAGACCCTATTCATATGGGGTTATTTTTTCACCATAGAAATGTTCATAAGGAATATTATGAACATATTATTTATGATATAAAAATTTCAGAAAACTATTTTCAGAATTAAATTAATAATATACCAAGAACTACAAATAAATCCATCCATTTTTCATAGCACAGATTCTATAAGTGACAATCACTCTTCATGACATTCCCATAAATGAAAAACCTTTTCTGGCCAAGGTGCTAAATTCATGCCTCCTGTAAATAACTTTTTCATTCATAGTTTGAGTCATGGTTTCAATGTTGTCCCAAATGATTTTCTATTTATAGGGGAGGAACGTGTGACTAGCCATAACAACCATATTTTTGTTATTTTATAGGGAGAGGCATCCATTTAAGAAACCTATGGAAATCATTATTTACTAAGATTATAAAAACTCGATGTTCATACATAGAGGGTAGATATATAAAATTTGGGATTATAGGCTGTGGAAGATACTAGAGAAGTATTTTGAAGGTAATTCACTAAAATAATACCATTACGGTGACCTAAAATGGGATCTTTCATGAAATGAATTTCTAAGCCACCCATAAAGGTGATGCTCACTGGGGTATACAATGGTGATTTTTCCATTTCTCCCCCATTTCCCTATTTCCATGTAGAGTCCATAAAAATATTGGCCTTTACATGATATGACAAAATTCATTCATGTCCCAATAAATGTAACCCACAAATTATTTCATTGAAACATCCTCCACCACCACTAGATTCATTCTACGTAGGGACAGGACGAACCTAAATATACCCTATACATTCTTTATTTACCATGATAATGTATGTCTATCATTTATTATCCTTGGTAGGTGGGTTCCATATAATGTTCATTATAATTCAATCATATTATAATGAGGATCTCAATCATATGATTTGTGGAAAATATTTTATTGTACTAGTCAGAAACATCTGTTGTCCGAAATTTTATGTTAATAGTATAGAAATACCCTATTATATTCAGTAGCCTCATATTAATTCCACATACACCTATCACAAAGGGATTCATATATGAATCCCTCTAAGTGTAATCACCATGACATTCATGTGGGAAATTTATGAATCATCCATACCTTGAATCATTACCACCTATAGATGAAGGATATCATAAGATATTCCAGTTCTTCCAACCCCTATTTTTACTCACACTGATCATGAATTATGTGATCTTGTTGGTTATTAATTCTCATACCATTATTATGATGAAAATATTTTTAATTTTGTATCCCTCTTAGGTGCATGCCCTAACCATTACAAACTACAATGGATTTGATTCGAGTACTCACACAATACATATGTTTTCTCCCCAAGGTTTAATCCCAACACATCCAAACCATTAATAGCCAAATTGGAAGATATTACCTATAGATTATTCTCCCAATTCCAAAGAAAAGAATCCTTCTACCTCCTCTTTATCTCAACTTCATCATCTTATGATTCCTAGTGAGAGTTCTCATCACATGGAAATGTAACTTGTGAGAACAATTCATTCACATCAAGACATTTTCCATATGGTACCAATGATATATATCATATTCTTTATAATTGACACAACATACTTTTATATGAACATTTTACCTTGTTTTACAACAAGAATGAAACTAAACTATATGTTCTTGTCCTTGTGACATGACCCTAAAAGGTATGATGTGTCCCATAATATGGACATAAACTATGTGGTTTCTGATTACATTAAAAAGGATATGTATAAATCCCCTCTTACAGGCCCTATACTTACTTCAAAACTCCAAATGCATAACTGGATGACAATACACATGAGAGAACCCAATCGTGGGGATTTAAAACATGATCATTTAAATAATGAACTATCCAATAAATAGTATAAGTACACCGAGAACCATTGATGTATATCAATTGATATATCATTTGTGAACCTCATATACATATATATGGTTCTATAGATTGATAACATTTTATACATACATATGGATATTCCTAGATAATCTTTGATTGATTTAAAATGAAAAGGGCGTCGAACTTTAATTTACAATTAATAAAAAAATCAACATGACTTATGTCCATAAAATAGTATCGTGGGGAAAACATTCTCCCCAAATGGGGTGACGAGCCCAACCTCCCAAAATCTCATCCACTGTGATTCATTAAGAACCATAGGAAAAAATAATTCAATGAATTCCTACTTATGAAAATAATGTCTTGACATCATCATGATATGGTAATTGTTGGTTATTTCTGGTTTCACTAATAGGCCATATTGAAAATAATACGAAATCTGATGTGAATGTGATGGGGTATTAAGATCTAATAAATTTTTAATCCATTACTAACCCCCAACATTCAACCATGATGAATCCTGATTATCATCATAAATTGTATCATCTAAGACTTTAAAACATCAAAAAAAATCTTTCGAAGTCATCATAACCACATCAACCCATCCTTATGGACTTTATAGTGGTCACCACAAGAACATAATGATAAATATCTGTAGGAATGTTCCAAAAGGAATATATTCATCACCTGAAAGAATCATCAAACATGTAACAAATTTCACGTCACTTCTCACCAACTCATCACAAGGAAAAAGTTCCCTAATGTCATTGTCAAATATACAAAACAAATTCGATTCCCAAAATAACAATAAAACGGGTTATGTCACCTAAATATGAATTAACAATTACACTGGTACCACATGGAGTGTTCTCACATGGATACACAAAAAATTTGAATAATCTCACTTCAAATAAAACCGATGATAATCAATGTAATGGAATATACAAAACAATAATGATTAGAATGAAATAAATCTATAATAAATTTTTTAAACAGACCAAAGAAAACTTAAACAACACCCTGATTATTTTCATTAAATTCAACTAATAGTAGACATTTTAATTCATTTTAAAGATAATATGATTCTATCTCACACACAAAAGTGGCCTATCACATAATACATTAAAATATTACATATAAAAATCAATATCTATTATGAAACAACATTTAAAATTTCATTTAACATATTATATATTATTTTATAAAATTCCATTTTATATTGAACCCATTTATAAAAAATTATAAAAAAGACACAAATTTTCTCAATGAAAATATATTTGTATAAAGACTATTTCTAATATAAAATTTAAATAGAAAATTGGTCATTTATATCAAAACCAATCACATTCTTCCAAAAAATTTATAAGGATGGTCACCATCGCCTACTCGACCATGGAAATAAAATTGAACCATTTTTAATGGTATAATAGATATGTTGACTATTAGTTCAATGTTATATAATCCATGAATTATTATAATATATCAAACAATTAAATAAAAATTTCAATTTAGATATACTAATTAAGTACTTGAATAAAAAATCATAAATACAACAAGATTATAATAAATAGTCCAGTGGACCTTCTAGAATCCATGTTATTAACATTATTTAAAATCTAAACCATCAATTACTAGTCTCATTAAAGTATCACCTCAACATCCACAAATCTAGTTAATGATAAAACATTATAAATTTAATTATTTAATAATTTCAAACAAAAAACAACATGGAATAATCAACATCAATCTCACCAGATAGAGAAAAAAATTCCATAATCACCAGAAACAGATTGAAACCTATTCATTGCACACACCTATCCTAGAAAACACATAAAAATTTTAAAAACCCAAAAAAAAAAAAATTTAAAATTAAATTAAGTAAAACCCATAAATAAAATAATATTTCAATACACATTACATAAAAATATAAAAAAACATTAATGTTCCATCTCTGGATATTCTTAAATAACTATATACAAAATCCTCATCTAGAATAATTATATTCTGATTATATAGAGATATAGTATGTTCAATGTCATGTAAAATATAACATAATTAAATGATTATTATATAAGAGAATAATGTGGGATATGATGTGATATATTTCCTTGATTATATGAGGATATACACAAACTGTTAACCTATAACCAATGAGTGGAATGAGGGACTGGGGTAACATCCCCTACTCCTGTGACTATATGAGTTGAAAACAAGAGTAAATTTTGTATTTTAAACCACAGTATTTCCTTTGGATGAAATTAAAAACATTATATTTCACGTTTATAACATAGTTTCATGTGTGAAGTCCCCTAAGATGAATCCATTGACACCTTCCCTAATTCATTGAGGGAATGAACCAGTTTTTCACACCCTAATGAACTTTTTTATACTACATTTAGAAGCCTGACTAAATTATACCTACCCTATTTGCCTTCTAGAAAACCAAGTTACATCCCTTGTCTTAATACTGATCCAATATCCACATTTAGTGGTTTCCATACTCCCAAAACATTATTTTCATTATCATAAGGAAAAAACCCTTCACAAAATGAAAAATAAAAATTTCTATATTGATATCAAACCTTTAATGAAACCTACCATTGTATTATGTATTTTTATGAAATTTTAAAAAATCATTAGAAGGAATTATATTATGATAATTTATAATAAATTAAGATAAATTAGATATTCATACCAAAACACATGACCATTACTTATTTTCAATTTATTACTCTAAAAAGATACTTCACCATCAATTATGATCTTTTAAAAAGTGTTCCATATTAATTTAATATTACTTTTTCACTTATTTGTATCCTAGTTTTATATGAATCATATTTTTTAATTTCCCCTTAAATAATATACATTACACTTCAAATTAAACATAATAAATAAATCTCCACTATAAAATAATTAATGAAATCATATTCCACAGGTTCACATGAGTTCATCATTATCCTTCCCATATGAATATTTTAAAAATATTTTCAAATTATATACACTTTTTTGTAGCTATGTGATGTTAAATACAACATAGTGAATAATTATGAATGATTAATTTGGAACTACATAATACCGAGCTTTTGAAATCCTTTGAGACAAGTATAACCTTTCATGGAACAAATTTAAGTCCATGCCACATGATTTAATACTATCAATTATTTGTGTTGTTGTATTTAAATTTTCAACAAACATATTCACATTTTCTATTAAAATAAAATAAATTCTATTATATTTCCTATTTATTCCCACTAGTCAAAAAAATACAAATTAGTTTATATCTTTGGGTGAACCATTGAAGTTGTACTATTTCATTTGAGAATAATAATAAATTTAATGAAATCATTTTAATTTTATTATATAATTTCAATCTCTATAAGATTCATTTATCATGTTCTACAAATAAGATCATAAATTTATTCAATGTAACTTGTTATTTTTTTTATTGATTGAAATTATTTTCTCATGGGTATATTATTAATAATCATAACACAATGCTCTATTTTTCACTAAATATAATTGATTTTGAGTATTTGGTCAGGGTTTTCATATATGATGAGTTTTATTGAATGATTTATTAAATTAATGAGTTAAATCCTAAATAAATGTAATTATTAACATATCAATTTTTTTCCTTTATTTATCCATTAATGTAATGTTTTTTTCATAACCTCTAAAATGAATCTACCTTTTTTCAAATGTAATATTAAAAATTGGTCAAGATGCCGAATATTATTTATTGCATTTAAAAACAAAATTGTAAATTCAACTAAAATGGATAACTTAATTTCATATTCTTTGGTTTCTTCCATAAGTGATTTTATTTTTATCTCATTCAAAGATAATCCCTTTTTAACAAAACTATTACCGTATGAATAATGAATATTCATTAGTTGGATTATAGTCAATTTTTCCAATAATTTTTCCTATTATTTCATTGTGTTTTATGGTTTGCCATATATATCTATAATCTATTTCATATTGGTCCATAATGTGGTTATAAACGAGCTTCCCAACCACTACCCATATTATTTACTTTTTAATGATGATATCATCATCAAAGTTCCATGTATTTTTTATTTAATTTATGTTATGTTACTATCCTAGAATGTTTATATTATATTCATGACAAATTAACCTCTTGTATACTTATTTTGGCCTAATTTATGGATATAAATGAGTTTTCTATATATCTTATCAGTACCTGATCCATTAAGAAGTCCTTTAATTTTTTATTTAGAATATTTCCTAATTGGTTTATCTTATATTTAAAAAATAATATATATATATATATATTATTTTTCCCTTAAATATTGATCGTTGGTCTTCATTAATATCAATTTTAACATGTTACCATGTTTTATAATTCCTATAGCATTCCTAATTACTTTTCATTATAATGAAATGTTTTTTAAATTTTAAAACATAATTTTTTATATTCTAGTATTAATATATAATATATATATTCATATGGGTCGAACTCATTAAAATATTTTTCATTGCTAGTTTTTATCCCATTAATCGCAATGGGTTCTCCCACTTATGACTTCTCAAAACCTCCATCATTTTTCCACAAGATTTAATTTTAATCCATCATTTTTTTATTTACATAAAATACACTATCTGAATTATTTCATAAAATATATTGAATACTAAATGTTTAATCTAAAATTAATTCCTTTTAGGAAGTTCCGACTAAGCCTCAAAGTCACATATGGAATCTAACTTATTTTTAATGGGTTGGTTAATTTTTAAATCCATCATTAAGAAAATATTTTCATTTTGAATATAACATTTGTAGGATTTTAATATGATTCCAAATATATCCAAAACTTATTCAAATTTATATTGAATGGGTTAAATTTTTTCTATTACCATTTCAGTTATATGGCCATTCTCAATTGAGATGGGATGGTTCCCCTTATTCTTCTAATGAAATGCATGAAATACATTCTAAAAAATCCATTTTTATTTCATTTATCAAAATAGAAAAAACCCTATAGGAAGGCATAATTGGTTCATAAAATCAAGGTAACATAGAATATATGAAATTCCAATCATCTCATCTTCCACATACGGAATAACTAACATTTTTATTGGAGCACATCGGAAATGGGTTAGAAATCATGCGCCTCTATAGATTAGATTCATATTAAAGAAAATTTGTTATGTATTTATTATATCTATTATACATAAAAAGAGAACATACACATAGGTTTTTTAGGATTAAGGGGAATGATAAATTATAGAAATCATTCGATTAACTATATGTGAGATTGAATTCATATCCAGTTTTAGTAGATCATAAAATAGTATTTTTTTTATGTTGTTTTTTAAAATACCTTGTGTCGAGGATTTTTATATTTCTTAATATATAGGAAAATTATAGTGGCTTATGGATCTCTATAAATACACCATCATTGGAATATATTTCCTCCCCATGAACTTGATCAAGAAACTATGATGAATTCACTAAAAACCTGATGCCACCATCTATTTGGGAAGTGATTTATGATATATTCTCATCGTAAGAGGTAGAAGAAAATTTTTACTCAGAGGGATCAAAAAATAAAAAAATATTTCTATGATGTGTATCATGACATTTTTTTTCAATTACACACCTAGATATTAGCATGTGGTTATCAATTCATTGAGAATGATGTAACTATCTCAAGAGTTTAATGAACTTGAATATGAATATATTTTATGAGTATAATGTATTAGTTAATCCTGGGAGTAAAATAAGAATGTTATAATGTGTAAATTTCATCTAGTAATTACAATTCATCATTTAATTATGAAATTGATGTCTAAGAGGTATCATAAACTGAAATAATGTGCCCGACTGCAGTCCACATTGCTGGGGGAACTAAGGTGATTGGTCTTAGTCTCCCTCATGCATTTTTTGTTTTAATGGTATTTTCGTTTTCACTGTATATATAAGGAATTATTGAGAACATGGAATTTCATTAGATTCATAAAAGAGCTACATTTTAGAGGAACAATAAGTATGAACCTTTAATTATTATAGTGTGGTGTAATAGTGAGGATCTAGTGGAATTTCACATGGATTGAACATATATTCTCTAATAGAGTGAATCATTATGGATACTGTTCAATTTTCTATGTGGTTTTATATAGGTTTCACTAATCTAGAGAACATATTTTTGGAAAAAAATATAAAATGAATATATAGTAATTATGATCCTAAATTTTCAAAGGAAATTGGAAACACAATGGTCACACATAGTTTGACCAATAGTGTTCTCTAACCATTGCCATGAATGTGAACAACATAAATGTTTTAATTTAAAATTTTTACCATGATATTTTTACCAATTATCCCACTAATATCACACTAGTAATAACAAAACTATACCCAGTGACATAGGGAGTCTTGTACCCACATCATTATCAAATTCCTTTCATTTTTGGTGGATCCATTTATGGAATGTCTCATTTTTATCATATATCATCTTTCATCTCAAGATATTTTCTTAATCTTTATTTCTCTCGGTCCAAAAAAACACAATTTGTATTTTCCTTCAAGGTCTATTTTGTTTTATACATATGTGATTCAAATTTTAACTAATATAGGCCTGATTTTAAATTTAAAATTTAATATTATCCAAAAAACAGAACTATTTTTTATTAACTATTACTATGTTTTTATCTGATTTCACTATAATTCATTGTAAAATAATTTTTTATTGATTGTGTATCTAGAATATCCACTCAGATTAAAATCTACAATTATTTATTCAAAATCATAAATTATAAATTAACAATGATATAATTTAAAATTTAAATAATTACTAAATATAACTAATCAAAAAATTAAAAAATTATAATTAACTATATTTAAAAAAATATTAAAAATTATAAAAAAACTAACAATCTAAATCTTAACTAATTTATATTTTTTATTAATTTAGTGGTGGTTTTCAAAAACTACATCTAAAAATAAAATTATATAATTAAATAATATATTTTGTGTTAATTTTTAAGAGGCCTCTTGTGTAAATAAATAATGAAAATGAAAAAAAATAGTTTTAGCAATGAAATACAAAAACCCAACATGTAAAAATATATCATGAATTTATTAATAATGATCTCTAATATCTCCAAAAAAACCACAAATAGTTTTATTTTCTTATAGTTTCAAATTATATTTATTGAGTTATTCTCCATGTAAACACATTCCACGTCCCTGTAATATATGTTATCTTATTTCCATTTACAAACAAAATCACTGATAAAATGTGACACGTTAAGATCATTAAACATGTATGTGATCCAAGTATCAATATCTTCCTTTTGATACATCCAACATAACATCTGTAAAACATGAATTAATAAAATTATATCTACTAAATGTTACCTCATTCTGAGTAGTTATCCACATGGGAGAACTCAATCTACAAAACTAACTATAATTTATAAATCTCAGGAATCTCCCAAATGGATTATTCTTCATGTATTCTGAATTCCCTCCACATTCATGGGATATCATATTCATGTAGTTTATGAAATGTTTCCCATATCTGTACATACACTAGAGTAAAAATAAGGAACAATTTCTACTCCAATATTATTAGACTAACACCTTTCTGAACATTACAATAAAAATTTTCTTTCTAACAACATTTTTCTATTTAATAATTTTTATTTTAGAATATTGAGGAACAAATAAAATTTTATGAAAACTAGTTTTAATGATGCATGAAAATGTATATCTATATTAATGTAAATGGAATGATGTGTGTCACTTGATACCATTTCTATTTTTTATTTTTTGTTGATATCCTTTAAAATTCATTTTATCTAGAAAAATAAAATCCCAGATTTTGTATTAGTAATATATAATTAATTTTTTATTGATAGTGTAACCAAATAATTCCATCCGTACACCTATCCGACTAATTTTATTTTTAAATTGATCAAAACTACCATTTTACCCTTCATGAATCCATTTATCTAGTAAAATCTATAATGCCAAAACTCATTATTAGTTAAACATCTTTGAAACATAAAATTGTATCCTATGACTGTTTCTATTATCATTTGATTTATATTATGGTCTAATAATTATTCGTTAATGGATTTCACATGAAAGGTCTCCTGAATCCCACTATAATATAAATATTATTTCATTATAAAATCATTACCTAAATTAATATTCTATTATCCAATGAATAAGAATACCTTTTCATGTTATAGAAGAATTCCTATGAAGATTATTAATGTCACATTTTTATTATCATGTACACTATATAAAGAGTAAATATGGGATTATATTCAATCACTCAAAATCATTCAATGACCTTCTGAATGTATTAAATCATGTAAAACAAAAATGTTCACTCGTTTCAATTCCTTGTAATTTTAATCGACCGAATTTTCATTTCATGACCTAGATTCATTATCTAAAATATTCTAAATGAATTTCCCTTTAACATTCCTATCAATTGAATTTATTATTCTATAAGAATAATATCATCTATAAAAAGATCAATAATAATAAGAAATGTACTTTCATTCATTGGATTCTAATAGACCTGGTGATTTGAATCATATAGAGTTAAAAATTCATAAAAAATAAAAGTATCAAATATATTATTCCACTATCCAGTGAATTTCTTCAAGCAATAATGATTTTATTCAACTTTTAACCCCATTTCTCAATATTATAATCCTCATAACCATTGGGATGGTCCAACTGGGTTTTAACTACCAAATAATCTTGACAAAAGTTTGTTATGACTTATATATTCTGCAAGGTGACTTTAAAAAGGATAACAAAATCTAGAACATTCATGCTTGTAATGTGCTTGATGATATATGATAAATGATCTAAAATTTTAATTCCATGATTTTTTAACAGATTTTACGGTCGTCAATTATTTATACCTTGTACATACATCAATATCCTTTTTCACATGGATGCACCATTTCTTTTGAAGACCTCTCTTTCCTTCTAATTGTTTTTTCAGGATACAAAATTTCAATGTGCTTTATTGAATTCATTTTCACATCCATTCCCCACTCAAAATTCTCTGATTAAATACGGATAGCTACATATTCTTGAAATTAAATTTCACAAGAATCCAATTAAATAATAATTTTTATATGATCCAAAAAACATTAATCATTTGTCCAAATATCATTTGATCTAAAAAACTAAATTTTTTGTTCAGTATAACTAATTATAATCATCAATCCAAAATTAATTCTATTGATAAACTCTAATGATTTTCAGTAAAGAAATTATACACTAAATTTTAATCTAAATTTATTTTGGTACTTTAATAATGATCTATTTGATATTTAATAGTTGACTTAACCTCATCATTATTTTCTCTAATGCTACAGTCTGTTCACAGAATATTTTTATTGAAGGAATCAATTCTCCTCTAGATGAATATATTATTTATATTCTCCAAAAAATGATATCCAGTGTTTTCATAACAATATATTAAAATAAAACAAAATATCTATTTAACCTCCAACAAATAATTGTTTTTCTCCTCAATATGAATATATTACATAATTTCAAAAAAATAGATGTTCAATTATTTTATTTCAAAAGATAGAAGTTATTTAGGATGTTCATGTCACATAGATGAAGAAATAAATATGTTTATCAAGTAAGAATTTATTTTTATATTATCAACCCAAATACACCTTGGATATTTTGATTTAAGCCTCACACATTGAGATTTTAATTACATTCTCTTTCTTAATCCTTTTGACAGTAAATAATATAGTGATGTCCTGAGAACATTCATCTCATGCATAACTAATTTATCTAGAAAAAATTATTAGATTATATTTTCAAATTACTTTTATCCATTACATATTTTCATGACATTAATATTTTATTGAAAATCCCTTTCATCCAATGTATTATAAATAACAAAATCCAGAAAAACATTAAAGTTGGTCTTTTTAAATTAGAACTAGATCTTCTGAGTGGAATGTAAATATAGTTAATCTTTATAGAGCTATTAAATTATAATTAATATTGGTTGGTCCCTAAATATTATAATGAATATATTATTTCATCTGATTCATAGGTTTCCATTAATCTGAAATAAAGTACACTATATTTTATTTTCCTTTCATATAACACTCACATTATGAAATAATCCACACGATTGATTTTATGTATACACATTTATATTTTAATATTCATATTCTTCTAATAGAGGTTGATATATATAAATCCTTTTTTATTTTAATGAATTTAATATGAAATATATATTCTTGAATTTGGAATAATTATTTACATAAAACTACAAGTTTTGAAGAATCATGATATAATATACCATTATAAAATTTCTTTGTGATTAGTTAGTATGAATCATAAAAAATAAATTTTTATAAAAAATTTTAATAGATTTTAAAAATTAATATTCATTTAATAATTTATAATTGATTTTAACCCCATTTTTATTATATTCAATTTATTCTTTAAAATTATGTTTAATTAAAAATTGATTTTTTATTTAATTATGTATATTGATATAATAATTAATTTATTCATGTTATAATAATGAATTTTACAAAAACTTTGTAACATTATAAATCACCGTATGAAAATGCCCTTGAGGAAGTACTTTGGGATTAATGTTCAAGGGTTAATGTTTCCAAAAATATATAAAATATACATATTTTATGTAAAGATATATTTTCAATTTATGTATTTTCAATGTACAATGTTTGGTTGAATTTTATAATTTCATTAGTTTATTTTGGTTAATAATAAAATGATAAATTTAATTATTATTGAAAGTATTATTCATTTTAGTAATAAATAATTATTATTCTTTAAAATGACAATATATTGAAAATTGATTTCCAACACATTTTATATATTTTTAAATAAAATTATAATACATATATAAATTGAATTCGATGAAATTTATTTCCAATTAAAAGTATAATTCCTCAATATGGTAATTATGAATGTATTTTTAATTCAAATTAATAATAAAAAAGTTAATAAAAGTTATTGTTTATTTTAAAACTGGATTCCTAGGGGTTAAACTAAGAAATAGGGGTATTAGTTCAACAGAAAATAATTTCTACAATATTATATTGGAATTTTTTAACCCCATATCATATAACATTATATTATGAGTAAATTTTTATCCATTTTTATAGAATATGTAATTAATATATTTTAATATTTTGATAAGATATAAGATTAACCTCTCCTCTACTTATAAAAGGATACCCTCTCAACTCTTCTGAACACTTCAAAATCCACTTACGTCCAAAAATACTTGACCACATACATTTATATCATTCCTAATTACATCATATACGAGTTTTTGTTGTAATACCTTCTTTTAAAAGATTATGGTTTTTATAAATGGAGGATTTTGGACAAAGTGGTTTAAATATTATTTGGGATCCTTCAATTTAATTCATATTTTACATTCTATTAAACACTTTTAACTACTATTAATTAATTAAAAAAGTATCCTAAATATATTAATATTTTATTATGTTTTTACAATATTGTTCCTCCTTTATTCCATTTAATTTAAAATGATAGTATCTCTCATGTGTAATCTTGTACTACAACCTCCATGTAGAGATATGATTCATTTTGCATGATTTCCTCTCATAGATGCAAATGATAATGTATCTAATGAAAATTAATTATCTTTCTAGTATAATTATTTTTTTTGGAATTATGAATTATTATTTTACATTATTTCCATATTTTCCTTAGAAAATGAAAACAACATTCATGCATAGTTATAGACTACCATTTCCATGAATGATGTAATACATTGTTCATTCCCTATACTTTATGGAAGGTTACAAATATTTATGTACTGAATATATTTGAAAATTTTATTTTGATTACCTTTATTGAGATAATAGAACCATTATCAATGGACAATAATCATATCTTATGAAAAAAAAATATTATTACAATTGAAATAATTAAAACCCATAAATGAGGCTTTAAAATTTAATTATTTAAAAATGGGTGTTGAATTTTTTAATTTCAAAAAATATATAATTTTATATATAATTATGTCCTGTAATAAAATAATAGTTACTTAAAATATATTACCAATGATGTTAGTGTTCTAACAAAATAAGATAGACATGGGGATAGGGTTTTATGTTATAATCTGATTTTTATAATGAATATTCGTGCATAATTTTTTAATGACAGAATTTTATGATCTATCTATCATAAATATCATTCCATTTCTTATCCTATTTTTATTTCTTTTGAATAAATATTTTCAAATAATTTTAAACTCTTAATTTGAGGAAGAATATGAATTTTTTTTAATGATAACCAACATTATTTTTCACTCTGGTTATATTTTTTTAGTATCCATGTTTTTTAAAAAATATTTATGAATGATTTTACAATTCTAAAATTAATATTAAACATAAATATTTTCAGTAATATTTTTTTAATTTTTTTTAAATACATATACTTTTATATTTAATAATGAGGTAATTTTATCCAAATGTTAAAATGGAATTATAGTTTAATTATCACAACTTTATCATAATTTTCTACCATCAAGATAGCTCAATGAAATAATGATTAATTTTAATGTTTCCATAGATCCCGTCAAAGAATATTCTTTCTTTAATATTTTGAACATGATTATATATTTAATAATTAATTTCATATTGACAATAGTATGGTCCTTTATATATTTTTAAATGATATTTTAGAGTTTTTTCATATAAAATTACTTCCTTTATTGATTTTTATGATTTACTAACAATATCTTATATTGAGACCATATTTAATAATCATCAAGATAGTTTTTTATTATTATTAGGAAATCCTGATTTTTTCCATATGTTATGATTTGAAAAAATGGTAAATATTTTACATAATACTGGGGTATATATATTAATGTATTCTATATATATTTTTGGTGGGTCCTTTATGGCTATCTAATTAATTGGTTAAGGATTAATATTTTCATTTTATAAGTCTATATATGCATGGTTCTCTAACACCGAGAAGATGATACACTAGTGGTTAGCTCATGCCTAATATGGGTACTCATGAGGTTATGCCAAGCCCAATGCAAGACCCTGAGTGGTTAACCACAGACTATCATATGATGAATGTCTTGGTGAGTGGTCTGACATAATATTTCTTTTACTATGGTTATGAAACAAATTCTTCCACATTATAATATTATGATCTTATGAAAACTTTTATTGTCATGTATCATGCTATTATAATAATTATGATTCATGTATAATAAAATCCAAAACAATATATATTACTCTTAATTGTGATTTATGATTTCATGGCTATGATTTTGAAATGTTAAGTTCATATTCTAATACTATTATGTTAATTTTATGATTAAATGATCATTGATATCTCTCTTATTCACCATTAGTGAGAATCGTATCTCACCCATTATTATGTTTCCTCGTCCTCAGTATATGAAGAAATGTTTTATGTATGATATTTCTAACAAGGGTTATAGTTTTGAAGAACTAAGTGGGAACCGATTTAAATATTATATATACTAGTTATTTATGAATCCATGCTTCTAAATATAACAAAAAAATAATATCATGTCACATGTCCTAATGTTATAAAATAAATATTACTCTAATATGATGTAACATTTATATATTAAAATATCAATTCACCTCAGTTTGTATCAATGCAATATTTTGTTATTCTTTAAGAAAGTGGATTTGGAATCATTATTGAGAACCCTTAGGACAATTGTAACTAGAAGATAACATCGTAGCATATGTTATAAATTGTTGTGTGATTTTCCATGAAAATATATATTTTTATGGATAGTCGAATGTGTATCTGGTAGTAGTAAATATTCACCAAGTGGTAGCTACATTCAAAGGGGTCTATTTGGGATCAACATGATCTATACCAATTCATGATGAGTGGGTCTTATGTAGAACACCAATATTAAATCATTATATTGTTATGTTTTGAAAGGTTCTCATTATCATTATGAAAAATTTTGTATGATTTTAAAAGATAAAAACATTGGATGGATTAGGATAGACGTTAGGCGTCATATATTGAAATTTTTTTATGATATGGAAATCCTATAAATTATTTTCATGATTATAGGATTTATAACAAATAATATTTTTTCTGACACTTTTTCAATTTTTTATTGTTAACGGATGAAATTGAAAGGAACATTGTTAATGTCAAATATGAATAAAAATAAATAAGTGACCTCTTATGATACAAATTTTTAATAGAGATAGATTGAATGATATTTTTTATTAATAAAATTTCTCTTGATATGAATAATTTTGACCATCAAAATCTGTATTCTTGTGAAAAAAGGTGGTACTCCTGAAGGAATATTCCACATTATTTTTGTGGGAATGCTGAACAAATAATTAATGACTAATGGATTAGTACCACTTAAATGTAAGGTACTATTATATAGTTTTCAAAATGTGATAATTTTTTCCCTCTGTATCAGTTAGACAGAATAATGTAAGAAAATGATTCTTATCAAGAATACATCACATGTTTTTGAAATTTACTTTATTGAGTAAGATGATGTTTGAATTTTGTTTTTAGCATGTACTTTCCTTATATAATATATATGATGATGGCTAAAGAATTATATGTGCTAAATAAGAAGGATGGTGAAATTGTTAGTACCTATGAGGAATATTTTATAGAAAATGCGAGGTACACATTTGGGATTGTCATCCAACATGAATTTAGTATTTAAAAATTATTTAGTGTCGTAAAAAAGTCACTGAAGTCCATTATCACTTTCAAATATTGATATAAATGATTAAATAATTTGATTTACCATAATGGTTGAAAATGTTACTAGATGAATCCCTTAATATCATGATTTTTATAGGAAAATAAATAGTTAAATCAAGGGATATTCTAATAATAAAAACAAGTTTTTGAGGAGGATTAATCTTAATCTATTATATAAAATTGGATGCAATCATAGAGGAAATATTTTTAAGGGAACTAGTAAATTATTTAACTATGGAAGGGATTTTCATGATGAAACTTAATGTCAATGTTATTGGAATAAGGTAAAAAATTATGAGAATGGATAGAATGATACCAAAAATAGAAGACCCATAATCACACAATCCAGATTCAAGGTGTACATGAATTATGAGAAATGATTCTCATAACATAGGGTAAATGGAAATGATATACATTAGAAAACAATTATTTCTAAATAAAGGAAGAAATATTATGAGATATACATTTCCATTATGGGGTATTATAAAGAAGTGTTGAATGAAACATTTAATATCTACTCAAGAACTATTTATGTATTTCTATATTATAGTTGAATCTTATATTTTATATCTGATGAAAATTATAAGGTGATCACATTACCACATGAATTATTAGTTATTTAATTATAACGGAAATATCATATGGTTATGATGATTTCATCTGAAATCTATGACTATTCTCTAATTGTGCATTGTGGTAAGGTTATTCGTGTGAATCTCATTATTCTAACATTGGTTAAATTTTATATTACTTGGAATAGATTATGTTTTGTTATATTAATCCATTTTCAATTTCCAAGGAATGGAAGTTGTAACATCCCAAGATTTCATATTGTTTTATTTCTTCAAAATAATTCAATAACTTACACTACACATAACTCCGAGTTCAAGTGCACCATGACTTACCAAACAAGTCGTTCAAAACAGGCTATGAATAGTACAAACTTAATTTTAAACATTATATAATCCTTATAATTTTATAATCCATATTATGAGTTTCTTAGACATAATTTATGAACATATTTGTTTTTTTCAGATAAAAGAAGTATCTTTCATAAATGCACTTTTACCAACTTTAATAGTGAACCCTTTTTAAATACAATATTTTAAACATTTATATATTCAATTTGACTAAATAAATTTATTCTTTAGAATGGGGACATAAAAAATTTACAATGTAACACCCTAAGCTTCCATGGTAAGCTTCTCTTTTAATAATACAGTAGCGTGTGTTGTACGCAACTTCGAGTTCTAACACACACCATAACCAAATCAAACTAGCCGTTATGAATAGTAATACCTAATCTTTGAAATTTTATAAATTTTATCTCTCAAAATGGACTTCATTTTTGGATCAGGAGTATTGAATTTATCCTAAGGTGAAATTTTCTTACTTGTTGGATAACATTAATATTTTGATGAATACTGAAAATTACTAAATATTAATTAAAAACAACTTTTTTAATCAAAATAATTAATAGTGATAAATTATGAATTTGAGTGGTTTTAATGTATATTTAGAATATATTTTTACCATTTAATACAATGTTGATCATTGGACATAATTTCACAATTAAACCGGACATAAACAAGTATCAATCTTTTGATAGTTATTATATCTTAAAAACAAGCTTTTTGTTTTGACAGTGGGAATTAATTTTAAATTAATTTCTGCCACTTCTGTGTTTTGAATTTGAAAAAATAGATTCCATATTTGGAAGCAGGATATCCAAATTTTGTAAATAGGTAACTTTTATATGTAGACATTTTGAATAATTACTTCGGTAAATATTTTATTTACTATGGTTAAAGGGTAAATCTGGTAAATAAGGGTTAATAAATAATATTATAATAATAATAAATTACCCTAAAAGTGTCCTAATATAATTTTGTGGATACATTTCCGACCATGTACATCTTTGGGTCGATTTTGGGACCCCATGAAGGTGATAGGGACACTTTATTTTAATTAAGTTAAAATAAGTACAAAAATGACACAAGCATATATCTTTTAGAAAAAACAACTTTTACATAGGTTTATATAGGTTGTATTTTCGACTATAAATATTCATTAAAAAGCTAAAAATATTTCCTACATAATGGTATTTTATTTACAATTTTTAGACATTAAATAATTTAATTTATGTTTGACACAATGATGATGCAGTAATTACCATAATAGTGACAAATTAAAATAATTGATATTATAAATACCCAAATAAATACAATTTGAGACTTTTATTGAATTAAACTAATTTAATTGGTTAATATGACATATTATTATTGATTTAAATGTCTTTTTTCTAAGTAATAATTATGTTATGAGTTCCAAAAAATCAGTTATGGAATAATGTCAAAATTGACATAAAAGAGTTTTTAAAAAGAATATTATATTATTAATTGATATTAAATTCTTAAAAATCTAAGGATCGTCCAAGAGACTTATATCATGATAGGGGTATCATTAATGTACCAATTTTGGGTCGGTTTGACTTATATATTATGTTTATTAACCATATATTATAAAAATACAAAGAGACATTGTAAAAGTGAAACTAATTAACTAAGAGTTAATACTTAATGATAAGGTTAATATAGTAACCCAAACCTGTCTAAAATCTATTGGTTGAGTGGTTTTCGACCCATACCCACCTTAACCTTTTAATAATAAACTTTAGAGCCATTATAAACCGAATATGAATTTATTATAAACTAATATTTCTAGCTTTTCCAAAGGTGACCCTCACCCCTCTTATAAAAGGGCACTCCCCCTTCTCATTTATTCAAACATTAAAAGCCTTTTGGTTCGGCTAAACCCTGACCAAATACTCTCTCAAATTCCCTCAATACATCCTAGAGGCCTTCATTTAGTCAGAAAGCCAACTTAAGGAGCCATTTTGATCAAATCAAAAGGAAGAACCCGAAAAGAGGTAATGATTTCACCACCCTTTTTCAAGTTCCTTTCTTGTCCCACTTCTTCTTTCATTGTTATTACCATTATAAAACAATAAACCTAGTATATTATATATTATTTGATGTTATTATAAACATTTTACAACCATATTTCAGTATTCTATCCATCCTTTGAATAACATGTCATCATACGTGCGTACATACGGCTTTTTGTCTCCACGTCATGGTGTAATTGTTATACAATAAATTATTATTTGGATGGGTATAATAATGATGTGTAATTTTTGTAAATAATAAATATAACATAATAATGATTCTGTATATATGATATACCATCCAATTATATATTATTTTAATATCAAAAGAATGATATTGTCGCTTGTGCGTACGTACAGACTACCGTCTCCATGAATGCGATGAGATTCATTCTCTATCGTAACCATTCAAGTATAATTATCATTTGATGATTTAAAAATAATTTTTAAGGACTTGATATCATTCAAGATATGAATAAGATATAACCTATCCATGAAAACCACGACTTATGTAACAAAACATATAAAAAAAATGAGTAAGTTAACACCCGAAACGATGATAATTCTAAGATATTATTAGCAAAGCAATGTCAAAAGATCATATATGATATCATATTAATGAATATGATTATTGAATAATTTAATAACAATTATATCACCATTATACCGGAGGTTAACCTACCCCCAACCAAGTAAAAGTACAAGGTAAGGGTTTATTTCTCAATCTCTTCATTATCTGAGGTTGTTTATACGTAATAATATACTGGGACTTCTTTATCATCCACATCCATGTTTCTTAAAAATGTATTTCAAAACATTTTTACTAACTACTATGATATGGGTTAAAGTCATTTATACCCTTGTTTGACTTTTTATAAGAGGTTTAAAAAAAATCTTTTCATCGTTTTCCAAACAATGTGCTTTTTAACCTTTTCGACAGAATTAAGGTAAGAATGTTTTTTTAACTTATACGGCGGTTGTGGCTATTTGCCGCCGTTATAAAATCATCAAAGCTTCCCTTTCAATCCTATAAAAATATTTTCAATGTAAATGTTTTATTTTATAATTATGTGACTTTTAAATTATTTCAAAATGAATATTTTAAGAATTTTTGAAAGGTACTCTTTATCAAGATCATAATTTTAAATGTTGTAAATATTTATCTTTCTAAATATTTTTAATTATTGTCCATGTTTTCAAAATGATTTTAAGGATTTATTTATATGGACATGAAGGTTTTGAAATGATATTTCTTTTCAAAAGTTTCAATGTGGTATGGGA
This sequence comes from Viscum album, assembly GCA_963277665.1. Taxonomy (NCBI): domain Eukaryota; kingdom Viridiplantae; phylum Streptophyta; class Magnoliopsida; order Santalales; family Viscaceae; genus Viscum; species Viscum album. The sequence continues at coordinate 186,923,811 of OY728136.1, read as the reverse complement.
CACTTTGATTCAAAAATCTCTTTTAAATTACTTCCATTATAAATGTGTGACATTTCAATGATTTCGAGAAAAGAGATATTTCTCTCAAATAGTTTTTATTTAATCTATGTCAAAATCCTTTGATGGATTTTAAGATTATTTGAAGTTGATTTATTATGATACATAACTTTTGTATTGTATTGAAGGTTTTTTGATATGTTTTACAACGGATGTGTTATTTTTATACCATTCATGGTTTATGGAGAAATTATTGACATTTTGTATGCTAGTTTTAATACGAATGTTTATGTTATATTTAATACTTTTCATATGGGAATGCATTGCACTTAGTAAGTGACGGGTGGAGCCCGCTATAGCTCCTCGATGCATCGGTAGGTCTCATGAGACCAACTAGTGTCCTGGAACAAGGTCTTGGAAAAATATTTTTTGTAGCCTTGGCATGAGGCCTTGGATATGTGGGTATGATAGTCTGGAATTATGCATTCCATCATTATGAAAGTGGTTATTGATATTTCATGTTATTATTCTATTATTAGAATATCCATGTGAATAATTAAATGGCATTATTTCATTTTATTTTTACCATACTATGTTGATGTTAAAGTTTAAAAGGCTTTTGTTTTAGTTATACTCTACCTTAAATGTTTGTTCTTACTTATGTATGTTTCTGCTATATTGTTATACTTACTGGGCATTTGAGCTCACCGCTTTTCTATGTTTTATTTTTCCCAGGATTTCTAGAAGTATATTTTGATTGATAAGAAGGGTTAAGACAATGGAATAATGGCATTCATAAAGGATTATTTATGTTGTTTTGTATGTTTTGAATTGTAATGTAACATTCATGTATGTAATATATTTTCCAAGACTGTTAAACTAATCGGTCTTTCGAGACTTGATCCTTTGTGATCATGCCAATGTTATGTAATAATGCACTGACTCTGGGTATCTAGGGTTGGGGCGTTACAGGTTGTATCAGAGGAAGTTTAGAAATAACCTTGAAAACTAGATTTTGATAAACTCTGATTAGAGCACATAGCCCTAAGATGGACTTTGAGGATTAGTACATAAGAACTTCATAGAATTTTGGTATTGTAGAGATTTTTTGAGTTTTATGAGCAATACATCCCTGTCTGGATACGAGCAGGTAGAGGCGGCTCTGGCACATATGTACCTAGGTGTAATACTCGAAAACAGTGCTTTGAGCTAGACTCGAACGGGAACTGGTGCACGAAAACGGGCCTTGCCGCACTCTTGGTTACGACACTCCCGCGGGATATGCTTTTGATAACTCTCATGTTCATTATAATTCATTATGACGGGTTTATGAGTATATACTTCCTCAAATAATTTTTTTTATAATTATGGATTATATCCATAAATAGTTCAATTTATGTTATGTGTTTTACAAGTATGGAATTATGTATTTTGATTCATAAATAGATCAAGTTGATGACATTGTTTAGAAATGCCGGCCAATAGAAGGAATGAGAACTCCAACAATATGTGTGATCCAAAGAGTAAGGAGGATCATATCTTTCATGGTTTTAATCCATAATTTAGAAGGGAAATAGTCTCCCACATATTATCATCATATGAAGAAATAGTAACATTTGTTGATAAGATAAGTAAATAATTCTCAGAGTCCTATGGATTTGAAGGGAATCCAGAGAAGGAAAGGATGGTAGAGAGAAGGATGGATAAAAGGAATAAGGTAAAGAAGGATTTTCCGATATGTGATAACTATGGGAAGAAACACCCTGGAACTTTCCAGAAAGGAATGGGAGTTTGTTATAAGTGTAGAGAAAAAAGGGCACAAAGTACGTGACTGCAAGGGTGAGAAAATGGTTTCAAATGTACAATGATTCATTTACAAGGAGTTTGGACACTACGCGAACCTATGTCCCAGTCACCAAACTATGCCGCAAATGATGCTATTAGATAATAATCAAGTTATGATACTACCATAGATGAAGATGAATGATTAGAGTTCTTATGTTGATTATGTCATTTAAGTGTTGTATCAACAATGTACTTGTTATAATAATTATGGAGTATATAAGGATTGTACTGCAGTACTATTTCATTAAGGACTTCAGATTGTGTGGAACAAATAAAAGTGACTCAATAGCAGGATAAATTTTTGGAAAATAAATGATTGAGAGAATGATAAACCATAATATAGTTCTGATACCGAGGTAGTGATTTTGGAATAATACATGATTGATTTGGATAAATTATATTGGATATTCTTGACTACCTCGAAACTGATTAATGATTTGTATATTCCATCATTGTTGGGGCTTACAACATTTTTGGATTGAAGGTGTATATCCATTATTATTTAAGGAAAAAGGGATCATGAATGTAATCAATAAGGTTTTATGGTAATTCAGGATGTTGCAATGTTTTAAAAGAATACATGATGGAGGTGTTCACATGTTATTATGCAGCAAAAAGGATCTTCATTTTTGGACTAAATCATTTTGGATAGTTCTAGTTTGGATTATTTTTGGATTTCCATAAAAGGACAACCCGGAGGTTGGGTGGAAACATGTCGCGTCCGGCAAGGCCGCGAGACTTGAACCCACAACTAAAGGGCGACAAGGGTGTATCACCTACCACTGTCCCACATAATGTTGAGGATTAAATAATGTAGTTTTTTTAAATGATCTGGTAGATTAATTATAAATTCGTTTTTTTTGAAACCCTATACAAATAATATAAATAGAATATATTTTTTACGTTCTATTATCTTTTAGAGTGAAAGATGATTTTGTGGTAGAAATTAGTTAAAGGATGGAACTCTACTTGTCAAGAATATATTTTTCTTCTTCTCTTATTCTATGATGAAATTAATTCTTATAAATTATTTAAGGAATCCTAAAACCAAAAATGTGTTATCCTATTTCCCCATGTTTTGTTGAACCGATGGTATTTCAAATCATCATAGATTGATGAATTTAAGGACCTCAATTTTACTCTTGTTTGTGATTGATGACCTAAATCACTACCTATATATATTTACATTTTTCCTCCAATTATATGTCTCTAATTTCCACCAATGTTCTCCTAACGAGATCATAATTTGGTGGTGACCCTTTCATTTCTATTGACCTTATATTAAGACTGAATTTTAGTATCCCAATTTCCGATGTGGGTTTTCCCAAAAAGATATTTTCTATTTTAAACCTTTTATTTTCGAAGAACAATTTCAAATTGCGAGGATGCAATTTATTTAAGGAGGGCAGAATGTAACACCCCAAGATTTCATAGTGTGTTATTTCATCAAAATAATTCAATATCTTGCACTACACGCAACACCGAGTTCAAGCGCACCATGACTAACCAAACAAGACGTTCAAAAGAGTCTATGAATGGTATTAACTAAATTTTAAACTTTATATAATCCTTATAATTTTAAAATCCATATTATGAGTTTTTAGACATAATTTAAGAACATATTTCTTTTTTTCATATAAAAGAAGTATCTTTCAAAAATGCACTTTTACCAACTTTAATAGTGAACCCTTTTTAAATCCAATATTTTAAACTTTTATATATTCAATTTGACTAAATAAATTTATTCTTTAGAATGGGGACATAAAAAATTTACAATGTAACACCCCAAGCTTCCATGGAACGCTTCTCTTTGAATAATACAGTAGCGTGTGTTGTACACAACTTCGAGTTCTAGCACACACCATAACCAAATCAAACTAGCCGTTGTGAATAGTAATACCTAATTTTTGAAATTTTATAAATTTTATCTCTCAAAATGGACTTCATTTTTGGATTTGGTGTATCAAATTTAGCCTAAGGTGATATTTTGGTACTTTTCGGATAACTTTAATATTTTGATGAATAGTGAAAATTACTAAATTTTAATTAAAAACAACATTTTTAATCAAAATAATTAATAGAGATAAATTATAAATTTGAGTGGTTCTAAAGTATATATATAATATATTTTTACCATTTAATACAATTTTGGTCATTGGACATATTTTCACAATTAAACCGGACATAACAAAGTATCAATCTTTTGATAGTTATTATATCTTAAAAACACGCTTTTTGTTTTGACAGCGGGAATTAATTTTAAATTAATTTCTTCCACTTCTGTGTTTTGAATTTGGAAAAATTGATTCCATATTTGGAATCATTATGTCCAAATTGTTTAAATAGGTAACTTTTATTTTTAGACATTTTGAATAATTATTTCGGTAAATATTTTATTTATTATGGTTAAAGGGTAAATCTGGTAAATATGGGATAAAAAATAATATAATAATAATACTAAATTACCCTAAAACGTGTCGTAACCTTATTGGTGGATACATGTCCGACCATGGACATCTTTGGATCGATTTTGGGACCCCATGAAGGTGATAGGGACACTTTATTTTAATTAAGTTAAAATAAGTACAAAAATGACACAAGCATATATCTTTTAGAAAAAAAAATTTACATAGGGTTATATATTTTTTATTTTCGACTATAAATATTCATTAGAACTCTAAAAAGATTTACTACATTATGATATTTTATTTATAATTTTTAGACTTTAAATAATTTAATTTATTTATGAAACAATGATGATGCAGTAATTACCATAATAGTGAAAAGTTAAAATAATTGATATTATAAATACCCAAATAAAAATAATATGAGTCTTTTATTGAATTAAAATAATTTTCTAGGTTAATAGGACATATTTTTATTTATTTAATTGTCTTTTTTTGAAGTAATCATTATGTTATGAGTTCCAAAAAATCAATTATTGAATAGTGTCAAAATTGACATAAAAGAGTTTTTAAAACAAATATTATATTATTAATTGATATTAAATTCCTAAAAATCTAAGGTTCTCCCAAGAGACTTATATAATGATAGGGGTATCATTAATGGACCAATTGGGGGTCTCTTGGGTGTATATAGTAAGTTTATTAACCGTATAATATAAAAATACAAAGAGACATTGTAAAAGTGAAACTAATTAACTAAGAGTTAATACTTATAGATAAGGTTAATATAGTAACCCAAACCAATATAAATTATATTGGTTGAGTGGTTTTTTACCCATACCCACCTTAATTTTTAAATAATAAAATTTGGAGCCATTAGAAACCGATTATTAATTTATTATAAATTAAGATTTCTAGCTTTTCCAAAGGTGCCCCTCACCCCTCTTATAAAAGGGCACTCCCCTTCTCACTAATTCAAACATTAAAAGGCTTTTTGTTCACCAAAAAACTTCCCAAATACTCTCTAAACTTCCCTAAATACATCTTAGAGTTTTTAATTTAGTCATAAAGGCAACTTAAGGAGTTATTTTGATCAAATCAAAAGGAAGAACCCGAAGAAGAGGCAATTATTTCACCACCCATTTTCAAGTTCCTTTCTTCTTCCACTTCTTCTTTCTTTATTATTACCATTATAAAATAATTAATCCATTATATTATATATAATTTAATGTTATTATAAACATTTTACAATCATATTTCAGTATTCTCTCCATCCTTTGAATAACATGTCACCATACGTGCGTACGTACGGCTTACCGTCTCCACGTCGTGGTGTAATTATTATTCAATAAATTATTATTTGTATGGGTATAATAATGATGTTTAATTCATATAAATAATAAATATAACATGATAATGATTCTGTATATATGATATACCATCCAATTATATATTATTTTAATATCAATGGAATGATATTGTCGCTCGTGCGTACGTACGGACTACCGTCTCCACGAATGCGGTGAGATTCATTCTCTATCGTATCCATTCAAGTATAATTATCGTTTGATGATTTAAAAATAATGCTTAAGGACTTGATATAATTCTGGATATGAATAAGATACAACCTATCCATGAAAATCACGGCTTACATAACAAAACATATAAAAGAAAACAAGTAAGTTAACACCCGAAACGGCGATAATTCTAAGATATTATTAACAAAGCAATGTTAAAAGATCATATATGATATCATATTAATGTATATGATTATTGAATAATTTAATAACAAAATATTTATCCATTATACAGGAGTTTAACCTACCCCCAACCAAGGAAAAGTACAAGGTAATGGTTTATTTCGCAATCTCTTCATTATCCGAGGTTGTTTATACGTAATAATCTACTGGGACTTCTTTATCATCCACATCCATGTTTCTTAAAAATGTATTTCAAAAAAAAATTCACTATATACTATGATATGGGTTAAAGTCATTTTTACCCTTATTTTACTTTTTATAAGAGGTTTATAAAATAATCTTTCTATCGTTTTCCAAACAAGGTGCTTTTTAACCTTTTCGACAGAATTAAGGTAAGAATTGTTTTTAACTTATATGGAGGGTGCGGAAATTTAACACCGTTATAAAATCTTCCAATCTTTCCTTACAAGACTATAAGAATATTTTCAAAGTAAATGTTTTATTTTATAATTATGTGACTTTTAAATTATTTCAAAATGAATATTTTAAGAATTTTTGAAAGGTACTCTTTATCAAGATCATAATTTTAAATGTTTTAAAGATTTATCTTTCTAAATATTTTTAATTAATGTCCATGTTTTAAAAATGATTTTAAGGATTTATTTATATGGACATGAAGGTTTTGAAATGAAATTTCTTTTCAAATGTTTCAAAGTGGTATGGGACACTTTGATTCAAAAATCTCATTTAAATTACTTCCTTTATAAATGTGTAAATTTTCAATGATGTCAAGAAAAGAGATATTTCTCTGAAATAGTTTTGATTTCATCTATGTCAACATCCTTTGATGGATTTTAAGATTATTTGATGTTGATTTATTATGATACAAAACTTTTGTATTGTATTGAAGGTTTTGTGATATGTTTTACTGTGTTTGTGTTATTTTTATACCATTCATGGTTTATGGAGAATGTATTGCATTTCGTATGCTAGTTTTAATACCAATTTTTATGTTATGTTTAAACCTTTTCATATGGGAATGCATTGAACTTTGTAAGTGATAGGTGGAGCCCGCTATAGCTTCTCGATGCATCGGTAGGTCTCATGAGACAAACTAGTGTCTTTCCACAAGGCCTTGGAAAAATCTTATTTGTAGTCTTGGCATGAGGCCCTGGCTATGTGGGTATCATAGTCTGGCATTATGAATTCCATCATTATGAAAGTGGTTATTGATATTGCACGTAATTATTCGATTAATAGAATATCCATGTGAATAAATAAATAGAATTATTTCATTTTATTTTTGTCATACTATGCTGATGTTCAAGTTTAAAAGGCTTTTTTTATTTATACTCTTCCTTAAATGTTTATTCTTACTTATGGAAGTTTCCGCTATATTGTTATCCTTAATGGGCATTTGAGCTCACCCCTTTTCTATGTTTTATTTTTCCCAGGATTCCAAGAAGTATATTGTGATTGATAAGAAGGGTTAAGACAAGGGAATAATGGCATTAATAAAGGATTTTTTATGTTGTTTTGTATTATATGAATTGTAATGTAACATTCATGTATGTAATCTATTTTCCAAGACTGCTAAACTAATCAGTCTTTCGAGACTTGATCCTTTGTGATCATGCCAATGTTATGTAATAATGCACCGACTCTGGGTATCTAGGGTTGGGGCATTAAAGAAGTGACATTTTATATTTTAAAAAAACCAACAGTAATCTGTTAGTGAGGGGATAAATATAATATTTTTATAGAAATTACAACCATTTTTAGGGATTGTGATTCCAATTCAAAGTGGTGATTTATCACATATTTTCTGGATAGAATGTTAACCATATATATAGTCCTATCATATGAGATATTTTTAATGTATTTCAAAAGAAAATTATTATCCTTCCAATGAATAATAATGAGTAGTTTTCAGTAGAACCCATACATCATGCAATAGATATTTCCAAACTATCATATATAATGGCCCATATTATGTTGTAGTAATTGAACTAGAAAATATATTAGAACAATCATAAGGGAATCATTCAACCATGTGTGTCACTGCGGGGTGTTCATATTCTACATTCTATGAATTTTTTTGATAAGGGTTACTCAATATTATTTAATAGAAATTTAAAAATATCAATAAAATAATATTTTCCTTATACCTCGATTCATGATATGTTTTGTTGATTATAATGGGTCAAATATTTTCCAATATTGACATTAATTATAAATATAATCAATTTAGAGTAAAATGTGATGAAATTAAAAATGCATCTTTCCATATAATGTATTAACACTATAAATTTATAGTGATAAAAACTGGTACAAGTAATTCACAGTCACTCTTTGTTTATTAAATTCATATTATCATTATAAATTATATTGATTAGTTTTTTGTATTATTTATAAAAGGTATTATAATTTACTCTATGATGAACAGAGTGTATGAAGATAACATCATTCCATTACGAAATACTATAACAAAGGTGATTTTGTGGAAAAACATTCCTACTATGAATTTTATTAAACCGAGTTTCATTTTAAGGTCACATAATCTCTAGGAAGGTTAAAATAGAAGATCAATAAATGTACAAAATTTTCATGTAATGTTTTAGACTAACCATTGTAACTGATATGAACAATATTATTTTATTTTTTGGATATTATATATTCTATGTAAAACATTTATCATCGATATATAATCCACTATCTTAATATACATGAAAGTGAGTGAATTTTATTTTGAAATCCAAATGTGAGGAATATTTCATGGAGTATAGAAGAAGGATTGTTAGTGCTCAAGTAATCAAACTAACCATGTGAAGATATGGTTTTATGTTATACAGGACTCATTAGTGATGAACGTATGTTGGGTGACAATAAATAATGATATTGTGATTTAATAATCCACATAGTAATTAATTTAATATTGAAAAATTCCTAAACTGATAAACATGAGTTAACTGGGGTAATAATTTCGTTAACGAAGTAATGGTTTCATATTTTCAGGTAATGGTGTTACATATATACTAATCATAAAATATTAATGTATGTATTCACCTATAATTATTTGACTAAAACCAAAGAATATGGTTTAATTTGATTATTTATTATGAATTCTCAATACATCACTAGTCATGGAAAGAGAACCAGAAGGATGATTCTCTGATTTGAAATGACCATGCTATATTATATATTATGAGTATTATAAAAAATTAAATATTTTTTTATTTTAAATCTATTATAGTTATGTAATGAAAAAATAATGAAATAATATCAATATCAAATGAAGGATCAACCACTGGTACATGTGAATAATAAAGTGTAAAATAAGGATTATTAAGAGCATTAAAAGAGGAGATTAAAATTTCATGAGTTATATCTTACTTGTGATTGAATGATTAAGAATTTGAAATGTATTTTACGTGATTTCCCAAAAAATAACATGTTTTAGTTTTTAACTACATCCTGTTGTCAAATTATACAATAAATATTTCTTTCATATAAAAATCTAGATGGGTCCTAATGAATCCCTCTAGGTATAAATGTAAAGATATCCGATATACTAAGAAAAATTTCGATAAAGAATGAATTTTTTTGATTATTTGGTTGATGAAATAGAAGATAAGGATATATCGTTTCAGAAAAACAATGACACATTACATAGATGAAAATTGAGTTATAATGAAAATCACCAATGTGATATGGTTTAAAATTTGGTGACACAATATTAATTTTAATATACCATAGAGTAATTTTATATGATACATAAATATGATAACATTTAGATCTAGATATATTTGAGCCTTATAGAATCTTTATATGATTATGATGTTATCTTATAGCTTGATGCTTCCACTGAATCACTCTAATGTTATTTTTGTTATCTATATATTTCTATTGAGGAATTATATACATGATACATGTAATTCACTAAACATTGAGGATATATTCTTGAATAATTTTAGATCAAATTATAAAAACTAGATTAAATTCTTCATTTTAGAGTTAAATCATTTTGGAAGAAGACTAATCAGTTGTTTATATGTTTATAGAGGAATGTGAAATTTGAGGTAGCCACTGGGCGACCAAAAGATTTGAAAAAGCATAGATATAATAATTTTTTCGGCAAAGTGAAATATTTTTTTTGGACAGATTCATTTTATTGGGTTTATAATGTAGCCTATTATTATTTTATATATATTTATATTCAAAAAAATATTTCATTTTCGATAAAATGCTTTATACCCAACCCCAATACTAAATAAATTGAGGTATATTATAGATTTATAATGTAGCCTTTAGATTTTTGGTATTGTAACATCCCGGTTCCAGAAGCCGCCCAGAGGAGCCCGATACCCGGTTGGCCACATGGCCTCAAACGCATTTCCTAGAATGCCAGAGGCTACCGACAAGTAGTGAGGGCCTTCGGTATAATAGTGGAGAAACTTTTCCCTCATTGTAAGATCACATAGTAGAATAAATAAATATATATACATTAGCGAATTAAGTAAAAACATCATAAAACAATAAACAATGGATGACTGAAAGTAAGAAGAAACTAGAGCATATATTTATAAATGATAACAACCCCAAAGAAACCACAATTCTGGAATAAAAACAATAAAATAACAAGTACAAAAGAGACAGATGACAACTCCTCAGCATCGCACTCCTCAACTTGGTCCCATGATAACCAACACCAAAGCAGTCAAAATCCTAAAGAAGAAGGGCACTTTCCTTTATCTATACCTATTTTAATATAATCTGTTTGTGCCCAAAAGCATGGACCAAATATGCTGTGAGACTAATTCCCAGTAGGCAACCACCACAAGATCTGTTCCTAACAGTCAGTGAATATATATGGCAGGGAATAAGAAAAAGAAGGCAATAAACAAGGAAGTGTTGGATCGAATATGTAGATATAATTCTATTACATGGAACAATACAAGAGGGGGGGTGAATTGTAGGTTTTAAAACCTTTCAGTTTTAGCAACAAAGAGATTAGTTTAAATGCTCTTAAACTAATACAAATACAAACACCCACAATTGTATTGAATATAAAAGTTATGATGTATTGTAATACTAATGTAAAGTAAAACAATTGTATTCAAGGTGGAAACAATAATCAGAGTACAAAGATGAATGATTCTACCATAAAGCGTATAGAATCAATCAATACAAAAAGTAATAGAATGGTTGTAATTGAAACAATTACAATTGAATATGTAAAGAAGAAAGGAAACAATACAAATCCCTATCTAATACAAGTAACAGCGAAAATGTAAAAGTAATACAATTCTTTTTACCCAAAGAGAAGGGTTATCCTTTCACCTAGGATAAAAGTTCTGTCTCACCAACACCTTGGCGTGCCCTCGATACGATGATCGGCACCTCTGTCTGCCTATCCCCGGCAGCCCTCGATACGATGATCGGCACGTCTGTCTGCCTATCCCCGGCAGCCCTCGATTTTGTAGGTAATCGGCACCTCTGTCTTTCAATTACTTGAAAGCCCTCGATACGATGATCGGACGCACAAGGCAGATGAGAGAAGTCACAGTGTCTCTCTCTAGAATCTTGGTAGTTCACAGTGTCTCTTCATTCGTTCTCTTAGTTCATCGTTGTTCTCTCAGCTTCAAATGACCTCCTATTTATAGGCCTTGGGTTCCAACGGTCATATTGCCTCCAACGGTCATATTGAAACAGAAAGCACGACATCGTTTTGATTAGTTTGTAACTAACTCAATGAAATCGTTTTGTTAGGACAAGAGATATATAGAAATGAAAACATGAGTACGATTCATATGTAGTGAGTGTTTTTGACTAAGTACCAAAACAAATAATGAACATCTGAATAGCAGAGTCAGTACGATACGATTGACAGAGTCAGTACGATACGATTGACAGAGACAGTATGGTACGATTGACAGAGTCAGTACGATACGATTGACAGAGTGAGTATGGTACGATTGACATTGTACGATACGATAAACATGATAAAAGACAATTGTAATTTACAAACATATGATAGAATACATTTTTGATTTCCAAAACATGATATAGAAGTCAAAAGAAGACTTTTGACTTAACAGGAAGTACTCAGATGTAACCAATCTGACAGTTTTAAAGCATTCAGATCAACAAATCACGTAAGCAGCTAATCAAAGTAGGAAAACAAAAATAGGTAACCCTTTGGGAAGTACTCAAAACCTATCACCTCTGGTTCTACCTAGAAACACAAGAAACCCTCTGGGAAGCACACACAGTCTTCCCCTATGGTTCAAATTTCAAGGATATAACAACGTCTCATTGAGGAAGCACTCTAAGTCAATTCCTCTTATATTCTAAAATGATAAAGACTCTATGAGAATGATCACATGGACAATTCCCCTTATAGTCAAAAGTCGTTAAAGACTCTCAGAGGAAGCTCACATAGTCAATTACCCTTATAGTCAAAAGTTATAAAGTCTCTTTGAGGAAGCTCACGCTGTCAATTCCCCATATAGTCAAAAGTGATAAAATACTCTCTGGAGAAGATCACATGGTCAATTACCCTTATAGTCTACTACACCAGGTTGTCACTGCCCTGTGTAAGTCAAATGAATGTAGAAATGTAATATTTCTAATGTAATCCTCAAGAACTACTTGTCTAACAATCCACAACATATAATGCATGTCAGATAAAATAATCACTCCATCTTACAGTACTAGGCATTGTAAAACGTCGAGGAAACCTAATGGGCTAAACTGGACCAAACAGTCGTAAAAATTACATGCATGGGAAAACACTTCCAAGGTATATCAATCAACCATATTCTTATCCAATTAAACTCTACTCACACATTGTAGTATAGTAGGAAATTAAAAGGGCTAAAATCGTAAACACACAACACCCCATTCAAGGGTATTGGAAGAAATTGCACATATAACTCAAGAACATTCAACGGAAAGGAACAAAACACCTACCTCGGTGTAGGTAGATTGATATACGTGAACATCAAGCCTTGAATAACCCATGAACACTGTAGATCTATAAAAACGTTAAAAAATTTCTACGAATGATAACTTCAGAAATATGAGAAATTAGTAAACGAATCTCTAGTAGAAGGAATAGGTTGACGAGGAGATAACAAAGTAATTGATGGTAGTCGAATCAGAGATCAGATGCTTGGTCAGGGGATCAGAGGAAGATCGAGGCCATATTTGTTCTCTCGGATGAAATAAGTTGAGAAGAAGACCTTTCTGGTGATTAGACACGACCCTAATATGTTTAATGAAAAGAATACATGAAATGTACTTTGGAAGTACACTGATGTTACTTGTCGTTTCCGTACTCCACATTTGGCCGTCATCAGGTCACCCCCACTCAGCCGTGTGTGCGAACATTAGACGACCATCACACGACTTCATGTGGCAACTGAGTACATATCTTGTACTCATAATGTACAAGGCATGTACTTCAAAAAATTTCTAGAAATTCTTATTTTTTCCAAAAATGAACAGAATAGAAAAACATACCTGAAAATAAGATCTGGTTTCTTACAAACTCCCCCCTTAAGGAAATTCGTCCAAGAATTTCCCTAGAAAGGAAGCATAGAAGAAGAAACCCAGAACAGGTCCGGAAACTATGATCATACATGGGCCTCCCTCTCCCATGTATCCTCCTGTACTCGCCTGTGCTCGCCCATTCTATCATAGCGCTCGTACCATAGGAACATGAAAACCACATAGAACCTTCATACTTTGATCGAAAATCCGGATAGGATGATCCTCAAAATATGCATCCACTTCCAACTCAACCTCCTCGATTTGGAAGACATGATATAGGTTTGAGATGTAACGTCGAAGCTGAGAAACGAAGATGGCGTCGTGCATATACTAGTACCTCTGAGGTAACTACAACCGATAGGAAACCGGACCAACACTCTCAGACACCTTAAGCAGGCCAACGTACCTCGGTGAAAGCTTACCCTATCTTCTAATCCTTCTTTTCCCCAACCTCGGTGTGACACATAGAAAAACCTGATCCCTTAACTTGAACTCCAGAGGTCATCTCTACTGATCAAAATAAGATTTCTATCATGACTGTGAAGCATCCATCCTCTTCTAAATCAACAGTAACATCTATGTGGTCTCTTAAACAGGATGAGGTCCCAGCATAGCTGCCTCTCCTGCCTCCATCCTACATAAGGGTGATTAGTATGGCCTACTGTACAAAGCCTCATAAGGTTCCATCTGAATTGTTTCTTCAAAACTATTATTGTAGGAAAACTCCACAAGAGGTATCTGCTTCTCTCAAGAACCTCCAAAATCCAGAATGCATGATTTCAGTATGTTCTCAAGCTCCAGAATCGTATGCTCGGATTGGCCATCTGTCTGGGGATGGTAAGCTATACTCATAATTACCTACGTACCCAAAGCCTTCTAAATCCCCTTCCAGAAACGAGAAGTAAAACATGAATCTCTTTCTGAAACAATAGAGTGTGGAACTCCATGTAAACGTACAATCTCACAGATGTACAACCATCCGAGCTCATCAACACTGAAGTTCTCCTTGATGGGAAAGAAGTGAGAAACCTCTGTGAGTCTGTCAATGACAACCCATAACACATCATTCCCTCGAGGTGACCACATTAAACCTATCATGAAATCAATCGTGACATCATTCTACTTCCACTCGAGAATGGGTAACTACTGCAAAAGCCCTGCTGGTCATTGATGCTCCGCCTTCACCTACTGATAGGTGGAACACTTCATGATGAAACTAGAAAAATATCTTTTCATACTAGGCCACGAATACTGAAAGTGTAGATCACGATACATCTTGGTGACACCAGGACGAACTGCCCAAACTGAGGAATGAAAGTCCCGAATCAGCTACTCACGTATATCTGCTAGCACCCATATTCACCCTTGGAAACACATGATCTCATCCTTCCATATAGTCCATCCAGGAATAGGGTCCTCTTCTGACACACTTTCTCGTAGGACTAGGGCCTCAGAATCTGATAGTTGCCTCATTCTCCCTCGATCACGAAGAGTAGAGGTAACAACTATAGAATAATGAAACATCTGCCCATGTTTTTCATGCTCCTCCAAATGCATCTCTTAGAATAGAACCATAAGCTTCCACTTACTGGTGGATTCTTGAACTACCAGTATCTGAGTCCCCTTGATCTGCTCATTAGACATTGTGTTGCCTTTCCCAGGCATATAGGCAAGCTCAAAGTCAAAAGACTGAAGGTACTCAATCCACCTTCTCTCTCTCAAATTCAGGTCTCGCTGAGTGAAGATGTAATTGAGGATTTTGTGGTTGTTGAAAACCACAAAATGCTCTCCCAGAAGGTACTGTCTCTAACAACGTGAAGCATGAACAACAGTAGCCAACTCAAGATCATGCATCGGGTAATTCCTCTCATGTGGTCTCAACATCCAAGACATGTACGTGACTACTCCTTCCCCTTGCATAAGCACTGCTCCATGGCCATTACCAAATTCAACATAGTACACCATATAGCTCTTTCCTAGCTCTGGAAATAATAGTATCGGTGTTGAAGTTAACCTCCATTTTAGCTCCTAAAAGGATAACTCACAAGAATATGACCATGATAACCATGTCCCTTTCTTAGTAAAACTTATTTGTGGTGCTGCTAAGTGTGAAAAGTCTTGTATGAAATACATGCAGTAACCAGACATCCCTTGATAACTCCATAAGTCAAAGACATTCTTCAGCTGCTCCTAGGAAACAACTGCTCTCACTTTCACTGGGTCGACTGATACTCCTGACTATGAGATAACATGAACCAAGATGTGAATCACGTCCATCCAAAAGTGGCATTTTGTGAGCTAAGAATATTAATTATGCTCTCTTATTGTACTCATAATGATATCATGGTGGGTAGAATGGTTATATCGAGTGTGAGATTACACCAAGATATAGTCCAGGAAGACCACTACGAAAGAATCCATGTATGGATGTAACACTCGGTTCATCAGTGCCATGAAGACTAGAGGTGCGTTTGTGAGACTGAACGACATAACCAAAAACTTATATAGACCATACTTGCTATGAAAAGCTGTAATAGGTATGTCAGATGGTCTAACGTGCAACTGATGATAACCAGATCTCAAAAAAATCTTTAGGAACACCCGGGCTCCTTGAAACTTATCAAAGAGATCATCAATCCTTGGAAAGGGATATAGGTTCTTGACCATCAACTTATTCAACTTTCGATAATCCACATAAATCATGAGGGTACCGTATGCCTTCTTCGCAAATTGGATAGGCGAACCTCATAGAGAAGTGTTGGGTCGGATGAAACCCTATGCCTGAAACTCCTCTAATTGCTTATTAAACTCCTGTTACTCTGGTGCAGCCATGTTATAAGGAGGAATGGACACTAGTGCCACTCCTGGAAAAATCTCAAAAGAAAATTCCACCTCTCTCTCTCGAGGAAAACCTAAAAACTCCTGTGGAAAGACATCCCTGAAATGATCCACTACTGCAGGAAAGTCTAACTATGAAGACATCTTGTCATCCAGATATAGACTACATATCTAGGATAAAACTCCTCCCAACCCATGATTCTCAGGTCCTGCTCTACTCGCCTAGACATCTCATTCACCATTATGAATAAACAATCTTCCCTCTGCGGATGTGAAACTCACCCTACGATGATAACAGTCGATGATTGACTGGAAGTGAACTAACCAGCCTATTCTGAGAATGACGTCAAAGCCTGTCATATCTAGGAAATAGAGGTCCCATAAAAAGTTACACCCACAAACATCAAGAGGGAACTCTATTCACTAATGTACACTATTCGTTCTAGTCCCCAACGGAGTGTCTAGTGTCATGATATCAGCAGACGAAAAGATGCAGGGCCTAAGGCTCTCCACAATAGCCACATATATAGAGCTATGGGAAGCCCCTATATCGAAAAGAGAAGAAGATAAAACATATGCACCTAGGACCATACCTCGAACTGTAGAGTGTCTTGGATCCTTCTCCTACTGGGTCTTCTCCACCGTAAAATTCTGGCCTACACCACATCCATGTGACCATTTCATACCCCTCTGAGTTGTTCCACCATACTATTGCTAAATGCCTAGAGACTGAATACCATGGAAATGACCTCCACCTCGGCCTGAAAAGCTAGAAGAACTCCAGTTACCTGACTGGTGAACAACTGGTGGTGCCGATCCTGAATGATGAGTCATCAAAGACCCCCTATCACCAGCTTCTAGTGAAAAGAACTGACAAAAGCGTTGAAGATGATCCATCTTGCAGCAAGATCGACACTCCATTGGGTCCCGCAGGTAATGTAGCATCGTATGCCCTATCATCCTGCACAGGTAGCACACCACCTGGATACCAAAAGATGAATCCGCCTACACTAATCTCCTAGTATAGGCTCCCTACTGTGCTTCCTGCTATCAGTCGGAGAAGAAATAACCCTGGATGCTAAACCGACCTAGACCACAACTCTAGAATCTCTCAAACTGTGCTTGATGATCAGCGCCTGGGTGACTATAGAGGATATCAAAGTCAACTTGAAGATGTTCACCTGGGCCCGAATATTGTTCCTGATACCATCCCCAAACATCCGTGGAAGGAACAACTCATCGCCCCTTAAAAAGTGTGTAAAGTGCTACAGCTCGGTGAAGCGATAAGAGTACTCCATAATAGATAGAGTACCCTGTAACACCCCGAGATTTTATGAAAAATATTCTTTTTAATTTCATTAATTTCTTGTGTTATACGCTACACCAAAAGGAGCTTTCACAACACACATCTCTGACCTGGATTGAATTACACGCAATCGCGACCTTCCACGATAGCGTGTGTTGTACGCAACACCAAGTTTCGCTAAACAACGATATGATATTAAAATATTACTAAAACTAGCCATTATGAATAGTAATAACCACTTTTTGAAATTTTTTAAATGTTATGTTTTCAAAATGGACTTCATTTTTGGATTCGGAATATCGAAATTAGCTTAGGGTGAAATTTTGGTGATTATCGGATAACTTTCATATTTTGATGAATAGTGAAAATTACTAAATTTTAATTAAATACAACTTTTTCAATCGAAATAATTAGTAATGATAAATTATTAATTTGAGTGGTTTTAAAGTATATTTAGAATATATTTTTACAATTCAATACAATGTTGGTCATTGGATGTAATTTCACATTTAAACCAGTTATAAACAAGTGTCAATCTTTTGATAGTTATTATCTCTTAAAAACACGCCTTTTGTTTTGACGACGGGAATTAATTTTTAAATTAATTAATGCAACTGATATGTTTTGAATTTGGTAAAATAGAAATAATTTTTGAGTTCATAATATCAAATATAGCTTAGGCCTAATTTTTGGTATTTTTCTGAAAGCATTCAATTTTTGATGAATTGTGAAACCACTAAGTGGTAGTTAAAAAAACTGAATTTTTCATAAAACTTAATTTTACCGTTTCTGTGAGTGGAATTTTAAAAATCCGAGAGACACGGTTGATGTCAGTAAGTAAAATGTGGTTCAATGAGATGAAAATAATTTTTGGAGAATAGTAACTTTTTACTTTTATTTACCACGGTTAAAAGTAAATAGGGTAATTAAGGTAAAAATGATATTATTATTACCCTAACACATGTCCAAATTCTATTGGATAAGTGTAATTCGACCAAAAACAATATTAGGAATAAAATATGACCATTTAGGCCCACTTGGATTAGATTAGGACATTTATTATTATTTAATTCAAAGAAGAGTTAAAAGAGTTAAAATCAAAGTTTATTTACTAAAACATTTTTAATATAGGGTTATACATAAGATAAATTCGATTGTAAATATTAATTCTAAAGATAAAAATATTTACTACATAATGGTATTTTATTTGTAATTTTTAGACATTAAATATTTTAATTTATTTATGACACAACAATGATGCAGTAATTATCTTATTAATGAAATATTGACATAATTGATGTTATAAATACTAAAATAAATATAATTTGAGACTTTTTATGACTTACACTAATTTTATAGGTTAATATGACATGTTATTGTTGATTTAAGTAACTTGGTTCGAACTTATCATTCTGTTAAAAATTTCATAAAAATCATGTACCAAATAGTGTCAAAATTGACATAAATTAGTTTTTAAAACAAATATTATATTATTAATTGTTATTTTATTCCTAAAAATCTAAGGTTTGGAAAAATGACTTAGATAAGGTTATATATATTAATAATAAACAATTTGGGGTTTGTTTGGCTTCTTATAGTAAGTTTATTATCATTATAGTATAAGAACACAAGAAGACACGGTAAAAGTAAAATTATTTAACTTAATGTTAAATCTAAATGATAAGGTTAAAATAGGAACCTAAACTTGTCTAAATTATATTTGATGAGATGATTTCGACCCATCCCCACCTTAGCCAAGAAATAAATCAATTTGGAGCTATTTAAAACCGAACATGACTTTATAATAAAATAATATTTTTTGTTATTCCAAAGGTGCCCCTCTCCTCCCTTATAAAAGGACACCTCCTCCCTCTCTTCCTCACACAACATTGAGCCTTCAAGATCGTCCAACCCCTGCCGAAATCTCTTCTCCACTTCCTTAGAAACATCCTAGAGGTTCAGGTCTTCCTCAAAGACCAATTTTAGTGCCCTAAGAGGAGGTCTCAAAGAGGCGCTTCAAAGAAGAGGTAATTTCCGTTACCAATTCTTTCAACTTTATTTCTTCTTCCACTTCTTCTTCTTAGGTAGATTCATTATGAAGTAATAACATCACTATAACTCATATACTGATATGTTATTATAATTATGAAACAATCCTAATTCACCATCTATCCATCCTACGGAAAACGAAATCACCGGGCGTGCGTACGTACGGAATACCGTCTCCACGCCGTGGTGTAATCTGTTTTTCCACCAACACCTTACATGGATGGGTATTATGGTGTAAAGAATAACTATACATAGTTATTATAACATCATAATGATTCTGATATATTGTATCATCCACTCCAATTAAATTCAATAATTATGGAAATGATATCATCGCTCATGCGTACGTACGGACTACCGTCTCCACGACGCGATGAGATTCATTCTCCATGTTAACCATTTAAGAATGATTATAAATTATATATAAGCAATAATAATGAAATATATGACATGTTAAATCTATTGTATTTATGTATATATATATATGTCACCTACTTACTTCCATTCAAGACAATAAGGAAAGGAAAACAGCGTTTATGCGTACGTACGGACTACCATCTCCATGAACGGTGTGTTTCATTTCATTTATCTATCTGTTATATATATATATATATACTGAATATATATGATATATAAATCATATTTTATATTCTGGAAGTATGTAAACCATGATATAAGTAATAATAATATCAAGAACAACAAGTCCAAACACCTACGATAAATGAAACAATTTTACCCAAAACGCTCTTTGACATGGAATTTACAAAAGAACAGGTAATATAAAGTCATAAGTGAACCATATATGATTTCATAACAATGAATATGATTCTGTAATAAGTAAATTACATTATTTAAATCATTATACAGGAGGTTCGAACACTTACGAAGCAAATCAGACCTAAGGTAAGGGAAATATCACAATCTCATTTTTATCCGAGATTGTTTATACTTTGGTATTTACTGGGGTGTATTTTATCATCCACATCCATGTTTTCCTCAATATGTAATATTATTTCCATCCAACTACAATTTTTTAAATCCAATTTTACCCTTCGGTGAGTTTTTAGTAAAAGATATGAAAGGAATCTTTTTTCGTTTTTTGTACGAGGTACTTTTTGACTTTTCCGACAAAAGTACGAGGAATGTTTTTTTTAACTTATACGGAGTTAATGGATTTTTAAAACATTATTTCCAAGAAGCTTCCTTTACAAGTTTTCAAGTTTATTTTTAATCAACTTCTTTTAGTTTAAAATTGTTTGACATGTTTAGAAAGGAAAAATATTTTTGAAGAAGAAAGGATATTTTCCTAAAGAATGGAGTTCAAGTGTTTTATCAAAATTATTTTCCATCTAAGATAATAAAGGGTTCTGTTTATATCCCTATTAATACATTGATTTGATTATGTTGTGATGGAATTATTTTTATGAATTCCTTTATCTTATATGAATTGTTTGATGATTTCACGATGTTTAATATTCCCATTTTTATTACATGGGTTATGCAATGATGTATGATTTATGATTTTGTGGAACACATAAGAATGTTATCATTATGAGATGGGTGGGACCTATATCTCCCTCCAATGCATTGGGTAAAGATTTTATATCTCATGAGATAGACATGGCTGGAATGGTAGGTTATACCGGTTCAGTGAAACAGGACTGAAATGAGGGTGACTCGGTTCAGAAAGGGACTTTGTCCACTAAGATAGTCTTGACAATGAGTCTTGACTAACAATAAATGATTCTCTATGATTATGTGTGTATGCCACAAAGTTTAATGTTTTAGGTTATGATTATTGTGATTACATTTCACTGCCATGAGTTATCCCAGGTTATGAAATTATGATCTCTTTTACAAGTTAAGATTTCCAAAAGTTATGTGCTTATGTATATGATGTGATTGATATTTCTTTTGTTTACCCTTACTGAGCATTTGAGCTCACCCTTTTATGTTTTCTTTTCCCCAGGATATAAAGAAAGGTTTTAGGTATAAAAATAAGAAGATATTTGTGGGAGATGTTGAAGATCTTTCACCACGATTAGAAGATTATGTTCCGAGCTTCCAAAGACACTAAACTATTACAATCCTTGTGTGTGTGTTTTTTTTTGTTATGTACTAAGTATTCCGCAAATGTAATGTAATGTCCATGTACGTCAGGCTTCGGGTCTCTACAGTTGGTATCAAAGGAAAGGTTTAGTCAACCTTTGGAAACTAGGATGCGAAAACGTTAGTGAGATCCCTAGAGATATTTCTAAGGTATGTCTAGGGATGTCCCTAAGGATAAGTATAAGTATAGGTTATAGTCCTAGAATTGCGCTAACAATCATAGAATTAAACCTAAGATGTTAGATATTGAAGGTACTCTCCCTTTACTATGTTGTTTTCCCTAGCATTATTTTTTCCTCTCACACTATTCTTTTTGGGTTTTAGAAAATGGCTGGAAACAAGATGATTCACGATATTGGTGGATATGATGGACAATGGAATGATATTCTTCATGAGAAACCAAATGAAATGGGATTTGGAAGTCCAAACATCATTATTATGCCGAATTAGCAATCTCATAATATGATAAATAAAGTAAAATTTTGTAAGTTTCCTGACTCGGCTAATAAGAGAAAGATGGAGTTTCATGATGATCATAGAGGAAAGAAAGTTCAATTTCCCCTATGTAAATCATGTGGGAAGAGGCATCAATGAGAATGTTTCAAAGGAACTGGAAGATGCTTTGGGTGTGGAAAAGAAGGACACAAAGATAGTAAGTGAAAAGTAAAAGGTTCAGTTAACACCAGGGATGAGGATAATGGCATTGCTATGACATCAACAATGGTTAAATGTTTTAAATGTGGAATGTACGGGCATTATGAAAACCAATGCCCTAAGGGAATGTCTCATGAAGAGAATCGGTATGGTCGTATGGGTAGTATTTTTGTTGATGATGATGAAGTGACTACAAATGATATGTGAGATGAAATAATTGTTGAATCTCGGTCAATGGTTTAAGAAGTTAGTGGAATGATTGCATGTTTATCAAGTGTAATGTTGTACTATAGAAAAAAAAGACATCTAAGGATTGTTACACTGTTGTCTTTCCTTATGTTTTGAAAGTTTATGATGAATGGTATGAGTAACAATGAAAGGTTATTCAGATATTTTTTGGAAAGTGGATGATATGCGCATAATGAAGTGATGAAGAAAAAATGAAATGTTTGACAGTATTCATGAGCTCATGATTGATATAAGGACTAAGTGATATCATGGTTTGAGTATATAGAATTTTTGGATTTTGGTATGTGCAAAGAGTTAACTTTTGACAGCATTCATGTTTTCACTAAGGTTTAATTGGTATTCATTTTTCAAGAGAATACATGATTAAGGTATTCACATGATTGGAATGTGACCAACAAGACATATCTTATGATATATGGGGATCAACGTTGGTATTAAATCTCTGGTAATTGTTTTCACTATATTATGAGAGTGGACTGCAGTATTATGGATAAGCCTAAAGATTGGAATGGATTATGTTGGACATAAGATAGTATTGTTTAAGGATAGAATTTTTTCAATATTATTGATGGGATGTTATAGTAATATAGTTTTAGAAAAAAGACAACCTGCAGGACGGGCGACAGCCCATCGCGTCGGACAAGACCATGGGAATCGAACCCACAACCGAAGTGCGACTGGCCTTTATCGCCTACCACTGGCCTACAGGAAGTCCCTGTTTAGTAGAAACTAGTTTTATTATATTAAGCGGTATGATATATGAAGTATAAGTCCATTTTAGGAACCATATATGATTAATCTCACTAAATAATGTCTTATGTATATTTAATAACTTTTGCTAACCTTTTGTTTGAGACAGGTGGAATGACCTGTCATACTAACACTTCACGAATAACAAATTCAACTTCATTTATTTAAGAGATGAAGTGGAAATTGTTCAAGGCACGAACAACAGTGACATTGTACCAAAATAAAGTAAGTATTTATTCTAATTCAAATTCTTCAACTTTAGGGAAATGATCTTGAAAACCAAAAATGTTGTCCTAGTGCTCTTATATCTGATTAATCAGATGGTACCTTAGATCATCACAAATTTATGGATTTGTGATTGTTGGCTTTTCCATAGCCATGTTCTCTATCACTCTCCATCAGAACATGATGGTTAGATTTTTCTTCCATATCCATATTTTCACCAATGTGGAAACCCAGTGATTAGTTTATTTGGGTAACCGTTACGTTTCATACTTTTGTTTTTAAAGATTGGTTATGGTATTCCTTTTTACGATGTGGGTTTCTATTAAATAAACTTTCGAGTAGTAAACCATTTATAACCCCGACGAATTTTGAGGGCGAAATTCATTTTAAGGGGGGTAGAATGTAACACCCCGAGATTTTATGAAAAATATTCTTTTTAATTTCATTAATGTCTTGTGTTATACGCTACACCAAAAGGAGCTTTCACAACACACATCTCTGACCTGGATTGAATTACACGCAATTGCTACCTTCCACGATAGTGTGTGTTGTACGCAACACCAAGTTTCGCTAAACAACGATATGCTATTAAAATATTATTAAAACTAGCCGTTATGAATAGTAATAACCACTTTTTGAAATTTTGTAAATGTTATTTTTTCAAAATGGACTTCATTTTTGGATTCGGAATATCGAAATTAGCTTAGGGTGAAATTTTGGTGATTTTCAGATAACTTTCATATTTTGATGAATAGTGAAAATTACTAAATTTTAATTAAAAACAACTTTTTCAGTCGAAATAATTAATAGTAATAAATAATTATTTTGAGTGGTTTTAAAGTATATTTAGAATATATTTTTACAATTCAATACAATGTTAGTCATTGGATGTAATTTCACATTTAAACCAGTTATAAACAAGTGTCAATCTTTTGGTAGTTATTATCTAATAAAAACACGCCTTTTGTTTTGACGACGGAAATTAATTTTTAAATTAATTAATGCACCTGATATGTTTTTAATTTGGTAAAATAGAAATCATTTTTGAGTTCATAATATCAAATATATCTTAGGCCTAATTTTTGGTATTTTTCTGAAAAATTTCAATTTTTGATGAATTGTGAAACCACTAAGTGGTAGTTAAAAAAAATGAATTTTTCATAAAACTTAATTTTAATGCTTCTATGAGTGGAATTCCAAAAATCCGAGAGACACGGTTGATGTCAGTAAGTAAAATGTGGTTCAATGAGATGAAAATAATTGTTGGTGAATAGTAACTTTTTACTTTTATTTACCACGGTTAAAAGTAAATAGGGTAATTAAGGGTAAAAATGATATTATTATTACTCTAACACATGTCCAAGATCTATTGGATAAGTGTAATTCGACCAAAAACAAGCTTAGAAATAAAATATGACCAGTTAGGCCCACTTGGATTAGATTAGGACATTTATTATTATTTAATTCAAAGAAGAGTTAAAAGAGTTAAAATCAATGTTTATTTACTTAAACATTTTTAATATAGGGTTATACATAAGATAAATTCGATTGTAAATATTCATTAGAAATCTAAAACTATTTACTACATAATGGTATTTTATTTTTAATTTTTAGACATTAAATAATTTAATTTATTTATGACACAACAATGATGAAGTAATTATCTTATTAATGAAATATTGACATAATTGATGTTATAAATACTCAAATAAATATAATTTGATACTTTTTATGACTTACACTAATTTTATAGGTTAATATGACATGTTATTGTTGATTTAAGTAACTTGTTTTGAACGTATCATTCTGTTAGAAATTTCATAAAAATCATGTACCAAATAGTGTCAAAATTGACATAAATTAGTTTTTAAAACAAATATTATATTATTAATTGTTATTTTATTCCTAAAAATCTAAGGTTAGGAAAAATGACTTAGATAAGGTTATATATATTAATAATAAACAATTTGGGGTTTTTTTGGCTTCTTATAGTAAGTTTATTAACCTTATAATATAAGAACACAAGAAGACACGGTAAAAGTAAAATTATTTAACTTAATGTTAAATCTAAATGATAAGGTTAAAATAGGAACCTAAACTTGTCTAAATTCTATTGGATGAGAGTATTTCGACCCATCCCCACCTTAGCCTCGAAATAAATCAATTTGTAGCTATTTAAAACCGAACTTGACTTTATGATAAAATAATATTTTTAGTTATTCCAAAGGTGCCCCTCTCCTCCCTTATAAAAGGACACCTCCTCCCTCTCTTCCTCACACAACGTTGAGCCTTCCAGCTCGTCCAACCCCTGCCAAAATCTCTTCTCAACTTCCCTAGAAACATCCTAGAGGTTCTGGTCTTCCTCAAAGACCAATTTTAGTGCCCTAAGAGGAGGTCTCAAAGAGGCGCTTCAAAGAAGAGGTAATTTTCGTTACCAATTCTTTCACCTTTATTTCTTCTTCCACTTCTTCTTCTTAGGTTGTTTCATTATGAAGTAATAACATCAGTATCACTAATATACTTATATTTTATTATAATTATTAAACAATCCTAATTCACCATCTATCCATCCTACGGAAAACGAAATCACCGCGCGTGCGTACGTACGGAATACCGTCTCCACGCCGTGGTGTAATCTGTTTTTCCACCAACACCTTACATGGATGGATATTATGGTGTAAAGAATAACTATACATAGTTATTATAACATCATAATTATTCTGATATATTGTATCATCCACTCCAATTCAATTCAATAATTATGGAAATGATATCATCGCTCGTGCGTACGGACGGACTACCGTCTCCACGACGTGATGAGATTCATTCTCCATGTTAACCATTTAAGAATGATTATAAAGTATATATAAGCAATAATAATGAAATATATGAAATGATAAATCTATTGTATTTATTTATATATATATTTCATCTACTTACTTCCATTCAAGACAATAAGGATAGTAAAACAGCGTTCATGCGTACGTACGGACTACCGTCTCCATGAACGGTGTGTTTCATTTCATTTATCTATCAATTATATATATATATATACTGAATATATATGATATATAAATAATATTTTATATTCTGGAAGTATGTAAATCATGATATAAGTAAAAATAATATCAATAACAACAAGTCCAAACACCTACGATAAATGAAACAATTTTACCCAAAACGCTCTTTAACATGGAATTTACAAAAGAACGGGTAATATAAAGTCATAAGTGAACCATATATGATATAATAACAATTAATATGATTTTGTAATAAGTAAATGACATTATTTAAATCATTATACAGAAGGTTCGGACACTTACGAAGCAAATCAGACCTAAGGTAAGAGAAATATCGCAATCTCATTTTTATCCGAGATTGTTTATACTTTGGTATTTACTGGGGTGTATTTTATCATCCACATACATGTTTTCCTCAATATGTAATATTATTTACATCCAAATACAATTGTTTAAATCCAATTTTACCCTTCAGTGAGTTTTTAGTAAAAGATTTGAAAGGAATCTTTTGTCATTTTTGGTACGAGGTACTTTTTGACTTTTCCGACAAAAGTACGAAGAATGTTTTTTTTAACTTATATGGAGTTAATGGATTTTTAAAACATTATTTCCAAGAATCTTCCTTTACAAGTTTTCATGTTTATTTTTAATCAATTTCTTTTAGTTTAAAATTGTATGACATGTTAAGAAAGGAAAAATATTTTTTGAAGAAGAAAGGATATTTTCCTCAAGAATGGAGTTCAAGTGTTTTATCAAAATTATTTTCCATCTAAGATCATAAAGGGTTCTGTTTATATCCCTATTTTTACATTGATATGATTATGTTGTGATGGAATTATTTTTATGAATTCCTTTATCTTATATGAATTGTTTGATGATTTCACGATGTTTAATATTCCCATTTTTATTACATGGGTTATGAAATGATGTATGATTTATGATTTTGTGGCACACATAAGAATGGTATCATTATGAGATGGGTGGGACCTATATCTCCCTCCAATTCATTGGGTAAAGATTTTATATCTCATGAGATAGACATGGCTGGAATGGTAGGTTATACCGGTTCAGTGAAACAGGACTGAAACGAGGGTGACTCGGTTCAGAAAGGGACTTTGTCCACTAAGATAGTCTTGAAAATGAGTCTTGACTAACAAGAAATGATTCTCTATGATTATGTGTGTATGCCAAAAAGTTTAATGTTTTATGTTATGATTATTGTGATTACATTTCACTGCAATGATTTATCCCAGGTTATGAAATTATGATCTCTTTTACAAGTTAAGATTTCCTAAAGTTATGTGCTTATGTATATGATGTGATTGATATTTCTTTTGTTTACTCTTACTAAGCATTTGAGCTCACCCTTTTATGTTTTCTTTTCCCCAGGATATAAAGAAAGGTTTTAGGTACAAAAAAAAGAAGATATTTGTGGGAGATGTTGAAGATCTTTCACCACGATTAGAAGATTATATTCCGAGTTTCCAAAGACACTAAACTATTACGATCCTTGTGTGTGTGTTTTTTTATGTACTAAGTATTCCGCAAAAAGTAATGTAATGTCCATGTACGATAAGCTTCGTGTCTCTACATACCCTGCTACAGACTCATGAACTCTCAATCTCGATTAGCCCTCAAGGTATTTTGATAGACGTAAACGTAGAAGGTGCGCTGAAACTCAACCCAAGCCCTATTCTACTGGCGTCCCGCCTATGAGATCACATCCCACCACATCTTGGAGGAGTCTCAAAGCATGTATTTAGAAATATTGACCCTACTCTCTGGAGGAATCTCAAGATGCTCAAAGATCATTAGTGTGGCTTCTAGCCATGACTCTGCAGCCTGGGGTCCTCTATCCCATGAAAAGTGAAAGGATGATGCTACTGAAAGACCCGCGTCAATTCTTCAATCGACGGGGCAGGAGGCAGTGCTCCCTGAAAGTTATGAATCATTCTCATAAATCCCTCCCTAATCTGCACATCAGTACCTATGTTGGGTATAAATTCTGGTGCCAACACTAGCAAAATTGGGGGATCTACCGGCAGTCCCTGATCACCCATATCTAGTGTCTAATCACTTCCTTGTAACTGGCATAAAACCGGAGGACGTCTTAGTGGCATGACTCTGCAAGGTCAATCAAACACATTAGATCAATATTTTCAGGGACTAAAACCTAGAAGTGAAAGAAGGAAACAATAGAAATAATGAATACAGGTTCTAAAAAACATGGATACATGACATGTATAATTCTGACACGGCGTGTTCCCTTAAGCCTTTCACATGGGTGTGTACTTCTGCCAACCCAGGTTGTGTAACACCCCACACACACAGTGTGTTGTCCTAATACATGGCATGTACTTGGCTTCTCTTCCCCTGCCCGAGTCCTTATACACAACTAACCCACATGATTCTCCTAGAAGAAGACTACATTGCATGTTCTCTCAAGATATGTCTTGTACTAGACAAGCTTCACCGACCCGTGTTGTTAGTGACACAGACGGATACTCAACTCACACTACATGTCGTGTTCTAGAAAGACATTGCATGTACTAAAGGAGAATCAACTGACCCGTATAGTTAGTGACATGGTCGGTTACATGGTTCTACAACACGACATGTACATCTGGTACACGGTGTGTCCTACCAATGATTTCTAAACCCCGTGTCCCCACCCACACAGTCTGAGACATGGTTAGAGGCTACACAGTGTGTACATGCGGTACACGGCATGTACTTATGAAAAATATATTTTTTCCAAACAGAAGAACACATGTCATGTATTCAAAACTACACAGTGTGTATTCTGGGTTTTTCTGAACAATAATCCTCAAAAACTACTCTGGAGCCCAAAAAAACACCAAAACGAACATTGAAAGTGCCAAATTCCAATCCATGAGGGCCCATACTCCATGAGAATTGATTCTTGGTATCTCATGCATGTCATATACAAGGAAAAAAATTCAATGATCCACCAACTTCTAGTCCATGAGGGCCCATAACACCTCAAGAACCAATGTTTGGTGTTCATTTAAACAAAACCTTTTACAAAAAATACACTAT
This sequence comes from Viscum album, assembly GCA_963277665.1. Taxonomy (NCBI): domain Eukaryota; kingdom Viridiplantae; phylum Streptophyta; class Magnoliopsida; order Santalales; family Viscaceae; genus Viscum; species Viscum album. The sequence goes on along the minus strand of OY728136.1, from coordinate 186,894,050 downwards.
CAAACTACATGTACTTTATCAAGGCATCTATCACAACAACATGCATATCTAATACAACACCTATCACAACAACATGAAATCACTAATCTATCCTAAATGGCAGGGCAAGAATTCATGAAATGTGATTTCTAGAAAATGCCTATATGATGCATGAGATGGCATACCCTCATCTCATAAGGTTGAGATAGAAATAGAACCTCAATAACATCAACGATAATAACATGAAACATGTGACTCACACAAAGTTAAATTAAATCAACTGTTAAATTGAAAACCAGAAAAAATTGCAATAAACGAGGTAGATTGGCTTTTCTGTGTACACGAGTTACTTACTCCTAGGCACATCTTATTATCAAGTACATATTCCCTCCTATCCCTGGATATATTCTCCAAACAGTAAGTTAAGAAGAAAAGGATTCCCCAGATACTACATTGTAACGTCTCGGTTCCGAAAGCCACCTAGAGGCACCCTGTCCCCAGTTGGTCACATGGCATCAAGCACATTTCTGTATATGCTAGAGGATACTGATTAGCAGTGAGGACCTTGGGTATGATAGTGGGGTAACTATGCCCTCATTGGAAGAGAAAATAGTAGAAGAAATAAACAAATACACTATTTCGGAAGTATTAAACACACCGTACAACAGTAAATAGTGGAATACATAAAGTTAGAAGAAAATAGAGCATATATATAAATGATGCATGATACATATGTCTAAGAAAGCTGCTAAACAATCCACAATGCTGGAATACAAATAATACAAAACCATGTACAAAGGATACAGATAAAAACTCCTCAGCATCACAACCCTCAACATGGTCCCATTCCCACCAACTCCGTAGTAGTCAAAATATTGAAGTAGAAGGGAGGTTTCCCTTATCTATACCTACAATAATATAATCTGTTTGGTCCCAAAAGCATGGCCCAAATAGGGTGTGAGACTAAATACCAATTAGAAACCACCACAAGATCTGTACCTAACAGTTAGTGAATATATTATAGGGAATAAGAAAAAGAAGGTAGTGAACATGGAATTACTCAGTAGAAACCAATCCTACAGTTTCAAAGTATTCAGTTCCACATATCATTTATGTAGCTAATCAATGCATGAAAAAAAAACAGATATCCCTCTAGGAAGTACTCACAGCCTAAACCATCTTTTCTTACCTAACAACACATGAAACCCTCTAGGAAGATCACATATTCTACCCCTCTTGTTCAAATATCAAGTATAAAACAAAGACTATCTGAAGAAGTACTCTCAATCAATTCCTCTTATAGTATAAAGTGATAAAGACTATATGAGGAATCTCACATGGTCAATTCACCTTATAGTCAAAAGTGGCTAAAAAAACTTTGAGGAAGATCACACAGTCAATTCCCCTTAGAGTCGAAAGTGATAAAGACTCTTTGAGGAAGCTCACACGGTCAATTCCTTATATAGTCAAAAGTGGTCAAAGACTCTCTGGGGAAGCTCACACGGTCAATTCCCCTTATAGTCCAATACACCAGGTTCTCATGGACCTGTGTAATTCAAATGAGTATAGAAATGAAATACAGAGAAAGTAAACCTCGTGAACTACTTGGCTAATAGAATACAACATATCAAGTATATCAGATAAAATAATCACTCCATTCTGCAATACTGGGTTTGGGAAAACATCAAGGAAGCCTAATGAGCTAAACAAGACCAAACGGTCATAAAAAAACATGCATGGGAACACACTTTCAAGGCATAGAAATCAAACCTATTTGAATCCAATTAACCTCTACACATGCATACCATCATAGCATGAAATTAAAATGGTTAAAATAGTAAACACGCAACACCTCGTTTAAAGGGTATTGGACAAAATTGCACATATCACTCATGAATATTCAATGAAAATGAAAAAAACACCTACCTAGGTGTGGGGAGAGCTATATACGTGAACCTCAATACTTGAATCTCCCAATAACAACGTAGATCTACAAAAACATGTAAAATGTTTAATAGAGGATACCTTGATAAAGAGGATAAATCAGAAAAGAAGCTCCAGTAGAAGGAAGAGCTTACCGAGGCGCTCCCAACACAATCAACGACAGTGGAATCAGAGATCACATGCTCATTCGGGGGTTTAAAGGAAGATCACAGCCATACTGGTTTTCTAAGATGAACTGGGTCGATAAGAAGGACTTTCTAGAAATTCAACGTGACCCTGGTACGTTTAATGAAAAGAATACAGTGTCTGTACTTTGAAAGTACACGACATGTACTTTCCCATTCTGTACTCCTCTTTAGGTAGTCTCTAGGTCACCCCTCACGGCCGTGTGTGATACCATTACACGGCCAGCACATGGATTCATGTGGAAACCAAGTACAAGGCTTGTACTCATAATGCACATGTCGTGTACTTAAAAAAGTTCTATAAATTTAACTTTTTTCTCAAAAATTACCAAAAAATGAAGACAAACATGAAAAGAATATCTAGGTTCTTACAGGTATTAATATAAATAAACTAATTATGAGTAATATTAATAAAAGTTTTTTATAAACAAAATGTATTAAATAATTTCTAAAAAAATAATTACTCAATTTTTAGCAAAGTCGTTTATGCTTCAAAAATATGTTTTCTTCAAAAATTGGTTTTGACTCAATTTGTTAAAAAAAATTAAAATTAAATCCATATAGAGTTCAAAAATATATTTTATACAGATAATATCAATTATGAAATAATTTTATAAAAAGAGACATAAAATAAAATTTTGGGATGTTTCGGAAAATATCATTTTTAGTAAATAATGACACATAATAAATTTATAGAAAATATCATTTTTCATTCATGTATTAAAAAAAATATATTTTAAAATTATATTATAATATTAGTAGCTTATATTTAATAAAAATTATCCAATTAAAATCATTTTAATCAATAATTGTTTTAACTTTAGTGTTAATACAATTATATATATATTTTTTTTTGGAAAAACATTTTTATATTTAATTTTTGGAGATTGTTAAATTAATTTTGGCCGAATATAGAATATATATTTTAAAATATGAACTTATTATTTGTAATTAATAAAATTATATTTGATAAAGAGTCCATGATTATTTTCTATCATAATTAACATTTAAAATAGTTAAAACAAATTCACAAATCTTATGTTTAAAATTTGTTTTGGTGGGGTGTGGTGGTAAATTAAAGAATAAATGTAATATTTCATAAGAAATATTTCTAGGTCCAATTTATATTATATATATCAACCCCCTAAAATATTCTTATTTTAATCTCAGCCATCTTATATTCATTCTTGTTGAATAATATTTTAATATATATTAATCTTTTGAAAGAAACCAAGGGCGTCCACTAAATCACTTATAAAAAGAAACCTCAAATCCTCTATTATCTATACACTAAAATACTTATAAAAATTTATAGAAATAGAAAAATACTATCCTAAAATCGCTCCCCATCTCCATGATGGATATGTTTTATTAGAATGTAGTACATTAAAGGATTAATGTTTCATCTAATGTATTTTTTCAATGAATTAGTATAAATATATATATTCATACTTTTATATTATGAGTATTGGTTGAGGTTTGAAATTATTTAGGGGGAGTGGAGAATAAAATATTCATTGTCTAATAGATCTACTGTGTATAATTTTTAGTTTTCTTTTCACTTTTAATTTTTTAATCCCTATAAATCATGAAATAAATATATATATATATATAACAATAAAAGTTAATATTAAATGTTCCCAAAAAATATTCCATTCATATTTAATTATATATTCTAGGTTTCTTTATTTTTTATTGGAAATAAAAAATCCCCGGTGATTGAATAAAAAATAAGAGGGTGGTTGTAATTATTGTGATGTTTATGAATTGTTTTAAATTATTCATTAATTATGAATTATTTTCAATTAATTTGTATTTAATTTCCATTTAGGATTGTTTTATCAAATATTTTTCTAGAGATATTAATGGTTAATAATGGTTGAGATACAGAATGTTAAAGGGGTTTGAGGGAGAAAGAGTTGAATAAACTCTACATCTCATTTAATAATAAGGCCAAATGTATTGGGGTTGTCCAAATAACATGGGGAGAGGGGTCAACAAACCTAGGTAGTGTAGTCTTCTCTATGAAATAGGAATATTTATTTTGAGTAGTTTTGTCACAAATAATTATTCTAATTTATAAATAAAATTTTTTATATTTGAAATAAATAAAAACTAACAATTAATATTACTTTATAACGCTTCATCATCTCTAAATTAGTTTAATTATTGTTTAATTTTTTTAATGTTTGTTTATTTTTACATATGATAAAGTTATTTAGTTTAGTTTTTTAAATTTATGAAAATATTATGTACACCAAGCAAAATGTTCTATGATTATCATTAGGATTCCTTCCTACCCATGGGATCAACACCACACTTTCAACTATTCTACACTTTTGCAGTTAGTGACCGTTGGGTTAATATTTAATATAAATATTGACATCCTATAGGAGAAGCAACATAATAAATGATTGTTATTATTTTTACATGATTGATTTTTATGATATATAATATATTTGTGTTATATGAACCAGTTAATTATATAAAGTCTATTTATACCATTATTCTATTTTCTGATTTTACATTTGGATCTCCACCAAATCTGTTTTGATTTATACATTTGGTTTTATTTTCAGGGAGTTTGTGATGGTGTGTAGTATTCTTAATTAGATGAAATATTATTTTAATTGAAAAATTATTTTATCATATTTGGAGTAGGAGTTAAAATCATTCGAGTCCCAATTTACAAAATTTTTTACAAAATATTGAACATGGTGGAATAATTTTATCATGAATGGGTGTGATGATTTCGAGAAAAAAATGGGAGAAACTCAAACTAATATCCATGTAATATATCTCATAACATTTAGAAAACTCATGTATAATGTTGTAATGATAATAATTATGAAATAAAATGGATAAATGGTCGTAGTTCACTAGAAGAGGGGATATACACACTCTTGAATTACATAATAATCAGTGAAGTGAAAATCAATGAGTATGACTCAAAATTATATGTCTATGAGTTTATGATTAAGGAATTAATGAAATTATATGATAATATGTATTAATGTTTTCAAAACATCTCATTATTCATTAATTCAAGATACAAATATTTAGAAGAAAATAGAAACTAGAGGAAGAAAAGGAGGTTTAATGGGAGATTGAATAGATGATACAATTATCATTGATAGAGGTAAAATTTATAAATAAAAAAATAACCAAAGAAGAATAACATCGAATATAATATGTTAAAAAAAGTAGACATTGGGGGAGATGACTATTCAGCACCCCCAATATATTCATGAGGAAGAATAAATGGAAATGATGGATCATTTTAATGACATGGTTTATTTGAAAGCGGATCAACCAAGGTATATGGATAAAATCATAATTGAAAGGGAAAACATAAATGGGATTTACTGAAATCCTCATGGAAATGGAAAACCATGCCATGAGTTTTGAAAAAAACTCATGGAACATGATGTATAGAAAAAAGAAGTACACCTAATGGATGTGGAAGAATAAGAGTAAGGAGACTAGATACTCTTCAACCTCACTGAATTTTATAAGAGTGAAATAAAATAAGACTCTCTCGATTACATAATATAAGATGAGGATTATTTAGGTATGGAAAATAATGGATTTTTTCAGGAATTCGAACCTCCCCAATCTGAATATATAAATGAAGTATATGAATTAATTGAATCCGCAAAACATCGGGTACATGAAGAAGAAAACATACCCAACATGTGTAATAAATCATGGAAAATATAGACAATCCATGGGAGGTGTTTATGGAGGATGAATTAAATGAAATTATGTATTTATTTACAATTATTATAATCAGTGACATGAAAAATGTTCTAGATCTAGGAAACCTAGATCCTTCATTACACTCGATGAGGGAAAATACATTATAAAGTATTTATTCATTACTAGTTATTTATATTACTAAACTCATCAAACATCTTGGGAATTAGAGGAAATAATTAAAATAATTTTAAATGTTCACGTACATGGATAAAAGAAATATATTTCTACACTTTAAATAATTTTCCCAACACTCCCTGGAATCAATAAATATGATAATTTGGAATCCCCTCCAATATTCCTATTAATGGGGAGTGGTATGGAATTTCAATGATTAAACATGAAAATATAGATGCGAAATAAGGAATATCTGATTAGAAAATATTTCTATTAACTTATTTCTATATTGGAAGAATATTAAATTCGAACATTTTAATAGGTAGATATGGATATTGAAATTCAATGGTCAATGAAAATAATTGAAAAACTATAAAACCCATGAAATAGAGAGAGGTATCATGGATCCTACTCAACCTACTACAAATATTAGAAAATAATACCATTCAATGCTATAAAACAATTAATAATGCTACTATAAATTACCATTTTACCCTAGGGATAAAAACTTAATGAAGTAATTTTGGAGAAGCAATGTTTAGAAACTACTTACATTTATAAAGTGGTCCTCATTAACCTAGAAATGGGTGGGAGGAAACATCTAGATCTCAAATAAATATCATGGAAACTAAAATTCATGAGAAGGAAGATTATGATCAAGGGGATATAAAATGGTTTTCTAAAAGTATGATTTAATATTTCAATCAATGAAGAGAATAAATTATAAATAAATATAAAAAATAATTACATAATTAATAAAAATAAATAAATTATAACTGATGGTGTAGGAGATCTATCTTCTAAGGAAAAAATAAAAAATTTTCATCCATATATTTTGGCGTTCTATTACTTGGAATTCAAATACATTATGTTTCACATTGAGTCTTTGGTAGAATAAAAGAAAATTGAACATTGATAATTAAACATTTAGGTTATTTAACAGTTCATAATTGAAAAAAATTATACATATTATATTTTCATGACAAAAGATATAAGAGTCATGGAGCAATATAAGAAATGAAGATCATATATGAGGAAACCAATATTATTAATGAATTATATGATTTATTTTTATTTTTATTTTTATTTAGAAAAAACACTTGGTAATTGACAATTTATATCGATTTTTTTATAACATGAATTCATTACCATCATTGATTTTATTATTTATATTATTATTCAAAGTCCAATAAATCCATCTGATGTAGAAATAATTATTACATGGGAATAAATATGTTAAAGGGGATAAATTAAGGGGTTTCATTAAAAATAGTCTAATTTAATGAATAACTAAAAAGAAGAAACCTATCAAGGGATAGTCTCATTTAATTTATTATTACGTGTCATTTTTCAAACATTCATTATGATGAATCTTATGTAATAAATTCAATATGCCCACGAAACATGGTTTCCAATAGGGATGGTTTTTAGATTTTGTTTGGTGGGGGAATACAGGTATACAACACATCTATTTTTTTCCATTTTAGTTATCCACAAAGATATCCACAAATTCAATATACTACCTAGAAAGTTGTAAAACATAGAATTTTTCATTTCCACCAATGGATATGATATAAATAGATAAATTTGAATGTAAAATTTCTATTCCAATATTGATTTCTCAAAAAATAATTATGGAAATGATTTTAACTCATAACTTTAATTATTTAAATATTTAATTTATTTCAACCATTAATTATGTTCATGACAAGAATTTATTGACTGATATTTTTAATTCCAATTATTGATGTCTTCCAAACCCATTTGTATTAGTTTCCTTATCAAAAAAATACTTTATTTAGAGAAAATGAGATGTGTTTCACTTATATGAAATGATTTTTTTCTTATTAAAGCTTGATGATTTTGATCAACAAAAAAATGATTCAAAAAATGATTGATATTATTTTATCCCATTTAAATGTTATACTTACATTAAATTTTATCCTTGGTGAAACATGTATAATCCTCTAAATTCCATAATATTAACCTACTATAAAATCCATTTTAACCTTCCTACCATATATATTTGAGTATACATTAATGAAAAAAATTTGTGATTAAATGGAGAGTATGGTATTGTTGTGGAGATGTTGAATTTTTTTTTTCTGGAATGAGAAATGAGGTTTCATTCTGATGAGTTATTAAAGAATATTCTTTACACTAATCATAATGCATTAATGTATCCCCTAAATAACAATAATAATTTTAAAAAATGGTTGTGTCATTAGAGCGTAAAAAATAACAATTTTCTAACTAGGATATTGTTCATTTTGTGTTTGGTGGTAGATGTGATACCATACTAAATACAAATTTTTAAAAATAAAAAATTTAAAAAATGTATAAAGAATGAAGATATTTCTTATTTATTAGATGGGTTTTCAATCATTTCATCGAGTTTACGGAGTGAGATATTTTATTTTTAATTAAGATAAAATAGGAATTAATTCTGTAGATCCTTACATCGAATGAAGTTTTATTAATTTTATAATTATTACCTTATTTTAAGAATATGAATTATATTTTTTTACATCAATAACTACCCACCATTAGAATTAGGGATATTATAACCATAATTAAATATCACCTATCAATTTTTGGGATAAATAAATTTTGTGATTTATAGACCATGTAATTTTAGTGATAGGGTAAATAATTCTGAGACTATGAATAACATAATATTTAATGTAAATGAATTATGAGTGAAATGAATTCTGATTTGTTATATCATTTTTTTCCAGGGTATTTAAAAAAATGTATAACTATGTGTTCTAATGTTAGATAAAATTCTTAAATTATAAATTATTAATGAATTATGATTTTTGAAAATGATTTTTTTCACATTTATATTTTTAAAATAGTTAGTTATATTTTTTTTTAATATTTATTTATTTAAAATTTCACCTTCTAATGTATAGACCATTTTTGAGTATAATTTCAAGTGTTTTATAAATGAAGATAAAATTATATAGTATGGGTTTGATTGATCACACCAATTTATATATAAAATTTCATCAGTAGAATTATTTACTTAATTATAATTTATGTCTATTTATAATTATAAAAATTATATATGGAATAAAATTCTATTAAATTAATTATTTGACTGATTTTCTGGACAATATAAATTTTGGATGATGTTGAAACATTTAAAAAAATGGATAGGACATTTTGGAGAAAGATTTAGCCAGCACTATAATAACCCTCATCCCAAAGGAAATCCATATAGCTAGACTAAAGGTAGGGAGACCAAAATATCGGGGGGGATATGACGGTATGGAACATCCATACATGGGATAAAATAAGGAAAGGTGGGTATGGATTCTAGAAGGATAATAGACACAATGATACATAAGAGGGAAAATCGAGTGGTGGTGTGAGGATAACATCATCAATAATTAGTAGAACATTGTAGTGGTAGGGGACCACCAAAACCCATACATAACAAATGAAGGTTGATTACATGCATTCATTATGTAGTAAAATATAGAACCATATAAAATAAGATATGGGTTATGAAAATTAGTCAATATTCCACATGTAAGGACATGTGATCTTTCTGGACCCATGACCATATAACTCTTCTAGGAGACATCTTTCTTCCTATGATCACTGTCTCGACCCATCAGAAGACTATGCTTGGCCATTGGAATCTTTGTTGATGATAATGGAGAGGTTTAGAAACCATTAGATAATTGAAGGAAGCAAATTCATATACAAGGATTTATGTTGAAGGAAACCTTGAAGCTTTAAAAGGTATTGTTTATCAAGAACTATTTTCCTCCCCTTATGTTATTGGAACTAAGTCTCAAATAAAAATTAATAGAGGATATTCAATCATGATCTCTAATTTATCATGGTTTTTTTAGTTTAAACATTGATATAAAAGGCTCGAATCTAACATGAGGAGATAACAGTATATAGTTTATAGTTGTTTTATAGTAAGAATAATGTTTTTTTATGACCACATAGTATTTATATACTATTTCTTTTGAGTGTTTTAAATTGGATATATCATGATTGTTAATATTATAGGTTGATAATTAATCATCCTTTCCATATACCATAGACTAGATCAAATCCATTTCAAATTATTTCAATTGTGACTATGATTAATTGTGAGAATGTTTTAATGCCACTGGATCTGAGGTTATTCATAAGGGATGAAATTTCAATTCCTTAAGTTACTCCATTGGAATGAAACTTATATCTTAGGAAGGTGGGTTTTGGATTTTAAAGAACAAGTATAATTCTTATTGAATGTACCAACATCATAGAAGAGGCCAATTCTATATTATTATATCATCGAACACCTATTTTTATGGGGAATTCATGGAACTATAGTAGTTTTTTTGAATTAGTTACATGGAAAACATTTCCTTTTAGGAAAAAACAATATAAAAAGAATAAATATCTCCATTGAAAAATGTTTCGACACATTTAAGATAAAAGAAAATAAATGGGTTTTTTTCACAAGGAGGAATTACCCCAAAGAGAAGGTGAGAACATGATTGGTTTGATTTTTTTTATCAAAGTGATTGTGAAGAATATTTTAATAATAAACCATCATATCTATTAAAAACCATGGGTATATATTTCATTTAACTTTTAATTTTGTAAAACAATTAATCCATGTATCTTCTATTTTTACAAATTATGTTTTTTAGTTATATATTTCTCAAAAAAACCATCATTATAGTCTAATTTATTTCCCCATATCATGTTTCGTATTTTCTTATTGAGAAAGAAAAATTATCCATGATTCTATTTACTCATATATGATGGCTCTATTAATTTGGGAGAATGTGTACTTGATAATTTATATTCATATTTAATTATAAATTCATCTCAATTTGTATGTATAGTATTAAGGTTGGTGATTATTTTATCCCCTAATATCCTAATATGAATTATATTTATTAGGATCTGAGACCCAATTTGATAGAGGTGGTGGAGGGAGAAAGAGACAACTCATTACATCAACCCACACACAGATAAACCAAATGTGTTTTGGTTCTCTGGTTTACTTTGACTATCGTTCTGAATGAAATAGGTATTCAATAATATAAGGAGAGGATTTATTACATAATTTAAGGAGTATTTTTACTATTATGTAAATTTTATTCATATATTAACATTAGGGCTTTGAAATTTGGAAAAATCCAACGCTCTAGATCAGTTTCATTCTCTTCTTGATCTCTATCACAGCTATAGTGTAGTTTAGGATTATTTTAATTTTTTTTAAAAGTAGTTTATGTTTAATTAATTTACTATAGATTTTTTTGATTCATATTTTAGTCAAATGATTAAAATGATTTAACATGTAGTTCAATTATTAACATTATTAATTTAGCTTCCTCATTGTATTTATACCAAACATTACACAATTCTATGATTCTGTAGTCACTGTGGGTTAGGTTAAAACATATTCTAAACTATGATATCCATTAAGAATAATGACACTATAGGTACCTATATAATAAATGTTTCCCTTTATTTTTCCTCTATTTAAGTTAACATGCGAGAGAGAAATATAATTTTATTAATAAAAATTGAGCATATTTTTCTCTTCATCAATATTTTTTTTTCATCAATAATTATGTTCTCTAAAATATTTTATATAATTTTTTACTAATAATCAATGATTTCATTAATTAATTTTTCTATTTTTTCAAATTTATAATAAATTATTTAAAATGAGACTTCATATCATTTAATGAATGATTTCAATGTCACTAATGGTCTTATCAAAATCATTGTATTAATTTTTACAACAAGAATGTAATTTAATTTCCTCACAAATACTCAATAAATTTAATATTAAAATTAATGTTATCACATTTATGATAATGGAAATAATTCTCCATAGCATTTTCAAAAAATATAGATTTTAAATAACTTTTTTCAAAAGGAAATGGTATTTTTATCAAGAAATGTTTCAGTTATCATTCAATAGTATTTTCATCTATAAAAACAATATTTTATGTTTCATATGATTAACTGGTGATATATTCCAATATTTTAATTTTTATTCCTTTTCTGTAAGGTTATTCTTTATAATGAATATATCAGGATTAGTCTCAAATGATTGACAATTCGATGAAATGATAAATTGTTTTATGATATTTTTTCATACATATGAATGGATTATGAGTATTTTATTAATGGTTATATTATATTAAACTAATTAATTTTATAAATATTGATGTTTTATGATCTAAAATGTTGTATAAGTGTTCATCCCAAGACCAAAATAGTGGACATTTTGTGTTAACCAATGCCAATAAATGGTACTAGAAGCTAACCTAGAATCAATTTAATGATCTATTTTTATGTATTTTGAGTCTATAAATTGTTTGATTATTGTCTATGGAGGTTAAAAGGAGTATTTTAATGCTTTTTATATTTTAGAGAGGTTCAAATATTTTGATGGATTAGTCAAAATTGTGAAACATCACTGTGAAATTCTAAAAGGGGAGACAATTTTATGTGGGTAGGCCCACGACTGGTGAATGGTTAGGCAAAACATTATTAATTATGAGGAGAAACCTTTCTTTATGATGAAGAGGATATTTCATGGTTGGTGTACAATTTTTAAAACCATTTGATCCAACCGTACAAGGTATAGACCTAATGTAGTATATCACCAAGGTTGGAACACAATTTTACAAATCATTAATCCGAAATATGTCGAAAAAATGTGTCACTCTAAAAAGGGGGTCTATTTCTAATTTTATACCTCATTACTTTCTATTATAATCCTCCCATAACTCAAATTTATTTTTCTCCAATGGCTTGAGTGATTACCACCTTCGATTTGAGAGATATCTAGATGAAAATCAATGTACCTTAAATTCCCAATGTAATTTGTACGTTCATGTTGTTGAAAATTAATTATTGACCCAAAGTTATTTAATCTCTCAGAAACATTAACCTATTATATTTTGGACAGTTATATGTGTTATAAATTGTTTTATGATAGAATTTTATTGGATATTGTGAATTGAATAAGTGTTGTGATCAAATCTTGAAGTTTTTTATTACTATTCTTCAATTTATATGTTTTATAGGTAATATTATTGTCTATCAATATAACTAGATTAATAAATTAAATGTTTATTTTTTAATTAAATGATTTTCTTTAAATTTATGTAAAATATTTGTGTGACTCCAGATTGAAATATATTTTATTGATAGGGAAATTTTGGAATGTTGATTGGTTTTGGAAAATCTATTTTATTATAATATTAAAATGGATTCTTTAAAAATATGATTTTTTGATGAATATAATTTCATTATTATAATTTTTTAAAGAATGAAATGTTTTTATAAAAATGACTTTTCATTATTTTCAAATAAACATTTAAATATGGATTGAGTGGGATAAATAGTGCTCATGACACCACAAAATAACTATTGGATGAAGTATGTATGTGATGATTCACTATCAATTGTAACACCAAGAAAGCGTTTTTGGGTGGGGTTTTGTGTGTTTACATGTAATTGAATATAAAAAATCAAATTGGAAATTTTTTAATGGATATATTTATGCATTCATTGGAAATCTAGTTTATAGATTTGATATTAATTATTTTTATAGATTGAATATATATTATAAAATATAATAACAAGTTTTTTCCTATTGGTATGATCATGGATGTTACTGGGGAAAACCAACTGAGGTTAGACTAAACCCAAGACTAGAAACTATTGGGATTCATTAATGATATCCATAGTGAAATAGGTAAATGCACAGTATCTCTGTTCTTCAGTGGGGCCTCTTAATACAATATATTAGTGTGTGGAGTTTGATCTGGAGTGGGTGGTGTTTTGTAAGTATTTCTCACACTGGTGTTTTGATTTTTGGGTATTTTATTTTTCCTCATGAGAACATTTTTTGGTCTTCACATGAACTATGATATTATTATTGGTATATTTATGATTTGAGTTTTATTTTGTTCTCATGTATCATATAATGGTCATATATGTTATTGTTTTCATGGTTTGGATATTCTATATTTAGAAGGATAATCATCCCCCAATTCTTCTTAAGGTCCATAGAATCTATTTTCAACCTTTATTGTCATGGTGATGTCACCTATATACACGTAACAGCACATCCTCTTCACAAGACAATTGTTAAGGGGAGGGATATTTCAAATGGAATTAGCATGGTTTGTCCAATATATGTTTCTATAAAATGGAAATATTTTATTATAATATAGAATTAACAAATTGAATCTTTTTTTGAAAAATGTTATCACCGTTGATTCGATATTTTTGTAGATAATGGTGTATATTTTTTTAAATCTTAGAGTTGGAAATAGTTTCAGTCTATATCTAAGGATGATAGTATTGAGTATGATTTTTAGAACCTATAATATAGAGCATACAAAGTCTTATCTAACCTCTTTATGTTGAACTTCATGTTACTAGTAGGTTTTCATACATTGGTGTTTTAAGACAATTCAAGAATCTTTTTCACCTAATCATAAATGGTTTAAAAAATTCATGTTTTATTTTATTTATTGGTAATATGAATTTTAAATAGTAGTAAATTATTCATTTTGAGTTAAAAAATTTATGAAGTGAAGAAAAAGTATAAAATACAGAAATGAGAAAATTGTTGTTTCGAAATTCACTGTTGAATTTTTTTAAAAAATAGATCAAATCGTGATAATGATTTAGTTGTGGAATGAGAAGTTGTAATATTTGAGGAGATATTAAATTGAAATTTATGATGCTACAATTGATACTGATAAACACTAAAGAGAGTTTTATTTTGGTTATTGTAAATGACGTTCGATAGAAGTTGTTGTACCCAACACAAAGGGGAAGACAAAATTGTGGTTTCACCTGATCTATAGGATAACATATAATTTGTCCAAAGAATTGTCCCAGATTTCTATTTCATAGATAAGGTTCATTGGAATTTTAAACCATATAAATTAAAACATTCATAATATTTCTAATAGTAACATCCACCCATCAATCGGTGGGATTATGATAAAAAATGTACATAGTTGAATATGATGAATTAATTATTCAATTTCCATAGGAGAACAGTGGTCTTTAATGTGAAGTTTGAAATGTATATATTGGATAAACTAGAATTCAAATGGTGGGAATTAGAATTTATGGGTAAATTAGACTTGGGTATTTAAAGGGAATATTTTGAATAATTTTTTATAGTGAAATTGTATCATTTCACCTTTAATGTTTCTTAAACAACTGAATTATTCTGTTGGGTGAAAAATAAAATCATTGTGAGTGTGTATGTGTACATATTTATATATTTTTCTAACATTCATTACATGTCTCTAAATCTGAATTCCTTAAGGACTTCATTTTTTGGTTAGTACTACAAACATATATTTTCTTAAATACCTCCATTCATTTTGTAATGTATTATACTTAGATTATCAATAGAGACACCATAGAAGAAAGGGATTTCTCAGTAAATACATTCAAAGAGAAAATGTATATTTCTATTAGAATATGTGTCAATTCTAATTATGGGATTAAATGGAATTGGAAAACATATTCTAGAGTGGTGGGAAACATTTTATTTAGACAACAAGAATAATAAATCTTCATCCTTTACCTATTATTACGTCATGATATTTTTAGTTTGGTTCACTAGAACACATAAAACGATATTATATGACACCACCTACATCATTTCATAATGGTAAAAAGATGGGGAAGCAATACGTTTTTTCCACAATTCTTTATGGTTAGGTTCTTGATACACATCTCTTACTTCTCTATCATCATATGCTTTGATGCCATGATTGCAGCAAAATAAATCTTACCATCCAAATAGAGTGATCCCAGGTGATTTTAGGTACATTATGACTCTTAAACAACTGTAATATCAAATATGTATAAATTAGGAAAATTCAATGAGTTGACAATTGTATAGAGCTATGAAAATGGTCAGGGATGGTCAATATAGTTTTTTGAAATTGATATATATGATTTGATTTTATTATACCATTATAAACTCATTGTATGATACATGAACATACCAATTATTTATTTCTTCTTGGGTTGTTCATAATGTGGGTCGACATGTTGATATAATTCCTTCAATTTTTAAACTGAAACTCCTCTTCAAAAAGGATATCTTTGAGACCTTATACGTAAATATTTTTCCTTAATAATCATTGGGGATATGTTTCTTTTTTATCTCTCTATGCATGGGATGAATGTCCATGAAATGATTTTTTATGGAGTGTTTGAAATAGTTCAATTCCCACATAGGATATTATGAAGTAATGGATCATATCACATCATTAAATTTCATTGAGAATCATATTAAATAATATTGAGGAGTAATGTTTAGTAAAATAATACTTTTATAATTTGGGGTTGGAATAATATTTTTCAGTTTGCAGTTTCTTACCTTGGAATCTATAGATGATATTGGGAAATTAGATTTTTCAAATTAATATTAATCATTTTCCAAGAATTTCCCTGAACAATTATCAGGGTTTCCACCAAAAATATATATTTAGAATATGATTGATCTCCTTCCAAGTACAAGTCCTATATCACTTCTATCTTATTAGATGAAACCAAAAAAATTGTGGAAATTGATGTCCAATTGGAATAGTTGGAAAATAAAGGGTTCATTAAACCTTGTACATCTTCATAGGAAGCACCAATTCTATTTTATAATATGGTAGATGAAACTATTATACCTTCATTAAATAATTTTGGGTTTAATCATGTTACAATAAATAATCAGTATCCTCTTACATGCATTCAAGATATTCATAATCAATTTTGGGGATCTTAGTGGTCCTCTAAATTTAACATATGTTTGTGATATCACCAATTGTCAGTTTTGAACTAGGTTATTCTTAAAATAGAAATCCAAAGTAGATATTGAAATTATTAATTTATTATTATCCCTTTTTTAATAAATACGCCAACCAATACTATGGAATTTATGAATCGTATTGTTTAGAGATATATAGATTCTTTTGTGGTGGTGTCTATTCATTACATACTGGTTTATTCTATAAAAAAGTTGAAAATTAGAATAACATTAAAATAGTGATGTGTATCATGTAAAGAAATACCATGTTTTATCTTTTATTAATGTGTGATTTTTGGATTGTAGAGATACATTTCTTTTGACATTATATTCATGAAATTGAAATTTCTATAGATATTTAATATATAGAAGTTTTTCTATAATTTAATCCATTAAACACTGACTTTATAAACATAGTTTCCTTGGATTTGTATGATATTATACATATTTTATTGTTTTTTTAATTTTTGGCATCACTGCTGATAGCTTTTAGAAGAAAGGAGTTTCTTTACAATAGAAAAAAAAGT
The DNA here is from genome assembly GCA_963277665.1 of Viscum album. Taxonomy (NCBI): domain Eukaryota; kingdom Viridiplantae; phylum Streptophyta; class Magnoliopsida; order Santalales; family Viscaceae; genus Viscum; species Viscum album. The sequence continues at coordinate 186,876,720 of OY728136.1, read as the reverse complement.
CTTAAATACTATATCCAAATTAATGTTTGACTTACATCGTCACCTATCAAAACATTTCTAATGTATGGAATGGGCTATATTGTCTAATTTTATGTATCAAGTTCTAGATTAGGATGGGTTCTCATGTTGGGAGATCATGTTATTACTTATAGTGCATGAAAATAATGGCTTCATGATAATCACTACATAACACATGATTTATAATTATTTATTTAATATAATCATGGAAAATAATGAATTATTTCCTATTTTGTGAGAAATTCATAATGAATATGATTTTAAGTTTTTCAAAAAAAATTACATCATTATGATATTTGAAATTTAAGTAAGAATATATGGATATAATATGTAAAGTTTTTTGAATTGGACATAATATGTTAACTGGGTTGGGGGAACACTATGGAAGATGCACTGATCAAAATTTTATATGGTTTGTTTTCTAAATAAGATTCAATAAAATGAAAAATAATATCTGTTATATAATATATTCAGCTAGATCTATTTGAACTAGGAAATATTGATGTTTTCATTCCATTTTTATTTATCAATAATTTTTTTATGAATTCCAGAAAGGATTAGACATTAAATAATGATTTTCTTATTGTGAGGCCAAATCTCTATATCAAGGGGACTATGGAGGGATGTATATTGGATGGTTATTCAATGTGGAGACATAATGATTAGATGGTCATACCATTTTATTGTTTGGAATAACTTTTTCAGGGATACCGTAATTGGATATTTGTTGTTCACCCTAGTATTACAAAATAGTTTAAGGTATTTAATGCATGATTCAGATGAATAATCATAAAAAATTATTGATGCAGATTATGTCTCATATTTCATCAACTTTCAATAGGTAAATTAATAGAATCAATGACAAGTAGGTATATTACACTCTTTTAACGATTCCCATATTGAAATCTGAATAGATAGCCATGAATTTTATAACAGTTCTAACAAGGATAGTTCATAAACATGATTCCATAAGGTAGATTGTGGATTTACTAAGGAATTAATTTCACATTATAACTATTTTAGAAATTAATTAATTTGAATAATTGTTACCAAGATACATTTATGTAATTAATTACGTTCATGGTGTTCAGTCTTGATTGTATTGTACAAAGAGCCCATGTTTTTGTCTTGTCTTTTTTAAATCCTATAAACAAGTTGTTGGAACAATGTTGTCTATGAGTATGTCTTAGAATTCCCAAATAGATGGACATTCTAAAAATAAAATATTATTATTTGAGGAAATAGTTGGGGATTGTGTGATGTATTTCATTGGATTAATAGACGATAATTTCATATTCAGGAGTTCTTGTATGATAACAATTATTATCCCTCAATATATATGCATTAATTTTATGAATTCTATAAAATTCGTTACCATACTCAACTATTTTTTGTGAAATCATGTAATAATTCATTAATTATGCCAATCCTTGTGATATAGATAATATGGATGATTCAGTTGTTTAGAAAGATGATAGAGACAACTCATAGTGATCATAAATATTTTTTGTATTATCATCGATGGCTATTTTCATTCGATCATTTTTTATTGAGAATATATTGGAGTCCTAGGAAACATTTTTTGGTAATATTATCCAGAAATATTATCAATTCATTATCCTCATTGAGATACTTTTGTGATTTTATGTGGTAGAATATCAGTTTAATTTTTATCCAAGGAAATTTTAGGGGAATAATTTTTTTATATATCTCATTTGAATTTGTACCGAATAGATCTTGAATAAGTGATTCAATGGGATCGTGGTGATCTAGAGCTAGATGCTAATCTAATTCATGTTAGAGTATGAATTTTTGATACATAAGAGAATAACATTCATGGTAAAAGAAAATCATTATTACAGGTTTGGTGTCATTATAATTAGATTCATGAATAAACATTAGGTCATGTTAAAGAAATTGTGGTGTAAAGTCCTAAACTATGTTAGACCAATGTGGGTTTTCTACATTCTAATGATGTAAATTCCAAGGTAGGGGATAATTTGGGACCCCCAATTTCATTTATATAATAGTTTATTCAGGTATTGTTTTTGTGTTTAATGTTTTTGTGATGTTTTAGAGCTATTGGGTTTTGGGAATGTTCTAGAAGAAATTATAGAGGAGCATGGTTTGTTATCATCTAGTGTAAATAGTACCTCATCACCAAAAATTCATTCAAAGGAAGATAGAGGGAACATGGAAGGGGAACATTTGGGGAATGGATTTGGATATACATTATGACACCCATGAGAAACCATGCATTATGAAATAGAGGTAAATTCATAGTTTCTTCATGGTTTGTATGATCATGTTATCCAACCATGAATGGTATGGACTTAAGATAGTAGCATCACGTGATTGGACCATGGATTTCCAAACTATGGTACCTAACCATGCCGTTTATAGGTGTAACTCTATAAAAATAGATATAATAGTAAGTCTAAACATAATAACTCATTTTCCCCTAATCATCCCATAACTCGAAGTTATTTTCCTCCAAATCATTGTAGACGATCCCCTTTGATTCGAGAGTTATTAGTTTTTAATGAATGTGCATCAGAGTACATGATTCATTAGAAAGTTGCAATTACTACTCGGTCTTCTTAGATGCATGGATCTTATATCACTCTGAACCATAGATCTACTACCTTAAAAATTGATCTATATGTTTTCAATGGTATTATGATGATTTTTTTGGATATAGTGAAGGGAACATGGGTTTTTATTGGATCTATAAATTTAATTATGTAAGTCTTTATCTTTGCAAATGTTTGGGAGGTTGGGTAATTATCTCTCGATTCCACATGAGTTTGAACATGAGGGATTAGTTTTTAATTAAATTATATTCTAGATATTATTCTCAAAGAATTTTTTTATTGTTAATTGAAATCTTATTTTTTAGTTGTCATGGAAATTGTGGAATGTTGATTGGTTTTAGAAAGCCCATTTATTTTTTCTTTTAAATATGAAATTTTAAAAACATATTAGTTTTAATGTATTTAATGTATTTTTTAATTGATTTAAGGAATGAAATATTTTTATTATCATTACATGTAATGATGTTGTCTTTCAATGTTCGGTGTGAGTCAATTGGGATTGATAATGGTCACGATTTACCACTATTGATGTTGAATGGAGTACATATGTGAATTCTCCCCATAAAATGGTCACTTTAAGCTTAATTGTGTGTTTGTGTGGACATGTAAAATAATTATCCAAATCAAATGACAAGTTATTTGAATTATTTTATGGTTTTTTCCCTGGAAGAAATATTTATCTATATAATATGATATGTTTTTACTTCTAGAATCCATTTCATACGTTCATATAATTTTTTTCCTTGTTTTTTTGGGATGTCATTAGAAAAATCCTCATATGTTTAGACCCATTCCATAGTATGAAACTTTTATTTGTTTACCAACTTAATCTATCAACACACATGTAATGTTCGGGTATCATTGTTATGTACTTAATCTCCGTGTAACACTGGAATGAGATGTGGAGTCATAGAACAGATAAGGTGGGTTCTTACAGGTTATTATCACATTAGAGTTTTTAGTTTTGTGGAATATTGGTCATTTGGAGTAAGTATTTTTTCCTCTTATACTCTGACATGTTTTGTTGGTTTGGTTATCTTTTGATCTATATTATGATCACATGCATCATATAGGGGATTTCTTCTTTTTTAGGGGTTTGGATGTCTTATCATTTAAGGGAAAATCATCCCTCAAATTTATTTGAGGCCATTGAAATTTATTTCTAGCCTTTATTGTTGTTGTAGTGTGACCTAAGGACTAAAAACACCACAACATCTTCCCAAGACCATAGGTGAGGTGGATAATGTTATAATACAAGAGAGGTTATCCCAGGCCAATATAGGTACACAAGTGGTTTGACCATCCATAACATGTGATGAATGTCTTCGAGGGTAACCTTGACATAAAAATTCAGTGATTAATGTTATTCCACATAATTCTTCCTTAATATATGCCATGATGTTATGAAAATTTTATACTCTCTTGGATCATATTATTCAAATATTTAAAATTCATGTCTTTTTAACTAAAAAATTATTATATGAATCATGATAATGATCTAATAATTTATAGGTATTGTTTTCGAATGTTGTTTTCTTTTTCTCATACCATAATTACCATTCAATGACTAATTAATCATTTATATCTCTATTTATTAACATTATTAAGACTATATGATAAAACTTTATTATGTATCATTTCAATTGTGATATAATGAATGGTTTCATGTGTGATAATTTAATAACATGTCACTATTTTGAAGAACTATGTTGGAGATAATGTTAATATTTTACGAACAAGTTATTTATATATCTTTTATAGAGTCCTGAGCTTTTGTGTTTGGAAATTCGAGTAAAAATTGGAATAATTGTTCTTGGGTGCTCACAAGGGGTAAAATGGTTATTTTTACTATATCAGATTGTCTTAGATAATTTTTTCTACCCACTTCATTGGTCTCAGAATTGGGTGTTTACCCAAGGACATGGGTTTTGTGGAATTCCAATATGTTGTAGTTTTGGCCAAACATTCAATGTTTAATTAATTAAATATTACATTTGTCAGGCGGTTTTGGGTGGCTGTATCTCTCAAACGGAGTGTCAGATTGATATTCTGACTTCGTATTTCACTATAGAATGGGAGGAATTACCAAATTGAGATATAATCTAACATTGGGTTCTAGGACATGGGATAGGTGTTAAATGGAACATTAATTAATTAATAAAAAATAAAAAATTCTCACCAACCATTTTTGGGTTCATATTCATAGTATAAGTGGGGAGGGAAACCTACTTGCAAGAGACAATAGTACAAGGAGAAGAAGGAGGTGTGATGTCCCCATACTTCTTCCTTGGCATAGATTAGGACTGGATCTAGTTGTGGTAGCTTCTGAGAGCATATTTGGAACCGATGCTTCAGTGTTTACACCATGAGGTATTCCGGTTTTTAGTTTTATATCCCAATACCCTTATATTAGTTTTCAAAGTTTTATTGCCTTATAATGGTTCTTGGAGATCCTATGGGGGTCGATCTGTGCTTGTTTGGAAAAAATTGATTTTGAGGGAGTTGTAGGGTTTCACCATTCAGAATTCCTGAAAATATGGAGTGTGGTTCTATGAGCACACATCATGTGTTTTTCCCTTTTTGAAAAGAAAGATTTTTTATAAGTACATGATGTGTATTCTGGGTACACGCTTTTTGGTGGTACGTGGTTGCGTGTCCAACTGTGTGAAAATTAACATGGAATGATGGTTTTTGGAAGGTACACTTACTGTACATTTGGAAAACACAATGTAGTTTTACACAGAAAGACCCCATGTTTCTCTATCCACGTAAAAGTAAATTTCTAAGAAGAGATATTATAGTACATGTCCTTTACTCTAAATTATATTCCATTTAATTTTTTCTAGCATAGAGGTTTTGGTTATTTTCTGGCCTAGAAGAAAGATTTGGGCATATAAGTAGTCCATTATGAGAGTCGTTCTACATATATTGCAATGATTGGATCCTTTTTCCATATAGTGGTAATCTAGCACGTTTTATAGATAACCTAGTATAGAAGTAGGATTTCCTTGTGGTTTGGATTTAGGATCCTTCAATGGATTTGGTTTTGAGTTAGGAGACCCATGCGAGGGTTGTGAGCTTAGTGTTTGGTATGAATTTAGAATAACATTATGTTTTTATGATGTTTATTGGATGAACCCTAAAGGATCATATTCGGGTAGTATATATCGGATGATCTTTGTTGTCCTTGTGAATCAAGGATAGTTACCAAAGGTTATAGATGTTGAGGTTCAAATCATCCTTTTGAGGATCAAGTTTGATGAAGCCTTTGGTGTAAGGATGAATCCATCAAATTGTGGTTTGGTAGTGTTTCATTGTGGTACTAAGTTGAGTATGAGGTACTCTTTGTGATTTCTTTTGTGGGAAGGATTATAGTTAACTGATCATTGTATGTATTTGATGATAGTTGATAAGCATGTGTGGCATGGGGTAGATTTAGATTCCATGGTGGAATGTCATTGATCAAATAGCAGTTGGATGTCATTGAGGTATGCTTGAGGATGTAACTTGGGTTAATTATTGGCCTGAGAGTTTAGTGATTACTAGGGTTTAGGGATGTTTTATTTTCTTGAGTACTATTTTTGAGGTTCCAAGAAGGGTCACCTCATATTGCTTATGTCCTGAGATGGCCTTGTGTCTGCCCAATTGATAGGAAGAACATCAGTGGGTGTGTGTGTGTCTTGTAGTTTGATTATTGGTGTTCCTTGGGACCCATGATGATGTATGAGCTAATTTGGTTGAGATGATGATGAGTTAGACAAATTTTTATCCATACCTTGTTACTTATTTTATGATTTTGAGATAAGGATTATTCCCAGAGGGTGGTTTGACATAGTTGGGTTGTCATGTTTTTTAACTCGGCTTAACTGTAGTTGTAGTGACGGATGACAGCATTTGAAAGATGATCCATTGGTTTGGTTTTGGATATTTTCGATTGAGATTGCTGGACTATAGATCTGAATCCATTCCATATGATTGTTATGGAAGAGTTTTTTACTAAGGTTCTGGGCACATTGATTTATACAACTGAGTATATTGGATGTGATGACACTTGTATGTGGTTTTGTGCTGAAATGAGGCTCCAGGAAGGTGTACTGTACAGCTTGATTAAGGTTCCATATTGATTATCTAAGAGAAAATGATGATATTTATTGAATTATTGGAGAAGATCTGACATGGTGTTCTGATTCCCGATTGGATTCATGGACTGATGCTCCATGTTTTCCACCTTGTGATTAATGCTTTTGGGAGTTTTGATTCATGGTCCACTACCCAGTGCATGATGGTTATCGGGGGAAGGAATGATGCTCTTGAACCCATGTGTATGGACATGTCATTCCATATCAAGGATTGGATGCTCATAAATGGAATTATTAATCCTGGTTAGATTCATTGATTGATGTTCCATGTTTTCTAAATTGAGATCATATGGTTGGAATGGTCGGACATGGAATATAAGGTTCTCGTGGGACACATGGATTGATGCAACTTATGTGTCAACTAGTGAACTTTGTGAATTATCGTTAATATGTTATAAAGATGCACCAGACATCATTGATTTGATATATATGGTTAATGTGATGGACCAAGGCTTCATACATTATCGTAAAGATACATGAGATAGATGTCAGACTGAATGTCTTGGTTTGGTAGTACTCATGTGTGGTAATAGGGACAAATGTTTTGAGGTTCTAATTATGAGACAATGTTGGATTATGGGATTGTAGAATGGTATGACCTGGATTAGAATCCCTATTGATAAGACCACTAAAGGATGGGTTTCAGGTATTTTCATGTTAGGTGTGGTTGTCATGGGTACAGAGTCACAGGTTGTTTATGATGCATGGTCCTTAACACAAGATCGGAGAGATTCCAATATTTTCTGAAGCAGGTATGTTCGATCGAGGTATTAGACATATAGATTGATGGAGGTTTATTTATCTTTTTCTTTTCTATTTTATATCGGATAGGTTGAGAATATTTCATGAGACTGTACTTATGGAAGCATTTTATAAGTTCATCATTGGGGGTGGCCACCTGATCTTTCGTTCTCAACTCTGTACATTCACCTCCATGTATGTAAAGACCTTCTGTATACTTTTAGGACTAGTACGGATTGCTGCAAGATAGGGTGGTGGACCAGCATTGCATTATTGAGTGGAATGGTTTTGTGGAGTTTACTGGTCATGTTGAAGCTGTTAGTTAGGGTACTGGAGACCGTGTATTCGTTATGGCCTGGTGTTAGTAGTGGGAACTAATTTATTTACTTTTTAGTTTATATTTATATATTTTATTATCCCAGTGGAAAATCATTGAAGTATGTATTACTTGGTTTTTTGGTCCATTACTACATTTCCCCTTTACGACATCACATTTTAGTTTTAGATTATTTATTTTTACGCATTTCAATGATGCGTATGATATTATTTAATTTAATTATTTTTTTCACCCTAAAATGTTGTTGTAGTATTCTCATAGTTTTACATTTATATTTTCATTGTGAGTCAAAATCCTTTGTAATATAAGTTGGTGAAAGGTAGGTCATGTGGAGAAATGGAACGAAGCACTGGTTTAGTGGATACCAGCCCGGGACATTACAATGTTGTATCAGTGGAGATACATTCCTGTTATTTCACTATTTTGGGTGTCATTGATAGGATATATTGGAATGTGTGGAATATTATTGGGTATAATGGGCTGGTGCATTGGGATCACCAATTTCGGTAGGAATTCCCAGTTACCAGGGACTGGGATTTATGTTATGGATTTGTGATGCTATATTTGTATATGATTTTAACCTCAAGAGACAAAAATGTTGTTTGGATTTGCCTATTTATGATTGATTTCATGATCTTCACCCATTGGAAAAAAGGAATGTGAGCGGGTTTTCACTCTTGAAATATGGAGGCAATTGGTATCTCATGTATAATGATCGGCATGTATGATCTCATTGTTATCTGAATGCTACTGTATGATTTTATGTATTTCCTCGGATGGTATGTTCGTTGGATCTATAGTGAGATGCTCGGTAGTGGGGATGATGGGGTGTTTTTGTGTTTGGTTGGTGTAGTCAACTTGGTGGATTATTATGGTTTAGATGTAAGGATGTAGACCCCTTGAAAATGATTCTGCTTGTGGTCGGTAGTATGCCTGAGTCCTCCAAGGAGCGGTCTGATGTTAAGATGCTCAGATATAATGGATGACATATTTGTAGGTAGTTGGTTGGTATAGGAAACCATTATGGAATGGGACTATAGAGAAGTTTTTTTTTTGTATTGTTGATGTCATACAATGTTGATACAGGTTCTTTTGGATGCCTCATGAGTTGTGACCTTCATTGAGTTTCCTTAGACTTAGGTAATAGGACCCGGTGGCTTGATATGAGACTTCATCATCCGGGCTAGGTAAGAGATCCTGGTGACCTTTTTGATCTTACTCCAGAACATGGATTCAAAACCAGTTGACCTTGATGGTGACCCGCAAAGAGAGGTCGACTGATATATGAGTTCCTTCAGTTGTGCATGGCATTGGGATAAAACTGTGATGTTTTGGAATGAATGAAATTTTGATGGTATTCATTAATGACATCTTTGTTTACTTGATGTTTAGTGAGGATAATGCCCTATATCTTGCAATTTCCCATAGTATTATAAGATATCACCAACTATATTCCAGGGTATATTGATTATTCATTGGGATGATAATGTGACTCCTAGTACGTTTTCTTTATAGAGCAGAGTATTTGGAACCGCAGAGTGGGGATCAAACTATAGATGTTCCATGTGGGAGGTCATTGTAATGGAATAGATATCGAGAATTTCCAGGGGTAGTGATCTTGAATACTGGGAATTGTAAATAGTAGTTTTTTTTGTTTCTCTGGTGGGATCAAGGTGTCCATGTCTAGGACATGTTTTGGTTGTGATCAGGGCATGTTCTTAAGAATAGATGCCTGTTATGAGGTGATGATAGGGATGATTCTGTTATGGGGAGTAGTTGATCATGTATATTAGTGTAACCCTAGTGTGGGTAGGGTTGAGGATGCATCACAGATCATGTCGAGTGAGTTTTGGACCCCTAATACTGTGTTTGAAAGGAGACCTCCACGATGGGAAGCATCATGAACTAGAATTTGTAAATTTGGGTTGCGTTATATGGTGTGGAGCACAATGAGCATGACGATACATTTTTAATGGATACGTGGAATATCAAGATGGACAAGTGTAGTTAGGCACTATAATAGTGGTTTAATAATGGTGGAAAGCTATGTCTTGACCTTTGTTGGGTTTTATTCCCTCAGTTCGAAGATACATAAATAAACATGGTTGACATCTTTGTGTAGAATTAAAGATTTTTATATTTTTTATGACTAATGTGGTTACGGATGAGTGATTGGTAGACCAACAAGTATTCTCATATATCAGATTGTTTATGGATTAGATGTTGTAGAGACTTGAGCTTTCTGGATTTTGAAATTAGAGCATAAATTTGAATTTTTGTTTTCTAGAGCTGATGACTGAAAAACTAGTTATTTTACCATAGAATAAGGTCTCCGATAATCTTTCTGACCACTTCGTTGGACCCATAATATGGTGTCTAACATAGAAAATAGTTTGGTGGAATTAAAAAAAGGTGGAGTTTTGAACGAATATTTAGTATTTAAAAAATTAAATATTAAATTAGTCTCGTGGTTTTAGGTGGATGTATCTCTTGAATGGAATGTCAGATTGAGATTCTACCTCTGTAGTTGTCTTCAAAATATGGGGTATATCCTAGGTGACATATAAACTCACTTCGGGTTATGCGACTCAGGACAGTTGTTAAACGGGTGATTAAATAGTTAATTAACTAATTATTTAATTAAAAATAAAATATTCTCTCCCCACGTATTGGGGTTCCTACACACAATTGGAGAGGGGAGGGATCCTCACACCCATGCAATAGATATACAAATAGGAGGAGGAGGGACGATTCCACTAGAAATTTTATGGGGAGTAGATCAGGATTAGTTGAGGTGTAGCAGCTTTCAAGTGTAGATTGGGACCCGAAGCATCGATGTTTACACCATGGGGGAGGTCGGATTTGAGTTTTATTCCCATATCACCATATATTAGGTTTTTTAGTTTTATTTCATTATAATTGCTGGTGGATTCCCCTGGGGGGTCTATCTATGCTTGTCTGGGGGAAAATACTAATTTTAGGGGAGTTGTAGGGATTGCCTATTTAGAAATCTCAAAAACATGGAATGTGGTTCTATGAACACACAAAATATTTTCTTATAATTCCGGGAATATATAATTTTCAATAGTAAATTCCTTTTAATCTGGGTGCACGTCGTGTGGTGGTACATGGTCATGTGAAAAAGGACATGGAATGGTGGTTTTTTTGAAAGTACACACTGTTTACATGGGTTACACACTATGTAGTTTCACACAGGAAGACCCCATATTCCACTTTCTATGTAAAAGTACATCGCTAGGAGAAGATATTAGAGTATACAAGATATAATCTTATGTATACACCATGTGATTTTTCTATCATAGAGGATTTGGGTATTTTGTTCCCTGGAACTCAGTTTTTGTCATTGAGTAGTGAATTATGAGTGTTTTTTTTCATATATATCACAAAAGATAGATCCTTATTCTTTATAGAGGTCATATAAAATGATTTCAAGAAATTATAAAATAGAAGTATCATTTTCTTGACGAATTTATATATGGTCTTTTAAGGGGATGGTTTTTCAGTTGGGAGACACAAGTGAGTGATCTGAACTTAGTGTTTGATATGACATGAGCAAAAAAATGTGTTCTTCATGAGGTTTCATGGATGACACCCAGATGATTGGATTTTGGAAGTATCTATGTGATGATCATGGTTGTAATTATGAATAAGGACTAGTGACTTGAGGTTAGTTAATTTGAGGATTAGATCATACATTTAAGGATAGGGTGGATGAATCCTTTGGATCTAGGTTGTAATCATAGGATTATGGTTATGGTAATGTCAAATTGTGGTACTGAGCTGAGTCTTAGGTACTCCTGATTATTCCCAAGGAGGGACGGGTTTTTGTTAAGTGGTAATTTTATTACATGGTTGATGGTTGAGAATTTCTATATGGAATGTGGTCGATTTTATATGACTTAGTGTCTTTCCATGGATCAATGATCATTTGGAGGCCATTGAGGGCTGCTCGAGAATGTTTCATGGGTTATGGATTTTGATGAGAGTTTGGTGTTCACCATGACTTAGGGGTGATGTCATATTTGGAGTACTAGTTATGAGTATCCCAAAAGGGGTTCATTATCTTGTGTGTTGACGCAGAGGGATATGTGTTGGCCCGATTGGTAGGAATACCCTGAGCGGGTGTGTGTGCCTTGTAGTTAGATTTTGGGAGTTCTCTGAGACCCTGATTAATGTATAAGAATATGGGGTTGAAATATTGATGAAAGAGAAAGATGTTTATCCATCCCTTTTTATATAGTTTTTTTGTTATGTCATGGATTAATCCCATTATGTGGTTTGATATTGTTGGGTTTCCATGTTTTAGAATCCGACTTGCTAGTACTGATAGTGATGGTTGATATAGATGGAAAGATGGTCCATGGGTATGGTTTTGGATACCTGTGATTGAAATTTTTGGACTAAGGATATTTATCAATACAAGTATATGGTTATATATGATTATTTTAATAATGTTCCAGGAACATTTATTTATACGGTCATGTATAGAGGATATGATGATGCATGTATGTGTTTTGGTGCTAGACTGAGGCTCCAGAAAGGTGTAGTTTATAGCCTGGTTTAGGTTCCAAAATGATACTCTAGGAACCACTGATGTTATTTATTGAATTATTGGGGAATGTTGTACATGTATTTTGAGTCCTTTTTATATTCATGGAATGATGCTTCATATTTGGTGACATGTGATTAATGGTTTTGGGAGTTTAGACAGATACTCCACTCCCCAGATCACCGTTGTTATTAGGGGAGGGAATAATTCTCCTAAACCCAGGCATATGGACATAGAGTTCTATATAGTGGTTTGGATGGATAGGCAAGGTATTTTATGTCCGAGTTGGATTCATAGATTGGTGTTTCGTGTTTTTCGACATGCTGCCTAGTGTTTGGGATGGCCAGACAGGATGTACTAGATCTCAGTTGGACACTGAGACTAACTCTCGTTTTGTGTTGACCACTGACCTATGTGAATTATTTTAATGATACCAGAATGATTCTCCATGCATCATTGATTACATATATATGTTTTATGTGATGGACTAATGCTTCATACACTATAGTTACAATACGTGAGATTGATGTTAGACTGAAGGTTTGTGTTTGGTAGTACACCTGTGTGGCAATGGAGATAGATGTGTTGAGGTTCCAATTATGATACAATGTTGGGATATGTGTTAATTTTATGGGATGGCCTATTATAATTCTAATTGATAATACTTATGAGGACTGGGTTTCTAGATTTTTCAGGTTAGTTATGGCTTCCTTGGGTATAGAGCAACATGTTGTTTGGGATGCATGGTCTTTAAGATGAGCTCAATGATATTTCATCATTGGATGAAGTATGTATGGTTGATAATGGTATTGGACATACATATTGAAGGTTGTTTATTTATTTCATTTACAATTATATATCGGCTAGGATGATCATATTTCATGAGCATGCACTTATGGAATATTATAAAAAATTATTATTCTATAACAAGAATAATTTCTTGTAGATTTTAACCAATTTATGTAATTTTGTGATATGTCCTAAAATTCCTAAAACCAAATAAGAATGAAATTATTAGCTAATCTATTTTGATATCATCCTTGTATGTTATCCTCTAAAAAAAATGTTTCTTATAGTTCATCCAATTAGGTTACCATCATCATCCCCCTAAATTGAGTACCCTATGAGAGGGAATATAAAATTCCCTCTACTCTAACTCCTCATTTAAAATCAAATTTTCAAGGACCTAAAATAGAAAGTCAGTCATTACTCAAATTTTTTTCAATAATATCAATATTTAATCTCATATTTTTGAAAGTGATCATAATTGAACAACACCCAAACATAATACACAATTGAAACCAACAGTTATTCATGTAGACATTAGATCATGATGAAATAATTCTCATGGTCCACTAATGTCCTTCCTTCTAATGGGATAATCCTAAATAATTATTTCATCATAAATTCATTTTTATAGTCATTGGTTTCAAATATATATTAACCAAAACATTCATCACTCTAGTTGATTATTTATTCTATTTAATATTGAATGATATATCCCATTAATGATACATTATTATCATGGTGAGATCAATCATATATAAAAACTATTATTCATATTTTTTAATATTCCTTGGAAATTTTCTATATGATTGATCATCAAGATATCTTTTTAATAGAGGACATTCGAACCAATTCATCTAGAATCCAAATTCCATCCCATAAAACATGAAAATATAGACCATTCATTAATCTAATTCCATTATACAAATATATAGTCATGTGAAACTTAAAAAAATTAATTTATTACACTTGTTTGGGGTAGTGAACAAGAATATCCCTAAAAAAATATTGCAGAACATCATTTAAAATTCCCTATATCCAAAAGACATCATAACCCCTTGATTTTATTTTTTTGAACTATAAAAAATAAAACCTAATAAACACACTAAATAAATGCTTTTATCCTTATTATATATGAGAAAATAGAAACAAAGACGCACATTAATTTCATACTATATCAAAAATTCATACAACCCCAGTAGAAATCATCAATAACTATTATAAATAAATGTTGAAAAGATTATAAGAAACATAATTCAATCACTACTCCCCTCATATAATGTCTATTTATAAATACATATTATTTACTATAATAAATATTTTAATCAACATTAAATATACTCCCACCACATATTTTTGAAGGTCTTCTCTGGGTAAACTGCTTCCACAACCTTTTCATATTTTGTATCGTCCTTCCTATGACTGAGGAAACATCTGATAGATAAATATATAATAATATTGAACAATTAATACTAGGGAACATGTGTGATCAACTTGTATAATAACCATACTTCATATAAAAAAATATAATTTTAGATTAATATCCAATATTTAAAATCCATCCACTTAGATAAAACATTATAAAAAAGGATCCATCTAGAAAAACCCATCTAAAAAATGAAAATAAATAAAAAATCCTAATAGGGTACATATATTCAGTCAAAATATATAGAAAAATGGGCTATATGAACTTGTGTATTTTACATTCTATATGGAATATACTTATTCATAATGTATTTTTTTTCTTGATGTAATATAGTAAGGGCCTCAACCATCACCTATTTATCACTAATGTTAAATAATTTTTAATGTTTGAGGGTATTTTCTCAAAAACAAGTGAGGTGAGGGGGGTCATAGAATTTCATATTAGCTACATCATCAGAATGATCTATATGAACATTTTTTGTTTTTTTATATAGAGTTCATATTTTATTGATGTTCACTATGTTACCTCAGGAAATACCATCCAAGGATTCAACTCCATTATCAAATGAATAGCCCCCATTATGTTTATTTATTATAAATCCAACTAATAGTGAATAATCCATATATCTAAAAGGAATCACAATAATTGATCTTGGTGTTACAACAATTAAAATGCATAATGTTTTTCATAGTTGGGAAAAATTATAGGTGCTCAATCACAATTTCTTATATGAGTAATGATGGATCATCCCATAGAGTGTCCACAATTTATCATGGAACAACGATGTCTAAATGGTTTTGGTCTCTATCTTTTTATATACTGTTTAGAATCTCCTATGATGGTGGGATAATCATATAGTGGTATACCTCTATCAAGGCTCCTAGTGGTTTTATTTTTTATATATAAATTTAATCACCCCACCTCCATAAAATAATTGATGCTTATGTTTCTTAATTATACGGATAATATTTCATAGTATATCAAAATGGTGATGATAGATATATTCCCCTGTGAGTCATCTATATCAAGATACTTATACATAAAACTATGTAATCAAGAATTTATCATTCCACATAATTGGATTTTATAATTACTTCAATGGCATACCAATGAATCATTGTAAAAACTGCACACTACATAACCAACTCATTTGTGGACAAAAACATCCATTAAAAAAATATTTTTTAGGCGAAGATAAGTTAAAACATAATCATATTTGTGTGGGTAAATATGAAATAGTTATTGAGGATATCATTATATATATAAATTAAACTTGTGTAAAATTATTTCTATGTGTATTAGTGTAACATATCTTATCATGTTTAGTCATATGAATTAAATATGAGTTGGTCAATCAACACAACACTGAATAGTGTGTATAATAGATGTTGTTTAATATATCAATCATGAACTGACTATTTTTATACAAGTTATTCATGTTTTATTCACAAATTGTTTTTAAAATTCATTTCTCTTGGTGGACACATATGTGAATTGGAATCTGATATAACAAGAAAATTCATTCCACCCACTTCGAAGAAGAATCAATAAGATGATCCATACATAAAAAAATATCATGATTATGTCGAGAAGATATCCCATTTTCATATAGGTTGATAATGATATCTTTATCAATTACATGCCTATGCACACCAAGGATCGCCAATTCACAAAAAATTACTTAGTTTAGTGATGTGTTAAAGAACCCACCTATGGGGGTATTCCATGGATTTGTTAATTTAATGATGAGTGTCGTGAGAAATAATTAAAACCCATTTAAGGGCATTATTTACACAATAAGGCCTTGGGAAAACCACAATAAATTTAATGGCATTTATCTATAAGAATATATATTTTAACTTGATTTAATTATAATATCTTATTTCCACAATAGAGAGTAAAATAAAATATTTTTTCCATTTACTATTTTTATTTTATCATGGATGGAATCAATGTATGATCATAGGTCATGAACCTAACCAATGTGCCCATAATAGTTCTCCCTCATACCTTAGAATTTGGCATATTCAACTATATCCACCAACCCAATCGACTATTCCAATTATTTCATACCTCAACCATATCTACCCATTTGAATCACATGTTCATATTAGTATCCATGACCTATATCACATGAATCATGGTATAAAAATTTCATTAATAATATGTCCCATATAGTCTTCAATTTCAGTATTTGGAGAAGATGAAGGGTCACCATGATCACCCATCACCCAAGTCTCAATATCCCTATTAGGAATTATTATACACTATAACCTAAGTCAATTAACCAATTAATGGAGTAATCATGTATCACAAAGTATCCAAATTATAAAATACCTTTAATTAAGTAAAATAATCCATTTTTCAAGAAACTATATATTAGAAAATTTATTTAATGTCATACTAGGGAACCATCATTTTAAAAAAAATCATAGGTGTCCTCTAATCACACAAATTTTATCTCACCCAATGGAAACCCTTTACCCCATTAAGATATTTTCACTCATATACTCATCCTTGAATTCTATAACACATAAAAAATTTCACATTATTTTATTTGGATAAATATAACCATTTATTCTCCTTCTTCCTAGAATCTATGACTCATTTTCTAAACCCCAATGTTAGCTAAGCTGATTCATCTGTCTGAACATCCATTGATCAAGAAAAATTAATTGTGTAAGGAATAATTATATGAAGTAGAGAATTGATTCCATCATACTTTTATGTGAGACAATTTATTATATTATCCCATATTTTTTAAACCCTATGAAATTTACTATCATTAATTATGGTGAAGAAAGTAATCAACCTAAGTCTTCAATATAGATTGTCCTTCACATGGGGGAACAAACCTATATTTCTCCCATTATTGGGTTCCATTATCACTCTATCTCAATTGGTAGAGATCCCTTTAGTTGGGAATTAAACCTAGGATACTAGTATTAAGGTCATCCTCTAAACCACACGATATATAGGACAAGTCCATACACATTAGTGTGTATACCATTAAATAATATATTTCCTTTATAAATGATTTCTCCTAATTTTCCTCTTACTTTATAGTATCCTAAGGGGATATTCCATGATTGATCCAAAAGGAAATTTGTGTACTAATCATAGGTACATAAATGATGTCATTTTACTCTCATGAACTGCAATATGGTTAACCAATGTTGTTGAGTCAATAAGGTCTCCTTATGAATTTTCCTTTCCTTAATAATTGGGGATATTGTTGAGTTAATAAGGTTTACTTATGACTTTACCATTCCTTTTGTTTTGAAAATCACAAACACCTTATCTTAAGGCATGTTTCATTTTACCCTATGTTTTACTTTCATCATGAAAATTTTCCATCCCCAAAGAAATTTATCCTTACCAAGTTTTTCATTGTTCATTTAAACACTATGTATTAAATTAGGTTTCATATCTAAAAATTTAGGAATCCTATATTACATATATATGAAGCATTCTATTTTCAATATCTGAATTCAGATTCCCAACTCTCGGAATTATGACTTCGGACTCTTATGAGTTCAGACTATGAGTTCTCTGAATCCAGATTCCGAGTTATCTGAATTTAGACATCGAAATATTATGAATTCTGACTCAATGTTCTCTGAATTTAGACTTTGATCTCTTAGAAGTTCAGATTATGAATTATCTGAATCCGGATTCTGAATTCTCTGAGTTCAGACTCTGAATTCTCTGAGTTCAGACTCTAAACACATATGAGTTCTGACTCTGAGTTCTCTGAATTCAGACTCTGAATACTAAATAATTCAGTCTTCGAATTATACTGAATTCATACTCCAAATTTCCATGAAATTCAGACTCCAAAATTCTATAGAATTCAGTTTTTGAATTCCTTGGAAAAAAGAATCCTAATATCCTTGTATTATAGATACCGAATGTATTTTTGGTTAGACTGCGAACTATTTTTCCTTACACTCTAAAAAATTATTTTGGTTATGTAATTATATTTTTTCATACACATGTTTTTGTTATTAAACGATTTTAGTCATTCAGTTACTAACTAACCGTTGTTCGATTGACACATATACATGTCTCTCCAAAATTCAAAGAAAAAAATAACTGTTGGAGGAGGGAGCTGAATGTTGGAACTGTTCCTATAAATTAGAGCTCACTTGAATAATCTCACAACTAGTCTATGAATCAATAAATTACAATCTATTGAATTTACTTCTAGAAAGAGACTTTCATTCTTAGTGTGTATATAAATTCTTGTTCAGAATTTCTTCGTGCGACTCTGAATGTTGCTGAGTACATTCGAGGGCTTCCGAGGATAGGAAGATAGAGTTAACGATTACCTTAATTTTCGAGGACTTCCTTACTGAGTAAGAGAGAGGTGATGACTACCTTGATGTTAAGGGATTGCAGAGATAGTAAGACCAACTCTGATCTTCATATCGAGGGCTTACCCCGGTGTGGGTAAGATTGACTTTCTTGAAAGTATAAATCAAGGGACCTTTATCCAAGGTTGTTGGATACCCTTCTCTTTGGGTTAATAGATTTACTAATTTTTACTTGTTTGTTTCATGTTTTCTGTAGCATTTTTATTTTTGAGGAAAGTATAACTATCTTATACTTCCTTATACATGTATACAATGATTTAGTGAGATTCTATACGCATTAATGTAGAATCTCTATATTTGTAAACTTTTCTGAGGTTTCATTTCCGGAACCATCTTTCTGGATTCACTTTCTTGAAATCATATTTCCGAAATCAAGAAAGTGAGTAGAACTAGAGGTTTTGTGAATTACCTTGTTTAACATCATTAAACATCACCATCTTTAAAATTTCCAAAGGGATTTTTTAATGTATACAATTCACCTCCCTCTTGTATTTTGAGCATCATTGGATACTTTATTCAGTATCTATATCATTTCGATCCTATATTTGTATCTAAGGATAATATCATTCTCTATATAGCATCTCAACAATTGTTATCAGTGTTGGTCTCTAAAATACTTATATTCACATATATGTTTTCTTGCTCATGTTTTTCATTGTTCTATATTTTCCTTGCTTAGGATATTTTTATACTTGTTTACATACTTTACATTTAACAAGTTTGTGCGGAAAGACTTTCATTAAGATGGCAGGAATAAATGTTGGTTCCATTGACAACCTAAATCCAAATAAACCACCTATTTTTGATTGGAATGATTACGAATATTGGATAGATCTCATGAAGACATTTATTATCAATACTGGAGTAGACAATTTTGTCAAGCTTACTGGAGGATATAAAATCCCTGGCAAGGAAGTTAGTACTTTCACCATTCAAGAAAAGCATGAATATCAACTGAATTATAAGGTACACAATACATTTCTTTGTTCTATGAATTGAAATATATATATATCCAAATTTCATCTTGTGAAGAAGAAAATTGTATTTGGAAGAAGTTTGAACTTATACACTGTGGAACTTCCATAGTTATTGAAACTAGAAGAGCGATGCTCTGAGCTAAATATCACGGTTTTTTCATTCCATATGGAGAACCAATATGTAAGGTGAAACAATGATTTATGACTATCACCAACGGTTTACAATCCATGGGTGAGAAAGGACTAGATGGTGAAGCTCTTGTGGATAAGATAATAAACATCATGCCTAATGAGTGGGAATCCAAGAGAACTGCTATAGATGAGAATAGAAAGGTTACACAGATCACTCTTGATGAAATTTTTGGAACAAATTTCAACATGAAACTAGAATGAAGAGAGATGCTGATAAGGTTGAGAAGAAGAATGGGAATGGAAGTGTTTCTTTTACCACTAATTCAAATCATATTAAATCCAAGACTCCTAAGAGAGTTAGAAGATCTAAATCTAAGAAGGTTGTTATAAAATCTGAATCTAGTGGAAGTGAATATTTAAACAATGAGTTAGACAATATTTATTTAAGGATGAAGAAGATTTTTGGACAGAATAACTTCCAATCTAGATAAAAGAAGAAAGAAAGGAATGATAAGAATGATTCATAAGTCACATGTTATGAATGAAAAAGGGCTTAACATATAAGGCTTAATTTTCCTATACTTAAGAGAAAAGATAGAAAAGAGAATAATTATGAGGGAAATAGAAACAATTACTAAATATCTAAAGATAATAATGTCTTGAAATCTAATAACACCTGGAGTGCTAGTGGTGGAAACTCTTCAGATGAATCATCAGATTACGAATCTTCAGGATAGAAGAATTTTGGTTTAATAGCCAGATTACCAATTAAAAATCATTGTCTAGTGGCTAAGGTAAACAATGATGAATCTATGAAAAATGTATCCCTAAATCCTAATTATAGTAATAGTAAATATTGTGAATCTTCGAATGAAGAATCATCCCTTGATGAGGATAATACTTTACCTACCTATAATGAAGTTTCTTGGTTTTCTAAGCTTATTGAGAATGACAATTCAAAACTCAATAAATATTTTGATGAGGATAATTCTAGGAATACTATTCTAATTAAGGAAATATAAAATATTTCTAAAGATATTGATAAGAAAATTCTTGATTTTGAATGTTTTTCAAAAAATCTTGAGGAAGTAAATTCTGAGAAGGATAATCGTTTTAAGGATCTAGAAATTGTAATTTCTATGAAATTTTTTTCAAGCCTACCTATAGTTCTAACAGAAATGTTTTAGAAGACAATAACTTAGTTATAAAAATGAAATCCAAAACATTTTCCTTGATGAAGTGGTTTTAAAACTTTACCTTAGGTAAAGAAAATTTGGATAAGATGTATTCTCAAATCTGACCTCTTATGAATAATTCTGGTTTGGTTATACTTGCTCAAACCCTATTTTTAGTAAAAATTATTTTGTTCCTCAAAGTGATCCATTCTACACGAAGTTTCAGTGTGGTGGACACTGGGAAAAAAGTTCTTCCTTAATCCAAACTCAGTCTTTAGGATATCATAAAGCTTATATTTTAAAGAAATGTCAGTACCTAAAATTTTTCTTTCTGAAATTTCGGAATACAATAAAGTTTGGATTTAGAATGCCTAACATTTTTATTTTCATGAAAATAAAGAAAGTACCAATAAAAATACATGGTACATGGATAGTTGATGTTCCTGGCATATGACTGGTAATAGAAACTTCTTTGAAAAGATTATCAAGGTGAAAGGAGGAAAAGTAACTTTTGGAGATAATGTTAAGGGAGAAATTATTGGTATAGGCGACATTGTTATTCTTGAAAAAACAATGATTTAAATTGTTTTATTTGTTAAGGGTCTTAAGCACAACCTCATTAGCATAATTCAATTATGTGATGAAGGTTACCTTGTGAATTATAGGAATGACAAGTGTTTAGTACACAATTTCAAGGAAGAGTTTACTCTTTCTACCCATAGGAAAGAGAATGTGTACACACTAAACATAGAAGACCTTAGAAGTCAAAACATACCATGACATAGTGAAATGGAAGATCATTCCTTGTTGTGGAATAGAAGGTTAGGACACTGTATTTTTAGGAACCTATGAAAACTCTCTAATAAAAGACTAGTTAAGGATCTACCAGAGCTTAGATTTGATTCTTCAAAAGTTTTTGATCCTTGTAAATATGGAAAGAAACATAAATCATGTTTTAAATCAGTCGGTACAGTCTCAACCACTGATGCATTACAGTTAATGCATATGGATCTTTATGGACCAATAGAATCTAGAAGCAGTGGAGGAAAATATAATGTATTTGTATTAGTTGATGATTACACTATATTTTAATGGGTCTATTTTCTTGCAATTAAATCAATAGATTTTTCTTATTTAAAAAGTTGTAGAGCGCATGTTAAAAATGATAAAAACCTTCATTTGATAACTGTTCAGAGTGATCATGGAGAATAATTTCAAAATTCTGATTTTGAAACTTTTTGTAGAAGAAAACTCATTACTCATAACTTCTCAGCACCCATAACACCTCAACAAAATGGTTTTGTTAAAAGAGGAAGTATAATTCTTCAAGATATAACAACAACCATGTTGAGTGAGTATTATGTAGCCAAACATTTTTGGGCTGAAGCTATAAGTACTTACTGTTATACTATAAATTGAGTTTTAATTAGGTCTTTTCTTAATAAAATTCTTTATGAGTTATAGAATGGAAGAATACCTAGACTTTCTTAATTCAAGATTTTTGGTTACGAGGTATTTATTCTGAATACTAAAGATAATCTACACAAATTCCCACCAAAATATGATGAAAGAATTTTCTTAGGCTACTTCACAACTACTAAGTTATATTAAGTTTTCAGTAAAAAAAACTTGTACTATTGAAGATACAGTACATGTAAAATTTTTTTAAACTGATCCTTTTGTTCTTAAACAACCTCAATCTACATCATCAGATATGTTTTCAAAAACATATCACCATCCATTGATAGATGATTCTTTTGATAAGGAAAATTTTCAAGAATATATTTATGATACATTTACCACAAAATATTTCCTACCCTATGTTGTTGAATAGGATTTACAATACTCAAATCAGTTGTTTCTAAAGAATCATCCCAGTGATAGTTTCATTGGTGATGTAAATCAACCTATAAGTACTAGAAGTTACATATGAAATGAAGTAGAACATCTAGCATTTCACTCTTAATTGGAACAAAAAAGCACTGAGAATGCTCTATGTGATGATGATTTGATAAAAGCTATTCAAGATGAGGTAAATTAATTCTAAAGTAATAAAGTCCGGACCTTGGTTGAATGACCTAAGGAAACTTATGTCATTAGAGTTAAATGGATCTTTAGAAATAAGTGTGTTGAAAATAGAATCATTGTAAAAAATATAGCTAGATTGGTTGCTAAAGGATATAATCAACATGATGGAATTGACTATGATGAAACATATGCTCTAGTAGCCAGACATGAATCTATTCGTATTTTAATTTCCTTTGCAGCATTCTTTAATTTCAAACTTTTTCAAATGGATGTGAAATGTTCTTTCCTCAATGGTTTTGTACAAGAATAAGTTTTTGTTGAAAACAACTTTAATTTTGAAGATACAAAACATCCTGAACAAGTTTTTAAAATTACCAAAGAATTTTATGGACTTAAGAAAGATCTTCAAGCTTGGTATGATAGACTTACATTATTTTTTCTTCAAAATAATTATGTTAAGGGAAATTCAGATCCAACCAATTCTATAAACAATGATAAGAAAAATGATTGATTGTTCATATTTATATTGATGACATTATATTTGGTTTAACATAGAAATATTTAACTAATTCCATTGTAGATCTAATGAAATATGAGTTTGAAATGAGTATGAAGGGTGAGTTAACATTTTTCCATGGTTTTGAAATTTCTCAAAAACCATAAGGTACCTATATATCCCAATATATGTATTTTAAAAATATTCTTAAAAAGTACAGATATGACAACCCTAAGAGTATAAGTACTCTCATTGGTACCTCAAATTCACTTGATCTTGATGAAGCTGGGAAAACAGTATATCAAACAACTTTTAAAGGTATGATAGAATGTTTACTATACATTATAGCTAGTCATCCAGACATAATGTTTTTAGTATACTTATGTGCAAGATACCAATCCAATTTTAAGGAATCTTATTTAAAGGTAGTGAAAAGGAATTTTCACTACTTAAAGGGAACCATGGATCTTGGACACTTTTATACTTCTGGAAATGATTTTATTCTAAAAACTTTTTCAGATGATGACTTTAGTGTATGTAGAATGGATAGGAAAAGTACCTCAGGATCTTGTCATTTATTAGAAGATTCATTAGTTTCCTGGTCATGCAAGAAGAAACACTCAATAGCACTTTCCACTACTGAAGATGAATATGTTGCAGCTGGATGTTGATTTTCTCAAGTGTTGGGGATGCAACACACACTCACAGACTATGGTATGAGTTATAACAAAACACAAATTTTGTGTGATAATACTAGTTCCATTGTATTATCAAAAAACCATTCACATCACTATTGTGAAAAACACATAAATATTAGGCATCACTTTATTAAGGATCACACAGAAAAATGAGATATCATTCTTCAATTTTCAGAACACAAGATCAACGTGATGATATTTTCAAAAACTCATTACCCTATAGGATGGGTTTCTAGTTTTTTCATGTTATTTGTGGATGTCATGGGTATAGAGTCACAAGTTTTTTGGGATGCATGGTACTTAAGACAAGATTAGATAGATTCCAATACTTGCTGAAGTAGGTATGGTCGATCGAGGTATTAGACATATAGATTCATAGTGCTTTATTTATATATTGTTTTCCTATTTTATATCAGATAGGTTTAGAAGATTGCCTGAGAATGTACTTAGGGAAGAATTTTATAAGTTCATCATTGTGGGTGGCCACCTGATCTTTCATTATCAACTCTGTACGTTCACCTCGGTGTGTGTATAGACCTTTTGTATACTTTTAGGATTAGTACAGATGCATGCTAGATAGGGTGGTGTATTTTCATTGCATTGTCAAGTGGGATGCTTTCGTGGAGTTTACTGGTCATGTTGGAGTTGAGAGTTTGGGTACTGGAGGCCATGTATGCGTTATGGCTTGGT
This sequence comes from Viscum album, assembly GCA_963277665.1. Taxonomy (NCBI): domain Eukaryota; kingdom Viridiplantae; phylum Streptophyta; class Magnoliopsida; order Santalales; family Viscaceae; genus Viscum; species Viscum album. The sequence goes on along the minus strand of OY728136.1, from coordinate 186,851,537 downwards.
GTTAGTAGTGGTAACTAATTTATTTACTTTTTAGTTTATTTTTCATATTTTATTATCCTAGTGGGAAATCATGGATGTATGTATTACATGGTTTTTTGGGCCTTTACGACATTCCCCCTTTACGACATCACATTTTCATTTTAGATTATTCATTTTTACGCATTACATGATGTGTATGATATTTTTTTATTTAATTATTTCTTTCCACTCAGATAATTTCTTATAGTCTTCTCATAGTTATACATTTATATTATCAGTACTAGTAAGAATCCTTTGTAATACAAGGAGGTTCACGTTAGGTCTTTTGGGGAACTAGCACGAATCACTAGTTTAGTGGATACCAGGCCGAGACATTACAAAGTTGTATCAGTGAAGATACAGTCATGTTATTTCACTAGTTTGCGTTTCATTGATAGGATATATAGGAATGCGGTGAAGATTATGATGGATAATGGGCTAGTGCATCGGGATCACCAATTCCCGTAGGATGTCCAGGTCACTAGGGACTGGGATTGATGTTTTGGATTTGTGATGCTATAGTTATATATGATTTTAACCTCATGTGACACAAATGTTGTTTGGATTTGACTATTTATGATTGATTTTAGGATCTTCACCCATTTTCAAGAGGCCTGTGAGTTGGTTTTTACTCTTGGAATATGGAGGCAATAGGTATCTCATGTATAATGATGGGAATGTATGATCTCATTGTTATCTAAATGCTACTGTATGATTTTATGGATTTCCCTTGATGGTAGGATCGGTGCACCTATAGCGAGATGCTTGGTAGTGTGGATGATGGGGTGGTTTTGTGTGTGGTTGGTGTAGTCAACTTTTTGGGTTAGTATGGAGTATATGTAAGGATGTAGACCCCTTGAATATAGATATGCTTGTGGTCAGTAGTATGCCTGAGTCCTCTAAGAGTGGTCTGATGTGCTGATGCTCAGATATAATGGATGCCATATTTATAGGTAGTTGGTTGGTATAGGAAACCAGTATGCAATAGGACTCTAGAGAAGTGTTTTTTGTATCGTTTATGTTATACGATGATGACACGGGTGATTTTGGATGCCTCGTGAGTTGTGACCTTCATTGAGTGGTCTTAGACTTAGGTAATTGGACCTAGTGGCTGGATATGAGACTTCATGATCTGGGCTAGATAGGAGATCCTAGTGACCTTTTTGATCTTACTCCACAACATGGATTCAAATCTATTTTACCCTGAGTGTGACCTTCAATAGAGGTTGACTAAGATATGAGTTCCTTTTGGTGTGCAAGGCATTGGGATAGAACTGCGATGTTTTGGATTGAATGAAATTGTGATGGTATTAATTAATGACATCTTTGTATACTCGTTGTTTATTGATGATCATGCCCAATATCTTGAAATTTTCCATAGTATTATAAGATATCACGAACTATATTCCATGGTATATTGATTATTCATTGGGATGATAATGAGACTCCTAGTATTTTTTCTTTATAGAGTAGAGTGTTTGCAACCGCATAGTGGGGATCAAACTATAGATGTTCTATGAGGGAGGTACTTGTAATGGAATATATATCGAGAAATACCATGGGTAGTGATCTTGAATACTGGTAATTGGAAATAGTAGTTATTTGTTTTGTTTCTTTTATGGGATCAAGGTGTCCATGTCTAGGACATGTTTTTGTTGTGATCGGGGCACGGTCTGAGGAAAAGATGCAGGTTATGAGCCGATGATAGGGATGTTTCTATTGTGGGGAGTAGTCGATCATGTATATTAGTGTAACCCAAGTGTGGTTAGGGTTGAGGATGCATCATGGATCATTTCGAGTGAGTTTTGGGCCTCTAATACTCTGTTTGAAAGGAGACCTCTGCGGTGGGAAGTATAATTAACTAGAATTTGTAAATTTGGGTTGCGTTATATGGTGGGGAGCACCATGATAACGACGATAATTTTTTAATGGTGATATGTAATATCAATATGGACAGGTGTAGTTTATCATGTAATAGTGGTATATTAATAGAGGAAAGTTGTGTCTTGACCTTTTTTGGGTTTTATGCCCTCAATTCGAAGTTACAGAAATAAGCTTGGTTGACATCATTGGGTAGAATGAATGATTTTTAACTTTTTTTATAAATAATGTGGTTAAGGATTTGGTATTGGTTGACCAATAAGGATTCTAAGATATCAGATGGTTTATGGTTCAGATGTTGTAGAGACCTGAGCTTTCTAGATTTTGAAATTATAGAGTAAATTTGAATTTTTTTTGGAGATCTTGACAGGAAAATAGAAATTTTACCATACAATAAGGTCTCAGATAATCCTTCTAACAACATTGATGGACCTATAATAGGGTTTTTATCCTAGGAAATGATTTTGGTTGAATTAAAAGCAGTTGGAGTTTTGCATGAATATTTAATATTTAATAAATTAAATATTAAATTAGTCTCGTGGTTTTAGGTGGCTGTATCTATTGAATGGAATGTCGGCTTGAGATTCTACCTCTATAGTTGACTTCAAAATATGTGGTATATCATAGGTGACATATAAACTCACACCGGGTTTCGGGACCTAGGATAAGTGTTAAACGGGTGATTAAATAGTTAAATTTTAATTATTTAATTAATAATAAAATAGTCTCTCCCCACATTTTAGGGTTCTTACACAAAATTGGAGAGGGTAGGGATCCTTTCACCTGTACAATGGATATACAAATAAGAGGAGGTGGGAAGATGCTGCAAGACAATTTCTGGGGTGTAGATCAGGAGTAGTCGAGGTGTACCAGCTTTCAAGAGTAGACTTGAACCCGAAGAATCGATGATTACACCATGGGGTAGTCCGGTTTTGAGTTTTATTCGCATATCACCACATATATTTTTTTTGTTTTATTTCATTATAAGGACTAGTGGGTTCCCCATAGGGGTCGATCTATATTTGTTTGAGGGAAAATACTAATTCCAGGGGAGTTATAGGGATTTTCTATATAGAAATCCCAAAAACATGGCATGTGGGTCTATGAACACAGAACATTTTTTCTTATAAATCAGGGAATAAATCATTTTCAATTGTAAATTCCTTTTAATCTGGGTATACGTTGTGTGGTGGTACATGGTCGTGTGAAAAAGGAAATGGAATGATGGTTTTTTTAAAAGTACACGCTGTGTACTTGGGATACACACTGTAGTTTCACACGGGATGACCCCATATTCCACTTTCTATGCAAAAGTTCATGGGAACAAAATATTAGAGTATACACCATATAATCCTAAGTATACACCATGTGAATTTTCTAGATTAGAGGATTTGGGGATTTTGTGCCCTTGAAGTCAGATTCTGTCATGTGAGTAGTGCATTTTGAGTGTTTTTTCATGTGGATCACAAAAGATAGAACCTTTTTCCTTATAGAGGTCATATAAAATGATATCTAGACAATATGATATATAAGTATCATTTCCTGGAGGAATTGATACAGGGTCCTTTAATGGGATGGGTTTTCAGTTGGGAGACACAGGTGAGGGATATGAACTTAGTGTTTGATATGACATGAGAAAACAATTGTGTTCTTCATTAAGATTCATGGAAGAAACCCAGAGGATTAGATTTTGGAAGTATCCATGTGATGATCTTAGTTGTCCTTGTGAATTAGGACTAGTGTATCGAGGTTATAGAAGTTGAGGATTAGATTGTACATTTCAAGATAGGGTGTATGAAACCTTTGGATCTAGGTTGAAAGGATAGGGTTATGGTTATGGAAAAGTGAAATTTTGGTACTGAGCTGATTCTTAGGTACTATTTCTTATTCCCTAGGAGGGAATGTTTTTTGTTAAGTGGTAATTGTATGCCATGGTTGATGGTAGAGAATTTATATATAGAATAGGGTTGATTTTAGATGACTTAGTGGCATGCCATTGATCAATGATCATTTGGAAGCCATTGAGGGCCGTTCGAGAATGTTTCATGGGATAAGGATTTTGATGAGAGTTTGGTGTTCACCAGGGTTGAGGGGTGATGTCTTATCTGGAGTACTAGTTATGAGGATCCCAAAAGGGGTTACTTATCTTGTGTGTTGACCCGAGGGATATGTGTTGGCCCGATTGGTAGGAATACCCTGAGTGGGTGTGTGTGCCTTGTAGTAAGATTTTGGGAGTTCTCTGAGACCCTGATTGATGTATAAGAATACTGGGTCGAAATGTTAATGAGAGGGATATATGTTTATCCATCCCTTGTTATATAGTTTTTGATGTTATGACATGGATTAATTACATTGTGTGGTTTGATATTGTTGGGTTTCCATGTTTTGGAATCCGACTTTCTAATAGTGAATGTGATGGTTGATATAGCTAGAAAGATGATCCATGGGTATGGTTTTGGATATCTGTTATTGAAATTGTTTTACTAAGGATCTTTATCGATACAAGTATATGGTTATAGTTGAGTACTGGATTGTTGTTCTGGGCACATTTATTTATATGGTAGAGTATAGAGGATATGATAACGCTTGTATGTGGATTGGTGCGGGACTCAGGCTCCAGAAAGGTGTAGTTTATAGCTTGGTTTAGGTTCCAAAATGATGATCTAGGAACCACTGATGATATGAATTTAATTATTGGGGAATTTTGTACATGGATTTTTGAGTACTGATTAGATTCATGGAATGATTCTCCATATTTGGAGACTTGTGATTAATGCTTTTGGGAGTTTAGACCGATACTCCACTCCCCTGTGCACCGTGGTTATCAGGGGAGGGACCGATGCTCCTGAACCCAAGCATATGGACATGGAGTTTTATATAGAGGTAGGGATGTACATGCAAGGTATTTTATGTCCCAGTTAGATTCATAGATTGGTGTTTCGTGTTTTCCAAATGCTACCTAGTGTTTGTAATGGCCAGACAGGATGTACTGGATCTCAGTTGGACACTTCGACTAAGGATCCTTGTGTGTTGACCAATGACCTATGTGAATTATTTTTATGACACTGGAATGATGCTCCATGGATCATTGATTACATATATATGTTTTATGTGATGGACTGATGCTTCATGCACTATAGTTACAATAAGTGATATTGGTGTCAGACTGAAGGTTTGGGCCTGGTAGTACACTTGTGTGGAAATGTGGATAGATGTGTCGAGGTTCCAAATAGGGGAAAATGTTTGGTAATGTGATAATTTTATGGGACGGTCTAGATTATATTTCAAATTGATAACACTTCTGAGGAATGGGTTTCTTTATTTTTCAGGTTAGTTATGGATTCCATGGGTATAGATCCACAAGTTGTTTGGATGCATGGTCTTTAAGCTGAGCTCAGAGATATTTCATCATTGGATGAAGTAAGTATGGCTGATAAAGGTCTTGGACATACATATTGATAGTTGTTTATTTATTTCTTTTCCTATTATAAATCGGCTAGTCAGATCATATTGCATGAGCATGAAATTATAGAATATGTTTATATGATTACTATTGGGGGTGTCTTATTGAGATTTTTTCTCACCCCTATACATGAACCTCAGTGTGTGTACAAGCCTTATGATTACATTCAGGATGAGAAATGATGTATGATAGATAAGGTGAAGGCCCTAGATTTCATGATTGAGTGGGATGCTTGTGTGAAGTCTATTGGTCAGGTTGGAGAAGCTTGAATTATTACTAGAGACTGGGAATTTGTTACGGCCTGATGTCGGTAGTGGGGCATGTTTTGTTTAGTTTTTATTTGTTTATTTTTGTATATATGAGCAGCCCAATGGGTGATTGTGGTAGTATATATTACATGGATGATCGGCCCTTTAATATATTTTCAATTTACTACGACACCTTCCAGTTTTAAATTATTTATTTTTCCACATTACTCTGATGTGTATGATATATTTTTATTTACATCTGGTTGTACACTTTGATATGGAGGGTATAATCCTCTCATACTTCCACCATTAGGCACACGATTCATGTAGACAACATCTGGCTTATGAGTAGGCACGTTAGAGGTCTTTTGGTGAACCGACATAGAGCACATGTTCAGTGTCTACTGAGATGGGATGTTTCAAATTTTTTTATATAGACAAAAAATATGTACTATTATGGCTTGAAACATAATGGTTTGAAAAGAATAATCATCTAATATGAATTAATTTTTTTTTAATTCTTGGTTTCCTCACCCTATATATAATTCCACACTATTCTATCATCTAATGAAGTGATTGTGATCATTTCAAAATCATCATTGAATTAATTAAGACATTTGGATATATTATTATCCCCATGAGATATCAATTATGACCCCTAGAAATCTTCTATACCCCACCTAATTATGTTTATAAAAATGCGATGACATCGTATTATCCATCAAATATGTGGTTATTATGAAACACTGTAATGTGTCTAACATCATTTGGAATTAAGACACCACCATTACAAGTAATCATGAACACCATTCATCATATTGTAAAAAACTTATTATTCCATAACAAAAATAATTTCTTGTAGATTTTGACCAATTTATGTACATTTTTGATATGTCCTAAAATTACTAAAACCATATAAGAAGGAAATTATTAGCGAATCTATTTTGATATCATCCTTGTAAGATATCCTCTGAAAACCATGCTTCTTCTAGTTCATCCATTTAGGTTACCATCATCATCCTCCTAAATTGATTTCCCTATGAGAGGTAATATAAAATTCCCTCTACTCTATCTCCTCATTTAGAATTAAATTTTCAAGGACCTAAAATAGAAATCCAGCCATTACCCATTAATTTTTCAATAATGTCAATTTGGAATCTCATGTTTTGGAAAGTGATCATAATGTACCTACACACACACATAATGCACAATTGAAACCAACCCTTATTCATGCAAACATTAGATCATGGTGAAATAATTCTCATGGTCTACTAATGTCCTTCCTTCTAATGGGATAATCCTAAATAATTATTTTATCATAAATTCATTTTTAGGGTCATCGGTTTCAAATATATATTACCCAATACATTCATCAATCTAGTAGATTATTTATTCTATTTAATATTGAAGGATTTATCCTGTTAATGATACATTATTATCATGGTGAGATCAATCATATATAAAAACTATCATTCATATTTTGTAATATTCCTTGGAAATTTTCTTTATAATTGATCATCAAGATATCTTTTTACTAGAGGATATTCCAACTGATTCATCTAGAATCCAAATTCCATCCGATAAAACATGAATATATAGATCATTAATTAATATAATTTAATTATACAAATATATAGTCATTTGAAACTTAAAAAATTATTTTATTCTACTTTTTTGGGGTATTGAACAAGAATATCCCTAAAAAATATTGCAGAAAATCATTTAGAATTCCCTATATCCAAAAGACATCCTAAACCCTTGATGTCATTTTTTGGAACAAAAAATAATAAAACCTAATAAACACACTAAATAAACCCTGTTATCATTATTATGTATGAGAAAATAGAAACAATGATGCACATTAATTAAATAGTATATCAAAAATTCATACAACCCCAGTAGAAATCATCAATAACTATTATAAATAAATGTGGAAAAGATTATAATAAATAAAATTCACCCACTACTCCCACTCATATAATGTCTATTTATAAAGACATATTATTTACTATAATAAATATTTTTAATCAACATAAATTCTCCTCCCACCACATATATCTTAAGGTCTTCTTCGGGTAAACTACTTCCATAACACTTTGCTATTTTCTATTGTCCTTAATCTGCCCGAGGAAACTTCTGATAGATTAATATATCATAATATTTAAAAATAAATACTAGGGAACATAAATGATAATCATGTATAATAACCATATTTCATATATAAAAATAATAATTTTGGATTAATATCCAATATTTAAAATCTATCGACTTAGATAAAACATTCAAAAAAAAGAATCCATCTAGAAAAACCCATCTAAAAAAGGAATATAAATTAAAATAAAAAATGATACATATTTTTAGTAAAAATATATAGAAAAATGGGCCCTAAGAACTTGTGAATTTTAGATTCTATATGGAATATAATTTTTCATAATGTATTTTTATTTTGAAGTAATATAGTAGGGGCCTCAACCATCACCTCTTGATCTCTAATGTTAAATGATTTTTAATATTTGTGGGTATGTTCTATAAAACTAGTCAGGGGGTGGTCATAGAATTTCATATTAGCTACATCATCTGGATGGTCTATATGAACATTTATCTTTGTTTAATAGGGAGGTCCTATGTGATTAATGTTTACTATATTACCTCCAGAAATACCATCCACAGTTTCAACTATATTATGAAATGAATAACCGCCATTAAATTTAATTATTATAAATACAACTAATAGTTAATATTTTATATATCTAAACGGAATCAAAAGAATTGATCTTGGTGTTACAGTAATTAAAATTCATAACTTTTTTCATAGATGGGAAAAATTCTAGGTGCTCGATCACGATTTCTTATATGAGTAATGACAGATCTTCCCATAGAGTGTCCACCATTTATCATGGGACAAGGAAGTCTAAAACAAAGTTGTCTATGTCTTTTTAGATACTATTTAGAATCTCTTATGATGGAGGGAGAATCATATAGTGGGATACCTCCTTTAGGGCTCCTAGTGGTTTTATTATTTAGATATAAAATTATTCACCCCACCTCCATAAAATAATTGATACTTATGTTTCATAATTATGCGGATAATATTTCATAGTATATTAAAGTGGTGGAGATAGATATATTCCACCTATGAGTCATCTACAACAAGTTAATTATACATAACACTATGTAATCAATAATTTATCATTCCACATAATTGGATTTTATAATTAATTCAATGGCATACCAATGAATCGTTGTAAAAACCACACACTACAAAACCAACTCCTTTATGGATAGTAACTGTCATTACAAAATACTTTTTAGATGAAGATAAGTTAAAACATAATCATATTTTAGTGGGGAAATATGAAATAATTATTGAGGATATCATTATATATATAAATGTTACTTGTGGACCATTATTTCTATGTGTATTAGAATAACATCTCTTATCATTTTTAGTCATATTCATTCAATATTTGTTGGTCAATAAACACAGCACTGAATAGTGTGGACAATGGAGGTTTTTTAATATATCAATCCTGAACTGACTATTTTTGTACAATGTATTCATGTTTTATTCACAAATTGTTTTTAGAATTCATTTCTGTTGGAGGAAACATATATGATTTGGAATAAGTTATAACAAGAAAATTCATTACACCCACTTCGAAGAAGAAAAAATAAGATGATCCATACATAAAAAAAATCATGATTATGTAGAGAAGATATCCCATTTTCATATAGGATGATAATGGGATCTCTATCAATTACATGACTACACACACCAAGGATTGGCAATTCAAATTAGGCCTTGGTAAATTCACATTAAATTTAATGATATTTATCTATAAGAATATATTTTTTCACTTGATTTAATTTTTCTATATTTTTACCCAATAGAGAATAAAATCAAATATTTTTTCAATTTTCAATTTTTATTTTATCATGGATGGAATCAAAGTATGATCATAGGTCAAGAACCTGACCCATGATCCTATAACAGTTCTCCCACATACCTTAGAATATGGTATATTCCACTATAACCACCAACCCAATCGACTATTCCAATCATGTCATACTTCAACCATATATACAAATTTGAATCACATATTCCTATTAGTATCCATGAATTATATCATATGATCCTTGATATTAAAATTTCATTTAAAATAGGACTCACATAGTCCTCAATTTGTATATTTGGAGAAGATTAAGGGTCACCATGAATAGCCATCACCCAAGTCTCTATATCCCTATTAGGAATTATTATACACTATAACCTATGTCAATTAACCAATTAATGAAGTAATCAAGTATCAAAAAGTATCCAAATTATAAAATACCTTTAATTAAATAAAATAATCTATTTTTAAGGAAACTACATATTAGGAAATTTATTTAATGTCGTACTAGGGAACCATCATTCTAAAAACATCATAGGTGTCCTCTAATAAAACAAATTCGACCTCACCCAATGGAAACCCTTTAACACATTAAGATATTTTCATTCATATACTCATCCTTTAATTCTATAATGCGTACAAATTTCACATACTTATTTGGTTAATATACCCATTTATTCTCCATACTCCTAGAATGTATGACTCAATTTATAATCCTCAGTGTTAGCAAAGCTGATTCATCTGTCTGGACATCCATTGATCGAAAAAAAATTAATTGTGTAAGGAGTAATTATATGAAGTATAGAATTGATTCCATCAGTCTTTTATGTGAGACAATTTATTATATTATCCACTATTTATTAAACCCTATTAAATTTACTATCATTAATTTTTTTGAAGAAAGTAATCAACCTAAGTCTTCAATATAGATTGTCCTTCAATTTTCGGAACATACCTATATTTCTCCCATTATTGGGATCCATTATTACTCAATATCAATTGGAAGTGATCCCTTTAGTTGGGAATTAAACCTTGGATAGTAGTATTAAGGTCATCCTCCAAACCTAAAGATATATAGGATAAGTATATACACATTTATGTGTATACCATTAAATAATATATTCTCTTTATAAACGATTTCTCCTCATTTTCCTATTAATTTATAGTATCCTAAGGGGATATAACTTGATTGATCCAAACAGAAATTTGTGTACTAATCATAGGTACATAAAAGATGTCATTTTAGTCTCATGAACTAAAATATGGTTAACCAATGTTGTTGAGTAAATAAGGTCTCCTTATGACTTATACATTCCTTCTTGATTAGGGAGATTGTTGAGTAAAAATGGCTTCCTTATGACTTTACCATTCCTTATGTTTTGAAAATCACAAAAACCTTATCTTAAGGAAAATTTCATTTTACCCTATGTTTTACGTTCATAAGGAAAATTTTCCTTCCCTAAGGAATTTTATCCTTACTATGTTTTTTATTGTTCATTTTATCTCTAAGTATAAAATTCAGTTTCATATCTAAAAACCTAGGAATATTATAATACATAGATATTAAGCATTCTGTTTTCTAGATCCGAATTCAGATTCCCAGCTTTATGAATTAAGACTCTGAACTCTTATGAGTTGAGACTATGAATTCTCTAAATCCATATTCCGATTTCTCTGAGTTTAGACACTAAACTATTATAAGTTCCGACTCCACGTTCTCTGAATTTAGACTCTAAACTCTTACATGTTCAGACTTTGAGTTCTCTGAATTCAGATTCTGAATTATCTAAATTCAGACTCCGAACAATTGTAAGTTCTGACTTTGATTTCTCTGAATCCAGACTCCGAATTCATATAAATTCAGACACCGAATTCTACTAAATTCAAACTCCGAATTTCCATGAAATTCGGACTCCAAAATTCTATATAATTCAGGTTCCAAATTGCCTGGAAAATAGAATCCGAATATCATGGTATTATAGATATCGAATGTATTTTTTGGTTATACTCCAAACTATTTTTCGTTACTATCTGAAAAATGAGTTTGGTTATGTAATTATATTTTTTCTTACACATGTTTTGGTTATAAAATGATGTCGTACATTCAATTACTAACAAACCGTTGTATGAGTGACATATGTACATGTCCCTCCAAAATTCAAAAAAAAATATGACTATTGAAGGAGGGAGCTGACAATGGGAATTGTGCCTATAAATAGGAGCTCATTTGATAGAGTTCAAAACTGTTCTATGAATCCAGTGATTACATGATGTTGATGTGATTTCTAGAGAGATAATTTCATTCTTAGTGTGTATTGAACTTCTTGTTCAAAATTTCTTCGTGCGACTCTGAATACTACTGAGTACATTGGAGGGCTTCCGAGGATAGGAAGACAGAGGTGTCGACTACCTTATAGTTCGAGGACTTCCTTGTTGAGGAAGACAGAGATGCTGACTACCTTGAAGTTGAGGGCTTGCAGAGATAGTAAGACTAACTCCAATATTCATATCGAGGGTTTAACCTGGTGTGGGTATGATAGACTTTCTTGAATGTATATATCCAGGGACCATTATCCAATGTTGTTGAATACCCTTCTCTTTGGGTTATAAGATTTACTACTTATTACTTTCTTCTTTCATGTTTTCCACAGCATTTTTATTGGTGAGAAAAGTATAACTATCTTATACATCCTTATACTTGTAGACTATGATCTAGTGAGATTTTGTACGCATTAAGGTAGAATCTCTATCATTTTAAACATTTGTTAAGTTTCATTTCCGGAACCATATTTTCTGATTCACTTTCTCGAAATCATATTTCCGGAATCAAGAATGTGTGTAGAACTAGAGGTTTTGCGAATTACCATTTTTAACTTCATTAAACATCACCATATTTAAAAGTTAGAAATGAATTTTTTAAAGTATAAAATTCACCCCCTCTGGTTTTTTTAGCATCATTGGATTCTTTATTCAGTATCTATATCATTTCGATCATACATTTGGTATCTATGGAGAATATAATTCTCCATATACCATCTCAACAATTGGTATCAGAGTAGGTCTCTGAAATACTTATATTCACATATAAGTTTTCTTGCTCATGTTATTCATTTTTCTATATTTTCCTTTATTTGGATATTTTTATCCTTGTTTACAAACTTTTCTAATAACATGTTTGTGTGGAAAGCCTTTCTTTAAGATAAAAATAATTAATGTTGGTTCCATTGACAACCTAAATCCAACTAGACCACCAATTTTTTATGTAAATGATTACAAATATTTGAGATATCGCATGAAGACATTTATTATCTATACTGGAGTAGAAACTTTTGTCATGCTAACTGGAGGATATAAAATCCTTGAAAAGGAAGTTAGTACTTTCACCAATCAAGAAAATCTTGAATATAATCTGAATTATAAGGTACAAAATACATTACGTTGTTCTATGATTTGAAATATATATATCCAAATTTCATCTTGTGAAGCAGCAAATTGTATTTGGAAGAATCTTGAAGTTACACACTTTGGACCTTCCAATGTTATTGAAACTAGAAGAGCCATTCTCATAGCTGAATATCATGGTTTTTTATTTCCTTATGGAGAACCCGTATGTATGGTGAAACAAAGATTTATGACTATCGTAAACACTTTACAATCCATGGGTGAGAACGGATTAGATGTTGAAGCTCTTGTGGAGAATATCATAGATAACATCCCTACTGAGTAGGAATCCGAGAGAACAGCTATAGATGAGAATAGAAAGGTTACACATATCACTCTTGATGAACATTTTGGAACTACTATTCAACATAAAACTAGAATGAAGAGAGATGATGATAATGTTACGAAGATTAATGGGAATGGAATTGTTTCTTTTACAACTACTTCAAATCATATTAAATCTAAGACTCCTAAGAGAGTTACAAGATCTAAATCTAAGAAGGTTGTTATAAAATCCAAATCTAGTGGAAGTGATTCATCAGAAAATTAGTTAGCCAATATTTCTTGAAAGATGAAAAAGATTGCTGGACAGAAGAACTTCCAATCCAGAAATAAGAAGAAAGAAAGGAAAAGATAAGAAAGATTCAGAAGTCACATCTTATGAATGCAAAAGGGATGGCCATATAAGGCCTGATAGTCCTATGATTAAGAGAAAAGAACGAAAAGAGTAGCATTCTAATGGAAATAGAAAGATGTACTAAAAATATAAAGCTAAGAATGTTTTGAAAGATAATGACACCTGGAGTGCCAGTGGTGGAGACTCATCAGATGAATCATCAGATTACGAATCTTCTGGAAAGAAGAATCTTGGTTTAATAGCCAGACTACCTATTATAAATTATTTTCTAACGGCTAAGGTACACAATGTTGAATCTATGACCAATGTATCCCTAAATGAAAATTATAGTAATAGTAAATAACATGAATCTTCGAATGAAGAATCTTCTTCTGATGAGGATAATACTTTACCCACCTATGAATATGTTTTAGGTTTTTTTAAGATTCTTGAGAATGAGAATTCATAACTCAAGAAAAAGCATGATAAGGAAAACTCTAGGTATACTATTCTAAATAAAGAAATCACAAATCTTTCTAAAGATATTGGTAAGAAAATTCTTGATTTTGAAAGTATCTCAGAAAATATTGAAGAAGAAAATTTTGTGTAGGATAATCTTTATAAGGGTCTAGGAAATTTAACTTCTAAATTTTTATTTTTGAGCCTAACTCTATTTCTAAAACTAATGTTTTGGAAGACAAGAACTTAGTTATCAGACCAAAATCTGAAATTTTTTCCTTGAGGAAGTATTTTTCAAACATTACCTTAGGTAAGGAAATTTTTGATAAGATGTATTCTCAAATCCGACCTGTTATGAATAATTCTTGTTTTGGTTATTCAAGTTAAATACTGATTTTTGGTATCAATTATTTTGTTCCTCAAAGTGATCCATTCTACAGGAAGTGTCAGTGTGGTGGAAACTTGGCGAAAATTTGTTCCATAAACCAAAATTATTCATTAGTATTTCATAAGGCTTATTTTTCAAAGAGAATATGTGTACCTAAAGTTTTTCTTTCTAAAATTTCAGGATCCGAGAATGTTTGGATTCTGAAAGTCTAACATTTTAATTTTCAGGAAAATAAGGAAAGTGCCAATAGAAATACATGGTACATGGATAGGGGATGTTCCTGACATATGAATTGTAATAAAAACTTCTATGAAAATATTATCATGAAGAAAAGAGGAAATGTGACTTTCCTAGATAATGTTAAGGTAGAAACGATAGTTATAGGTGACATTGTTCTTCTTGGAAAAACATTGATTTCAAATGCTATATTTGTTAAGGTTCATAAGCACATCATCATTAGCATAAGTCAATTATGTGATGAAGGGTACATTGTGAATTTTAGGAATGAAAAGTGTTTAGTACACAATTCCGAGGAAGATTTTATTCTTTCTACCCATAGGCAAGAGAATGTTTACACACTAAACATAGAAGACCTTAGAATCCATGACTTAACTTGACTTAGTGTAATGGAAGTGCATTCTTGGTTGTGGAATATGATGGTTGAGACATTGTAATCTTAGGAACCTATGAATACTCTCTAAGAAAACATTAGTTAAGGATCTACCAGAGATTAGATTTGACTATTCATAAGTTTTTGAACCTTGTAAATATGGAAGTAATCATAAATCAAGTTTTAAATCAGTTGGTGAAGTCACAACCACCGATGCATTACAGTTAGTGCATATGGATCTTTTTTGACCAACACAAACTAGAAGCATTGGAGGAAAATATTATGTATTTGTCTTAGTTGATGATTACACTATATTTACATGGGTCAATATTCTAATAATGAAATATAAAGCTTTTTCTTATTTAAAAAGTTTTATAGCCCATGTTAAAATGAGAAAAACCTTCCTTTGATAAATATTCAGAGTGATCATGGAGTAGAATTTCAAAATCCTGATTTTGAAACTTTTTGTAGAAGAAAAGGAATTACTCATAACTTCTTAGCACCCAGAACACCTCAACAAAATGGTGTTGTTGAATGAAGAAATAGAATTTTTCAAGATATAAAAAGAACCAGGTTGTATTAGTATTCTGTAGATAATCCTTTTTGGTATGATGCTGTAAGTAATGCTTGTTATACTACAAATTGAGTTTTAATTAGACCTTTTTTTAATAAAAATCTTTATGAGTTATGGAATGGAAGAAAACCTAGACATTCCTTATTTAATTTTTTTGGTTTCAAGGTATTCATTCGGAATACTAAAGATAGTATAGACAAATTCACACTAAAATCTGATGAGGGAATTTTCATAGGGTACTTCACAACTACTATGTTATATAAAGTTCTCAATAAAAAACTTGTACTGTTGAAGAGACAATACATGCCAAATTTTATGAATTTGTTCCTTTTGTTTTTAAAAAACATCAAAATACATCATCAGATGTGTTTTCAAAAACAGATCACCAACCCTGAATAGAAGATCCTTTTGATATGGAAAATTTTCAAGAAGATATTTCTAAAGCATTTACCCCAAAATATTTCTTACCCTATGTTGTTGAATAGGTTTTTCAAAACTCAAATCAGTTGTTTCTAAAAAAACATCCCAGTGATTTTATAATTTGTGATTTAAATCATCCTATAAGGATAAAATATTCTTATGAAATGAAGCGGAACATCTTGCATTTCTTTCTTAATAAGAACCAAAAATCACTGATTAATCTCTAGGTGATGATGATTGGTTAAAAGCTATGAAAGATAAGTTAAATGAATTCGAAAAGAATAAAGTATGGACCTTGGTTGAAAGACCTAAGGAAACTTCTGTCATTGGAGTAAAATGGATCTTCAGAAATAAGTGTAATGAAAATGGAATCATTGTATGAAATATAGCTAGATTGGTTGAAAAAGGCTATAATCAAAAAGAAGGAATAGACTATAAAGAAACCTATTCTTTAGTAGCCATACATGAATCTATTCATATTCTATTTGCCTTTGCATCATTCTTCAATTTCAAACATTTCCAAATGGATGTGAAATGCTCTATCCACAATGGTTTTGTACAATAGGATGTTTTTGTTGAAAAACCTCCTAGTTTTGAAGATAAAAAACTTCCCAAATGTGGTTTTAAAATTACCAAAGCATTGTATGTACTTTAGCAAGCCCTTTGAGCTTCGTATGATATACATACGTGATTTTTTATTCAAAATAACTATTTTAAGGTAAATGCAGATCCAACCCTTTTTATAAAGAAAGATAAGAAAATTGTTTTGATTGTTCAAATTTATAATGATGGAATTATACTTTGTTCAACTGGCAATAATTAACTAATTCCATTGTGGATCATATGAAATCTGATTTTGAAATGAGTATGATGGGTGAGTTATCATTTTTCCTTGGTTTTCAAATTTCTCAAAAACTAGAATGTATCTATATATCCCCACATAAATATATTAATGATATTCTTAAAAATTATGGATATGTCAACACTAAGAGTATAAGTACTCCCATTGGTACCTCAAATTCACTTGATCTTAATGAAGCTGGGAAACCAGTAGATCAAACATATTTTAGAGGTATGATAGGAAGTTTACGTTACTTGGTAGCCAGTCATCCATACATAATGTTTTCAGTATGCTTCTGTGCAAGATACCAATCCAATTTTAACAAATCTCATTTAAATTTATTGAAAAGTATTTTTCACTACATAAAGAGAAACATGGATCTTGGACTCTTTGATACTTCTGGAAATGATTTTATTCTTAAAAGTTTTTTGGATGCTGACTTTGGTGGATGTATAATGGATACGAAAAGTACCTTAGGAACTTGTCATTTCTCAGGAGATTCATTTGTTTCTTGGTCATGCAAGAAGAAACCCTCTGTATAAATTTCCATTGATGAAGCCGAATATGAAGCAACTAGAAGTTGGTGTGCTCTAGTGTTGTGGGTGAAACACACACTCAGAGACTATGGTAAGATTTTTACCGAATCACAAATTTTATGTGAAAATACTAGTGCCATTTCCTTATGTAAAAACCCTTCACATCACTCTCGTTCAAAACACATAGAAATTAGGCATCACTTTATTAGGGATCACACACAAAAAGGAGATATCATTCTTCAATTTATCGGAAGGCAAGATCAACTTGCTGATATTTTCACAAAATTTTAACCCTATTATAGATTTGAATACATTAAATAGAATTTAGTATTGATATCCATGAGGTAATTTTCCATGTCAATTTCTTGTTGAAAATTATCTCCTTATTGTAATAAACTTCTTTCCATAGGGGGAGTACATGTTCTTCATAGTTAGTCTAAAATTTTTCGTAGTTTTAAATTTTTCGTAGTCTAATTCTTTTTCGTAGTCTAATATTTTTCTCTATTTTCTAAACATTCGTAATGAATATTTTTTAAATTTTTGTAATGAAGATATTCTAAATTTTTTCAATGAAGATATTCTAAATTTTCTTATTGAAAATTTTCTAAATTATCGTAATGAACATTTCCTAAATTTTTGTAATGAATATTTTCGAAATTTTCATAATGAAGATTTTATAAATTTTCATAATGAAGATTTTCTAAATAATCGTAATGAAGAATTCTTAAATTTTCATAATGATGATTTTATAAAATTTTCATAATAAGTATTTTTTAAATTTTCTTCATAATCAAATTTTTTTTCTGAAATCTAATGTTCTTTGAAAAAGATTTCTCTTCACTACGAATAATCTTCCTAGCATTATGAAAGGTATGTTTTCTTTCTTGAGTTTTCATAATCATCCATTACTTGATGGTATTTTCTTTAGTTTTTAAATTTTTTGGATTCTCATTTCCTTTAATCCAAATTATTCTCTTAAAACCTCAAAAGACCGGATTCTCTCAAAATTCTATTGCAGCTATCTTTTGAACCATGAGATCTGATCAGAATGTTTCTCAACCGTAGGATTGGGCATAGAAACTGAATCGCCTCTATAGTGACCCGGACTCTTCATAATTTACTATTACATCATTTCAAAGATAAACAACATAATAGTATTACACATGGAGGATCCAGAGGTTTAGTGTCTTGGGAAAACTAGGACAATACATAACAAATACAACATCAACCATAAACATTTATTCAATTTCTTCTTCACTAGCATCTTAGTGGAACTTTTCCTCTCCTTAGTAAATGTAGCCACCTGAGGATATATATCAAAATGGGTGAGCTAAAATCCCAGTAAGAGGATATATAAGAACAATATATCATGGGGTGAGCATAATCATGACATAGTAAATAGATCATGAACATGAGAGGAGCATAAACAATAAACTTGAAATGTGGGAAAGCATAAAAAATGAAACATCCTGTCTTAGTGGTTAACAACCACACATAGATGTGAACAAATCTAGCATCATGTTCACATATCATTTCACATTTACTCATGAGATTCATCACTTTACCCAATGCATTGGAGCTCTGTATAATTTCGGGAGCACCCGTCACATTTAAACATTCATATTGCGCTATATAATTCCGGGCGCACACGTCACATCATAACATTATCATTATAATGATTTCCACATAGAGCACATATCAAACATGTACATAAATAACCCATGGAAAGGAATGTTTTTCATCTCTTAATAACACATTCATAAGCTATGGGTTCCCAAAATAAATACGGAACAACATACATGATACAAGAACTATCAACCTTGAAGGACAGGTAAAAGGTGAGATCTTGAAAGAAGAGTTCTTTTGGAAAACATTTTGATGGACATAAAAACCAGTGAAAAACATGTATATCCCAGAAAATTAAAGGAAATTATGAACAAATGATCTTTGAGGAGTAACCATATCAAAAATGGATTGAAAGAAGGATAACCCGAAGCAAGAAAATTGGGTTCAAGATTTCCCCTTACCTTGTACTCCAATGCCTCCTTCTCTTTAATATCCTGTATAAAGACATTATATTCATTAATTAGAAATTACAAAACCTTTAATACATTAATATTGTTAATTCTGGTTTCCTTATGTCATATTATGTACCTTTGTATGACTTATAGAGTTTAAAAATCGTTGTTCGGGGATGTTCGTTTTTATGGTTTTCTTGAGCGGTCCACTTGTATTCTTAAATTGATGTTTGGGTAGATCATGGGTAAACATCCAGAACTGATATTACATGTTATTTATGTTATTACAGAATCTTGAATGATTTTATAATGAGTTATATTAGATCCACGTGGATGAATCATTAGATAAGAATTAAATGAAGATTATTTGGGTTAATTTGCGCGGTTTTTGGATCACAACGAACTCGTTTTAACATTTAACTTAGTAATATGGCCATAGGTTATTTCCAGAACTTAAAATAGAACATAATACATATAAAATATTCTGTTTCAACCATAAAAATGGTTTCATGACCAGATTTGAAGGTAGAAATGGAAAAAGGGAGCATGCTGTTTTTCAAGGTTATAAATTATCACCACATGAACAACGTTCTCTTTAATAAAATAAAAGGAAGGGGAAAGGGTGTGGGGTGATATAATATAACATTATAATCATAATATTACAGTATATATATAATAATGGATTTACAGAACAATTTGGATGAAGATAGGTAGGGAGAGATCAAGAAAGGAACTTGAACTTGAAAGGAAATTAAAGGAGAAGATAGAGAGAGAAATTACCTTTAGAATCCTCCTCTTGAGATCCTCTTTAAGGAAGCTAGGCTTGGTCTTTTGATGAGACCAGAAGCTTTTGGACGTGGGGGATGAGCAAGGGAAGGTGTTTGGGAAGAGTTTAGAGAAGGTTTGGAGCTTGAGAGGTGTGAGGAAAAGAGGGAGTGAAGGGTGGCTTTTATAGTGGAGGGGAGAGGGGTTTCCTTAATATAAAATTGATTAGTTTATTAATTTCACCTAATACAAGTAATAGTGAGTCTTTGATGACTAAGAATAGTAAATAAGACATGTGAGTTCGGGATTTGGGTGCTTACATCACTTGTGATGTCAGGAATAGTGGGTTTTAATTAAAATGTATTTATATGATAAATTAATGTATTATATTATTCATCAAAAATTCAAGTATCTCAGAAAAATCCCAAAATTTTACCCCAACCATTTTTCGACGGGTAGAATCCAAAAATGAAGTACATTTTTCAAAAATAATTTTCTAAATATTATTAATTTAATATTTAATTAAAATCATAATTTACTTAAAAAACAGTTTTAAAAATTAAAACTGATTTTGCAGTTCTTTCAAAAATTAAGTAGGGTATTATAAAATTATCCAAAAACTATTATACATTGATTAAATAATTTATGAATATATTTCAGGAAAATAAATATTCTTTTAAATTAATTAATTAATTATAATTATTTATTTATGACTTATAAAATACCAAAAACGTTTACTAAAGTCAAATTATCACTTTCTATGATGTCTAAATTTTATTTTATTATTCATAGGTAATGTTACTCTTATTTACTATTCATAAGGGTCATATTACTATTCATAAGGGTAGGTTACTATTCATAAGGGTAGGTTACTATTCACCAAAAATTATTTCTGTTTCATTGGACTCCAAAAACTATCTTGAACACAATCGAGAATGTTGGATTTTTAAAATTCCAAACATAGGGGTGACAAAATTATGTTTAAAGGTCACTTATCACTTAGTAGTTCATTATTTTGTGTTTTTATGACAAAGTTATAAGAAGGGATTTTTCTATTGAAATACTTTGGGTTGTTACATTCTTCCACCATTAAGAAATTTCGCCCCCGAAATTTCACTTTACAAAAACAGGTGAGGGTACTTCTCCTTCATTGCCTCTTCTGGTTCCCAAGTTGCTTCCTCAAACTTTTGGTTCCTCCACAACACTTTGACAAGGCGGGTTGTCTTGTTGCGTAGAACCTTATCACTTTGGTCCAGAATTTTTACTGGCTGCTCCTCATATGAGATATCATCTTCCAAATGTACCACCTCTGAGTTTAGTACATGTGAGGGGTCTGGAATGTACGTCCTCAGTAGTGATACGTGAAACACATCATGAACTTGAGCCATATTCGGTGGAAGTTCCAGACGATAGGCCACGGCTCTTATACGATCAAGGATATCAAAGGGGCCAATGTACCTTGGACTTAGCTTCCCTTTCATCCCGAATCGCATGACTCTCTTCCATGGAGATATTTGAAGGAAGACTTTATCTCCAACGTCGAACTCCAATTCCCTTCAACGATTGTCAGCATAGCTCTTTTGCCGACTTTGAGCAGCTTTGATGTGTTTCTGGATGGCCTGAACCTTCTTGGTCATCTCTTGCATAAGATCGGGTCCAAGTAGCTTTCTTTCTCCACCTTCATCCCCACAGGTAGGAGTTCTACATCGCTTCCCATAAAGAGCTTCATAAGGAGCCATCTGAATACTCGAGTGGAAGCTATTGTTGTATGAGAACTCAACCAATGGGAGGTGCTGATCCCATCCACCTTTGAATTTAAGAGAGCAGTCTCTTAGCATATCTTCAAGCATATGAATAGTCCTTTCAGACTGGCCATCAGTTTGGTGGTGATAGGTCGTGCTGAAATATAATTCAGTACTCAAAGCACGTTGAAGGCTCCTCCATAATTTAGATGTGAACCATGGATCACGGTCAGAGACAATCAAGAGTGGAACACCGTGCAATCTCACTACTTCCTTCACATATATCCTTGCAAGCTGTTCAAGTGAGAGATCTTCCCGAATAGTGATAAAATGGGAAGTCTTGGTGAGTCGATCAACCACAACCCATATCGCATTATTTCCTCTTGACGTCTTTGGGAGACCCGTGACAATGTCCATAGTAACATTTTCCCATTTCCACATGGGTATAGGCAATGGATGCATCATACCTTTGGACTTTTTCCGCAGAGCTTTAACTTGCTGACATACCAAGCACCTTGATATATATTCTGCAATCTCCTTCTTCATGTTATCCCACCAGAAGTGTTCTCGGAGATCATGATACATCTTGGTACTTCCAGGATGAATAGAGAAAGTTGATCTATATGCATTATCCAATAGTTCCTTCTTTATTCCGGGTGATGAAGGCACACAAAGCCGCGTTCCAAACCGAATCACACCATCATCGTCAATATGGAACTCTTGCAGCTTCCCTTCCTTTACTGCATTCACCCTCTTTTGTATCTCCATATCATCCCTTTGTGCTTCCTTAATATTCTGTTGGATGGATGGTTGCGCAATCATTTGGGAAAGGTAGGATGTATCCCCTGCCCTTACGATTCCCAAATCCATCCTTTCCATATCCAAGAAGATAGGGTCTTTCTCAATCCTGAACATGGATAGAGTAGAAGGTTCTTTCCTGCTTAGAGCATCAACTACCTTGTTCGCCTTTCCAGGATGATAGTGAATAGAGCAATCGTAATCCTTGATTAGCTTTAACCATCTCCTTTGACGCATGTTGATCTCCTTTTGTGTGAATATATACTTTAGGCTTTTGTGGTTGGTGTATATGTCACACTTCTCTCCATAAAGGTAGTGCCGCCAAATTTTCAAGGAAAAAATCACAGCTGCCAGCTCTAGATCATGCGTCGGGTAGTTCTGCTCATGGATCTTCAACTGTCGTGAGGCATAGGCTATCACATTATCATTTTTCATGAGTACACAACCCAAGACTTTCTTTGAAGCATCACTGTATATCACAAAAATTTCTCCACTTTTCGGTAGTGTGAGTACAGGTGCAGTGATCAGCCTTCTCTTTAGCTCCTTGAAGCTTCCCTCACATTCTTCTGTCCATACATACTTTACCCCTTTACTTGTTAACTTAGTTTGTGGGCTTGACAATCGTGAGAAGTTTCTCACAAAACATCGATAGTACCCAGCTAATCCAAGAAAACTACGGATTTCTGTGACACTGGAGGGCCTGGGCCATTCCTCAATCGCCTTTGTCTTTGAAGGGTACACAGAAATTCCCTCGCTTGTGACCACATGTCCCAAGAACGTGACTTGATTCATCCAGAAGTCACACTTTCTGAACATGGCGTACAACTTCCTCTTTCTCAATGTCGCCAACACAAGTCTTAGATGTTCTTCATGTTCCTCCTTGCTCTTGGAGTAGATGAGAATATCATCGATAAACACTACCACAAATTTTTCAAGGTAATGTCTAAAAACTCTATTCATCAAATCCATGAAGATTGCTGGGGCATTAGTTAGTCCGAACGACATCACCAAAAACTCATAGTTCCCATACCTTGTACGGAAGGCAGTCTTCTGAATATCTTCCTTCTTCACCTTTACTGGATGATATCTAGAATGAAGATCCACCTTTGAGAAGTATTGAGCTCCTCTTAGCTAATCGAACAAGTCATAAATCCTTGGGAGAGGATACTTGTTCTTTAGGGTGATCTTTTTGAGTTCCCGATAATTGATACACAGCCACATGGTACCATCCTTCTTCTTCACAAAGAGCACTGGCGCACCCCAAGGTGATGCACTAGGGTGTATGAACCCTTTGTCCAGATGCTCTTGCTGCTACTTCATTAACTCCTCCAGTTCGATAGGAGCCATCCTATAGGGGCACTTTGAGATAGGAGTAGCTCCGGGTATGAGTTCAATTGAGAACTCTACCTCACGATCCGGGGGAATTCTGGGTAAATCATCAGGAAATACATCGCCGTATTCCCTTACGATGGGCATTTCCTCAAGGTTGGAACTTTCCTTAGACTCAAACATTTGGGTGAGGTATGCTTCTTCATAGGGAATCATTACCCACACCATTGAAGGATTTTTCAAAGGATATTCATGATCTTCCTTGCATTTGTAGAGGAGCGTGGGATGGTTTGGAATATGAAAATATATTTCCTTTTCCCGATAGTTGATATTTTCTCTATATAATGAGAGCCAATCCATTCCCATTATAGCATTGAATTCCACCAAGGGAAGTATTACGAGATTTGCTGGAAGAATCTTCCCACATACGTCAACAGGAGAAGAGTCAAACACTTGGGTTGAAATGATTGCACCACTTGGTGTTTTTACAGATATCTCTACTTCAAGGTTTCGGTGCTTCGATTCTATAGTTCTAGAAAACTTTCAAGATATAAAGGAATGCGTAGAACCAGAATCAAATAAGACTTTTTCCATTCATGAGTGAATAGGAAGTGTACCTTGTATGACTTCATTATCATGTTCCACCTCCGCAGTAGTGATGGCATAAGCCTTCCCTTGTACCTTTGGCTTTGGTGGTTGTTGGCGCTGATTACCCTCGAGAGCTCAAGGTTTAGTGCACAGGTTTGAATAGTGCCCCAGCTCCCTACAGTTGTAGCATTGAACCACTAGTGGTTCTCTCCTTTCATCGGCTATATTATCCTTCCTTTTCATTTCTTTTCGAAACTCATGAACTTGGTGTCCTTCCTTCCCACACTTGAAGAATTTACTCGTCCCTTTGAGGTAGTTCCCATTGTGCAACTTCCCATATTTTTGGCTTGTGGGTCGTTGTGTTTTCTTCCCATCTTTATCATTAGATCCACCGGCTTGAAACTCCATATTTCTTTTCTTATCACCATATCCATGGGACCATTCTCCAAACTCCATCTCCACTTTGAGATCACACCGAACAACTTCTTCATAACTCCCAAAGTCTCGAATTGCAAGAGCCTTTCGAAGATGTGGTTTCAATAAACTAAAGAATCTATCAATTTTGCTATCATTGTTGATAATAGAACCCGAATCATACCTTGTGATCCTTGTGAATTTTTTTTCATAGGTTTTGATAGATTCTCCATCTTTTTTATTGAGCTCTATGAATTCTCTTTCCATCTTCGTGCGAAGAGTTCTTGGGAAGTACTTATTAAGAAACATTATCTTAAAGTCTTCCCATTCCATCTCTTCAATTTCTTCCCTTGGCTTGGTGTTCTTAATCAAATCCCACCACTGATTAGCTTCTCCATCTAGATGATAAACGGCTAGAGTCACCTTCTCCGTCTCGGAAAAATGAAGAACAGAAAATAACTTCTCCATGGAGTTGACCCACTATTTCGCAACTAGTGGATCAGAATATCCACAAAACGTCGGTGGTCGTTGCCGCATAAAACATTCGATAGCTAGCTGCTCCTTCTTTGGTGAAGTAGGACGTTCCCCATTATTATGGTTATTATTCATAACCCAGAAAAATTGGGTAATCATCGCCATGATGTTTTGAACTCCACCTCCAAAATCATTGGGGATGTCGTTCGGGCAATCGCTGCATTGGCCTTCGTAAGAGTTGTTGGCCTGATTCCTCCTGGTTCCCACCATTTTCTAAAATAGAAAATATTAGAACAAAACATAAGTAAAAAATTCATGAATAACTTATTGATTTAAACAATTATACCAAAAACATAACATATGGGATCCCTAGGTAAATATCCTTGTGTGCATATTTGTACTTTGTCTCATGCTAGAGGTTTTCATTAGGGTTCACTAATCCTAATTCCCAAATTAACTAAACCATTCCTCTGATACCAACTATAGCGACCCGGCCTCTTCTTACATTACTATTACATCATTTAAAATATAAACAACATAATAGTATTACACATGGAGGATCCAGAGGTTTATTGTCTTGGGAAAACTAGGACAATACATAGCAAATACAACATCAACCATAAACATTTATTCAGTTTCATCTTCACTAGCTTCTTAGTGGAACTTGTCCTCTCCTTAGTACATGTAGCCACCTGAGGATATACATCAAAAGGGGTGAGCTAAAATCCCAGTAAGAGGATATATAAGAACAATATATCATGGGGTGAGCATAATCATGACATAGGAAAAAGATCATGAACATGAGAGGAGCATAAACAATAAACTTGAAATGTGGCAAAGCATAAAAAATGAAACATCATGTCTTAGTGGTTAACTACCACACATACTTGTGAACAAATCTAGCATCATGTTCACACATCATTTCACATTTACTCATGAGATTCGTCACTTTACCCAATGCATTGGAGTGCTTTATAATTCCGGGCGCACCCGTTACATTTAAACATTCATATTGCGCTATATAATTCCGAGCGCACCTGTCACATCATAACATTATCATTATCATGATTTCCACATAGAACACATATCAAACATTTACATAAATAACCCATGGAAAGGAATGGGTTTCATCTCTTAATAACGCATTCATAAGCTTTGGGTTCCCAAATGAAATAGGTAACAACATACTTGATACAATAACTATCAACCTTGAATGAGAGGTAAAAGGTGAGATCTTGAAAGAAGAGTTCTTTTGGAAAACATTTTTATGGACATAAAAACTAGTGAAAAACGTGTATATCCCAGAAAATTAATGGAAATGATGAAAAAACCATCTTTGAGGAGTAACCATATCAAAAATGTAGTGAAAGAAGGATAACCTGAAGGAAGAAAATTGGGTTCAAGATTTCCCCTTACCTTGTACTCGAATGCCTCCTTCTCTTCAATATTCTTTATAAAGACATTATATTAATTAATTAGAAATTCCAGAACCTTTAATACATTAATAGTGTTAATTCGGGTTTCCTTATGTCATATTATGTACCTTTGGATGACTTATAGAGTTTAAAAAATGTTTTTCGTGGATGTTCGTTTTTATGGTTTTCTTGAGCGGTCCACTTGTATTCTTAAATTGATGTTTGGGTAGATCATGGGTAAACCACCAGAACTGATATTACATGTTATTTATGTTATTATAGATGCTTGAATTATTTTATAATGAGTTATATTAGATCAATTTGGACGAATCATTAGATAAGAATTAAATGATGATTATTTGGGTTAATTTGCGCGGTTTTTGGATCACAACAAACTCGTTTTAACATTTAACTTAGTAATATGGAAATAGGTTATTTACAGAACATAAAATAGAAGATAATACATATAAAATATTCTGGTTCAACCATAAAAATGGTTTCATGACCATATTTTAAGGTAGAAATGGAAAAAGAGAGCCAGTCGTTTTTGAAGGTGATAAATTATCACCACATGAACAACGTTCTCTTTAATAAAATAAAAGGAAGGGGAAAGGGTGTGGGGTGATATAATATAACACTAGAATCATAATATTATAGTATATATATAATAATGGATTTTCAGAAAAAATTGGATGAAGATAGGTAGAGAGAGATCAAGAAAGGAACATGAACTTGAAAAGAAATTAAAGGGGAAGAGAGAGAGAAAAATTACCTTTAGAATCCTCCTCTTGAGATCCTCTTTAAGGAAGCTAGGCTTGGTCTTTTGATGAGACCAGAAGCTTTTGTACATGGGGTATGAGCTAGGGAAGGTTTTTGGGAAGAGTTTAGAGAAGGCTTGGAGCTTTAGAGGTGTGAGGAAAAGAGGGAGTGAAGGGTGGCTTTTATAGTGGAGGGGAGAGGGGTTTCCTTAATATAAAATTGATTAGTATATTAATTT
Source organism: Viscum album (assembly GCA_963277665.1). NCBI lineage: Eukaryota > Viridiplantae > Streptophyta > Magnoliopsida > Santalales > Viscaceae > Viscum > Viscum album. Next base: position 186,823,609 of record OY728136.1, on the reverse strand, counting down.
CATCTAAGAAAAGGAATAGTGAGTCTTGGATGACTAAGAATAGTAAATAAGACATGTTAGTTCGGGATTTGGGTGCTTACATCACTTTTGACGTCAGGAATAGTGGGTTTTAATTAAAATGTATTTATATGATAAATTAATGTATTCTACTATTCATCAAAAATTCAAGTATCTCAGAAAAATCCCAAAACTTTACCCCAACCATTTTTCGACGTGTAGAATCAAAAAATGAAGTCCATTTTTCAAAAATAATTTCCTAAATATTATTAATTTAATATTTAATTAAAGTCATAATTTACTTAAAAAAACAGTTTTTAAAATTAAAACTGATTTTGCAGTTCTTTCAAAAATTAAGTAGGGTCTTATAAAATTAACTAAAAACTATTAGACAATGATTCAATAATTTATGAATATATTTCAGGAAAAGAAATATTCTTTTAAATTAATTAATTAATTATAATTAATTATTTATGAATTATAAAATACCAAAAACATTTACTAAGGTCAAATTATCACTTTCTATGATGTCTAAATTTTATTTTATTATTCATAGGTAATGTTACTCTTATTTACTATTCATAAGGGTCATGTTAATATTCATAAGGGTAGGTTACTATTCATAAGGGTAGGTTACTATTCCCCAAAAATTATTTTTGTTTCATTGGACTCCAAAAACTATCTTGAACACAACCGAGAATATTGGATTTTTAAAATTCCTAACATAGGGGTGACAAAATTATGCTTAAAGGTCACTTATCACTTAGTAGTTCATTATTTTGTGTTTTTATGACATAGATATAAGAAGGTATTTTTCTATTGAAATACATTGGGTTGTTACAGCCGCTTCAGACACATCTATAAAGGACCCCTCAATGCTTTTCCCACATCGAGTCTCAAGCCTTCGTGTGTTTATGTTCTTCCCTTCTACTTAAGCCCATTCCGAACTTGTTAGATCTTGCTAAAATCCGAATGTCTATCAAATAATCTTCTTATAAATACATGTCAACTATCATGCCAATCACGGAGTGGCAGGTTTATAGAGAAAGGTTTTTTCATAAAACATCTTGGGAATGTAGGATTCTATAATCACGAATAAAATCATGCTGAATGGATGGGAGGATGTTTTCATATCAAAAACAGGATCTCAAGACCATGTGTATCTAGATTTTCTTGTAGAATTTTATGAAATAGTAAGTTTTTGCAAGGAAGAAGGAAGAGATAAGTTCTCTTTAAAATGCTATGGGAAGACTTATTCTCTCTTCTAAACCAAGTCTAAAAATTTAATTGGGGTTCATTATGAGGGTGAGGTAGAGTTTTTATCACACAAGTTGTCGGATGATCAAGGAAGATCTGTTTAGGTGAAAGCTATAGAGTGCCTCGATCATATAGATGATAAGACTCTGATGATTGTCCACCTCACTAAAAATTTCCTGATTCTTGAATTATGTGTTCAAGGATTCATTATTCTGAGAAAAGGTGACATGGATACATTAAATAAAACTTATATGTATATTTTGTATTTTCTAGTGACCCTGAGAATGATCAATTTGGTTAAGCATATTTTGAGTATGATCGAGAATATAAAGAATGGAAATGTGAAGGCCCGAATTATTATGTATCCATCCATTCTTTCAAAGATGATTGTTCGGTTCTTGGTGTCATTCAAAATTTCTTTCAATTCAAATCCAAGGAATCTCAATGTCATGCTTGTTAGTAACGATACTCTAAGATGAATTTATGTTGGATCTTCCTAAGAATTTAGATAATTTTATGATTTTCTAGATGAAGAGGCTGATTCTTTTCCTAAGAAATAGGAAGTGGATGAGTCTTCCAAAAAGGGTGCAAGGAAGTTAAATCAGCTTGTCCAAAGATGAAAAATTAAAAATACTATCTGGATGAGGTATTACCTAAGTGGAGCGAATACAAAAAAAACATAAAAGAAAGGGATCCCAAGAATGGACTAGACCATGATAAATAAAAATCTATGAAGGTGAAGACAAATGATTATCCATAAATGGAATAGAAAGAAAAGAAACAAATGAAGAAAATGGATAAAGCAGAGATTGTGCAATCCCTTCTAAGGGATACTGGGAATGCTTTTGAAAAAATTCTGGTACCAAAATCATGCTTCGCAGAAGCCTTACCTAAAACTCCACGGAAGAAATTTGTGACTCTGTAAAAAGTAAAAGAAAGAGAAGTAAAAGTAATTGAAGATGTTGAAGAAGAAGATGAAAGTAGTGGTGACACCACAGAGTTGATTAAGCAAGTTGATGATTTTCATGAGAAAGAAAGTTCTTTTGAGAAGCACTCAATCCGAACATCAGAAGCAAAATCTTCAAAGATTTATACCCCAGGTAAAGAATAAAAAATCAAAGAAGAAGTGAACATGATGTCTGAAGAGGAAAGCATTAATAATCATTTTATTCACCATGATGATGCTAAGTCAAGTGCTGAGAAAGAGCATCTAGATGACGATAAAATTGTTCAGCTGTCTAATAGAGAACATGAATCTCCGGATGAGGAGGTCATTCTGATAACTAATAAGGGTAAACAAGTGGTTTTTAATAGGCCTAGTAAAGCTATTATGGAGAAGAAGGAAGTTGGTGGATCTTCAATGTGGAAATTTTCTGATCTTGACAAAGAAACCTCAACAAGAAATGTTTCGGATTTGGAATCATCATCCCTTGGACATGATTTCATTGTTCAGTCATCAAATAAGCTTGTTGTGACCATTCTGATTTTTCCAATCATATAATCGAGTTGTTAGATGCTTCAACAGACTTCGAACTAGAAATCAGACTCTATATCCATGGTAGTGGATAAGTGTGTCCAGGTTGAGGCTAATTTCATGAATTTTTTCATCAATTATGATGACCATAAAAGATCATGCAGAAAGATGACCAGTTGGTCAATGATAAAAATTGAAGACATGAGAAATACTAATGAGTTCCAGGACACTGTCAATGAGGCTTTTGACATTGAAGACGGTATGATCAAGGATTTTAAAATAATTTTGGAACATAAACTTACTCTGGAACAAAATTCTTGAATTCAAGAGGTAAAATTTCTGAATGGGAAGCTGTATTCAGTTTCCAAAAGATGGAAGAGAGAATTAGATCTTCGAATTGAGATAGAAGAAAACCTTGCAAAGCCAGAGGAAGTCTTGATGGCTCAGGCATAGGATTTTAAGACTCAGGAAGAAAGAATCAAGGATTTATAGAAGAAAGCAGAGGAACAGGATCAGCTTCTTAAGCGAGCAGTTGAAGATCATAAGGAGATAAAAAATCTGAAGACCATTGTCAAGAAGATGATGCCCAAGGAAAAGGAAGGACGACCTTGTTTAAATTTTATCTTTTGTTGTATTTTCCTTGTAGTAAAAAAAATTCCTATCCTAATTAATTTTTGGTCACTTGTCTTTTTTGGCTGTTTTATACTAATCATTCAGGTAACATAATTTCTATTCCATTCTCTCAAATTCATTTTTGAAAATCACAAAGGGGGAGAAAGAAAAAATAATACTATGTAAAGAATAAATATCCCTATGTAGGGGGATTTTATCTAAGGGGGGAGTTTTCATCATAATAATTTCTATATACAATAAAATGTTAAGTCTCATTCAGGAAATCTAGAACATGATCCTTAGTGTTCCAAAACCTAAGGGGGAGTTAGTTGTATTCATCTTTTCCCATGTGATAAGGATTAATAGTTTTATTTTCAAAGTCTAGAATAATATTTTCTTGGTCCTTATATTCCTTTTTGTAAGGATGTTTGTGCTTTCCAAAAAGGGGGAGATTGTTGAGTCAATAAGGACTCCTTATTACTTTTACTTTACATAATGAATGGGGAGATTGTTGAGTCAATAATGTTTCCTTATGACTTTACCATTCCTCATGTTTTGAAAATAAAAAACACCTTATCTTAAGGAAAATTTCATTTTACCCTATGTTTTACTTTCATAAGCAAAATTTTCCTTCCCCCAGGAAATTTATCCTTACAGTGTTTTTCATTGTTCATTTTATCACTAAGTAAAAAATTCTGTTTCATATCTATAAACCTCGGAATCTTATAATACTTAGATAATATGCATTCTATTTTCTTGATCCGAATTCAGAATCTGAACTCTCTGAATTCAGACTCCAAACTCTTATGAGTTCAGAAAATGAGTTCTCTAAATTCAGATTCTAAGTTCTATGAATTCAGACTCCAAAGGCTTATGATTTTTGACTCTGAGGTCCCTTAACTCAGACTCCGAACTCTTATGAGATCATACTAAGAGTTCTCTGAATTTGGATTCTGAATTCCTTGAATTCAGACTCCGAACTATTATGAGTTCTGACTTCGAGTTCTCTAAATTCAGACTCCAAATTCATATGAATTCAGACTCTGAATTCTACTGAATTTTGACACTAAATTTCTTTGAAATTCAAACTCTGGAATTCTATAGAATTTAGCTTCCGAATTCCATGGAAAATGGTATCTGAATATCCTTGTATTATAGATACTAAATGTATCTTTGTTTATAATCCGAACTATTTTTCCTAACACTCTGAAAAATGATTTTGGTTGCATAATTATATTTTTTTCATACACATGTCTTGGTTATAAAAGGATATCATGCATTCAGTTACTATCTAATCATTGTTAGAGTGACACATGAATAGGTCCCTCCGAAACTCAAGGAAATATATGACTGTTGGAGGAGGGATCCAACTGTTAGAACTATGCCTATAAATAGGATCTTATTTGAAAGTTCTCACAACTATTCTATGAATCTAGAGATTACATGTTGTTGAAGTGACTTCTAGAGAGATACTTTTGTTCTTAGTGTGTACTGATCAACTTTTACAGAATTGCTTCGTGCAACTTCGAATGTTTCTGAGTACATTCAAGGGCTTTGGGGGATAAGAAGATAGAGGTACCGACTACCATAATGTTTGAAGACTTCCTTGCTGAGGAAGACATAGGTGCCGACTACCATGAAGATGAGGTCTTGCAGGAATAGTAAGATATACTCTGATCTTCGTATCAGAGGCTTACCCTGGTGTGGGGAAGATAGAATTTTTTGAAATTATAAATCAAGGGACCTTTATCCAAGGTCATGGGATACCATTCACTTTGGGTTAAAATATTTACAACTTGTTATTTGTTTTTTTCATGTTTTCTGCTACATTTTGATTGTTGAGGAATTTATAACTATCTTATACTTCCTTATACTTGTATACTATGATTTAGTGAGATTGTATACGTTTTAAGGAATAATCTCTATTTTGTAAACTTGTTTTAAGTTTCATTTCCATAACCATCTTTCCGGATTCACATTCTTAGAATCATATTTCTGGAATCAAGCAAATGTGTAGAACTAGAGAATTTGTGAATTACCTTGATTAACTTCGTTAAACATCACCATCATTAAAAGTTCCAAATGAAAATTTTAAATTATACAATTCACCCCTCATGTATTTTGAGCATCATTGGATACTTCATTCAGTATCTATATCATTTCGATCCAACATTTGGTATCTGAGGAGAATATCATTTTCCATATACCATCTCAACAAATGTTTCATCCATATTAAACATGATTATAGGTGGTCCTCGTGCTCTTCCGAATGATACATTGATGTTTTGTATTATATCCTGGGAGGAAGTTGTATCCATGTTATCATTAATGATTCCATCAAAAGGGATCATCAATGAGATAGTAAATCATGCTTTTATGAAGAACACATTCATGCTAATCCATACTTATTATCTTTTATATTTAGAGCTACACAAGGTCCTCTAATATGTTGTATGTAAAATCTATCCCTCCATATCATCACCTAAGTCACAAATTATCTCCAGAAAAGGGTATAAAATTCAATTAATATCTACGCAATTGTATATTTTCACTTATTTCATGATATTTATTACATATTCAGATGTCATAAAACATTATAAAAACATATTTATTACATGATGTTAACCAACAAGGTACATTCCACCTACATTACCATAAAATGTACAAATATGACTACAAGGTTTTAAATCCATTTAAAAATTATATATAATATTTATTCCCAATGATCATACCCAACACGATCTTCCATATTTATCAACTTTTTGAAATATTCCTCATGAGGAACATTACATACTACCCTGTCGTGAAATTGTCTTAGCAAGATTAGATGTCCTCTCACAAAATCTATATTCCCAAATGATGTATCCTCTTTTATTTATATTTCCCTTGAGTAAATTTCCAACTTTTACTTCCACATTATTTTTTTCCCAATCAATAAACTCCTTAGTCCATTTTATAATTATATCATTATCCCACCAAAAGGGAAATATTTCCATTGGATAGTTAAAGACTCCTTCCATAATGGGACAAATTATCTATGATGTTAATTTAAGAAGGGTGTATTTGATTTATAACACCAATATATATATATTTGAACTATTTATATATTTCTATAAAAAATATGTCATTATGATAATTGGATGTAGTAATAGTCACAAATAATTAAATTGTATAATGTGTCCTATTATGTGGAATTGAATATTAGGTTTTCTGACCCTATTCAAAGGTATATGTAGGATTACCTTATTATGGTCCCAATACAATCCTAAAGAAAACATACAACCTTATTTGATGGTGATTGATTTCATATATCCCAATTACATTGGATTAAACCATTGTACCCTATGTTTAAGTTAAAATATACATTTATATCATTCCTGAGAACTGTCGATACATAAAAATATTTAAATTTATAAAAAACCATTGAAATGTTGTAGATATTCATGTTAATTTTTATTTATGACTAGTTAGTGACATAATGATCACCCATTCAATAATTTTATTTTTCTATGTATTCATTAATATATATTAAATCTATATGTGAGCCTCAATGTTAGAAATTATTCTCCCTAGAAATGTGTATATGAGGTTGACCACCCATCCAATCAACTGATGTTACTTTAAAAATGTTCTCAATAATTTCATTTGGACCACATGTACTATGAGTTCTCTTCCATAGATACTAAAAAATTATGTAGTTGGGAATAATGTAATAAGTATGAATTTCATTTAGAAAAAAATGTTGAAAATGATATAAATTTTTGAATATCAAATAATTATAATTGTGTTTTATATAGGTTCACACTACATTTTATCATTTACTTCATATAATTAAAATGGTGATCTTAATGTGAACATATTATAGGTTATACCAGTTGGTAGAAAATTCAGTTACCTATGACACATTAATAATAAGATTTCTAGTATGGAGTTTCCTTGAGTTTTAGGAACACCAACTCGAATCCCACATTCATCCAATAAAATGGACCAGTCATCATAAATGTTACCATATTTTTTTATCATCACCAAATGTAGTGGAAGAATGATAAAAATGATGAAATAACCCAGCTAAAGCCTTCTGTGATAGTGTATTTTACTTTATAGTTTTAGTATCATCAACACATTACCCTTCTAACCTTTAATTCCATATGTGAGAGCCTTCAAGAATAGAATCCCCATAGGAAATCCTATAGGTGGAATGTTATATATAATCTAGTGGTTCGAACATCAAACTCAATATAAGTCTATACTATCTCATAATAATGAGTAAATAAGTACATCTACTATCATAGGGATGTAGAAAACGAGGTATACCAAAATCTCCCTATATTGAAAGATTTATTTTTGAATAATGATGCTCTCCATTTCCACTAGAAATAAAATGTAGACCCACTTCATATGTTTTACACTAAGATGTATACCCTTTATAAATAATACCTTGAAACATAGGAAAGGTCACCCTAGAGGTGATCTCACTAATGTTATAAATTCAATGGAAAATAGGATGGGGTATATAGTATTATTACTCAATAATAGATATGTTTAAAAAATATAATGGAATAGTAGATCGACATGCCTACCTAATCAAGAAAAAAATTCTAGTACACTCTAAAAATGTTAAGAAAATGATGATACATTATAGAAGTGGTAAGGGCAGGGGCCATATTATAGAACATATTTGTTATTGGAAATAGAATATTCCAATGGATACTCGATGAATATTTTGTGAATAGATCTCTAGTCTCATTTAGAAAATGAATGACATTAAATATTTGATTATAAATTATCATTGAAACCTCATGAAATCAATATAAATACATTCCTTTATCAATTATTATATATTTAACAATATTACTACATCTTGTAAGAAGTAGTATAATTCCAATTCCCTAATATCATATGGTTCACCAATGTGTAGTCCCAAACCCCTATTCATTCCAATGTATATGTTTATTTTCTATGAATCCTGATAGCTATGAGACAGGGTTCCATTCCAACACTGGTTTTGGAAGACTATTAGTATATTATAATGGATTATAGAAGTTTGATCATATATGCACATCAATCAATATGTTTATAAATTATATTATAAATTTTGATAAAAAAACCCATATTCCAACTCCCCATTAGTTTTAGGATTTCCAATTATACATATTGGAAAACAATCAAATATAAAAAGATATTCCCACTAGATTGTTGGAACCCATCAATGTATTCCATTTCAAAATAATGGAAATTCTCTTATTCTAGTATTACATAAATGACCTCTCATATAGCCATTTTAGTGACATGATTGTCACTAAATGTGCATTATATTAAAAATTATCATCTACTATGGAGCAAAATATCATCTGAAATATTATTTGACAAATGGAACTGAATTATCAATGATTGATCCCATATCCTGGCAGTGATATATGATAATGTTCTTGAGTCCATGTGTCACATTCCTATGTGGATCTAAAATCTGTAGAATCTTCACCAGATAGTGAGAGAAGAAACATCCATAGAGTTAATCCCCATGTTATCATGAGCATTTGTTCTAGATAACCTTCCCAATAATCATTTCACGAAGGTCCTCCCAATTTAAACCAAATCATAGATAATGGTAATGGTTATCGTAGTATGAGAATCAATTTATTTTTTTAACACCTATAAGATCAATACTAATGAAGGTCCTCACTTTTCATGCTCATTTATTTGTATCCATGAATGTATTCAACAATGAAACCATTATTTTAGTAAATATTTAGGCCCATCCCATGGTGATAGATCATCATAACATGAAGTTTCTATATTTTGAATCAACCATGGAAATAATTTTATATCTATCAATTCTTAACAAATTGAGTAATATTATCCCCATCACATAAAACCCCATTTATGATACTTTTTCATTAATAATTTTTTGGTTGATTGTCATCGATAGAAACATCCTCACGCCAAAAATAGTCTATATTAATTAAGTGGAAATCATGAAATCTTATTCATTCTAATAATGCACATAGAAAAACACCATGGTGGTGAAATCAAGAAAATGAATTTTCCAAAAAAACTAGATGAGGTTGAAAATTATTTATAGTTTGATTTGGAAAATTATATTCACCTAGTAACATTTATTCCCATTTCTGTATTCATATACGACATACAAGATATGTCAACATATAATTCCATGTATTTATTACAGGGTAACATATAAGAAACTCCTATCTAGCTCAAATAATTTATTCTACCTTTTAAAGAGTATAATAATCATCATCATATAGTAAGAATGACCTATCATCCGATCAAAATATTTAAATTATTGGTATCTCAACACACTTGATTAGAGAGATATCTCATGAACTCAGGACATTCATGTATCGACAATAATAATAAACTTCATCAGATATTTCGTGAATTTATGTGTGTATATAGGGATGAGGGGATCTGGATCAATTAACATTAACCTATCCTTTAGACATTAGAGTCCTCCATTTATGGAATCCTATAATTTGAGTTTTATTGGAGTGTTTTTGGGAAATAAACATTTCAAATTACATTTTCCCCATCCAATTAAATCCTATTAACTCTACCTCTAAGGAAAAAAATAAATTTAGCTAAAGGGAGAGATCCAAATATATGGCCTTTGAAAAAAACCATAAAAATTACATGTGAAAATATAAGTTTTAAATGTTTAATTTTTTCTTAAATTGACAACCATTATTGATTAATATTTCACAATTTTAATCATAATAGACAATATTTTTTCTTGAGAATCCAAATTCCAAGATATAAACACTATATTAGTTTCATAAATGGTAACTATTAAAAGATAACATTATCCAATAGGGTTGGGTGTATGTATACCACATACACCACATATACAATCACATACTCCCCATAACATAGAAAAGTTTTAGTGGATGTAAGAGTTCATTCCAAAACCTTAGTATTGGGGAAATTTTTCCAACCCCACTATTGATTTCAGTATTTTCTATGAAGTATAGTGACATTGGGAGACCATTTCTAAACCATTCCTAACACTAATTGAATTCCCAATATCATTCATGTTTCACCATATATATAATGTTTGTGTCTACCAGAGGGTATTTGTCAACATATCACTATCCAAAGATCATTTGTTAAAGAATATTTAGTACCCCTTAATCCATAAGCCTAATCAGTATAGTATGATATATAATGAAAATTTTGATCCTAATATTCCTTAAAAAGTTGAAATAAGGAATTGAGATTCACTGTATTACTATATTGATGATTAATCAATTTTTATATCCTAATATGGATAATTGAATGTCATCAATTTTAATTTTGAAGCGGATGTGTGACATGAAACATACCACAACGAATATAATGATGAAATGTTTTGTTATGATTTGATTCAAACTAAAACAAATGGGGACGAATATAGAGGTGACATTATATGTAGACCAAAAACATTAATTCCCCACAAGATAAATTTCATCCACATTGATTTGTTTCAACTAAATATTATTTGAATAATATGATATTTCAAACTTGTAACAAAAAAAGAATTGATTCAACTCTTGTAATAATAATTTTTCATCTTATGAGCCTCATATAATAAATTAAAAAAATATTAATTCCATGTTACTCAAGAGAAATATTTATATAGAGTAAAACCTTCTGGTAAAAGTGAATATTTCAGAATATATTGATTAAAAAGAGGATACATATCTAGAATTATAAAAGACTAATCACCTAGATGAGACTGGATCTTGAAAATTAGTTTTCATGAACCTTATGGATGATTATGTCCATGTGTTTCAACCATTGTGTCAATACCTTCCCATGTTATGGGAGACTTGTCAAGTCCATATGGTTTAACATGCTGACGACTACAATATTTGTGTAATTTAGGACTACATATTACATCTACCGAAAGTTAAGAATTTTTTGATAAAATTCTTCCTACATAGATATATAGATATATCAACACCCATATGACCAAAATGGACACCATAGAAGGGTTGTTAAACCCTAATCATCCTAAAATGAGACCATGAACTAACTTTTAAGAGGTCAATTCACATCCTCTTTTTTTAATGATGAAAAAATTCCAAAAATGTCAATGGAATTTAAGACGTGAAAAAGATAATGAGACATTTTGGGTCATAATGTGCCCATATAATGGACATAAAAGATTATAATTTCATAAAAAGATATGATGCATTGTGAAAAATCTCTAGGGACAATTCATCCTATGGAATAATAGTTTTCTTACTAGAATCATAAATGCCTAGAAATGTCTTTGTTTTCTATTTGTTTATATATTAATCTATATAATGATGGAATTTATGGTAATCAATCTTTAGAATTATATTTCATGTGAAACTCATAGTGTATCCAAGCATTTCATAATATGAAATGTTCTGATATTCACACTCAATATGGAGATATAAAAATAAAAACTAATGATTATATTTATAGAGAATTTATTATAGTAGATGAAAACATGGATAATCCCATTAAATTGTGTAGGATGATTCTATGACTTAGCAGCCATTGAATATGGACTAATGGATGTCCTTCATTGAATGATGGAAAAATCCAAGACTAAACTTGTCGGTCAGGTGGACAGAACCCAATATGAAAAAACAACCACTATCACACTTAATCAAGCACTAAAAAATATATATTTCGTAGTAAAGTAGTATATGTCCTAGAAAATCATATATTGTAAAACAGTATAAAAATAACGTCATATAGATTCATTGTTGGAAAAAAGGACACATAGTACAAGATGAATAATAAACCATAACCTAATCCTTCAGAATAGAGGAGTTTTTATAAAACATTATCAGAACCATACAAAATAATATAATAATGTATACTATGTATAAAAACCTTTTAATTATTCATTAATGAATAATATAACTATTTTATTTTACACCATATGTTAGGGAACAATGTTATAATGTTTATCATCATTATGGAAATTATATAGAAGATGGGTGATTCAAGACATGTGATATTATGTTGGGATACGATATAGGTATCTTATAACTCAAAAATAAATATACTATAATAAAATAAATTAATTGAAGAGAAATAAAATATAAAGATGTTTTAATAGTATAATAAGGTAAATTATCATCAATCAAGCTTATACAATCATCCACACATTATTTAGTCAACTAATTTTGGTCGTATTTTCAACCTCCCCTTCTGATTCCATTTCTTAAAATCCATCCAATTGAGGAAGATATAGTTTGGAAAATTAGTACATGTTTATTCAAGTGGTGATTTGAGTAATTTAAAATTTATTACAAACTATTATGGATATTCACCCACAATTATCTATAGAATTGGAAAAACCACATTATATTATACCCTCATTATAAGAAGTGTCACATTTTTTCTCTATTAATGTCATTTTACAAGAATGTTTATTCCCTGATGTATAATATGAACCTAAACCTCATATACCCACACATAAGTGGTATATAGTTCAATGAGTTCAAAGACTCTAGAAGATTAACATAAGACTTGGTGTTATAAAATCTCAATATTCTTGTTGTTTCCACAAAAAAAGAACTATATTTTTCTAAAACTTGAGGGAATAAAAATTGCTGATCCCTTTAGGAAAACCAAGTTAACACAACCTTTTCATGATTTTTTCTAATATTTTTTCTTAAAAGAACATTTGGAAGGTTTGTGATAGTCTAATATGGAATTAAATATGGATATTCAATAAAAACAATCCTCTTAGTGAAAAAATGTATTCATTTTCTTACTATAAACAAGAACCATCAACACAAAATTCCCCATCCTTGAATCATCTAGCTAAGTAACCCATCAGTATACAAAACTATCATAATTTACTGTAAAATAAAAAAATAATGAAGATGTTTGATATCACCCCATACAATATTTTGTTAATGGGCATTCTTCACCGATCAAAAGTGTTTAAGCAATAAAATTTCAGGAAACGTTTTTTCTCTAAAAAGATTGTGGCCTGCATGTTTGCATCCGATGAATGTCATGCAAAGACTACCCTATTGAATGCCACAAAAATATCCCATTCACAATTTATAATCAGGGTGACCCTATTTGGGGACATAAGAAACGTATTCATGTATCCATAATGATAGATAATGTTTCCATTCATTTTTTATTAAATATTAATGTATATATGATTTTCCACATCCATTTTTGGACTCTCTGATGAATATGATATTGTGAGGATCATTTTTCCCAATAAAACTTATCCATTCAATGGTTTACAACAAGATAACTAAATAAAATTCTGCGTATATAATTCAATTTTCAATTATAAGTTGATATATCTAACTCACAATTCATTGTATTATGATAGTACATAGAGTAAAATTTTCATTGAAGAAGGATTTGTCTCAATAGTTATTCATCTAGGCCCTTCTCATATCATCAACGACTAATATACTATTTCAGTTTAATTATTTGAGTAATATTTGTGAATGTATCCCCATTATATGTTTTCAATACTGTTATACTAAAGGTGGATTCTATATTTAATAATGAAACCAACATATATGAAGAATTAACATTCTCATTTCCACACCTAATGGGTTTATAACATCCACATAATTTCCATGGATCCTAGTTAGTGGGGATATTGTGATTTTCACCAATTGGATTAAGAAAATAAAACCCATTATAGAGAAATTATAGGGTCAATAGTCCTAAATTTCCCAAATTTATGTTAGGAAAATTATTCTAGAATATTTGAGCATTCCGGATAGTAAAAATGGTCCAACCATTATAAATGACACGACATGTGGCACCACACATAAAAACAAATCCATACTCTTTGTCATGAGATGAAATTGACCACTTTTTCTAATAATTTATATCATAAGTTAACAAAGAAAACTAATTTAATAAAAACTTCTTTGAAATCCTCTTTTTCATAAGATTTTATACTCTTAAAAAATGGAAACGCATCTTCTTCATTTACTGGCGATAAATATATACCCACATCACCTTCTACAAAAAAAAACCCCTTAATAATCCACTCCAATCATCATTGAGGCAGGGGAGAGTTGTAATATGATGTTTGATATAAATATCAATCATTTTACGATGGTGTCTCTACCAAAATTTGAAACCTCAAATATGTGAATATTGATAGAATAGAGGATATATACCCCACTACATTAAATATGTACGTAGTCCTAATCGAAAAAAGGTGTATGTTTACTTTATCAAATGATATCATGGTGTGGAATTTAAGAAATAAACATTAATTATTTGACAATATTATGAGTTTATCACCCCTAAACTATGATTTCCAATCCACTAAAATGGGTTAATGTATGTAGTTTTAATAATTCATCAAATTACTGATAAAAAATTGGAAATTGATTTTGGAAAACACATGAAGGAAAACATCATCTGTGATTTTTAGTATCTATTTTGGTAATAAAATATCATTTTAATAAATAAAAATTATAGTAAGATAAATGGTTGTACCGAATTTTTGGACCTCAACAAGCTTTATCTAAAAGACTCCATCCAAATTAATACCATTAAATTACTAATGTTTTCAGATTATATAATTTTATACGTCTACATCATGGATGGTTACTCCATAGACAAACCAATTCATATTTCATTAAATGATTGTGATTGAATTATTTTTCATGAACCGCAAATATATATTTTCAAATCATTTAAATCCCATTAAACTATAAGTAGAAAACATGAAATATTAATGTGATGTGAATTCAATCATCAAATCCATATTGGAAAAAGTATATAGTGTTATGGGGATGAATTGGTTGTCAAATATCGACTATAATGTGGACACATTTATATCCTTGAATATTTTTGTAGAAAAATTTATATACACAACATAAAATACAACCCCCTAATGTGGGAATTATGGGTAATGTTATAATAAATTATAAACTTTTTGGTGAACCATGTGAACATCAATGTGGACATGGAAATGACAATATTAAATTTTAATATTCCTCATACATAAAAATTAATGTAATTTAAGACACCGGTTGAATTATTTGTACTTCACATTTTCTACCATCAATATCATTTTTAAATTCGTAATATTCACTATCTTGTACAATAGATGAGCACTACCCTAGAACTTTTGGAAAAATAGTATATTACCTTATAATTTTATAAAGTATGATTCTACTAGTTGGATGAGCTCCACGTTGATTGAATGTGGATAAACTAGATCATTATCATTGTGTGATAGAATTTAATAAGAATGGAAATAACATATAAAATAATATATATTATCTAATCTCGAAAATTCTTGAAATTTAGACATGGTATTAAAATATCTAAAAGTTCATTTTTTAATCCATATTTGTAAGATAGAATCATTGGAATTAAATAACATATCATGAGATTCATATGGTATCTAATTTTAAAAAAAATCTAATTTATCCTCAACAAGCTATAATATATCAAACATCTATAAGGATGGGTAGAAATTTTTCTATATATTGAGATAGGATTGAGGCTTTAAAATGTACTCAAGGGGTAGGAATTAATGCCCATTTCTGTAGATAAATTGACTCATGAGAGTGGTTTTCCATGTATAGATCTCAAAAAGGAATCATTATTTTCTAAATATGATTCATTTCAGTCATGGTAAATTTAAAATTATGGTGCTTTTTGATGTTTTATTAAAACTTAAATAGATAACTTGAAAGATAATATAGTCATCTTTGGTAATGTTTTCATTTTAATAAATATGGAATAATTTCCCAATTAAACAATATGGATAGAAATAAAAACTATTTTTAACACCCCAAGCTTACACGATACATTCACTTTGAATAATGCAATAGCTTGAATTATATGCAACTTCGAAATTCTAACACACCGCGACCAATCAAACTAGCCGATATGAATAGTAATACCCACTTTTTGAAATTTTATAAATTTTATTTTTCAAAATGGACTCCATTTTTTGAATTCAGAATATTGAAATTTTCATAGGGTGAATTTGTTGATATTTTTCTGAAAAAATTCAATTTTTGACCAATAGTGAAAAATTTTGTGTTATTGGTTAAAACCGAAATTTTATTTAAATAATTATTTATGTTATTTAAATTTATTTTTGGTCAAAATTGTTACATAATACCTATATAAGTTCAATTTAATTCATTGGAGTCATTTTTTAACAAGTTTAGATATATGAAAATTTTAATGAACTTTTTACTCTCTTTTACACACCTCCTTGTAGAATTTGCAAATTTGTATAAAACCTAATTTTACCACTTTAGTGAGTTGAAATTTAAAAATCTGAGATCCATGGTTAATATCATTATGTAAAATGTGGTTTAATAAGATGAAAATAATTCTTGGTGAATAGTAACTTTTGACTTTTATTTACCATGGTTAAAAGCAAATAGGGTAAATAAGGGTACAAATTATATCATAATTACCCTAACACATTTTCTAATTCTATTGGATAAGTGTAATTCGACCAAAAAACCTGTGGAATAAAATATGATTCCCTTTGGTCAACATGGGTTATATTAGGACATTTATTATTATTTTATTTAAAGGAGTGTTAGAAGAGTTAAATTCAACGTTTAATAACTAAAACATTTTTAATATTGGGCTATAAAAAGATATATTCGACTATAAATATTCATTATAAATATAAAAATATTTCATATATAATGGTATTTTATTTATAATGTTAAGACCTTAAATAATTTAATTTATTTATGACACAATGATGATGTAGTAATTAACTTATTAATGAATGATTAAAATAATTGATATTATAAAAATCCAAAAAAAATTAATTTGAGATTTTTGATGAATTAAATTAATTATATAGGTTAATATGACATTTTGGGGTTGAATAAATAATTTTTTTATATGTAATCATAATGTTATGATTTTCACAAAAACCAAATACTAAATATTGTCAAAATTGACATAATTGAGTTTTTAAAAAAAATACTATATTATTAATTGATATAATATTCCAACAAATATGAGGTTTGGCCAAAGGACTTATATAAGGTTATATATATTAGTAATGATCCATTTGGGGTTCTATTGGATTTTTATAGTATGTGTATAAACAATTTAATTAAAAATACAAAGAGCCATGGTAAATGTCAAACTATTTAACTAAAAGTTAAATCTAAAATATAAGGTTAATATGTTGACCTAAACCTATCTAAAAC
This sequence comes from Viscum album, assembly GCA_963277665.1. Classification (NCBI taxonomy): domain Eukaryota; kingdom Viridiplantae; phylum Streptophyta; class Magnoliopsida; order Santalales; family Viscaceae; genus Viscum; species Viscum album. The sequence goes on along the minus strand of OY728136.1, from coordinate 186,806,086 downwards.
CTATTGGTTGAGATTTTTTCAAAAAATTTCCAAATTATCCTATAAATAAATCATTTATAAGCCATTAGAAAATGAAAATAATTTTATTATAAAATAATATTTCAGTCTTTTCTTAAAGTGACCCTCACCTCACTTATAAAAGGGTACTTCCCCTTCCCTTAATTTTACACCTCAAAAGCCATTTTACTCAGCCAAAGCCTGCCCAAATATCCTCCCAATATTCCTCCCTTAATTCTAGTGGCATTCCATTATTCTGAAAGCCAACCTATGGATCCCTTTCGATCAAATCAAAAGGAAGAACCTGAAGAAGAGGTAAATATTTCATCACCTCTTTCAAGTTCTTTTTTTCATCCACTTCCTTTTTCTTTGTTGTTTTCATTCTAAAATAATTACTCCACTATCTTCTATATATTGCGATGTTATTATAAAAATGGCACAACCATATTCAATATTCTATCCATCATATGAATGACAAAGTCACCATACTTGCATACATATATCTTACCGTCTCCACGTCATGGTATAGTTTGTTATTCAAACACTACATTATTTGGATGGTTATAATAATGAGGGTAACTAATGTAAATAATACATATAACATGTTATTGATCTGTTATATAAGATATACCATCCAATTACATATGATTTCCCCATCAAAATTATTATATTTTCGCTCGTGCGAACGTACGGATTACCATCCCTACGAGCGCGGTGAGATCCATTCCCCATCGTAATTGTTGGAGAATAATTTTTCATTTTTGGATACAAATATTGTTTAATTACTTAATATCATTCTGTATATGAATAAAATACACCTATTCATAAAAAACATGGCTTACGTAACTGAGAATATAAATGAGAATAGATCAGTTAGAAACCGAAATGATGATATTACTAAAATATTATTAACAATGCAATATTGGAGGATCATATATGATAAAATATTTATATATATATATTTTCTATAATTTAATAGCAATGAATTAAATATTATATAGGAGGTAAATGTACCCTTGACCAAGGAAAAGGACAAAGTAAGGGTTAATTTTGGAATCTCTTTATTATCCGAGGTTTTTTTTTACGTAAATATCTACTGGGGCCACTTTATCATCAACATATATGTTTCTTAAAAATTTATTTCAATTATTTTTATATTTAATAAACTATTTTTTTATTTTATTTATACCATTTTATACATTTTATAAATTTTTTTGAATGGAATCATACTATCATTTTCCAAAAAAGGTACTTTGTAACCTTTTTGACAATACTAAGGTTAGAATGTCATTTTTTTCTTATACGGTGGGTGTGGCTATTTTCCTTCATTATATCTTCGTCAAAGCATGCCATAAAATATTACTAGAATATTTTCAAAATAAATGATTTCTTTTATAATTATGTGACTTCTAAATTATTTCAAAATAGAAAGAGGTATTTATTTCAAATAGTTTTCATTTAATCTATGTCAACATCCTTTGATGGATTTTGAACTTGTTTGAAGTTGATTTATTCTGATACAAATCTTCCATATTGTATTGAAGGTTTTTTGATATTTTTTACTATGGATGTGTTATTTCACACCATTCATGGTTTATGGATAAAGTATTGACATTTCGTATGCTATGTTTAATACGAATGTTTATGTTATGTTTAAACCTTTCCATATGAGGAATTCATTGGACATAGTAAGTGATGGGTGGAGTCTGCTATAGCTTCTCGATGCATTGGTAGGTATCATGAGACAAACTAGTTTCTTGGCACAAGGCCTTGACAAAATCTTATTTTTAGTCTCAGCACAAGTCCTTGACTATGTATTTGTGAAGTCTGGCATTATGCATTCCAGTATTATGAAGGTGGGTATTGATATTGCATGTGATTATTCGACTAGTAGGATAACCATGTGAATAAGTAAATGGAATTATTTTATTTTATCTTTTCCATATTATTCTTATGTTTAAGTTTAAAAGGATATTGATTTAGTCTTATACATTTCCTTAAATGTTTATACTTATTTATGAATGTTTACACTATATTTTTATCATTACTGAGCATCTAAGCTCACCCATTTCTATGTTTTATTTTTCCAAAGATATGAAGAAGTATTTTATTTTTGACCTACAGTGATTGACTAAGAATATAAGTGTGTTAAAAAAGGGGTCAAAATTTTTTTGATGTTTTTATTTCATGATGTATTGTAAAACTTATCAATGTATATAGTACTACAAAGGCTACTAAACTAATCGGTCTTTCGGGATTTGATCCCTTGTGATCATTCCAATGTTATGTAATAATGCACCAACTCTAGGTAACTGGGGTTAGGGAATTATAGTTGGTATTAGAGGAAGTTTAGTATAAACCTTGGAAACAATATTTAGAAAAAATATGATTAGAGAACACTACCCTAAGATAGATTTTGTGGATTAGTATAGATGAACTTCCAATAATTTTGGTATGGTAGAGATTTTGTGAGTTTTGCAAGAAATACATCCATTTCAGGATAAGAGTTGGTAGAGTTGGATCTGGTACAAATGTACCTAGGGGAAAAACCCAAAAACAACGCTTTGAGCTAGACTTGAACGAGAACTAGTGCATGATAACGGGCCTAGAAGAACTCTTGGTTTTGACACTCCAAACGGATATGCTTAAGATAATTCACATTTTCTTTAAAAACATCTATGAAGCTTTAATGAGTATATAAATCCTCAAAGAAAACATTTTTATTATTATGGATTATATCCAAAAACAGTTCAATTTATGTCAACTATTTTACAAGTTTGGAATTATGTATTCTGATTCAGAAACTAATCTAGTGTATGAAATTGTTTAGAAATATAGCCTAGTGGAAGGAATGGAAACTGTATCAACCCACATAATCCATGAAGAGATTTCACTCACACCAAAGACAATTACAGTGCAGCTGGTGATGCAACTGCTGTAGATCAGCTTATCACACTACTGGTATAACTCACTCATGTTATAAATAATAACCTTACCCATATGGAGAACCCTGATCCACAATGTGGAGGATCAATGTTAGACCGCTTCATGAGGAAGAATCCACTAACATTCAATGGGTGTACAAATCCATTAGTTGTTGGGAAATGGATAAATTCCTTAGAGAAAATATTTCATGCTTTGGGGAGTTGCGAAAGGGAAAACGTTGACATGGTAGTTTATCACCTCACTAGAGATACTAATCAATGGTGGTTATTAATCTAAAACATAACGGAAGATGAATAATTATCAGACATGGAATGGAGGGTGTTTTAAAGATATTTAATAATAAAAATACTTTCCTCGTGACCATCGAGCAGATTTGGAAAGAAAATTTTAGAGTTTGAGGCAAAAGGAGGATGAGAATATCACAATGTATGAGGCTAACATTACAAGGTTTACAAGGCATGCAGCAGATTATATATGTAACACAAGGAGTGATATTGATTGATTCTTTGATGGGTTAAAATCATTTCTTTGTTGATAATTAGTCTCACGATCCTTCTCACCATAAGAAGATATTGTCTCATGCTCTATCCAGAAAAAAAAAGAAATTCCCTATGTCTTATGACATTAAAGAAAAGAAAGAGAAAAAGAGATCTACTGAAAACTATGGAAATGGAAATAAGGGGAAGAAAGAAAAGGTTGAATATCAATCATGTGGTAAATGTGGGAAAAAACACCCCAGTAGTTTCTTGAATGGAATGAGTGTCTATTACTAGTGTGGTGAAAAAGGTCACCAAGCTTGTGTTAGCAAGGGGAAGAAAGAGGATATAAATTTTGAATGCTACAATTTTATATAAAATTGGCATTATTCAAATGAATGTTCTAAGCGCCAAGGAAACATACCTTAGAAAAGGTCATGGGAGAAAGGCCAAGCTTATGTGATAAATACTGCTGAGGTTGAAGCTTTCAAAGGCATGGTGGTAGGAAATTTAATGGTTTCCTCATGTTTAGAAAACGATTTACTTGATTCTGGATCATCGAATTGTTTCATATCTTTCTAGTTTGTTAAGAAAATTAGATATTTTCAATTTGACTAAATAAGGGAGTTGTTAGTCAAAACACCTAAGGGAAGTATCATCACAACAATGTTTTTTGAATCACTTCCCATTAGGGTTTATAAATGTTCTTTATCTATAGATAACATCATCATACCCAAGATTTAATTTGATATAATCATCGAAATGGAACGACATTTGGACCATGATACGGAAATTTATTGTAAGAAGAAGGAGGTTACAATTTTTGATGATGATAAGGAGTACCTTATCATTAGAGCAGAAATGTCACCACCTGATTCTTATCAAGATCTGCCCCAAGTAGCTCTACTAAATTCAATTATTCGGGAAGAAGAGAATGAAATAACTATAGATGAGGAAAATAATGTTTGAATACAGGACATACATATTGTTCAAGGATATGTTAATGTGCTTTAGAGGATTTATCTGGACATCCTCCAATACGAGAAATTGAGTTTTCCATTGATTTAATTTTGGGTTCAATGACCATATCGACGACCCCTTATAGAATGGACACTATAGAATTAGAGGAACTAAACAAACAACTATAGTAATTGAGTAACAAGGGATCTATTCTCCCTTATGTTTCTCCATGGGGATCCCCTTCCATTTTTGTTAAGAAGAAATATGGATCAATGAGGTTGTTCATTGACTACATGGTGATAAATGCTATAACAATAAAGAACAAGTATCCCCTACCTCACATTGATGATTTATTCGACCAACTTCACAGAGCACAATATTTTTTTATGATTGAACATCGATATGGATATCATCAGTTGTGTGTAAAGACGGAAGACGTTCCGAAAATATAATTTTACACCAGGTACGGGCATTATGAGTTTACATTAATGCCTTTTGGATTGACTAATACACCCTCTGTCTTCATGGATCTAATGAATAGAGTTTTCAAGGAATATCTTGATGACTTTGTAGTGGTATTTATTGATGATATCATGGTATACTCTAAAAGCTATGAAGGTCATGAAAATAATTTGTGCATTATTCAATATAATCTTAAAAAAATTTAATTATATGTGATGTTTAGCAAGTGTCAATTCTAGCATCAGGAGATTTCTTTTCTTGTCCATATTGTCTCTAAGGATGGAATCTCTGTGGATCCTTCAAACACTATGTAAATCCAATAATGGACAACACTGAAGAGTATAACTAAGGTACATAGTTTTATTTGTTTATCAGGTTATTATTGACATTTCGTCTAGAATTTTTCCCGATTGGCTAACCCATTAACCAAGATCACATGTAAAGGTGTTAAATTTGTTTAGAAAAAAGAGTGTCAATAATGTTTTGATGTACTAATGAGAATATTATCCAATGATCCTATCTTGACTCTACCATCAGGGAATGATTGGTTTATTATTTTTATTAATGCTTCAATGAAAGTACATGGTTGTGTTTTTATGCATAATGATAGGGTTATTGCCTATGCATCATGATATCTAAAATGTCATGAGAAAATCTATCCTACTCATGATCTTGATTTAGAAACCATAATCTTTGCTCTGAAAATATAGAGACACTATCTCTATGGTGAAAAATGTGAGATTTATACTCATCACAAGATTTTAGAGTATATTTTCTCATATAAAGAACTCAACATGAGGCAAAGATGATTGCTTGAAATACTTAAAAAATATTATTGCAGAATACACTACAACCCAGGGAAGGAAAATAAGGTGGAAGATGCTTTGAGCAGAAAGGATCATGGAGTTTTAAACCAGATGAGAGTTGAAAAGGATCCTATATACATGGATCTAGTAAAGATGGATATGGGAATGATCAAGGAATGTGGAACATCAATTTTTCTTTCAAATGGTTGTTAAACCATCTTTTTTTTAAAGGATAAAAATTTCTTAGAGTAATGATGAATAATTTCGAAAGAAAATTAATGTTTTGAATGATAAAATATTGATCTACATCATGTATAAAGATGAAAATTTTAAATTTGGGAAGGAACATTGTGTTCCCGATATACCTAATCTAAAATGGAAATTGTTTGATGATGCCCATATCTCTAATTTCTCTGTAAACCCTAGTAGCACTAAGATGTATATATAATTGAAAGAACATTTTTGGTGGGACAACATGAAGAGTGAGATTTCTGATTTTGAGTCAAGATGTATATTTTTTCAATAAGTGAAAGATGGAAGGAAACAGTATGGAGGATTCATGAAAACTCTTCACATACTTGAGTTGAAGAGGGATAATATTATGATGGACTTTGTTATGGGGCTACCAAAGACTCATAGAAGGAATGATACGGTATGGGTCATTATTGATCGTCTTAACAAGTCAGCACATTTTTCTTCTTATAAGAGAAGATTTACCAGATGAATGTCTGGCCAGACTATATATTAATGAATTTTTAAGACTCCATGGTGTACCCCTATTGTTTTTTTCTAATCGTGATCCCCATTTACATCAATATTTTAGAAAAGTCATCAAAATTACCTAGTTGCTGAACTTAATTTGAGCATGGCCTACCACCCTAAAACTGAAGGAAAACCAGAACATACTATTCAAACTTTAGAAGACATGTTGATATCTTCCTCACATAACATTCATGGTATGGGGGATCAATATTTACCTCTGGTAGAGTTTTTCTATAACGATAGCATCCATTCAAGTATTCAAATATCAACATATGAAGAATCATACAGAAAGGGATGTCATACAACAACTTGTTGGGATGATGTTGGTGAAAGAAAAATTGTAGGCCCAGAACCTGTTGATAAAATAGTGGAAAAATTGAAGAATATCCAAACCCACATCAAAATATCTCAGAGTAGGAAAAAGGGAAATGCCGATAATCGAATGAAGGATTTGGAATTTTAGGTAGGGGTCATGTTTTTTTTGAAGGTATCTCCGTGGAAGGGTGTTATAAATTCCGGTAAGATGGGTAAATTGAGTCCCAGGTACATCAGACCTTTTGAAATTATAGAATGAATTGGAGTTGTAGCTTATCATTTAGAAATGCCTCCAAGTATCTCAAAAGTTCAGTATGTGTTCCATGTATCACTTTTCAAAAAATACATGCCCGACCCAATGCATGTACTCAACTATGAGAAAATTGAGCTGAAACATGATCTGTCTTATTGTGAAGAGCCTATCAAAATTCATGATACAAGAGAACAAGTGTAGAAGAACTTGACACCTCGTCTAGTAAAAGTTGTATGTAGAATAAATAAAATGGAAGAGGAAACGTGGGAACTAGAGGAGCTTATGATGTAGAACCACCTGAAACATTTTTTTTAGTAGTATTGTAGAAATTTTGAGGACAAATTTATTTGAAGGAGTGAATAATGTAACACCCCAAGTTTCCACAGTAAACTTCCCTTTGAATAATGCAATAGCCTGCATTGTAGGCAACTTAGAGATTCTAACACACCGTGACCAATCAAACTAGCTGTTATCAATAGTAATAACGATTTTTTCAAATTTTATAAATTTTATTTATCTAAATGGACTTAATTTTTGAATTCATAATATTGAAATTAGCTTAGGGTGAATTTTTTATATTTTTCTAAAAACATTAAATTTTTTATGTATAGTGAAAAGTACTTCGTTATTGGTTAAAACTGACTTTTTATTTAAATAATTATTAATTTTATTTAAATTATTTCAGGTAAAAAGAGTTAAATAATATTTATATATGTTTAATGTTATTCATTAGAGTCATTTTATAATAAGTTTAGATATTTAAAAAATTTAATGAACTTTTTACTGCCTTTTACCCACCTCCTAGGAGCATTTGAAAATTTGCATAAAACATAATTTTACCACTTCTGTCAGTTGAATTTTAAAAATCTGAGATACACGGTAAATATCACTAAATAAAATGTGGTTCGATATGATAAAAATAATTTTTGGTGAATAGTAACTTATGAGTTTTATTTACATCAGTTAAAAGTTAAAAGGGTAATTAAGGGTAAAAATGATATCATAATTATTCTAACACATGTACTAATTCTATTGGATACATTTAATTCGACCCAAATCAACCTAAGGAATAAAATATGACCCCCTTTTGTCCATATGGATTATATTAGGACATTTATTATTATTTTATTTAAAGAAGAGTTAAAAGATTAAAATTCAGAGATTAATAACTAATCCATTTTTTATATAGGGTTATACATAAGATAAATTCAACTATAAATATTAATTAGAAAGATAAAATTATTTCCTACATAATTTTATTTTATTTAAAAAATTTAGACATTAAATAATTTAATTTGTTAATGACACAATGATGATACAGTAATTACCTTATTAATAAATGATTAAAATAATTGATATTATAAATATCCAAATAAATGTAATTTCAGACTTTAGATGAATTCCAATAAATTTATAGGTTAATATGACATATCATGGTCGATTAAATGATTATTATTCTATGTAATCATGCCCTTATGATTTTTCCAAAAACCAAATACTAAATAGTGTCAAAATTGACATAATTGAGTTTTTACAACAAATACTATATTATTAATTGATATAATATTCATAAAAATCCAATGTTCGGCCAAATAACATAGATAAGGTTATATATATTAATAATTAATGACACGGGTACTTTTGGCTTGTTATAGTAAGTTTATTAACCATATAATAGAAAAATACAAAGAGACATGGTAAATGTCTAACTATTTAACTAAGAGTTAAATCTAATAAATAAGGTTAATATGGTGACCTAAACCTATATAAGACCTTTTTGTTGAGAGGTTTACGACACATAACTACCTTATCCAATAAATAAATTATTTTGGAGCCATTAGAAACTGAAAATGATTTTATTTTAAAATAATATTTCACGCTTTTCCTAAAGTGACTCTTAACTCTCTTATAAAAGGGTACTTCCCCTTCTCTTAATTTCAAACCTCCCAAGACATTTTTCTCTACCAAAACCTGACCGAATATCCTCCCAAATTTACTTCATTCATCCTAGAAGAATTCCTTTGGATAGAATCCCATCTTAAGGAGCCCTTTTGTTCAAATAAAAAGGAAGAACCCAAAGAACATGTAAATATTTCATCACCTATTTTAATTTCATTTCTTCTTTCACCTCCTCATTCTATGTTGTTTCTATTCTAAAATAATAACTCCATTATCTTTTATATACTGTGATGTGATTATAAAAATGTTAAAACTTTATTTATTATTCTTTCCATCATATTAATGACAAAGTCTCTATACGTGTGTACGTACGACTTACCGTCTCCACATTGTGGTGTAGTTTGTTATTCAAATACTTTATTATTTGGATGGGTATAATAATGAGTATAACTAATGTAATTAATAAATATAACATGTTATTGATTCTTTTTATATGATATAACATCCAATTACATATGATATCACCATCAATATAATGATATTGTCGCTCGTGCATACGTACGGATTACTGTCTCCACGAACGCGATGTGATTCATTCCCCATCGTAATCATTCAAGTATAATTTTCATTTTATGATTTACAATTATTTTTAAGAACTTAATATAATTCTACTTTTGAATAAAAAAAATCCTAACCATAACAATTTTGGCTTATGTAACCAAGCATATAAAAGAAAACGGATCAGTTAACACCCGAAACGATGATATTACTAAAATATTATTAACAAATCAATATTAGAGGATCATATAAGATATTATATTTATATATATAGTTTTTATAAAATTTAATAAAAATGATTTAACTATTATATAGGAGGTTAATGTACCCTCGACCAAAGAATGTACAAGGTAAGTGTCAATTTCACAATCTCTTTATTATCCGAGGTAGTTTTTATGTAACGATCTATAAGAACCTCTTTATCATCCAAATCCATGTTTCTTAAAAATGTATTTCAAAATATTTTTACTATTTACTATACTATGGGTAAAAGTCATTTATACGATTGTTTTACTTTCTGTAAAATGGTTTGAAAGGAATATTTCTGTAGTTTTCCAAAGAAGGTACTTTATGGCATTTTCGACAAAATAAAGGTAAGAATGTATTTTTTTTATTTTATATGGTGGGTGGGGAAATTTTCTAAAATTATTTCGTCGTCAAAGCTTCCCATACAAGTTTATAAAAATATTTTCAAAATAAATGTTTTCTTTTATAATTATGTGACTTTAAAATGATTTCAAAATAGGAAAAGTTATTTATCTCAAAAAGTTTCCATTTCATCTATGTCAACATCCATTGATGGATTTTAAACATGTTTGAAGTTGATTTATTATGATACAAATATTCCATATTATATTGAAGGTTTTGTGATATATTTTACTATGGATGTGTTATTTTTACATCATTCAGGGTTTATGTATAAAGTATTGATATTTCGAATGCTAGTTTTAATATTAATATTTATGTTATGTTTAATCCTTTTCATATAAGGAATGCATTGGACTTAGTAAGTGACGGGTGGAGCCCACAAAAGATCATTGATGAATCAGTAGGTATCATGAGACAAACTAGTGTCTTGTTACAATTCCTTGACAAAATATTATTTGTAGTCTTGGTACAAGGCCTTGACTATGTGGTTATGAAGTCTGGAATTATGCATTCCATCATTATGAAAATGGCTATTGATATTGCATTTGATTATTCTAATAGTAGAATATCGATGTGAATAATTAGATGGTATTATTTGATTTTATCTTTTCAATATTATGTTGTGTTTGTGTATAAAAGTCTTTTCTTTTAGTCTTATACATTTCCTTTAAGGTTCATTCTTATTTATGAAAGTTTCCGCTATATTGTTATCCTTACTAGGCATCTGAGTTCACCCCTTTATATGTTTTATTTTTCCCAAGATGTGAAGAAGTATTTTATGGTTGACCTTCAGGGATATGATAAGGATATAAGTGTGTTTAAAAAGGTTGTAAAATATTGTTGATATTTTTATTTCCTGATATAATGTAAAACATATGAATGTATCTAGTAATTCCAAGGACAATAAACTGATTAGTCTTTCCTGCTTTGATCCCTTGTGATCATGCCAATGTTATGTAATAATGCACTGACTCTGGGTAACTTAGGTTAGGGTATTAGACCAATAATGATGTAGAGTACGATGTTATGATCACTGCTTTAGAGTTATCCATTTTTACCAGTGTCTTCCCTCAACAGAAAAATACATTCAAAACATAGAAATAAAAGATTGATGGGGAAAATCTCACCATGGAGGATGAAATAATAACTTATATTTAGGATGTATGTGATCTATTTAAGGTGTTCCCCACTAAGAGTAATCTAATATATAATTTTCAATCTTGAACATTTTATTTTTTTACTATGGATAATACGTATAAATCCTTAGTAGAACTAGTCTTGGATTTATAGTTATCAATATTTTATAATATATGATGGGCACATCATTAAAAATTAAAAACATTGTAGAGTTTAATGATGTTAACAATATTAATAGTAAGGTTGAACCGTTATATTGTTCCACCAATTCCTTTAATTAAATCATTTACCTTATTGTGGATGACCAATATGACAATTTACTTCTAACAATGTGAACAAAAAATAACCAAATTCATTATCATATAGTAAACGTCAACAAATATTGTGATAAAAATACTTAAGGATATATAAAAAATTGAACATTTATATGATTATCAAAATATAAACCTATGGGATGGGTATCAATTCTATAAATAAAGAAGTATACTTAGTAACATGTGGTACCAATTAATCTAGAATAAATCTCTCTCATCTGATCAGTATACTCTGGAATATTTATTAATATGTCATACAATAATCTATTTAGATCACCGTGAAATTCCATAAATTCATCATGCAAGTCATATTTATCCATCAACCTCTATAAATACTATACTTGACTATATATACCTTGTAGAAACTCTGACCCCAGTATCCCAGTGTTAGTGGTTAATTTTTAGTGTCATTAATACAAGGGACACCAACATCTAGGATCAATCAGTTTTGTAGTATTGAAGATCTAGAAACATAAATGCTTCCATTATTACATTGTTAAATAAAAATAGAACAAAAAAATGAAAAAATAAACTACTTCTTTGAATCAAATTCTATGATTCATACTAATAACCTATTAAAGGGAAAGTTGTGTGGGCTCAAATTCTCAGTAATTGTTACCTCAATCAATAATTAGTGAAGACGATTCAATAAGGTTTAAGATCTATGGAATGATAAATTGATCAAAGAGACATTCCATCAATAAAATGAGATGGAAAATGTTCCCATGGATTTTTTCCTAGTAAAAATATCATAGAAATTAAAAATAGAATACTAAATAAAGAAAATGATTTATCATTGGATGTCATGTACCTGGATCTTGAAACCTTATACCCTCAATAATTTTTCTTCTAGTGGGTAGAAACACATCTGATTCTTCCTAGAAACAAACAAAAAAGTTTTGTCACCATCTATTTTGACTCATTATGCATATGAATACATCTGGGTTTCATATAATACTAGTACCCACCATCCACTTCACGTTCAAAGCATTCTTTATACATTTATTTAAGTAAAGAACAATATTTCTAATCAAAATTTCAAAATGGAGTATCTGATATAGATTTATAAACAACATCAAATAGAAAAAAATTATAATATAGTATACGTCTAAGTCAATAATCATATCCATGATACATGAAATGTCAATATTTAATTTAAACATAAATTAATGATGATCATAAATAAAAAATTAGGTAAATATACATCACAGACAGTGAATAAGTGGTGAATAAGTAACAACCAATGGTAATATCAAAATGGTTCCCAAGAAATAATGGAATTAAATCTTACTTGGAAAATAATACAGGAAAGTTTTCATATATTAAAATAATTGATTTCAAATTTATGTGAAAACATGTAAAAATATTGTTCATGAAACTTTATAAATGGAACATTTTAGTGTGGTTGTAGGGAAAAATTAAAGATTTTTTGAATAAAAAATGGAATAATATTTTATATTGAACCAGAAATTAACCAATGTGGGGTATTATGATAAAAATAGTTTTTTAAGATAAATATAGGGAAATAAAAAAATTGTGGAGTGTACCTGAAAATGTGGTAGAAACTGGTATTTTCCCTTTAATTGAGCTTTTTTTTGTGAATAATTAAGAAGGAATCCTTATAAAACATGTTTTTACCAATCAATGATAGTAGAATGGATGTGGATAAATATTTTTAGAACATATTCCCATATAAGAGAAGAATTATATAATTATAAATTATATTTAAATTAGTTTATGGAGAGAGAAATAATAACCCAAATATAATTTGGTGGTTCGAAGAGAGTCTATTAACTTTTGTATTAAAGTGTTCTACACATGTATATAATGTATTGGATAATTAAATTTTATTATTCAATAATTAATTAAAACCTATTAAATATTTATGTTATTAATTATAATTTCACTAAGTTCATTTATGGCCTTTTTGATGAGTTATAATATTCATGTTCGTTGTTTGAGAGTTTTCGTTTCCTTGGTTTTTCTGATTGGATCACTTTTATACATGTTTGAATGATCATATATAATTAGAATAATAATCTAGAATTGAAATTATATGTAGTTAATGAATGTAAAAAAAATTAAATTGTATTATATATCATTTTTCTAGATAAAAGTGTGATTTATTTTATGAAATGATAATAATGAGTAATTATATTATTTTGACTTTTTTCAACCATCACGTACTTGTTTTGTTTTATTAATAAATATTTTGAAAATATACTAGTTATGGAACATTATATAACATAAAATATGTATAATGAAAGTTTATTTAACAATAATAATGGTTTTATGACTATCCTTGTTGAAGGTAATGGAGAATTAAAATGCATCATCCATGTTGGTGGAAAATCGAAACACAACAGATGATGTTTTATTCTTTAGAATAAAAGGGAGAGGAGAAGACATTTGATAATGGATGTAAAATTAAGATAATTAATTTACCATATATATAAGATACTATAGTTAAAATTCATTTTACGATTGTGGATATATGTAGAGAATAATAAATTAAATCAAATTAAATTAAATTGAAAGAGAATGAAAGAGAATTTTACCACATGATTTTTTTTCGTTGAGAACCTTTTTAAGGAAATTGTGTATTGTTATTTTATTGACACAAGAATATACTAGATTTGGGGAAGAGGAATTAGAGGGGAATTGTAAAGAATACAAGAAATATAAATGGTTTATAAGGTTTTAGCATACGAATTAGCGAGGGGTTGTATTTATAGTGGTATTGAAAGGTGTTTCTAGATTATTTTAATCATTAGTTTGTTATTTCTATCCAAAACTATTAATAGTGTTGAATCTTGTGAAAATATATAGTAACAAGAACATGTGAGTTCGAAATTATTGTTATCATATTATCTATACATCATATATGAATTAATAATTCATGTATTTTGAAAATACTATAAATTATTGTATTTTACAATTATCCATAAATTTAAATATTATAAAAAAACCTAAATATTCACCCTAAATATTATTTAACATGGTAAATTATAAGATAAAATATATTTTTTGGAGATTATTTTTTAAATATGAAAATTTTAAATTTTAATAAATATAATTATTTATTTTAAAAAGACAAATTTTATAATTATATTCGATTTTATGACACATTGAAAAATTAAATAAGTCTCATAAAATTATCTACAATAATGAAAAAAATATTATTTTATGAATCTATTTTATGAATATAAATATTTCATTATATCATTATATGAATTATAAAATTGTAATTCAACATTTATGTTTCACAAAAATACTAATACATTAGTTATCACTATTAAAACAGTTACATACATATGCATTGACATAAATATATCATATTTTAAATTATGAAAGAGCTAAATTTTATTTATACATTCATTGGTGTTGTTTTTATTCTAATGGTCACATTACTATTCTTACTGGGCATATTACAATTCCTAATGGTCACATTATTTTTTCCTATACATAATGTTAGTATTTAATAGTATATCACAATTCGTTGAAGCTCAGTGTTTCATAAAACATAAGCTATCAAGTAAACTGAATTTGATTAAGAATCTGAGTACCAAAAATCATGGGGTTTTATATTCTTCCCTCCTTCGGAATTTTCATCCTCAATTTTTATTAATATTTCTTTTTAAACAATGAGATTATTTCTTGTTCCTGACATCCTTAGGTTGTTACATTTCTTCTTTCCTTTTACGATTTATCTATAGAACCATTACCAGATGAGTTGTCTAATTTTCCAATACATTTTTTCTAGTTTCAGAAATATTGATACATTATTTATAATAAGAAAAATTTGATTCGAATTTTATTCTTTTTTAGGTGAGAACATGTATTGGATCTAGTATATAATTCATTAACAATGGTATGTAGAACACATTATGATATTTGGAGATACTTGGGGGGGTTTTAAATTATTAATGTATGGATATAATACATTCAATAATTTCAAATTTTTCTATTTACCTAAAGATAAATTTACCTTTCTTACCAAACCTTATGAAACTATTCTATAGAGATTCAATTAGAATGAGATGCTCTCCAACATGAAATTAATAAGAATTTATTTGGTTTTCTGGATAACTCAATTTCCCACCTTTGGATGGTTTAATATAAAACTGAATAGTCATTACATTTTTCATTGAATCATCGATAATTTTTGGACCTACAAGTTTCCACAATCCAACTTCAACCCCTCATGTTTGAGTATAACATATCTTTCCATAAAAAGATTCATTCTGATCCATTTGAATAACGGAATATAAACCATTATTATAATAACATTCCACGAATGGTAAATACAATTCCAGTATACCTTGAAATTAATGTGAGCATGATATGAAAAATTCATCTATTATTTTAATAGTTCTTTTATACTATCTATCTATTTTTTAGTGATAAGAAGTAAAAAAATGAATCTTATTATAGAAAGCCTTCTGAAGAATATTTCATAATTCTGAGGTAACTTGGGGATCTATATCAATCCCAATCAATATAGGTTGACCATTAATTCTTATAACAATAATTATATAGAGTCATTATTGGAATTCATGAGGTATGTCATCTCTTATAGCATGAAAGTGTACTTATTTATAAAGAAATTAACAATAACCCATATCATATAATGAATTTTTGGTGTTATTTTGTAATTAAGTGATGAATTATGTAATATCTTCCATCCATTTATATATTGGAATATCCATAGGTTGAATGAATCCTCTTGGATGTTGTCTATATTCTTTTACTTCTGGATATACTAAGAATCTTGAATCATTTTAAACAATTTCCCTCTTTATATTATCCCTAATAAAATGTTCCTTTATATCTCTATACATCTTTGTACTAATTAAGTGTATTGAAAAATCTGAGCAATGATCATAATATAATTTTTCTCTTTTTTAGCATCAGTATTGATGTAGTACAGAAAATATTTCCAATTTTTAAAATTCCATCCTCATATATGAAGTCTTCCAAGATTCTATCCGTAATGAAATTTATTTTTTTAATTTATCACCAGAATATTGAGAACTTTATATCATATCCTATCAATATTATTTATCTTAAATTTGATAAAGGAATGATGTTTTCTATTCCTTAACAATTCCATTATACATATTTTTTAAATCCATTTACCTAAGATCATTCTAAATCTAGATTTTTCTCATAAGTCTATTATCATTTCATCTTAATGGATCAAATAACTTATTTTCTTTTCATGTGTAGTATAGTATTGAGAAATAATAAAATTTGATTATCTTGATCTGTAATCTTTGCTCAATGTTGAGTTCTTTCAATGTAAATATTTATTTGAGACTGTTGTGATGCATATATATCTCACATATTTCACCAGACCGATAGTGTCTCTATATCTTCAGAGACAAGAGTACATATACTAACTCAATATCATGAATTTGAAAATTTTATTCTTGAATCTTAATCTTCATGGATGAATATTAAATAACATTATATTTTTTCAGTAGGACACAACCTATTCCTTTTTTTGATAAAACCCTATATATTAAAGACCCATCATTTCAGGATGATAACATCAAAACTGGAGCATTGAATAATATTCTCATAAATTCATCAAAATAGTGTGCACATTAATTTTTTCCATATGAACTGAACACTTTTAGGTTTGATCTTGGTTAATGATTTAGAAAATCAAGGAAAATTATAAACTGAACACTGTTAAAAACCTACTAAACCAATTAAACAACATACCCCATTTATTTTTGTGGGAATATACCCTTCTTTAATTTCATTTTTCTTCATAATATCAACTATGGTTCCATACATAAGGATAATATGTCCAATAAAATAAATTTCATGAAGCAATAATTCACAGTTTCTAAATATTCCATATAACACATTCCTTGTATGAATCTCATGATTGATCATGAGGTGACTCTCATGAATTTAAAAACTTTTATAAAACACCCAAAAATAATCAATGAATACAAAGACAAACATTTTAAGATATTATTTGATTACAATGTTCCATATATCCAAGAATATAGTGGGTTCATTCGTCAATCCCAATGGAATTATCAGTAACTCAAAATGTGCATACATTGTTCAAAAATCATTCTTCATAATATCATTCTCCTTTACTCAAAATTGTTGATACCCAGAATGAAGGTCAATATTTTAAAAAAATTGAGCTCAATGATGTTGATAAAATAAATCATCAATTAGATTTAGAGGATAAATGTTTATTATGTAAAAGAATTAGTTAATCTGTAGTCAATTCACAACTTGAAGGATCCACCCCTCTTCTTAACAAAGAGAACATGGGCTTCGCATGGAAAAACATTAGGTAAAATAAATCCCTTATTACTAAAATCCAATAGTTTTATCTTAATCTCCACTAAATCCATTATGGAGATTATAAATGATCAATTTTAAATTTATATTTCATTAGTGATTAAACCAATGGTAAACTAAAATTCTCTCTATAAGGGGTGTACATGTAATTATTCAAGAAGTGCAACAACTTAATCTTATACAATTATGACATATGTAATTTTAAGATGACTTTACTCATCCCAAGATAATGTTTTCCATTACTCCCACGATGGTTTTTTCAATATAGATAATGGGTATTGATCAAGATAATTATCAGATATTGTGGGTTCTTCTCAAAGGATAATGTATTATATATCCCCCTCAAAAAACATTTTTTCCATTTTCTTGAAATAAATTCACACATCATATTTTGAATTCTAGTCCATACCAAGGATCATATCTATGTAGAACAAAGTTATGATGATAATTTCAAAAAAATATCGCATTTATATTACATAATGGTAGCATCATGAAACATTTTTTTTGAAATGAGACTTCCCATGGGGTTCTGACTAACACCTCCCATATTAAATCAAAAGCAATATATCAAATTTTCATAGAAATTTTGTTATATATAAAATATTGTGATGATCCAAAAACAAATAAATAATTATATACATTTATAGATTGGTTTATTGTATAGTCCTTCTCATCGATGTGTACTTATGTATCTGTTGTGGTGATCTCATAAGTTTATCCATCTTCAATTGTCGCCTTCCTTGGTAAATTCCCGTAACTCTTGAGAATATAATTTCAATAATTCCCCATTTAATTAGTGTAAATGCATTGAATATAATTTATTTTTTATTCCCCAATAATTAGTTATCTCTATGACCCATTTCTAAACACATATCAAAAAAATCACATGCTTTACAAGAATTTCTTTGGATGATTCTTTCCAAAATTTTGGAATTATGGGAATTGCCTCATCACCCCATTTTTGTTTGATGAATTCGCCATTACATGGTTATCAAAATATATCATATTTATTTAATTCCTTTGAACAAATAGGTTAAAAAAACTCATTCTTTATTTTAATGTAAATTAATACATTACATCATATGATGAAAATATTTTAGAATCCAGGTCCCATTAGGTACATTGCATATGAACATCAAAGAAATGATCAATATGTTATTCCAAATCTAGTATGAAATCTATATCATACCTAGCTAGTCTTGTGAAGCTATACTTATACTCTACAATACTCAATTATTTACTTTACATTAAGCTAAGTAATTTTATCTAAAATTCAGTTATATGGTCATAAAGGAAATAGTTTTCAAATAAAAATTATTTAAAATTTCACCCTTTTGTTTATTCTATTTCATCTTCCACTTTAGTGTTTTGGATCGATGAAGATCACTGACCAACATCTACCTTGAATCATTATAATTATAGTACAAAATTATCATTTCCATTTCATCCCAATTCATGAAATATCTTTTAAAAGTACCCAATCCACTATATAGTTACAAATGGATAAGTAATACTCCAATAATTGGGGGTTTCTACCCCATGAACTGATCAAGATTGGTGTATTATGGATTTTCTTCATATCTTGAGTAAGTATTCCTAATATGGTCATTATCTAATCACCACCAATAGTAACTATGTTGACATAATCAGTAGGGGAATCCCTGTATTTTTCATAGGCATTGATTCGTTTAATTCCATTCAGTTCCATCACTAAATAGTCGAACACACTATGTAACCTTATTATAATCATTATTATTGACTAAAAATTTTACTATAATTTTTTATAATTCTAATGTTTACTTAACATCTGGTTCCCATAGTTTTTAGTAAATGTTTTCTTATCCCAACTGTAACATACCCCGCCCTAGTATCCCAGAGTCATTGGATATTTCATTACAAAGAAATAGACATAAGTGATCACAACACCACTGATAGTTTAGTTTAGTAGTATTGTAGAAATAGAAATATATGTGGTTCCCTGAATACATTTTAAACTAAACATTGAATATAACAAAGGAAAAATTAACTATTTACATAAAACATATAATATGATTTCATCTTCATAGCCTGGGTAAGGGAAACAATAAATGGTTTAGCTCAATCGCTTAGTAATGGTTACATGATTCAATAATAAGTGGAGAAAATTATGAATGGTATAAGCATTATGGATTGGTAAATAACAATAAAACATATTCCACCAATAAAATATGAATGAAATTATATCCTAATATTTTTTTCATAGTAAAAATTTCATAGAATGTAATAACTAAATACTGAATGTTGAAAATAAATAATCATTATCTATCAGGTATCTAAATCATTAATAATTATACCTTAATGATGTTTTGTGTATATGGGTAAAAACATATCTAATTCTACATGGAAATAAACTCAAAGGGGTTTTCCCTAACTGTTTTGTCTCATGATACCTATCAATTCATCCAAGAGATATATAATACTACAATCCACCCATCATTTCATGTCCAAATCATTATTCATACATATATTTAACATAAGAACAATAATCCTTATAAAAATATTCATATAGAGTAGAGAAAACAGATTTATAATATCCATTAAAAATAAAAATTTTAAGTAAAATTGTATATGTATAAGATAATAATAATATCCTCGATACAAGAAATGTGTAAATTAAATTAAATAATCAATAAATGATTTTCATAAATAAAAAAGGGAAGTATACAGAAATCACATAGAAGTAGAACATAGATAATAATGAATAAACAAAGGTAATATCTTAATAGTGTTGGAGAAAGAATGGATTTAAATCATAGTTAGATATTTACAAGGTAAAATAGTTATATATCAAGAATTGTGAATAAAAATTGATGTTAAAACATGGTATAAGATTTTATAATTAACATCAGATATGAGACATTTAATTAACATTGAAGGGAAATATTATTGTGAATTTCAATAGGACAAGTAATAATTTATTACGTATAACTAAAAATTAACAACGGTTGTTTTCAGAAGAAAAAAATGGTTTCTTAAAACTTATTATCGACCGTAATTAATAAAAAGAATAAAATTTTATTAATGATCATCCATAATTTTAAATGGTATTATATTACCTTTTCTTCTTGATATGAGGATGAATCAGTATAAAAAACATTATTGATAACCGTTTAGAGTATTTTGGTGTTTTTTCTATCATTACAAATATGTTTTATTTTTTTAATTAATATTATGTAAATATAGTGGTTCTGGAATATTATAAAACATTTATTTTTTTTATAAAATATTATTTAAACATAATAAATTTTTTATTACCATTCATGAAAGAGATAATGGAAAATGAAAATTCATCATCCAAAGTGTTGGTAAATTAAAAAAATCAAGAATGGTGTTATAAATTTTAGAATAAATGGGAGAAGATAAGGGGTTTGAAGATATATATTCCATTAAAATAATAAAATTATAGTAAATATATGATATTGGCATTATTATTCCATAATTTATAGATGATATAAGGATAGGTTACGAAAATTAATAAAATTAAAAGAATGTAAAAGTGACTGAAAGAGGGTTTTACATCTTGGATTCATCTCATTGAAAAGATCCTAGTGGCACTTGGTCATTTGAAATTAACTAATACTAAAATATCCTGAATGTTGGGAATAGGGTTGTAAGAGAAATTTGGTGGAATATAAGTAATATATATGTCAATGTATGTGTGAGGAGAAGAGGTGGTGAGGGGTGGTATTTATATTGGATAATATTTGGGTTTTATTGGTTATTTTATTAATTAGTTAATTATTTTGGCTCAAAACTCAGAATTATATTGATTCTATTGAATAAATTCAAAAAATAATGCATGTAAGTTTCACTAATTGTTCTTTCATCATCTGTACATTAGTAATGAGTCGAACATTCATGTGGGTACCTAATACCTTAAATTAACCTATTTCATTAATCAACAAAAATTTAACTATTTTAGAAACAAAATCATCCTAAACATTTTTGGACCTATATAATTCAATAATAGATTCCATTTTTTGAAAATAATTCTATAAATATGACATATTTATTTTTTAGTTATGGTCATCAAATATTCTACAATTGTCAATTTTAATATTATAAATGAATTTATGAAAATTTTAAAAATTAATTAAGGTATCTATAAATTATATTATAATAATAATACAATAAGATATTTATTTATTAAGCAATTTTATGAAAATAATTTTTTTAATCATTATAATAATAATAAAATTATAAAAAAATAACATTTCAGTAAAATACCAAGACCTAATTTATCATTTTTTAAAAATTTATTTAGTTATTCCATTTCATAAATATATAAATTTTTAAATTATAAGATACCAAAATTTTATCTATAATTTCAATGGTGACATTATTTTTATAATGATCAAATTATAATAACTAATGGTCACATTACTATTCATAATGGTCAAATTACTATTCCTAATAGTCTTTCTAATATTTTATATTATATCATGGTTTTTGAAGCTCCACGATTCATGAAAGATATTATATCGAGTAAATTGAATTTATTTATGAAGGTATGTACCATAAGTCCTAGGGTCATAAATATCTGGTCATTTACCACTAGGTGGATGGATATCATTCGGTAATATTCCCCATCAATTACTGGTAAGATCATGTATAACCTCATTACAACTAGTATTTTTTCAATGCTTCAAAGTTATACCCATCAAGGAGGTGAAGACAAAAGTATCGATTTTGTGATGTAAAATATCCAAACCAAATATGGAAACCCATATATTATTTTGATGGAAAATAAAACAATGTTTTGATACAATATTTTGAAATGTAACACCCCAAGGATTTAAAAATAAAATTAATATAAAATGAATAAAACACTGAGTATATAGGAAACAACCACTTCATTATAAGAGATGGTTACAACATAGTCATTAAACATTATTTTTCTGCTTCTATGTTTGAAAAAATGGATATACATAGTTGCAATTAGTACGAAAATTAGACTCTGGTAGGATAAAAATATATTTTTTTGGAATTTTAACATAACCCATATGAATAAAAATATACCCTTATGAATAGTAGTATGACCCTTAATCTCACCCATGTAAGTATAAATAAAACTTAAGAACCTTATAATTGAGAGTGATTTTTTAAAAAAATTAATAATTAGGTGTTACTATTTTTTATGAGTAGTGAATATTTAATTACTATTTTGAATTGCTAATTTAATTTGAAAATAAAATAATTTATTTAAAATGTATTCATAAATAAATATATATTTTCCCTATGATTTTAGGATAATTTAATAACATTATAGTTAAATATTCAGGGTGTTAGTAAATATGTTTTAGTTATAAAAACTATATTTCTCGAGTAAATGATAATTTTTTTAAAACATTATTTTTCAATATATAGAAAATTATTTTGAAAAAATGGAATCCATATTTGAGTTCGACACATCGAAACGTAATTGTGGTGAATTTTTGTGATTTTTTCAGAAATACAAGATATTTTGGTGAATAGTAAATGATGGTAATTTACTATATAAATACATTATAAGATAAATATACTATTACATGCATCATAGATGATGTAAGAAACCATTTTTTCTAACTCCCATGCGCTTATTGCTATTTTATATCATAAGAAGAAACATTATTTTTTGTCTTGAGAAAAATAATAATATAATGAATAAGATATTCAAAAATCACCCCTCTCCTCCACTATAAAAACCAGCCCACACACCCTCTTCTTCTAAAATCTCTAAGCCCTGAATCATTTCAAATTCATTCCAAATACTCTTCTCTACCCTCTCCCCATGACCTTGATCTCATGTTCTTTCCAAAATAACAACATCAACCCCCTTAAAGAGATTCTCAAGTAGGGGTATCCAAGAGGTAGAATCTTCTATGATTTATTTAAATTTTATTTTCAAGTTCCATTTTATTTATAATTATCTCCCCACCACATCTCAACCAGATGTTCCATGCCCATCAATTCCACCCCACAATGCATCATCCAGAACAACCATGTATATCATCAGAATAGATTACGGATTTTTTCAGTTTTTTCCAACACCATTCATTAAGTTCCTTCTTTCTATTTGGTTAATCGGGGTGATCACACAATGATTCTTATCCATCATCCATCCATTTAATCTAAAAATTATTTTATTAATCAGTTTCCATGTTACAATCATTCAATTAGAATAATATCTAGAAAACAGAGCTTCATTAGGGCGCAATACCGGACGACCAACACCCACACTTTTCAATGGACATTAGCCCATACAATTTATAACATACAAACGAAGGTAAAATACAAAAACATCATCATCAACCCCCCCCCCCCCCCCCCCCGCCTTCATTCTTTAAAATTACATTTATTATCTTTGTTAATGTTGGTTTCATCAATTTCCTAAGGAAACATCATCATACCCACCCACATGATTCACAATAAAGATAGACGAAGGAAGAACCCCTACTTGGATGATCAAGGATCAAAGTTTTCACATTTTTCCAAGAATAGAGGAAGACACAACTTGTATGATGAACTCCATGGCTATTTGGGAAGAGCTCTAGAAAAAGCAAATGACTCATATCATGAGTAATTCTCCTGGAAGATGAATAGAAATGAAAAGGAAGAAGGAAGAGATGATCTCAACATAAGAAGAGCTCATATCATAAAATTAGGGAGTCCATTTCGAAGTACATAAAAGTCAAAACATTGATTGGCCACATGGAATAGCAGTTTCACAAGATGGAATTAATTGAGATTTCATGACCAATCCCCCAGGGCTCATGCCGTTACTACCCCAGGGGCTGGCGACTAGCACTGAAAGACGTTTTCCCTAAAACTAGTAAGGCATTGCCTTTATAACCTATAATCTCACATAAACAAGAACATAGTAAGATAATATCGCAAGTACACTGTATAACCAAAATTGTGCTAAAAGTATAGGGGCCGGAATTCAAGACAAAAATTAAAGGTAAAAGTAAAACTAAAATACAAAAAAACCAATGAAAGAGAAAAGACAGCTATTGGATCATCCTCCAAGGTTCCTACCTGAAGGGTAGGTACAGATCACCTCATCAACACTCCAGGTCCACCTGTCTCCTCTACTGACCGACAGAGTGTAGGGTCCACCTCTCGGTACCATCCAGTCCTGGTACTCTCAGCCTTTGTCAGGGTTGTCCGTCTTCTGTATCCATCTCAAATATATGTGGGCATATCCCGTGCATGAGTGAGTATAACGATACTCAGTAGGGACCCCGAGACACTTAAGGTCTCACATATCCTCCATGGATAAACCACATATTATGAAATAAATAGATAACCCTACATAGGTATATTCCCATACATATACTTAATTTATCAAGTAATCCGCCTCATACAAGAGGAAGACACAGAGACACTGACACAGCTCACACCAGGATTTATTCTAGGGGTAGTAACAAGTAACATCTCCATTCACATCATCGAACACCTCATTCGCTAGAGAACCACTCCTCTAATGATTATAGTGGTCCTTCCGCATCACACAGAGGCGCTTCCCACTAATCTTGGACTGCTGAGGTAATCCTCCTGTCAAGTTCCGTGGGTCTACTGCGTCACCCAGAGGCTCTCCCCAACCCGGGTCTACCGCGTCACAAAGAGGTGCTCCCCACCATGGCCTACTGATGTACCACTCCTGTTGAGTACCATGGGTCTGCTGTGTCACATAGAGGAGCGCCCCACCATGGGTCTACCACGTCACACAGAGACGCTCCCCAGTAGGCCTGTCAAGTCACTTCAAGTCGAAAAGGTCAGCAGTCATCAAATCTCAACCAACTATTGGGTTCCCATATAATTCTCACCCATCTCTGGGAGGATCTGATCCACGAGCTCATGGTCGATAATCAAAATACCATGAAGTCCCACAAGAAAAAATCACTATGTTCATCCACATCATAGGGGTCTCAATGCAACATACGATCTGTCAATCAGACACCCAGTCTGAGAGTTATTAGCCTTTTAGTCCTGAGGGCCCGGTTGGATTCATGCTCGATCGTACATGTCCGTTCGACAACTTAATACAAAACTCCAGTGGGGTATAATCAAAGGGACCATTCATTCCAGGATTTCTAATGCCACTGATGATGCTTCAAATGGACGTCCAGTGCCAATGTTATGGTAAAAAGAAAGTATATGGGTCGTAGTGGGCCTGGGTCCGATCCGACCCAGTTGGACCAGCCCGATCTGACCCGGCCCTGGCCGAGCCGGTTCAGGTTGACCCGGCTCGACCTGTTGGGTGTAGCCCAGCCCGCAGTGCGGCCCGGCCCTCTGGGTAGTCCAGTAGGGCGCGAGGGGCCGCGTGGATTCTGTCGCAGATGGCGTGATGTCGTAGGTTGACTCGGCTGGGGCAGCTCGGCCTGGAGGATGAAGGCCGCAGTGCGGCTCGCCAGAGTCGCTTGGGGCCATGGGTCGGCTCGGTCAGAGTGGAACAGTGTCGTGGGGTGGCTCGACCAGTGTGGCTCAGTGCCACGGGAAGCTCGGCCAGAGGTGCTCGGTGCCGTGGGGCGGCTTTGCCGGAGCTGCCCGGCTACGGGCGACCATGCAGATCACCTTTGTGCAGGACTGACTGATGGGAGTCAACACTCGTGGGACTTGAGATTGTATTGGCTACCCTAGAGATGGTGCAGATCATCCAGGATAGGATGAAGACTGCACATAGCAGGTAGAATTCATATGCCGACAGGAGACGGAGACCTCTAGAGTTCGATTATGGTGATTAGGTTTTTCTAAAATTCTAATATCGATGAGGTTTGTGGAGATTTTTCCCAGATGGAAAGTTATCTTCGAGAGTAATCATACCTTTCCAGGTCCTCAACAGAGTTGGAGAGGTGACATACCGCGTAGCTCTTCCACCTCTTTTACACCGGGTTCATGACGTCTTCCACATATCCCAGGTGAGGACATACGTGCATGACCCTTCTCACATCATGGACCATGGCGAGTTGGATGTCGACGATGGGGAGCCTTTATAGAGGTTCCACTAGATATTGAGGATCGACATGAGTTGGTCCTTCATGGAGGGTCGATACCTATCGTGCGCATTTACTAGTAGAATGGAAACCACTAGGAGGGCACATGGGAGCGGGAGGCTTAGATGCGTGCTCAGTACCTCCACTTGTTTCCTTAGTTTGATTTGTGGCTTACGGGGATGCAAAGCCCTGAGGTGGGGAGAATTTAAATACATGGAATTTCCATTTAAATATTTTTTTATAAAATATATTAGAATATTACGAGTCAGCGAAAATTGACGGTGCAGGATTCTTGAGGCGCCGAGTGCCGAGAATAAATTTCCAAACTTTTGTTCGGGTACGTTCAGGAAACGTGTGAGTGGGTTTTTCTATCTTTTGAACCAGTGCTCGGAATTGAATTTTGAGGGCACCATTGAACTCAGAATGTCAGTATTTACTTAAGAAGACTTTCACCTTGATGATAGCTGGTCGAGGATGAATGTTATTTTTTTTGGGTTTTTTTTGTGGAAATAATAAAATAAAATACTCACACATTTTATTTTATTTGTTGTAATAACCCTTGTGGATATTTCACAAGAGGGGACCACCTAAACTAAATCCTCCCATGAGAGGGTATGGAGGTGGGGACCATCGAGACTAACATCTCATGAGAGGTTCTGGTGGTGGGGACCACCTGAGGATTGAAACCTCTTAAACTCCATATTAATTGGGGAGAAATCTCTTGAGCTCCCCACATAATGAAGACAACCCTTCCAATAATTTATTATGCCACCCATAAAGTAATTAATTAAACTGTTTTGAAATTGTGCCAACAACATTTAATTTGAAAACTTATATTAAGAAGATGGCTATATTTTCATTTTGGTTGAATTGGGAAAAAGGTTTTGTGAATGGGAGTGCTTTGGAGAATTGGGGGAAAGCTCTCCAATGAAGAACGACGATGCACGACTTCAAATTTATTCCTCGGGACATCGTCCAGTGTGGGTCGTCTTGAAAGGAGGATCATCATTCCCTCCCAAACGACGTAGTCTCCTCCCTCACAATCTTCGTCAATGAAAAATACATGGTAGGGGTTTAATTTTTTTATGATTATATTCCCTTGTTCTTCCCTTTTTAAAACAAAGAACGCGATTGGTTTCATTTGTGGGTTGGGAACAATCTTTGCAGGAGGATAGGATTTAATGTTCAATGTTCATTTTCTTGATGAGCCTCTTTATACAACTCTAATGTGGAGGGTGAATTCCAAACAAACATCGCTCGACCCCTCCGTCATTCTTCTTGAATGGTGTACCCTTCGCAAAGGAGGAACATAACCTTGGTGACAGCAACCAGAGCGAGATTTTGGGCACCAAGGAGGCACGAGAATGGTGGTCGGAAAAACCACCGCCCACAACGAAGGGGACTGTGAAATGGTTCCTCCATGTGGCTGAACCACCACCCCATGGCTGGGCCGCCACTCCGCGGCCGAACCGCCCCGCGACAGAGCTGTTGTCCGCCATCGAACCCCACGACCGAGCCACACCGTCGCAGCCCGCTGAGCCACCCTAGGACACTTCACTATGCTGCTCTGGCCGAGCTGCCCCACGGCCATGACACTTCAGCCAAGCCACCCCACGGCATCGCGCCGCTCTAGCCGAGCTACCCAGCGGCACCGAGCCGCTCCGGCCGAGCCGACCCACAGCCTTCGCCCTATCGGCCGAGCCACCTCGGCCGAGTCACCTTGTAGCCTTTCACCTTCTGCGGATGAATCCTCATGGCCCCTCGCGGCCTACCGGACCGCCCAATGGGCCAAGATGCACAACACGGGCCGGGACGGACCCCGTGGGGCAGGGGAAACCCAACAAGGTACGCCACACTATGGGCCAGGTCGGTCCAACCAGGTCTGACCGGACCCGAGCCCTCTACAACCCATATACTTTCTGTTGACCTTAATGTTGGCACCGGACGTCCGTTTGTCGAACCGAAAACGGTGGTGAAAATCATGGATCGAGACTATCCTTTTGATTATACCCCCACTGGATTTTGGAATAATATGAGGAATGAACAAGTTGGATTGAGCACGAATCCATCCGGGCCCCCAGGGCTAAAAGGTTAATAACTCTCAGACCAGGCATCCGATTGACGATCCATCTATTGAGTTGAGACCCCTATGACATGGAGGACCTTTGATATACATCCTTGTGGGAATTATTCGAGGATGGCGTATCGAATAGGAGCTTGTGGAGTGGATCCTCCCAGAGACAAGCGATCATTGTGCAGGAACCCAGTAGCTGGATGAGATATGGCGATTAATGACCTTTTCGACTCAAAGTGACTTGACATGCCCAGTGGGAAGCGCCTGTGTGTGACGCGGAATACCCACATTGGGGAGTGCCTCTATGTGATGTGATAGACCCATGGTACTCGATAGGAGGGGTACCTTAGAAGACCACGATGGGGAGCACCTCTGTGTGGCGCGGCATACCCACAGTACTCGACAGGTAGAGTATCTCATCAAATCACGAGGGGGAGAGCCTCTGTGTGATGCGAATGAACCATAATGGGTTGGACCTCTGTGTGAAGAAGCAGACCCATGGTACTCGACATGACGATTACCTTAGTCGTCCAAGATTAGTGGGAAGCACCTCTATGTGACACGGCAGACCTGCTATACTCGTTAGAGGAGGGGTTCTCTAGTAGCTGAGATGTTCGACGATGTGACTGGAGATTTTACTTGTTAATATGCCTATATTAAATCTTTTTGTGAGTTGAGTCAGTACCTCTCTGACTTCCTCATGTTCGAGATATATTACTTGATAACTTAGGTATTTGTATGGGAATATACTTATGTAGGGTTATCTATTGATTTAATACATTGTTGTTTATCCTTGGTGGATTTGTTAGACCTTAAAGGTCTTGGGGTCCCTACTGGTTATCTTTATGCTCACCCCTGCACGGGATAAGCCCGCACATTGTTGATTTGGATTCAAAAGATGGACAACACTGACTGAGGATGAGAGTACCAGTACTGGATGGTACCCAGATGTGGACCATACGACATGTCAGAAGGCAGAGGAGACGGGTGGACATGGAGTGCTGAGGAGGCGATCTGTACCTACCCTTCAGGTAGGAAACTCAGAGGATGATTCAATAGCTATATTTTCTCTTTCTTCAATTGTTTTTTATTTCAGTTGTACTTGTACCTTTACTATTGGGCATTTATTTCGGAACCTTTACTTCAAGAACTCTTTTGGTTATATATTTTTCTTCTATTCGTATCTTAATGTGTGCTTGGTTATGTGTGGTTACAGCTTATAAAGGCAATACCTTCCGAGTTTTAGGGAAAACGCCTTTTGGTGATAGTCACCAGCCCCTAGCCTATGAAAGGTGGGCCTTGGGTAGTTACGACACTGGCCCCAAGAGACAGGTTGTGACAAATTGGTATCAGAGGAGTCAGTTCTACCGAAGAACTAGGACTCTGATATTTTCTATAAAGAAATACTGTTAAGGGAAATGAGTGCGGTTTTCCATTTTGGGAGTCCAGTTTTGGTGTGGCGGCCGACATATTCATACACGAGGACCCTGACTTCTGATTTCTGACTTAGTGCACGATAACATTGATTGCGTGTGTGTTTCCAAGAGCTTTCATTGTTATATTTTTGGCTCAGCTCACCAGGTATAACTTATTAACCGTGGCGTAGCTGATTATTTTCAGGATGCCTCCATGGAGATAGCCAGCTATGGTTCCTAGAGTTGTCACATTTGGTATCATAGGTGTACCCAGCCTTAAGTGCAGTGCACTGCCTCAGATGGGATGTAGGGCCCACAATAAAGACGTTGTGCAATAGGGGGGTGATTGTAACACCCCCAAATTTTAAAGGTTTAAATGAATAAATGATATGAATCATTTCAACACGGTACACATTATTTTTCTAGAGCATACCTGATTAGAACTCCTCAATTAAGCGTGCTTGGCTGAGAGTAGTGATCAGGATGGGTGGCTTCTTGGGATGTTTCCCAGGGTTTGTGTGAGTGAGGAAAAAGCACACTAGAAAGGACATGTGTTGGAATGTGGGGATTGCCAATAGTCATACGACCCGTTCAAGCATGTGGGTGGACCCTTGGGTGGGGAAATGTGTCTGCGGGGCAACTGGTGGTACCTGGCGGGCCAGGACTCGAGAGCCATGTTAGGGCAGGTGGTTGTGCGGTCACCGAGACCTAGTTGTCACATGAGAGTTAATAAATCCATTAAAATGGTAGAGATAGACTAGTGGAAGTTTAGAGTTTCTATATTCTATTTAAATAGTTAAAAACAAGCAACATGGGTAATACTAGGAAACCAGAACATGCGGAAAAGCATGTGACACCGATAAAATGGCCACATGTATTGGTAATTTGAGGGTCACATGACTGTTAAGGTATTTAAAATATATTTTATGGGCCGTAAGATGATCTTAATTTTCATTAAATGAGGAATTAAAACACTCATACGTTAAATGAGGCATTACAGGAGTGGAATTGGAAGCCACTGGAAAAATAGAAAATGACTCATCAATGGGTGAGTCATCGACACCCTGGTGTTAATGCCCTTCAACCAGTGGGTGTGGCACCATAGCTGATCTATGCCACTAATGCCCATTGGTTCCACCGAGGCCAATCGGTGCCACTGAGGTCGATCAACACCCCTGATGTCGATCAGAGCTTCTAATGTTGATCGGTGCCACTGATGTCGATCAGTGCCACCATTCATTCAACCTAAAACTAGGAAAACTCCTCAATGAGTCACCAATGGTGTTTACGATTCCTCAAACGTCAGTATTTGACTACGTAATGGACCAGGAGGGTCCAAGCCATTACATATATGGTTATGGAATTTATATAATTATCCATATGTGACCCACACCTATGGGGAAACCATATTTTTCTATGTTGAATAACTATTTTTCATGGTGACATTACCTATTCATATACCATTACAGGATTCATTAGTAATAGTAAATTATTATCGATCAAATTTTTTTGTGGAAATACATCAATTTATAAATTTTATTTCAATTTGTAGATAGAATCTAGTCATATAATTGTTTCCAATTAATGGTTTTATTTGCAATTATGAATAAAATAGATATGAATTCATAATTATAATACAAAAAATTAATCTATATTACATTATAGTTTGATTAGTTTTCTAATATAAATCCAATATTAATAAGGTTTAATTTTTAGTAATGTCATGTCTATACAACTAACATTTATGTAGAATCAATGATACAATCCTTAGTCTAATATTATTATTATAGTTTTAGTAGAAAGATATCTCCATGATTTAAGAAGAATAAAATATTTTGTCCTAGTGAAGGGCAACAATAACGAAACATACATTACATACATTGATATTACATAAAATGTTAAAGAATATTAATTAAAAATATTAACAATTCATGATATGACCATAAGGGTAATGTGTCATTTGAAACTGGGAATGATAAACAACTTGTTTATAAGACATATTCATTTTCTCCCACATATTTCGTCATAACAAGACCCCCATTTGACATATCTTACTTAATACCATTTTCAGAACTTATGGAAAAGAATCATATGAAGTTGTGAGATCATATGATAAGTAATGGTAAATAAGGGAGATATCAATAATATCATAATCATAAGACAAAAGAACATAATATTTGGAAATCATATCCTATAAATGAAAGATCATGATATCATGCCAAGAGATAAATCATAAATGTTCATAAAAATCCATGAACATAAACTAAAATGTTATAACATAAGAAATAATGTTTTTTTGGAATAAAGATAAGCATAGAAAATCAATTCAAATTAGTCGAAGCTCATTTCCAAGAGCATCATAGTGTGCAAAGTCAATTAATGAATTGAGTTCAATCTACGTTCCAGCCCTGCATTACGAAACCAAGATCATTTCCCATTACTGACATGTTTATCTCATAAGATACAAATATTTACCAAATTCTTTGGAGGATGATATAGGTCCCACCTATCTCATAATGAAATCATTCGTACAAGTTCCACAATAAAATAAATCATTCATCATAACCCATGGAATAAAATGTGTTTCTTTAATCATCATTCCACCATAACATAATCATTGTAAAACAAATGGATTTCTTAAATTGAACTCTATCATAAAAATTAAAAAAATAATAACAATAATGATATTATACTTGAAACATGACCCAATTAAATAATTCCATATTACATGGAAAATAATATTGATATAACAATTCAAAATAATTCTTGAAGAAAATATACTTTCTTCTTCAATAAAATTTTCTTTTCTCACAATGACATAAAAATTTGTGGTATGTAATTCAATTAGAAATAAAATTGAAATAATTTTGTGGAAGATTCATGAAAATAAGGGTTATGAATATGTAAAAATCCATTCATGTCGTATAATTTAAAAAAAATATTCTCCTTGTAGTTTTTCTAGAAATGTCAAAAAGTACCTCATACTAAATAATGACAATATATTTCTTTTATACCGATTAATAAAAATTAATAAATCAGTAAAATTTATTTTTATAAATTTTGTAAAAATTGAAATAATATTATATATTTTGGAAACATGTACAAGGATGATAAATATACCTCAGTAAATACTTACATATAAACAATCTTATATAATAATGAGATTATAAAATTATCCCTTACCAACATATTATCAGTTGAATCATATGCCTCATAAAATAAATAAAATTTATATGAATAGTATAACATTCATAATAAGAATCACAAAAACATTCCTGGGATGCATAATCACAACTCAAAATAAATAGGTGGTGTATATGGAATATGTTGTACCGGAATAAATGTGAAACAATATAATCCATTACCTTTTAGGTCTGATTTCATATGTATGTATCGATACCTATAATATAATGACTTAAATAATGTCATTTACTTATTTCTTAATCATGATAATTTTATGGTATCATGTATGGTTATATTATAATTTTTTTATTATTAACAGTTCATTATTACTTGTTATTCGGGTAATAACAACTTTATTTTCATGATAATGTTTTGTCAAATAATATCTAGTTCTCCTTCATAGGTCATAGTTATATCATTAAAATATTATATTAACATTATATATATCATTTTTATTCATTATATACATTTATATAATCTTTATTTAATGATTATCTCATAGAATGAATCACATCTCATCTTGAAGACGGTAGGTCATACGTACAAACAAGCAATGATATCATTCCCATAATTGTTGAAT
Source organism: Viscum album (assembly GCA_963277665.1). Taxonomy (NCBI): domain Eukaryota; kingdom Viridiplantae; phylum Streptophyta; class Magnoliopsida; order Santalales; family Viscaceae; genus Viscum; species Viscum album. The sequence goes on along the minus strand of OY728136.1, from coordinate 186,771,954 downwards.
GGAATTTAATTGAATGGGGTAAAATATTTTAGAATAAATATCATGTTATAATAATAATAGTTTATTGTTATTATTTCCACCATTATACCCATCCATGTAAGGTGGCAGTGATAACATATTACACCAAAGGGTGGAGACTGTAAGTCATACATACGCACGTGTGGTGATTTTTTTCATAGGATGTATAAAAAGTGAAATTTTTTGTTCCATAGTAATATGAAGATTTAACTATATAGTTGATATTGTAGATATTAATTTATAATGAAACAAATCTGGAAAATAATGTAGAAGAAGAAAGAAGTTTTAAAGAATCAGTAGAGGAGATTACCCTTTCTTCGAATTGATTCCTCTAAATCTCCTCATAGATTACTAGTTTTGGTATTTGAAGATGACAAGAACCTATAGAATACATCTAGGTAATATGATAATGGATAATTTTAGGGTATTTACAAGAATGAAGTATCAATGTCAAATAAAGAGGTGAGGGGGAGGTGTTATTTTATAATTTAGGTGTGGGGAACTTTTTGGTTCTCCAAAAATATTAATTTATAATAAAATAAAACTCCATAATGAAACCTATAATATTTCGCAATTTCTAAAATGAGATGAGATATGGTTGTAATTTTATCAAACAATAGATTTTGAAAATGTTTTTTCTGTTTAATTAAATCGTATCATTTCAATTAACATTCAGTTATTCTATTTAATTTTCGACTAGGGTAACATATATTTCAATATTAAAAGAGGGAAATATTTACTAATATTATATAAAATAGACAATAAGTAGATATCATAGAAAATATTGGACCATATAATAATTACTCTATATTTTTTAAAAATAAGTTATGATATTTAAATAATTTAGTGAAATTGCATTTCGATAAACAATCAACAATGTCAATTTTGACAGTATTTAATTTATTGATATTAAAAAATATTAATATAAAATGTTAACTTAAGACAAACTATTTTATTATATTACTAAGTGGTAACTGTAATCTATAAAATTTATTAGACTTATTATGTTTCCAAAATTATACTTATTTTAAAATTTTTAATAATAATTATTTATTATCTAAAATAATAAAATAATTACTACAAAAAAATTTTGTAATAATTTTATTTACATGTTTTTTAAATAAAAATAAGAAATAGAAAAATATGATTAATATAAATCTACATGATTTTAATGAATATTTTTAGTCATATTTATCTAATGGAAAATCCAACATTTAAAATGTTATTCTTATTAAATTATGAATGTGACATGTTTATCATTACATTAAATAAAATAATAAAAGTGTCAAAATATTTACTTTTTATATTCAATTGATCACTAATGCATCAATTGGATGGTCATGGATGAGATATATTCGAAAAATAATATTAAGAAAATTGTTTTGGGATTTTATGGTTATTAGTAATTTTATAAAAATGGATTTATTGATTTATCACTAATTAATAAATTTTTACATAATCAATGTATTAGTCCTTAATGTAATTATTTATCTCCTAAAATATATAAAAAAATTACCATGCAAGGAAAGTAATTTTATATTTCAAATAAGTATTTATATTTTAATTTATCTTCTATATATCCTTATATAAAAAATTATTTAGTTATTAAATTTTTAGTGAGACATATTTATCATTTCATTAAATAAAATAAAATTAATTTTCTAATCACATCCTAGAGGACTCCAAAAAACCCCATTTAGACTCAAGGATTATTTTGGTCAAAGAACAATATTCCAATGATATTAATACTAGTTTTAGTGTAATTTTATAAAATTATTCTTGACCTTAATTACAAGGTTTACCCCTTTATCATATTAATAAAAAATTACAACAGAAATTATTCAAAGTGCCCAAAAATAATATAATGATTTTTAAAAAAATTGGACCTACTAATTCCAAATATGAAATCCATTTTTAAAAATATAAAACACAAATATTGTAGTAATAAATTTAAATGTAATCCTGTATTTGGAAAGGGAGAACGTGTTTTAAAAGATAATACATTAAAAATGATAGAAATGTTTTACATCTGGATTCAATGTAAAAAATAATGATAATGACATACATTAAATTGAATGATAAAATTTTTTATATTCATATTTTTAAACCATCCACTATTCTTATTTATCCATATGAATTAGTTTGATTAAAAATGTAGTATTTAATTGATATTTAATTTATTATTAATTTTCATCAATGATTGAAAATTCTTTGAAAAAAATTTGTACATATAATCAAAAGTAATGTTTTATAACACTAAACCAAAGAACATGTTTACTTGATCTTATAAAAAAGATTAATGTTTCAAAATCATATTTTAAAAGAGTTTCTCCATTGAAATGTGTAAAATTAGTATTTTAAAAATATAGGGTATTATAGATCAAATACGGTTTATTCATACCTTATGAAAAAAACATGTCTTGAATGCGTATAAAAAATATTTTATAAATATATAACATATATATTTTTAGTTACATATAATAATATTAATTCACTAAAATTATTAATAATATATATATATAATAAATTTATATATTTTTACCATAAATAATTGGTATCCTATGGATTCAACATACATTTTCATAACTTAGTTATATTTATTTCTATTTACCTAACAACTAGGTTAAAATTTACATTTTATATTAAGGGCATTTCGTAGTTCATTTAAACTCATTATTTCATTCAATGAAATCTATTGAAGAATTAATATTATTTAAAGAAAATATTTCATAAATCATTTAGGTGTTACATTCTATATCCTTTAAATTAAATATCTCCCTAGAAAATCCTCACCTCTATGCAAAAAGAAGAAGATTACTATGCCTTATCACATCCTCATGTTCCCGCATAGTTTCATTAAATTGGTTGTTCTTCCCTAAATGATTAACCATGCAAGTGATATTTTTTCAAATAACTCTTTTACTATGATCCATAATCTATATTTATTGTTATTTATAAGAATTATATTTCCCTAATGGTATGAATTCTATGTTTAGTACGTGTGAAGTATTATGTATGAACTTTCTTAGGAGACATATACGAAACACATCATGAACTTGAAAGTGATTTGGTGGAAGCTCCATTCTATATGTTACAATCTCAACAAGATCCAAAATTTCGAATGGAATGATATACCTAGGGTGAAACTTTTCTATATTTCCAAATCTCATTACTCTCTTCCAGAGAAGATATTCGTAGAAACACCTTGTAACCCACTTTAAACTCTAGGTATTTTCTTTTGTTATCATCCTAACTTTTTTATCATCTTTCATATGATATTATGTTTTTTTAATAGATCTATCCTTTTCTACTTTTTAATCATAAATATCTAGTAATAATAGCTTTTATTCCAATAATTAATCCTAGAAAGTTATATTTATACACTTGTTTCAATAGAGGGATTCATATGTAACCATTAGAATACATGGGTGAAAACTATTTTGGTATGAAATTACACCAATGTTTGGTGTTGATCCAATCAAACATTTGAATACATAAAGAAAGCTCTTTACATGTATTCTAGAGTTTGAAGTGTGTTCTCACACTGACTGTATTTCTATGGATGATAAACAGTGTGGAAACATACCTCTATATGCAAAGTATTCAAGAAGATTTCACCATAACATCAAGGTATGCCTTAGATCCAATCAAATATAATGGACTATGTTACTCCCTGAAATCATTCCCCTATAATTACATATATCTTAGAAATATTATCAAAATATAAATCCTCTCTAATAATAGTGATGTGTGCCAACATTGTAAGGAGATCAACTATATATAATAAAGAATTATGGGCTTTAGATGTTTTGGGAAGTCCAATGACAATATCCATAGTGATGTTTTTACCATTTTTATTCTGGTTTGGGTAATGGTTGTAACATCCCCTTAGAACTTTGTCTCTTACCTTTTACTTGCTGAAAAATCAAGCACCAAGATACATATTCGACAACATATCTTTTCATGTCATCCCATAAGAAATACTATTTTAGGTCCATATAAATCAATAGGATTTAAAGATTATTAGAGATTGAATAACTATGAGCCTCATCCCATTTTTTCTACTTTGAATATGGTATGGGAGGAATATAAACTCAATTCCTGTACCATATTATTGCATCATGATCGAGGTTGAATTCCTGAAAATTTCTCACCTTCTTTTGTAACTCTATATATTCATTCTGCACCTCCTTAATAATCACTTGAATAGATGGTTCAACGTTCAATTGATAAAGATAATATTTCTCCCCTTCCTTTAAAATTTCATGATCCATCCTTTGAAAATCCATAAACATTAGATCTTTTGTGATCCTCATCAATGATAGGCTAGCATGGTTCTTTCAACTCAATGAATTTTCCACGTTGTTCGCATTCCTATTGTTGTAATGTATTGAGAATTCATAATCATTATTCAACTAAAAACATCTTCATTGAAACATATTCAGCTTCTTTTTTGAGGAAATATACTTTGAATTTTTATGATTAGTATAAATATCACAAATTTCACTATAAAGATTATTCCTCCATATGTGTAGTGAATATATTACTATCGGTCGACATAACCATGATTTTTTTGAGTCAAATTAGTTAGTAGATTAGTTAATCATGAAATGTAATTCAAATAACATTAATAATATCCTTCTAAACCAAGAAAACATCAGTTATCAGTTACCATGGTTGGTCTCAACTATCTTTAAATAACTTATATTTTTTTATCCAAATATATCCCCTCTTTTTAGATTATGATACCCAAAAATGAAACATTCTAAATCCAAGATTCACACTTATTAAATTGTTCATAAATCATCTATGTTCTTAGTGTCTTCAGCATAGTTATCAAGTGATCATCATGTTCATATTTTACCTTTAATAGGCCAGAATATTCTATATAATTGCTACAAAAAATGATCAAGATGGTCTCTAAAGACTCTATTCATTAGATTAACAAATATTGGAGGGGCATTATTAAGACCAAAAGGCATCACTTTAAGTTTATAGCATCGATAACATGTATGTAATGTTATCTTTGGTATATACACTTTATTTACACTTAATTGATGATATCTTAAATGAATATCAATCATGGAATGGTATTGAGCTCAGCATTGTTGGTCGAATAAGTCATTAATCCAGGGAAGAGGATATTTGTTTTTGACGGTGATCTTGTCACGTTCTCGAAAATTAATGTAGTGTCTCGTTTATCCATCATTATTCTTTACAAAATGAAAAGGATTTCTCTAAGGTGACACACTTGGGAATATTAATACCTTATCAATATTCTCTTGAAGTTGATTATTTAATTCATGCAACACAACTGTGTTCATTTAATAAGGGGTCTTTGAAATTAGAATATCACCCTGTATGAGTTCTATTTAAAGATCAACCTCGCGATTTCATGGAAGACCTGGTAATTCTTCTAGAATGGCAATACAAAACTCCCATAAAATGGGTGTATTATTAATTTTTAGATTCTACCCAACCATTTGAGATTGTTATCCTTCATTTATATGAATCAAGACTAATAAGAGGGATGAAATTTCTAATATAATTCCATATTCATCTTATCATTGATAGATGATCATATATTGATCTGCAGTATGAAATATTACATCCCTTACTTGGAAATTGATAAGATCCCCATATAGGGAAATATAATCCTTGCATAGAATCAAATAAAATTTCACTACAAAATGGATCAGAGAATTTGTAGGATGAACATTCCAACAAAATTTAATTGAGGAAGAATGAAAAATAAAATTTGCCGTTGTTGTTCCACTAGGATTCATCACAGCTAACTAAGAATCTAATTATTGAGGTAATATAGTGATAACCTTAGAAAAGTTTTCAGAAATAAAATAGTGGGTGGATCAAAAATCAAATAAAACGTTTTCTACTTCCGAGTGGACTATATGTGTATCTTTCACCACTTTGAAATCATACATGACATCACTGATAGTGATCAGATGTGACTTGTCTTAATCATTGGCCTTAAGAGTTTTCTTACCTCGATCATCATCAATAAGCCTTAGAATAGGGCATTGATTTGCATAATTTCTCCTTTCCATTCACTTGAAAACATTGATGTTTAAGAGGTGCATTACATGTAGCCTTTTCTCTATTGGAATTATTGGATATATTTTTCCATCACTTCAGCATTAAAATACTAGATAACCTTATTTTCCACACATAAATAATTTGATATTACTTTTAATACATTCTCCTTTGGGTATATTTCCACTCTTTGACCATATGGGAAAAATCAACTTTTTTCAGTGGGGTCTTTAGATTTTCCCATGAATTACTCTTTTTTCTTCTTATCAAACACATTAGAATGAGGAGTTACTCTATCATTCATCTCAACCTTGAGAGTACATCTACTGGTTTCTTTATAGCTATTTAAGTACCTTATGGATAATTCCCTTAAGATAGTTTCTTTTAGGAAAACAAAGAATCGATCAATTTTACTCCCTAGTTGGATAATAATTCTTGAAGCGTACTTTCCAAATATTGTAAAAGTTTCTTCCTAAGTACTAATGGATTTATCTTCTTTTTTACTTAAGACCATGTAACTACTAATCGTAATACCTGCAATGTTCACTCCGTTCTGCTGTAGAGCTACCTCAACATGGTGGCCTTCGACCGTGAATGGGAAAAATTCTTTGTGGATCGTGAAGCTAAAGAACACAACGAATCATCCCTGTCGACTCTCATAAATAAAGGGAACTACTTCCTAGAAGCTCTAAATGATTCATATCTCCATAAAACAACCTCATTGAATCCTTACCTTTGTAGGAAACTGGAAAATGGGTTATTTTTAGTCGAGGCTGACCCTGAGGCCCTTGATCAATATTCTCATATCTGTAAGTTCTTAGTTATGGGTCGTTCTTTTTATCTTATAGGTGATAAGACCTAGTCTCCCATAGAGCTTAAACCAAGGATTTCACATGTGTGGGGATTTACAAATTAGAAAATTGTTTTATTTGGTCAGGGTTTCTTTCACATTTTATTAGGCTCGCATGATGAACTATATCAAGTATGGAATTTAGGAAACATTCATCTTATCCCAAGTGTTCTTAGGATCTCTGATTGGGATTATACCTTCAACCCACAAACACCTAGAAATTCGATAGCACAAATTTGGGTTAGATTCAATGGTCTTAGTTTGTATTTTTTGCACCCAATGATTTTGAATGACTTAGCCTCCTTTATAGGTAGTCCCCTATAAATTGATTAGCGAAACTTAAATGAGGAGCTAGGACTATATACTAGAGTTATGGCGGTGTTCAATTTAGATTCCAAACAACCAGATGTTATTAATTTTAATGTGAATCACTACAATACACTGGTCTGAATTGAGTTTGAGTGCAAACTCCCCTTCTATAAACTATGTAAGATTGTAGGGAATTCCTTGATAGACTGAATAGTGATGAAAAATCAAGATGTGTAGACAAATAATGATGATTGGACTGAGGTTAGATAGAATAAGAAAGATAACAACAAATCTTTGGAGAAGCCTGAACCTGCAAGGAAAAACTGTAATATGGGAAAAAAACACCAATTTGGGAGAAGGCTCATGTACTAAATGGGTTGAGCTTGTGTATGAAGAAGAAGATGCCTCTTATGATCAATCCATTTCATAAGAAATTAGAATTATGGTAATGGATACCCTTAAGAAGTCCCAAACTAAATCTTCCTTAGAGTTTTTGATATAGGTAACACCACTCTCACTGGACATCATTCTTCAGTGCTTGTGGTTTCTTCTAGAAGAATTGATAAAAATAGAGCCTTAGGGAAATTTGGTACTATGAATTATCTGAAGTAGGAAGAGATATCGACTTCCCCAAGGGGCCTCAGTCTTCACTATGATTCATCTGTGATCAGTGAGGTGACTATATCTTTACTACCCCAAGAGGAGGGTAGTTTCACGGCTTTGATTATCCCTGAAGCTGCCCAGAACACCATGGAATATGTACCTCTAATTGCTGATTCCAGTGATGATCCTTGATCTAGTAATTTCACCTATGGGGATATCTCATAAGCAGTGGGATCACACTGCACTCCTACATGAAAGGAAAACACCAGTTTTCCAATTTCCCACATGAAAATATTATTAAAATTGGAGCTTCTCACCCCCCCCCCATAGATCATGCACTCTTAGATGTTGCTGCTGATGGTGATCTTATCTCCAATATTGTTTTTTTAATGATAGTCCAGAAACATTGAGCACACTCCACATATCCCCTGACACAATGGATAGTCTAAGGGCCACCATTTTGATATCCAAACCATCTGAAACAAATCAAAATATTATTAATATAGGTACTTTGAAATCTCCAGTTTCCCCTATGGGTAAATAGTGAATGAAACCTATGCCTAACTCTACTCAAACCGATAGAAGATCCCAGAGGAATCAAGGGTCGGTTAGTTCATAAAAGGGGGTTCTAAATGAATGCACATGGTGTAATGAATTTATCATTTTGGAATTGTGAGTGTATTGCTAACTATAACATTTTTATTGTTCTTAAAAAATTTCTTATCACTCACAAGCCTAAAATATTTTCTATTACTAAACATCAAATCAATTTTTCTCAGAAAATAAAGCATATTTTTTCTAATGGTTATATTTTTTTAGGTTCATACAAATATAGGATATTAGAATAATCTCTATGGTTTTTTTTCATTCCAATTTGTAGAATGTAAATGTTCTCAATGTTTCTGAACAGATGTTTACTTGGGACATTTCTATAGATTTCTTTCACATTTATTGTACATTGATTTATGCTAATAATAGATACCAAGATCGTATAACTCTATAGCATGACATTTATTAACTAACTAAAAATATCCACGATCCCTGGTTTGTGACTGGGGACTTTAATGCGATTCTTAACTCTAGTGTGAAGATGGGCCCATCCCACTCTTCTATCTCCACAAGAGGATTTCAAGCTGTTATTGAAGATAGTAATATGGTTGAAATTAACCTCACTCGGGCCATGTTCACTTGGTATAGAAGACATCATAGCGAAGTGGTGTCTAGTAAACTAGATTGGGCCTTCACGAATATCCACGCTTTAGACAAATGGGAAACCATCTCTAGTACCACTACGACTAAGCTCAACTCAGATTATCACCCCATTTTTGTAAGTCTTTTTTCTAAAACTTTCAAACCCATATTTCCATTCAGATTTAATAATGCTTGGTAAGGTGAACAAAAATGCTCCAACATCATAAAAAACATTTGGAAGTCCATGAATCATCACAATGATGACTTCCATTGTATCACCAAATTAAAAAACCTTAAGAATTTTCTCAAAGGATGATGTAGATACAGATATAAATATGTTTACAAGGACATATCTACACTTGAAAATGAACTAATTCAAAATCAAAACACCAACACTAGCTCTAACATTTCTTTGGATTCTCAACTAGAAATTGAAACTTCTCTTAAACTCAACACTCTGCTTATTCGTAAAGATAACATGTGAATGTTCATTTTTAAAACTAAATGGTTTTTAGATAGTGATAAAAACACTATGTTTTACTAATCCCTTTAACGAAACAAGAAAAATTTGTAGACCACTTACCTTTCTTAGAGACGAATAATCCCTCATTGAAACCGAGGTGGCCATTACTAATCATGTTGTATCTTATATTGATGACATTTTAAATGGACTACATTTTAATAAAGACCTCATTCCTAGTGTTATTCCGGATCTGGTGAGTGTGGATGACAATGATTATCTTTTAGGACCCCCTCCTGGTCTTAAAATAAAAGAAACTATTTTTAGTCCTAATCCCGATAGTTCCCCCAGCCGTTATTGTTTTAATAACAGTTTCTTTCAATGATACTGGGAGGTTATTCCTCTGGATGTTTAAAAACTAGTCAAATTCTTTTTTTCCAGCGATTTTCTTCCCCATGGAATAAATGATCAATTTCTTATTTTAATTTCTAAAGTGGACAATGCCTCTGAGATTCATCTCTTCTATGCAAATTCTCTTATTGACACTCTATAAAAAATTATTATGAAGATTATTTCTAATATAATTACTACTATATGAAATAAAATTGTCTTTTGGAACCAATTCAGTTTTATCAAGGGTAGATCTATATAGGATTGCATCTTCCATGCCTCGTAATGCACCATAATTATTAATCATAAAAATAGAGGAGGCAATATTGCCCTCAAAATTGATATTAAGAATGCCTTTGATACCATTGATTGGATTTTTCTCTTCAATGTCCTTTGATGCTTTGGTTGTAATGATAATTTCATCAATAGGATAAACCCATTGTCCAAATCATCATCCATCTCCATTCTTATCAATGGTTTACCTAAAGGTTTCCTTAATTGCACTAGGGGAGTTAGACAGGGAGACACTCTGTCTACCATCCTTTTTGTAATTAGGGATGATTACATTAGCTGACTGCTCACCAGTCTTGTTGATCAAAACAAGCTTAAACTGATTCAGTCCGCGTAGAAATTGACTGTTCCAACTCATCTCTTTTACGCTAATGACATCATCTTGTTTGTGCAAGGTGATAAGAGGAATATTCAATTTCTCAAAAATTCTTTGTCCCATTATGAAGAAACCACTGTTCAGATTATCAGTTGGAAAAAATCATTTGTGTTTCTGGGAAAAATAATTTCTTTTCTTTGGAAAAATAATATCATCAACAATTAAGGAATCAAGGAGGGGTCATTACCGTTCACTTAACTTAGTGTTCCCATCTTCTAGGGAAGGCCAATTTCAAGTTACTTTTATACCATTTTTGATCAAGTCATCAGTCATCTTTCCACATGGAAAGGTAAACCTCTCTCCATTGAAGGTAGAATATGTCTTCTGAAATCAACTATTGTCTCTAAAATGGTTTACTCGATAATGGTCTACAAATGGCCTGATTGTTTTCATAAAAAAATTAATAAGTGTCTAAAAATTTTTGTTTGGACTAGAAGCACTCTTGAGAGGAAGATAGTGACCATTACCTTAGATACCTATTATAATACCTTAGAAAAGGGAGGACTAGACATAAAAAATATTATGTTCTTTAATTAATATCTTCAAGCTAGACTCACTTGGAGGCTGATTCACCACAATTATGACTCCATTGCTTTTCTAAAAGAAAGATTCCTCATGATGTTAAAGAATGGAAATTTGAATTACATTTCATCTTCCATATATCCATATATTAGGCAATATTTCATTAATATAATGAAAAATTATAGATGGATTGTTAGTTATGACTCCTCCATGAATTTTAAACTGGAAAACTGGACTTGTGATCCTATAATCACCATGCCGACTCCCAATTCTCTCCTAGAGAATACTAACTGCACAATTAGTGACGTTTTACTTTTTAATAACAACAATATCTATAACAACATCATTCATGTGATTGAAAATTATCCCTTCTAAAATTCTGATGACTTCTTGATTTGGGAACCTGCTAATAATGGCACCCTTGATTACAAATTTTTTTACAAGAATAACTTTTTGAACTCTGATTCTAACTTTTTATGGCTTAAATCCTTTGACAAACATCGGATCAAACATTCAAGACTTACTCTTGGGTGGCGTATCGCTCAAAATAATGTACATACAGAGGTCTGTCTTCAATATTTTGGAATCCAACATTGTTCTAAGTGTCATCTTTGTAACCAACACTGAGAAGACTCTAATCATTTATTTCTATCTTGTGCTACTAAAATAACTCATTGGAACTATACTTTTGAAATTTTTCCTTGCAGATGGTTTCACTCTGACTCATTAAGTTCCGAAATTAGTCGTTGTGTAGATTTTTATGCCTCTCAGTAAATTAATAATATTTTATTAACTGTAGTTCCTGAGCTTCTCCACATGATTTGGTATGATAGAAATTATATTCTTCATAATAATTGTTCATTTGACATAATGCAAGCTAGATATGGATTTTTATTGCCATTTGAGATGCTGATTCAATTCAAAAGGTTAATTGTGACAACTCTGTTGAAGATTTTGAGATCCTCCTTCATCTCCAAACTGATGGTATCTAAAAATAATCTAGACAAACTTTTGAGGTGTTATGGAAATCCCTTCTTAAGGGATGGATCAATGTGAATATAGATGGTGCCTCTAAAGGAAAACTGGGACCTGTAGGTTGCAGTGCTATTTTTAGATACTATCTTTGTCAGTGCCTCAGATGCTTCATTCGCAGTAGTGGTGTTTTCACATCTCTGGAAGCATAAATGATGGGTTTTATCCATTCCATTGACTTTGTGAAGCAAAAGGGATGGAGAAATATTTTGACTGAATGTGATTCAGATACTATTGATTAGGCCATTTGGAATGGTGTGGTGCACCTAGCCTAGCCTCATACTACACATTGGATTAACTATCTTTCTTTACATTATAAGACTAACTTCATCATCACTCATGCATTCGGTGAAGTGAATATGGTGGCTTATGGCCTTGATAATAAAGGAATCAACCATGACATAATGTGGTGGTATGGCCAGCCCAATGATTTACTCCCTCTTTATTATAAAGATTTTAATAAGATTCCATCCTTTAGACTCATGTAACTTTTGTTTTCTTCTGAATAAATTGTTCTTTAGTCTTAGACAGAGGCAACACCTTCCAAAAAAAATTCACCTCTAAGAATTTTATTCTTAATAAGGATACATCATTGATCAACTCCAACTTCCAAAACAATAGACTACTAAGATGAATTTATCATGTTCTTAAAATTGGAGAACTGAAAATATATTTTCAGTGGTACTAATCCATTTTTTATCCACTAGTGGATCTGAAGACCCACTGAAAGAAGGTGCACACTGTCTCGTGAATGACTCAACATAATTTTGTTCCCTCTATTCCTCATTTGGATGTCCTACATGATTAATAGCTTGAGAAATTTGTGTGAGAATAGCTACAAAATTTTACAATCAACATCCCATAACATTTGGTTTCTATGGAGGAAAATAATTAGATTTTTTTATCCTTCTGCATTAACATGATTCTTTTAGGTTCAATCTATTTACTAAAACCAGGAACCATAATGTGAGAAATGCAATAAATTATGGGAAAACCACATAATAAAAATTCAAATATCAATTAAGGAAACTTTTTTTTATCCTAGTGTATTCTTACTCATTTCTAAAAACCATGAATTGTAACATATACTTTAGCATATCCTTTAGGTTATTACTAATGTTTTCTTATCCTAGATTCCAAAGGATAATCATATCATTCATACGATTTGAAGTATAACAACCCATATGTTTCATACATTGATATTTCATCAATGTTGATTAATATTCATTACAATATATCACTAATCCATGATTGGAACATATAGGTATAATTTCATTAGAATATAGAAAACATAAACAACTGTTTCATAAGGTATCTGCATTGTCTCACACTTATTTCATCATAATTAGACCACCTTTTTGACATATTTTACTTAATACCTATCTTCATGACCAAGGGAAAATAAACATATGAAATGCTGAGATCATATTATTAGTAAGGGTAAACTAGGGAGATATAAATCATATCATAATCACAAGACATAAGAACATAACATTTTAAAATATTATCCTTCATATGAAAGATTGTGATATCATGTCATGCGATAAATCCTGAAAGTTCCAAAGAACCAATGAACATTCTAAAAAAGTCATAACATAAGAAATAAAGTTGTATTTCATACTCATAAACATATAAAATAATTTTATATTAATAAACTATCAATTCCAAGACCATCATAGTGAATGATGTCCATTATTGAATCGAGTTCACTCATCATTCAAGCCCTATATTACTGAACTGAGAACATTTCCTGTTCCATCCATGTCGATATCGTGAGATATAAATCTTTAACCAATAAATTGGTGGGAGATATAGGTCACACATATAACATAATTAAATCATTCTTACATGTTCCACAATAACATAAGTCATTAATCATAACCCATGTAATAAAATGAGTTTCTTTAAACATCATTAAACCATAACATAATCCATGTAAAACAAATGGATTTCATAAATACAATTCCATCCAAAATAAAAAAAAAGGTTATAAACAATAATTATATTATATTTGAAACATTACACATTTAATATAATTCTATCTTAAGTGGTAAATACTTTTTATATACCTCTTGAAATTAATTCTTGAGGAAAATATCATTTCTTATTCAAAAACATTTTATTTTCTCAAAATGTCACACAATTTTAAAGAAAAAAATTATTAGAAAATAAAATTAAATACTTTAGGAGAATATTCATGGATTTAAGGTGCTAAAAGAAGTAAAAATCTATTCAGGCAGTATAGATTAAGAAAAAACATCTTTTTCAGACTATTTCTGGGAATGTCAAAAAGTACCTCATATATAATAACAACAAATTATTCCATTCATTACATTTAAAAAAATTACCTAGTGGGAAAAATTTACATTAAAAAGTATTATATGAATAGAAATAATATTAATTATTTTGGAATCATATATTTTGATGATATATATTCCCCATTAAATACTTACATATAAACATTCTCGAATAATAATGAGTTGGTAAAATTATCCCTTACCAAATTATAATAAGTCCAATTTTATGCCTCATAAAACAAATAAAATTATATTCATATAATAACCTTAATAATAGTAATGATAAAAACATTCATGGGAAGCATAAACACATCTCAAAATAAATAGGTGGTGTATAAGGCATAGGTCCCACATAAATAAAAGTGAAAAAAATAATCCCAAACCTTTTAGGTATAATTTCCATTGTATGTATTTGAACCTCCAATGTAATGATTTAGTAGATTTCGTTTACTTATTTAAGAATCATATTCATTTTTTATGATTTCATATATGGCCATATTATCATTCTATTATTAATTACATTTTGTTATTACTTGTTATTCGGGTAATAACTGCTTCATTTTCTTTTGTGTGTTTTGTTGAATAAGTTCTTGTTCTCCATAATAAGAAATATTTATATCATTAAAAATATAATATTTCAATTATATATAACAAATTTATTTATTATATATATTTATATTATCTTTAATATGTTAATATCATGAGGAATGGACCACATCATGTAGATGGTTGGCCATACATACGCATAAGCAACAATATAATTCCCATAATTGTTGATTAGTATTAATGTGAATGGTGTATAATATTTTAGAATCAATATCATGTTATAATAATCAAATATATAATATATTTCCTTCATTATACCTATCGAATTAATGTGGTTGTGGAAAGCATATTACACCACAATGTGGAGACGATAAGACATACTTATGCATGCATGGTGATTTCAATTTTCAAAGGATGGATAGAAAGTAAAATATTGTTTTTCAATAATCATAAAAAAAATCATTATATAATTGATACAGGGGATATTAAATTATAATAAAACAACTCATAAAGAGGAAGTAGAAGTGTAATTATGTTTTAAATAATCAGTATTGGAGATTACCTCTTCTTCGACATACTTCCTCTATATCTCCTCTTAAAGAACTAGAGTTGGCCTTTGAAGAAAACCAGACATCTAGAATTTAACTAAGGTAGTTTAGTTTGGAATAGGAAAGTAGATGTCTTATCTTTAAGGCTAAATATTAAGTGAATTGGTGATGTAGGAGTGGCCCTTTTATAATTGAGGTGAGGGACACTTTAGGGTTCTCTAAAAAAATTAATTTATAATAAAATAAAATTCCACAATAAAACATCCAAAATGACCTAATTTCAATGATTCGATGAGATAGGTTGTAATATCATCATCCCATAGATTTTAGAATAGATTTTTATCAATATAAACCTTATAATTTTAATTAAAACTTGGTTATTATATTTAATTTTCAGCTAGCGTATCAAATTTTACCAAATTAAAAAGTTGAAATATCGACGTATTTTATTTCAATTAGTCCATAAATAAATACCTTAGATCATTTTTCCACCATATAATAATTATAATATATTTTTAAAAATTGTTTAATAATTTTGAAATAATTTAGTAAAACATTATTTCAATAAACAATCAATAATGTCAATTTTGTCACAATTCAATTCTTTATTATTTTAAAATATTTATTTAATGAGTTATCTTAGAGAAAAATATTTTATTATATTACTAAGTGGTTAGGGTTATCATAAAAATTAATTATACATATTAATTATCCAAAATTATAAATATTTTAAATTTTTTAATAAAATTTATTTATTATCTCCTTTAATAAAATAATTACTACATCGATTTTGTGTAATCAGTTAATAAACTTATTAATTGAATATAAAAATATTATGATTAAGAAAAATATACCATATTTCGGAATATTATTTTTATACGAATTTATATTTTGTAAAATCCATCATTTAAAATGTCATACTTATTAATTATGAATTTTAAAACATTAACTTCACTCTAAACAAAATAATATAAGTGTCAAAATCTCTTCTCTAAGGCGCCAAATGGTATGTAAATAAACCCTTGGATGGATATGGTTGATATATACTTGAAAAATATGATTTGGTAAAATATTGGGGAATTATTATGGTTATTATTATATTAATATTTTTTTTATTTATTTCTCATCAATTAATAAATTTTTACACCATCAAAGTATATGTCTTTAAGGTAATTATTTATATCCTAAAAATTAAATATACTTTACCATAACAAATAAAAAAAATTTAGATTTCAAATGAGTATTTATAATCTAATTTATCATCTATATTACCTAATATAAAAATTTAAATAGTAATTAAAATTTTGAGTGAGTCATATTTAACCCTTCCTTAAATAAAATAAATTAAATGTCCAAATCTCATCCATGTGGCATCCAAATGAGTCCATTTTGACCAAAGGATGATTTTGGTTGAAGAACACTCATTCAATGATATTAAGACAAGTGTCAGTGTAATTTTATAATAGAATTTTTACCCTTAAATACCCAATTTACCCTTTTACCGTATTATTAAAACAATTACCAATGTTGCTATTAAAAATGTCCAAAAATAAAAAAAATTATTTAAATTATTTTGAAATACTTATTCAATACATGGAATCCATTTTTAAAAATTCATAATATATAAATTTTTAAAAATGAATTTAAAATTAATCATGTTTTTTGAAAGAGATAATGAGTTTTAAAATTTAAAACATTGCAAAAGAATCAAATGGTTTTACATCTGAATTCAACATAAAAATAATAATAATGTCATACATTATATTTAATGATAAAAATTTATTCTATTTATAATTTAAAACAATTAAATATAATAATTTTGGCATATAAATTATTTCATTGAATTTTTTTTATTTCATTACATTTTAGTGTATTTTTACTATTAATCAATGTTTGAATGTTATCAGAAAAATATTAAAATTTCACTCAATTTAAATTTGTATAACCCTATTCCAAATAAAATTTTTATATTTTCAAATAAAAAATTTTAATGTGTCAAAATTATAATATACAAGGGGTTCTCCCTTAAAATGTATAAAATTACCCTTTTGCAAAATATTGGTTTTTATACATGAAATAGTTTTTATTAATACCCTATGATTGAAATATGTGTTGTGTGAATTTGAATATTTTATTTTGTATATAACATATATATTTTATAAATTTCATTTAATAATAGTAATTCACTCAGTTGATTAATACAAAAATACATTTATATAATTTATTTGTTTATATTTTTCATAAATAATTGGTATCCAATGGATTCCCCATACATTTTCATAATTTTCTTTTATTTCTTCCCATTGATGGAATGACTAGGTTAAAATGGCCATTTATACTAAGGTTGTCTCTTGGTATTTTAGACTCGCGAATATGTGCAATGAAATCAATTGAAGAATTAAAGTTATAAAAAGAATATATTTTATGAAAACATCACGGTGTTACACTAACTACACATAAACTGATGGATGTGTATTATTATAAATGAATTCCTAATATGGTGTTTTATTTGTGTGAACCTAGCTCTAAACATATGAAAATGATTTTTGAAATTATTAAAAAATTATTATCAAAGTCCTGAAACAGATTTTGATAGTATTATTTTTTCTTTTTAGCATCACAAAACCCATATACAAGGTAAATCATATTGAATGTAGTGTAGATACTCATAGATGACTGGATTTGACTATTATTGGGGAGATAATATATTTTTGAATAATTAGTTTTTTTCCATTTAAGGTTAGACTTATATCTTAATAAAAATCCAATAAAGTGATCAGTTCACACACCCAGCTAAATTTTCTCATGGTCATTCTCCCATAACCCTTGGAATAGAGACTAGTCTATCAAAACCATAAATATTTTATGAACACCGTATTCAACTCCCATCATATGGTGTTACACCCATATCCTCCAGTGTGATTCTTACATGTTGAATAATACATTCCACCCTATTCTATGCATCAATCATCGAATAATATTTAATAAATATTTTAAATTGGGGCCTCGCATATAACATTTTTCAATGTCTAAAAGGAATCATGGACCCCTTAACCCCTGACATATAGTCCCCTTTCATTGTCTTTTTATTCAAAAAACATAAATCATTTTACCGATAAATTACTTTAATAATGTCCCCTAAAAATTACAAAAAGTTATGAACCGATTGAGGAAGAAAACAATGCCCCATGATTCATATATCTAATGTGAAGGACCATAACTGAGTGACCTAATAGAGAAAATCTTCCTCAAAACATATGATTAGAACCTAGATCTCCAATATGAAGACCTTCCAATAATTAGTCTTTTACTTTGTAGGAATAATATTTTCATATGACTAAAAAGGTGAGGTTGATCGATTACCCGTGATGCCCTACTATAAAATTCTCCTTTAAAGAGGTGAGCCTCTACCCATGGTTCTTCATGTTAGTTTTGAAAAAAATAGATAGATTTATTTGTTCTCATTGTCACCAATGCAGTGGCATATAGATTTTTTTCACTCCCTCAACCTCATTGATCATTATTATGATGGTCTTCTCTTAGATATTCAACCCTCTATATCAATGGGACCGACGAGCTGAAGTATTTTGGTGGAACCAAATACCTAGAAAATATAACTTCTTGACCTAGAGAATCCGAAATCACACAATCCCTATGGATGAAAATATCTAAAAATATGGGCCTCAGTTTGACTTCATTTTTCAATTGATATAGGACTAACTGAGAGGAGATCAGGAAACAAATCATCTTCAATGGTGGATGTGCCCAAGAATTGTGTATTTTCTTTGGGGAGATTACTATATACCTTTTTCAGGACCCCCCAAGATGCATCTTTCCTATAATTTTAGTTCTAGGTGACTAATATTAGGAGACATAAAATTTTTGTGAGATCGATCATATTTAATGCAGTGTATTGGGTATTATGTCATGCCATGAACTGGGAGAGGTACGAGGGGTTTACATTGATCGAAAGATCCATAATCGTGTGTACAAGGGGTATGATGGCTGATAGGGGGACTTTAATCCAAAACTAGAAAGTTTCACCCCCGCTCAGGCCACTATGTGTTTCCCCCTAGTTACCAACCTAACTCCATCGTACATGGTCATTGTGTGTGATTTCTTCCTCCAATGGATGGTTTCAATATGAATACAGATGGATCATGAATCTTAGTTGGCATACAAGGATGAGGAGAAGTGAGAGACAATAGGGTAAGTGTTGTTCTATACTTCATGGAAAACTATGGATGTAGAAACTCTTTACAGGCAAGGCTAAGGTGGTTATAACCGTGATCACAGTTTGTTTGTAGCGGAATGTTAGATTTTCTCACATGGAATCAAACTCTATGATAAGTTTTGACTCCTTACATGGGAAAAGATCCACTACATGGTCATTTTGATACACCATCAGTAGTGAAAAAATATCAATAACAACAATATTGAACTCACTCATACTTGGCATTAGGGGAATAAAGTAGAGGATCACCTTGTTACTCAGGACAATTAAGTTCTAAAAGTCACTAGTTTCACCAAAATATGTTACATTAAAACTAAGGTGGTGAATCTAATATGAGGGATGCACTTGGCCTACACTAATATAGGTTTCCTGTGGTCTCAGGGGACCTATAAGGCTTATACAATATTCAGGAATACGAATGATAATGATCCTATCTATATACCTAATATAAAAAATGTTTTCAAGGATGTGATTATATTGATATAATGCATTTCCAAGTAAAAAAAGAACACTATTTTCCTAAACATTTGTTAACTAAAGAATATTCATTATAGATACTTGTATTGAGATATTAATAATCATCTTCATTTAAATTTATTTCATAAATAAGATTTATATTTATATCCTTACATTCAGTGATGCATGAAAATTTCATAGAACTTATCAGTGATGTATGTAATTAAATTTGGATCTGATTTGGGTGACCAAGTGTATTCTCTTGGACATTTTTTTGATAAAAAAATTTCTTGGAGAATCCCTTACTATGTTGTATCTAGTGATTTAACTTTGAAATTACTAGATTTTTCCCCTCAGTTTGGAAACTCCGCATCTCCTAGTCAAATTTAATGGTATCATTTCCACTATTACATCAATGTTTTTTCATCCTTACAATAGAGACATATAAAAAGTAATTAAATTGTAAAGGATTCCCCTAGATCACCAAGATATAAAGTGTATGAGTAAATAAATCATCATAAACCACTTTCAATAATGTATTCTCTTGATAAAAGAGTACTCATTATTATACACCCTAAAATGTATAACCCTAAAAGGGGATTTAAATCATGAATACCCATGATATCAAGGGACTATTAAATAGAGAAATAATTGAGGCTATTCTTTGGATATGCATTATAGCATTTAAATCCCTTGACTAATTCTAATGTAAATGGGGACATGATTGACAAATTAGTCCACCAAATATGTAAGGACTATAAATTAATAATTGCATATTCTAGTGTATTTGAACTAAAATTCACATTTTTAAAATTTTATGGATCTTTTTGGAATATAATTTTACATAATTAAGATAAAATTATTCAATTTAAAACTATACATTAAAAGTGTACACTTATACTTTGTATCCATTTGTTCTGCAAAACAAAATTCTATATAATAAAACATGGTTTCTATTTATGATAAATATTCCAAAAATTTCCTTAATCTCATTGTTATAACAACTCATCCTTAAAATAAGTGAAAAATTTTCAAAATGTTGTGTGAGAAGCTTTTTTATTAATATATATAAAATTAGTCAGAACCCATAAGAATAATTTTCTTTAAAACATAAACTTTTACTCTAAAATGAATCAGAATTTTAAAATTATAACTATATTACCTTTTGACTATTGAATGATTTTAATGAAAACTGTATAGAAATAATATAAATGTTATGTAGGTTACCTGATAAATCCTTATACATTTCAAACATACAATATGAAAACAAATATAGTCAACATCTATCTTAGGAGTACACAATCCATTGGAGTGATAACTTGGTGCATCCATCATATAAAATATGATGGGAACACACGACACTATATTGTAACACCATTCAAATAAACTATAATGGGATCAGTCGAAACCATCTTGGTGCTCCCATTATAAATAATTTAAAAGGACTCGATTTTTAAGGAAAACCTTGAAAAATAATTAATTCAATGTGTAAAAAACCATCAGATTTTAAAATACTATTCCATTAAAAAATTATTTTAAAATCGGTAAACCATATATTTAATTGTGAAACCATTTTATTTTAGAAGAACTAAGAAAAATAATAAAGGAACCCATAAAAATTCAAATCTTTGTGAATGTGGGAAATTCAATTCATGGTACTTATGCAAAAAAACATTTCATTTTTCCCTTTTTAAAAGAGTTTAATGATGATCTTTAAAAGAGTATTTTTAATAGAATTTATTTTACATAAACCATTAAAAAGAATTTTTTTTTAAATTTTTTTGAGAAAATTGAAAATTACCTGCTTAGAACATTCATTTCTATATAAATAAATTCACAAAAATATTTTTAAAAACATATAAATGGAGGAGTTAATATTACATTATAAATGGTTAAAATATTTAAAATGATGTGTTTTTAGTTAAAGAGTCTCATACATCGAGTTTGATTCGTCATGTGAATTCCTTATCATACAAAAAAATATATATAATAGACTTATTTACTAGATTTATTATCATTATATTCTTTATTATTCATTTTAATTCACTTGTTACTATGTCATAACAATGACATTGTAATTTATTTCCATGTCAGATGTTTTGATGGCAATCATTCTTTGAGTCCAAAACGACTTCTATATAATATATCTAGTAAAAGTGGTCCCTATTCATTCATTTAGATTTAAATAATCATATCATAATAATTATTATTTTTCATCAAATATAATTTTGAATCCATCAGTTAGTAATATATATGAAAAATTAACTATGTTATAATCATAGAGATGGTATGTCATACGTATGCGTGAGTAGTGTTTTCATTATTCAATGATCATTATAGAAATATGGAATGTATTATTGTATCTTTATAAAATGATCATAATATCACAAATATAATATTAATAATTTAAGAAAACTTATATATATTATTAATGTGATTTCTGGATGAATAAGTAATCACATCTGTTCATAAGGGTGATAATTCACATGTACACACAAATGAAATTTTATTTTTTATGTTCTTGGAAAGGTAGAAATTTAAATAATATATTATTATTAAATAATGATAAAATTTTCATTAATATCATTTATAATAATTAATTCAGTCATTATAACTATTCTTGAAAGATGGCGATGTAATATGATTTCTATCGATTCGCATGGCGGTAGTCTTCCATACAAACAAATGATTAATTCTATCCTCATTTCAAAAAAATTGAAATTGACATGGATAATTATAATTCTATAATAACATATCAGTTTATATTTTATTGGTTATTTATTATTTTAACATGGTTGGTGATAAAATGAGTTATGTGGCATAATAAAAAATTGAAAAACTCAATTAAAAAAGACACAACTTCCTCAAAAAAAGTCATTTTCATAACACCTAAAGTCCCCTAAGGATGTTTTTCACCTAAGTATAATGAATATAAAATGATAATTTGTAGTATATGAGAGAATTTTGGAAGATATTTGATGATCTGAAATGATTTTTATGTGAAATGGATTGAAAAGATGGGGTGCCCCTTTATAATAGAGAGGATGGGTTCTCATTGAATTTCTCAAATATATTAAATTATAATAAGACTATTCTAGATCCAACTACATTCCAATGACCCAAAAATGAATATGAGATAAACTTCTTTACCATATCTTTTAATAATCTTCTTATTTAATAATTATATGATTTTAAATAATTTCATAGAAATATAATTCAATAAAATATTTTCGTTATATATTTTATACTATTAACTAATTTTTCATTAAAAAATAATGAAAACAAGTATTATTTAATAAAACTATTTTATTATATATGAAATATGTGGTGGTAATAATTAAAATCAGTGAATTACATTTACTATTGAAAATTATATTTCTGTTATTATTATTAAAATAATTTGATTGATTTTTTCATTAATTAAATAATTATTGGAAAATTTTTGTGAAATTATCATAGGTACATATTGATTCCCTAAAACATAAAGTTACGAATAAATTACCATGATGAAGAATGATATTTTATCTTTCAATATACTTTTTATGGTAAAAAATAGCTTATGAATGGCCACACATTTATAATTTTACCCTTATTAAAAATAATAGTCTAACAAGGTTGAATTTTATTAAAAAATACTACAAGTGAATTGATGTCAACACATGTATCCAGTATATCCTAAATTAGAAAAATATATGGTTTTTAGAGTTAGATTCTATTATAAAAAATTTTGGGATTATAATTATTGTAATTGAATAATATTTACAATATTGTTTCTACCCACAATTACTCGTTTTACCCTTAAATGTGGTAATTAAAATTAATATGTTTAATATAAATATTATCCAAAAATAGAAGGGAAGTATTTAATAAATTTTCACATTAAGATTCCAAATATAGAACCAATTATTTAAAAAATTATAAAACCTATTTTGAAGAATTTAATTTAAAATGAATCCTAAAATATGTAATGAAATCTAGATTTTCAAAAAAAATCCCATTTTAAATATAATATTAATTTATAAAAAAATTAGGTATAAAATACATATAAAAAATTATAATTGTATTAAATTATACAGAAATTATATTATAATAGTTTTAAAAGGACCAAAAATATAATTTATCCCTGTAAATAGATAAAAATAATTTATAGTTCTTAATAAAATTCATTATTTTCATTATTCGTGGCACTATATATATTTTCAAAAACTTCAAAAAATATAATTCTAAAATAATTTTGAAATAATGAATTAAAAAATTTATTCACCTTAATAAAATATATTATCCAGAATTAAAAAATTCAATAATACCTTATAATAATATATAATAATTATTTTTGAAAAAAAACATATTTTTGGAGAATAAAATGTCTTTACTAAATTGTATGTTATTATTTTCTAAAAACATTACAATATTTTCATAATTAGTTCGGACTTGTTGTTAATTAAATAAATAAATTATTGAAATTAATACACACCAAATTAATATCTTTGTTATAATAGTCATAACTAAATAATAATATTTAGTTGTTTATCTAAGAATGACGTGGGATATCATATAAGTTATCGAATATTGGGGTTTATTGTAAAAAAAAAGTATTAGCCATTCAATCCTCACATAAAAACATATATCTATTAAACTTGATCATTGGATTTAGACTAGTGGTTTGATTTTTGAATATAATTTTATTTTAATCTCGCATCATAAAGATGATTAATAAAAATTTATCTTTAAAAGGGAGTAATGTAAGTATAGAGGTCGCATGAGATAAGAAATATTGGGTATCAATGTTAGAAAACATATAATTGGAATATAAATCTAACCCCCATGTAATGATATAGTCATAGTGAAGTTAGTATTGAGATTATAAACCATCAAGAAAAGATAATCATGTTAATGGTTAAATATCCTTCGCTTCTTATGTTAGAAAATTAAATAGATAATAATTAATATTTCATGATTACGTAGTAGCATTGTCTTA
This sequence comes from Viscum album, assembly GCA_963277665.1. Classification (NCBI taxonomy): domain Eukaryota; kingdom Viridiplantae; phylum Streptophyta; class Magnoliopsida; order Santalales; family Viscaceae; genus Viscum; species Viscum album. The sequence goes on along the minus strand of OY728136.1, from coordinate 186,746,802 downwards.
GAAGAATAGTAAATTTTCTTACTTGATAAGAAGAAATTCTATCATTAATAAATTTCAACCCCAAAAATTCTTTTCCTACAAATTATGTGTATTAATTTTTTATACATAAAAAACTAAAATCATCTCATATGGATTAATAAAACCCCATAAGAAATAAAATTTAATCCTCATGTATCAAGACATTAACCATAACTAAATGGTTAAGAAAATATAATATAATTCTTTCCAAAAAATAATCTCAATAATTCAATAGTAACAAAAAAATCCACAAATGACTACCCATAAAATTAATTCAAAACATTGTCAACTAAAAATAAAACTAAAAAATTAGAATTATTTGATAACATATACTTCCATGATAAATTCACCTCCAAATAATAGAAATCTATCATAATCTACCATAATAAATTATAATTTTTAAAATCATATAATCACCAAAATATGACTTTAATTTTTATAAATAACCCAATTACAAATAAACCAAAATAAAATAAAATATACAATTAAATTATTATTCAAAGATCACTCCTCAAATAAAATCCAATAGTGATTTGTTTAAAGTAATCATACAAAGTTCCCAAAATAGGGAATGTGTTTTTGAAAAGCATTAATCACTTAACTAAATAATTATCCAATATCTTGATTAAATCATTGATAAAACATGTTTTCATAAAGTCGACTTATTCTTAATTTATAGATTTTTTATTTTAAAATTATAAAATCCATACTAACTTTGAGATCAAGCATGCTAGTTTTATGAGATACACCACATTCACCCTTCAGTTGAGGGTACAATACTAATATCCTTTCCTGAAACGATGGGTTATCTCCCATACTGTTGGTTGAAATTTATCAAAAAAATTACTATTATCCTTATAAAATTATAGAAATAACCTAAAAAATAACCATATTATATTTTAATGTTGATAAATATTTTATCCTCAAAAGTTATGTGTAACGTTCCTGATATTTTATGAAATAAATTCATTAAAATTAATTCTAATTTTGTGATACCTTGTGTTAAATGAAATTAGTAGTTTATATTTCTTTAATTTGAAATATAATGTTTATCTTATGTTTCTTTTATTGTTATGTTTCTTAAATAACTTGTGTTACATGAAAGGTTGAGTCTTACTATAAAACAATACACAATTACTACTATTTATTAAACAAAATAGATATCTCCTTGTTGTTGGAATAGAAGAAATGAATATAATTAACTATATAATTAATAAGTACTTTTTACATGATTGTATAATAAATCTTTTTGGGAAACATTCATTCTAAATCCAACTAAAAACCAATTGAATTAATAAATGATGCGGTTTTATTAAAACAACTACTTTTATGTAAACAAAAGTGCTAAATATTAATATATTTTAACAAACACAATTAACGAATTGTATTCAATAAATATATATATTATATATTTATATAAATATTATATAAATTCATATTATATATGTTATAGGGTTAAATTATGAGTAAATCCAATGTTAATCATTAATAGTGGGTATTTTTATGAAAGGTAGATTTTTTGCCAATTAATGGAAGATGCGATTTAAAATAAATATTAAAACATGTATAAAATTTATTTTAAAAAAAATTATTTTTTAATGTAAAATATCATTGTTTAATTTTGTATATTTATTGTTATTTTTTTTTAGAACATTCATATTTTGATTAATACTAAATGACATCGAATTTTAATTCAAAATATCATTTTGTGTCTCATTAGTTTTTAGTGTTAAATTATATTTTAAAAAACTTTAATATTTAATTATATAAATTTATTATCATTTATACCAATTTATGTAATTGAAATAAAATTCACCTTGAAATTTGATATAAAAACTTTTCAGTACATTGAGATTTCCTCTTTAAAAGTGTGACGCACGTCCAGTTTGTTGGATTATCATTAAATTAAATTCCCCCAATTATGTGATTGTAATTTTAAAAAATTTATTCCATAACAACAACAATAATAATTTATAATTTCTAGTAAGTATAACATAGTTATTAACCAAAATCAATAGTGAAAAATTTAAAATTAGTTACATCAATTAAGGAAAACATTTATTTACTAAGTAGTTAATAATAAATCTTATGTGTCCAAATTTCCATGAAACATGTTAAAAACTCGTTTAATTTAAATTATTCAACCATATATAAAATTGGATCAAATATTTTTCATTATTGGGTTTACATTATGTATGGTAGACCTCCCGATAGTGTTTAATATTTTATATTTTAACGAATACCACTCGACCTCCAATATAAAACTACCCTCACCCTAATCCAATAAAGACACATATCAATAAATAAATAATCCAAATATATTACTCATATCATCTTATAAGTGTCAATTTTTCAGAAAGAAATAAAAGGATGTTCTTTGGTGTAAACAAAAATGAGTTACCTAAATGTGGTATTTACTTCATCACCCTTTAAATTATTCTTATTCCATGATCATATAATAAAATTACTATAATAAAGAAACTAATTTGTTGTTATGTTGTGTGTTAGAGATACACTGACACAAAATTCCATAAAATTGGTATCAAAATCATCGATCTTGTGTACGGAGAACTATCGTCTCGCAAAATGATGTCGTTCGTTTTTCTATGACCAGCTCGTATAGACGGTAATTACGACTTACATTATATTTTCTAAAATATATATATGATACTTATTATTTATTAATTCATATATTGTTATTATATTATACATACCTTTATGCACTTAATTTCATGGTAATTTGATAACATTGATTCTTGGTTTGTGCACTACCACATCCTCAATGCGGTGTGATATGTTCACCCTTTACATGGAATGTATAAAGGATTTTTTTTAATAATAATATATAAAATAAATGAAATATTTATTTTTTATAGTGATAAATATATTTATAATTAGATATGAAATATCATTTTCTTCTTTCCATTTCACATACATAAATTGTTATAACGCCATTTATGGACGTGTGGACTACCACGACCTCAAAGTGATGTGACTCTTCATTTTAAATCAACACCTCAGAATAATGATATATATCTATTGATATCTATATATAATTAAAAAATATTGTATTCATGATATATTGGTATTTATTTTAAGATATATATTTCCTGAATACTTTTTATAACGATCATTGAAATATGGAAATAATACTAATGTGTATGTACGACCTACAATCTCCAAGATCGTCACATGGTGTCATTTTATTAAAATAATATTTTATGTATCATTTTAAAAGTATAATTGATGTAAAAATGTGATAATTATTTCATGTTTATTATTCCTGATAAATTTAAATAATGATCTATTTGTCCATAGATGACCTACCAAAGTATGTTGTGAACCATAAGATGAATAAGGTTAAAACATCTTACATAAACTATATTGATTAAGTGATTGTATATAAAATGTTTATATGTTAAATAAAAGTTACAATAAACTTGTAATATTTTAAATAATAAATTAAATAATTGATATAATAGTATTATTCAGTAAGGTATAGGAGATTCATGACCAATCAGACTCAAACCATGGGATTCTTGTATCACTTTTTCTTTTGTGTGGCATACACTATAATCACCACATACTAACCTTGAGTTTTGAATCCAATTAGACTTTTAGAATATTTTTTGATGGATAATATTATATTCATGGCATTTAAATAGTTTATTTTATGATAATTACATTTGAGATATTAGAATTAGATGTTACTGTAATTGTAATGGGATTTCAATTCTCACTTTTGTTTTTGTGAGACATTTTTCATTTTCACCACTAATTTATGTTTCGTGGTGTATCAAAATTCCATTATTGTTATTTATTATTATTCATTTATTTATTAGTTTTGAAATATCCATTTTTAAATATCAATTTTGTGGGGTTTATGATTTTAATGTTTCCAATTTGGTAACAAACTTTTGTCACACTTTTCATTTTTTGATGCATTTGATATGTTATACCCATATATTATATTTGGGAATTTATATAAATATAATATGACATGATTTAAAATTAATTTATTTATTATCATGATATTAAAAGTATATTTAATTCAATTACATAATAAGAATTATCCTTCAAATGATTAAATGTGGTATGAGACACTTTTGGAATGTATACAAATTATTTTCTTCATCAATATTTTTAATGAGATATTAAGGTTACTTCTCTTAATTAATTTCAGAACCCTGTATTTTTACATATCCTCCAATAGGGATATTTTGTATTGATAATATACTAATTCATTATTTTTATGGATTATGTATGTATTAATGATATGGTCCTGAAACACGTTTCTTTTACATAGGTTCAGGATATCCAAATAGGTTATTATGAAACCCATTTCTTTTACATGGGTTGATTACTTCCTAATGATATTTTTATAAAACTGGGTTTTTTTCAGTTGATTGATTATGTTATAAATATATTGTTATAAACCCCATTATATTTTCATTGGTTAATCATAATTCATATAGATTGTTATGGAACCCATTTCCATTTAACGTGTTATTCATTTTTCCAAGAGAATATTATGGAACCATTATGGGTTATTCATGTTCCAAAGATATTGTTATGGAATCCATTTAATTTCCTTGTACAAATCATGATTCAAAGGGATTTATATTGAACCAGTTTCTTTTCCTTGTGTTAATCATGATTCAATGAAATTATTATGAAACCCCTTTCTTTTCCACATATATTTTTTTCAAATTTATTTTTGTGATACCTGTTTCTTTTAGATGAGTGAATCTTGTTATAAAAGTGAAAATTTTTGTTCCTGTGCTTTTTTATAAAATGAAATATTTTATGTGTTATAAAACATTGATATTTTAAGAGTGGTTACATTATTAAACAATGATTGGTGATTACATGATAAACCAATGACAAGTGGTAATGTGATAAACCATTGACGAATGCTTATATGATAGACCATGGATGGGTGGTATTGTGGTATGAAACCAATGCATTAGGTGTGGAGGTTGACTATATTGATATTCCACTTTTAATAGTGACATGCATGGAAGTTCACATCATGGTTATTCTATTTATAATATGAAAAAGTATTATTTTGTACTAGGATACCTAAATTTTATTCTTTTTGATTTCTATAGGTTTATATTGTTTACAATGATTGAGGTTGATATTAAATGGATCATTATAATGAATCTTATGAATCTATACTTTTCCATGATTTCATATTTTATGTTCCATGTATTATTGGGAATATGTACTTTTATTATTTTCTCATGCACATTGACTATGTCATCATACCCTTATGAAAACATATTCTCCATGATGACCATCAATGGTTAATGATTATAATTATCTATACTAAGAATATGACATCACCATTATAATGTTTTTCATTCCCCAAGTTTTAGAGAATGATGTTGAGATAGTAAAGTATATAAAGGATTTCACAAGGATGATGTTTATGACCAAATGTGAAATAAGGAAATATGGGTATAATGGGAGATAATGTTAAAATTTATAGAATACTTGATTATGATTCCATGTTATTGTTATTTTTTATATATATTTGTTTTTCCTAATTCATTAAAACACTTATCCTAAAATAAAATATAGTATGTACATGATTCATGTTTTCCTTCTTCTTATCTATGATTTATATGAAAAACATGGGTCATAATTAGGAGCATCAATCTAGAAAAGAATATGTTATAGATATTATCATAGTATCTATGATTGTGTGATAATGGCTATTATAGTTGGTATCAAACATAGATTTTGATGACGTTGGATATTAGAATGTTTTTATGTGAGGTTATCTGAATATTTATGGATGTAGTCAATGATGGATGATTTTATGGATGTCTATAAGTTCAAAGGATTATACTCCCAAATGAGTCATTAAATGATATGGTCATAAAGTGATGAATTAGATTTTTTGGACATGTTGTTTTTTATGAGGTATATGTAACCACTAGGATAAACATGAATTATTTTTAATATGTAATTATTCTATTTCGGATAAATGATGAAAATAAGAACACCCGTAGGATGTGTGACAACCCATAATATATGGAATGTTGATAGGGCTTGATCTTTTAACTATAGGGTGGCACATTTATAGTCCCTACCACATTCTTACATAGTGGCCTAATTAGTGTGAAAATTTTTACTTGTTAATATTACATTCATTTCTTAATAAAATTGTGTTCATTTGATATATAATGGTTGATTAATCTTTGAAGGATAAATGATCAAATACTTTTGATCATTGGGTTTCCAACTTATAAAGGAAATGTTTTACTAATTTTAATAATAGATTTTAATGCAATATCTTAGTAATTATTTCTATAAATCTTGAAGATTAATGCATAAAATGTGGTTTCTTCTTTTTTGGAATTATCTCATCATATTATAACCATTTCGGTTTTTGTTAATATTTAAATATAAGATTAATAACATGTTATCCATTTTATAGTTATCTGGTATTAAAATTTTGGTATGTGCTTCAATAATGAATGTGTAATATTGAGTAATATTCATTTGGACAAAAAACTGATATTAAGGTGGATATTTATTAACAAATGAAATTATAATGATCATGTAAATATATTCCTATATTCTCTTTGTTTTTATAGTTAAAGAAAAACATCAACTTTATGAAAAGGATCTCAAAAAAATATTTTATCCTATTACCAACAATTTTTACGATAGCAATGTCCTTTTTCAATGGTATTTTATTTCATTGACTACAACATGACCACATTTTCCATAACTCTTTATTAGTCCATGGGAATTAGTTTTTCAATACAAATCAATAATTTGATTTCCAACTGATGTTCTCCCTAGGTGGAATCCTAGTTATAAATATCCTCAGGTTTCCTTTATGGTTACAAATTTCCCATTTTTAATAGTATTTTTTATTAACCCTTGGCATGTTTTTGGTTCTAATAATGAAGTTTAAAAAATTAATCCCTTGATAAATATCACACATATTGAGGGTGGAACTCATTTGAAGGGGGTATGATCTAACTTCACAAGATATGAAGAAATACATTTATTTTGAGTAATTTAAATCCATTGATATATCATGATACATGTAATGTTGTGTTAATATTTTGTAATATAAAACCCGAATTTTTTATTTCTTTCATGTATTTTAATGTATTGATTTTCCATTGTTTCTCAATAATATATTATATTCCCAACATAGATTGATAATATTTATTATAATGATTTTTCCTAAAAACAAAAAAGTTAATTTTATATATGTATGTTGTTAATTATTTTTTTGATTTTCTTTCCACTAAATATTAAGGGATATACTATTGATCCAAAGTATTTTTTTTTATTTTGGGATATTTATGTTAAAAAATAATGAATCAGATAACTCATAATGAGAATAAAAAAATTAAAAATGTGTCATAAAATTTGGAATAAAATATTATAATAAATGATTTTTTTGGAAATTAATAAATATTAAAACTCATTTAATCATTTAAATATAAGACATAACACTATGAGTTTGAGTGAAAGGGTTAGTCATGATGATGATAATGTTATCAAAAAAATATCATTGTATTTAAATTATAATATAAGAAGAAGAAAACTTCTGATCATTCTGATAAATATGGAAATAAAATTATTACAATGACTATATGATGATAAATATTGAGTTTTTTATGGAGAATGAAGTGTTGGGGTGTTTTATAATGATTTTTAAAGATTAAATAATATGGTTATGCAATTTAGGAAATTAAAATTTTAATGTGTTATGGTAATAAATTATAATGAAACCCCTTTTAAATTACATGGAATAAGAAATATGGTTGTCTTTATCATAATGATTAATTTTTATGAATATCATTTTAATGGATAATATTCATGATTTAAAATAAAACACTTGTATTGACAGATGATTCAAATAATGATATTAATATTCAATAAATGTAACACTCCGAGCTTTTGTGAAATATTTTTTATAAAAATTAATTTAATCTTATATATAATGTTTTACATGGAATACTAACTTTAGATAAAGTTACCCAAAATACTTATTTTGGATTAATCTATATGAAAAAATAAGGTTATATTTCATTACACACAACATTGAGTATTATTGAAGCATGACATATAATTAGAATGTTATTATTGAATATGATAGTTTTTACTTAGCCATTTTAATTATGATTATGAATATGACTGGATAAATTATGAAATTTTTTTTCATATACATAATATAAAATAATTTATTTTTTTAAATTAATTAGAAATGAAAATAGTTTTTTTTAAAGTATAAGTAAATCATACTCTGAACCATTAGTTTTTTTTATAGAATAATGTTTTATATAAATAAATTAATAAAATATAATTTATCTAAATTATTTGAATTAGATATTAATATTATATATTCTATCAAATTTGTATCATTCATTTCATATATTTTCGATTTTTGATATGAGATTGAATCTAATTATATGATAAAGACATTATTTTTCTAAAAAAATAGTTTTGTATTTTTTTTGCTCACATACAAGAAAAGGAAATTTGTTACATTTTTTGAATTTGAATATAATAAATTAAAATTAATTATTTTAAGTAATAATTTTTAAACTATATTTGGTATAATTGTTTTTCTTTTAATGATCATTTTTTGATGAATAATCTAAAATATTGAATTTATATTAAAAAACTACGATTTTATTTGACTTTTTTTTAAGTTACATTATATTTTTAATTGGTTTTAATGTATAATGTGTCAAAAAATTTATCCATTTGTATAATTTTTGTTGTTGGAATAAATTTTATAGTTAATGTTAACATAAAAACTATTCATACTTTTAATCATTCTATCATTAAGAAACATTATTTCTCATCAAATAGATTGGATTATTTTTATTGAAACATTTCCACACCTATGAATGGAATTTTGAAAAATAGATTTAATAATTTCAATAATAACAAATTAAAATTTATTATATTTTCAACATAATTCTTGACCGAAATTTTTAGTGAATGAGGAAAAAGATTAAGTACCACGAAAAAGGAAAAAAGGGATTACCGGCTATTAAACTAAACATAAAAGGTCAAAAGTGACCTACAAAGTTTTTTATAAACTATTGTATGGTTGTATATCGACAATTATACCACTAATAATCTATAGGGACCTAATTCTTACCATTGTAAAATATGAAAAACGTTATAGCATTTATTTATTATGAAAAGATCCATATGTGTCCTCTCCCTAACTTATAAAACTCCATACATTGTGTTCTCCACCCCAAATAATTAAAACTAATTTATTATTCTATAAATCACCCAAATGAAATACCAATTTACCAAATATAATCTTATAAGAATTTTTTTTGAATGAAATCCATAATTGTTAGGATTCCCTGAAAACCAAACTTGGATAATCGAAGAAGATGTAATTTTCATCAACCAGTGTTTTTGTTTTATTTCTTTGTAACATCTCATAATTTCCTTGTAGTATTGTTATATATTATATGGAATTATTACGATACTAGACACCATGACAGTGTATGATTCTTATGTTCGGTGTTCCGAGAAAGATTTATTGAAGAATATTGAAACATTAAATTTCAAGTGCATGTCGGTTTCTTGAAAAAGAGTAATAATGTCTAAATGGGTTCCAAGATCTGAGATTTGATGGAACAGTTGTGTTAAATGCAATGAATTAATATTTTGAATGGCCTAACATGGACCAGTGCGGGTCGACTGTGAAATTTTATTTTTCTATTTTTAAATAAATAAAATTATTAATTATTAATTTTATTTAATATTACACGGTGATGAAACAATGGTTTTCCTTTTAATAACTATTTTTTGAGAATTTATGGTTATCATACTAATCTTGGAATTCCTCTAAAATGAGAAGAAGGATATTTATCTAATGAAAGCTGGTAGATCAAGTAGCAGTGACGGCATAACCTCCATTCGTCATCAATAAAGGATTTAAACTCTAGGTTGTGAAGCTTTTTCTTTATGATTTCCCCATTCATGATTTCTATGACGAACGCGTACAAATTGATGAAATTATTATCCCGTGGATCGACCATGTGTAGTTGGAGGGATATGAAGTGTGTTAGTGGGATTTAATATAATCTTTTTTCTAACCTAACCCACAAAATTATTATCATTTTCAACTATGATAAAACCATTTCTATGTGTATTTATCCATCTTTTTTGTGCATTCTTTGTTATTGGGCCCTCGTGGCCACTCTTTGACATTTCAGGAGGATCCGAAAATGATTGGTCACCCTAAAGGGTGTAAAACTAGAAGCAAAGCCTGGATCTATGTAATTCAGGTCCCAAGAAGCACAGAACTCTGATCATTTCAATTTTTCAAAGATGTAGGTTGTCTGGTGGTCCGTGGAAGGGACCACTAGTGCGGGTCCTGTACGGTGGTCCAGCGAGCCACAACATAGGCACCACTGAGTTGAGGTGGGAATAATTTGAGGAGAATGTCAAGCCTGTAATGGTAGAGTCTAGAGGTCGCGACATGCGGTAGTCAGAAGAGGCCGAGCGAGACGTTGTAGGATGACCTCATGGGAACTGTGTGGTATGGTGGCAGTAGGACACAAAGAGGCCAACTGAGCCACCAGAATATGTGTAAAGAGAGACAGAACTGCATGGAGGTTGGTGGATATAGATTCTTGAGTAGAGCATAGCCGTGGGTGGTAGCCACAAGCATGTAAGAGTCGGGAATAGTGGAGGCAGTGAGTGCATGGGGGTCGCAGGCTACTAGAGTGAGGAACAACATAGTGGGCCTATAGGACAAGAAGGCACGTGGATGGGGTGGACCTCATGTATAAGACTAGAGAAGACTATATGCGACATATTGTACCGTCCCACATGCTTGTGGGCTAGACCAGACCATGTCGGGTTCGCCAAACCATGTTGGGATGAGTCAGGTCAGTCGGCGGGTCAGATTAGGGCCAGACTAGACCTGGATATGACATTTTTACAAAAAAATCTTTATAATTCAAATTGTGTGTCTATTTATGAGATATTTGTGGTGTTGGGAACCTTGTGATAAGAATGTACTTTTGGGATACTGTAGCAGTGTTTTTGGGAATGTTTTTATACGACCTTGTAGATGGCGAAAAAGTCTATAATTCCTAAAGGAAGTTTTGAAATGACGAAGCGAAGTCATATTCAGACTCAGAGACCTGGTCCCGAGGGCACAGAAGTGTTGCGCAAAATAAAGGAGGATGTGGGAGAAAAAATTTTGGTCGCGCGAAAGGAGTTTGATATTCACGAAAGGTCCCCTGCGTCGGTACACAATTTTGCAGGCCCGCACCCACGGGGTTCCCGATTTCGCGCCGCCATCACTGGCACAAAAAATTCCATGTGCCACCTGGATTACGCGACGTTAGAGGCCTGTAAATAGAAGGAGACCCCTCCCATTTCGGGGTTGTGGAATTTGAACCGGTTCCCATGCAGGAAATAGGACTCACGCGTGCGCAATATAGACATTAGGTATTGACCCTTTTCGTGCAACCTCACCCCAAGATCCGCCTTTGTGCGCAATCCCATTGGCTTAAAAAAATACCAAACTCCTCAGGGTTCATCCTTTGCACGCAATTCTTTATTTTGCGTGCCAAGAGGTCCAGTTTCATGCAATCCCTTCGTTGGATGTGGTCGTGCCTTAGGGTTCTACCGTTGCCACTCGCGCGAAATTTATGTCCCTTGCGCGCAGTCCCCCCAAGTCACGCGCAATTCCTCTGCCCCAATTGTGCGTCATCCCGGTGTTTTTCATGCAAACTTTTCCTTGCGCACAATCCCAAGGACCCCTCACCATGACGCCCCTTGGGTGCCTCCCAGCGTCGGCGCCCGATGTCCTCCATACCGAGCATGCACCCCATGCGCTGTTTTCCCGTACGGCCTTCCAGGCTCATATGAAGTAACCTCAAGTTCCCTTGGGCGGTGTTTCCTATTGTGATGCTTTGACTCATGCTTCTTTGCATAGGCATGATAATAGCTATTTCTACTTCACATTGTCACGCTAATGTGGACCCCTCGATGGTTCGCTCTACAACCCCCCTTTCATTATGGCCTTGCTGGTACCTTCCCTCCTATAAGGAGCAGAGGGTACCAGTCATGTAAGTTCTAAGGGTTTGGAGTGAACCCGCCTCGTCCGAGTTGAGGGAAGTTAAACATCCAAGAACCTTGTCATCAACACATGATGTTAAACTGTGATCCGACCACGTGCCTCGCATGATGGGTGCCTCCGACTCTGTCATTCTTTACAACGCTTGTCTCCATGGGGATCGGATCACCCTTACATGGGATGATATCCTCCCTCTCAGAGTGGCATTTTTCCACGAGGGAAGTGCTGCCTCAGAGCGTAAGCCCCTAGCTCTTGCAGAAGGTAGCACCCATGCACCTCCGTACTTCCCCACCACCAAGGCCAGGGGAGGGAGTGATAGGGAATGAGGCATCTCCTTTGTTCAGTCCCAAGTCCCTCTCCCTCTACGCTTTGTCACATCTCAGGCCTCCATCCTGGAGTATGTCCCGGCAACTTGGGCCGCTCAATGCGTAAGACCATATCCACTTCTCACCGATGCACCCTTTGTGACGTGATCATCTGGTCCTTGCTACCACTTGATTCTCACATTGAGCATGACTCACGTGGGATTAGAGTAAACATCGACCATGACATCTTCTTGTGGGCTGCCTCAGAGTCTAAGCCCCATCCAGGAAAACTACGAGGACTTTGATCCATGTCAAGGCATGGTACGTAGGAAGTCGCCATGAGGTTCAATCCCACCACCCGGTCATTCCGACCTCTTCACATCGGTTCACCAAATCTTTGGGACGCCTCCGAGCGTAATCCCTAAATGTCATCCAACACGATGTTCAAATGTCTGCCCCGTCCCTCACGACATTAAACTGTATGTCATCCAGCAAGACGTTAAACTGTACGCCCTCATCCTACATGATATTAAACTATAAGCCATCCAGTATGATGTTAGGTTGTCTGCCCCATCTTGCATGATGTTAAACTGTATGCCGTCTCGCACGACGTTAAACTGTACCCCCCGAACTACGATGACTTTGATCCGTGCTAAGAGATGGTACGTAGGTACCGTCCACGAGGTTCAATCCCATCACTCAGTTGTTCTGACCCCTTAGTTTCAGTTCACCAACCACCATTGTGAGCCACCTTAGAGCGTAAGCCCTATATCCACCATTGTGGTCCACCTCAGAGCGTAATCCCCATATCCACCATTGTGGGCCACCTCAGAGTGTAAGCCCCATATCCATAATTATGGGTCGTCTTAGAGCGTAAGCCCTGTACCCAACATCCCTGTCCCATCATGACCTCTCCCTCGAGCCCACGTTCCACGGGAGGCTCATTCCCCGGCCTAGAGTCCTTACTCCCTATGGGTCCTATCCATGTGTTCATTCTCACGGGTTACCATTTAAGGTGTCCCACCGTATCTTCAATCTATGCAATAATTGATTACCTACCACGGGGATACGTAGGAATCCCCACGAGGTTCAAGACATTCACTTAATCACCCTTAGAGATTCCTACCCGGGCCGCCACATCCCGGTGGGATCAAACCACCTCATTACACTCCACATTATCCGGGAAGCCGCCCACGTGCTGGCCCCAAAATCGGTGATCCCCCTTAGGGTGTTCTTCAATTTGATCCACTCTCAGTGTTCCAATCAGTCTGACTCATCTCCACAAGACGTTAAAATTGTGGCATACCCTTTGTTAAACATGGGAAGCTGAGGAAAGCCTCAGATACATGCATATGGAATTTAGTTCCCCGCGTTTGATGTGGGATGCCTCATGCTTCAGCGCCCCTGAGAAGCCCTATAATAAGAGACATAAGATAGACATGCCAATATCCCAGCATCAAGACATGCCAGCAACGCCTCAGCGTGACCATTCGCCTCACCGAAGGTTTCTGCCCCATTCAGACCCCTTGGAGCATCTCAACGGAAGCAATGTAATTAACTGGTGTCCATGAAGATATGGTACTAGGAATGAGATTCACGAATACATCTTAAATATATGAGGGAGACACGGACTAGGTGACGAGCTCCGAGGAGGAATCCACAGAAGGAAGAACCAACATCCCATCAACCTAGTTTCGGTCAAGAAGCATACATCCATGCACAAGGAACTGATACTGCCCGCCTTTGGAAAGCGGGAATGCGGGGCCACAAGCTGCGCGTCCTCCCCTGCATGATGGATGTGCACGCACGCCCCGGCGAAAGCATCGGAAACAGAAAATGGTGAACCCGACATGAATCTATTCTCCTAAATATGGAGACTGGTAGTGTTTGGGGTGTCAGAAGATTAGCATGTCTCCAGGTCTGGGCACCCACCACCAGGATGTGAAACCTGCCAGGGGTTGGGGCAGTCAGGACATAGAGCACTCTATTATGCGACGTTGTTAGTGAAGATCTCTCTTACAGACCATGGAAGACGGAATGGCTCTAGGCTACTGGTTGTCGATTTCTCTTCCTATTAGTGTTAATGGGTTCATCTCCCTGCTTTCAAGAATCAGACTGCTGCATCCGGAACTCAATAACCACCTGCCCCACCGGCGCAGGGGTAGGGGCAGTACCGACGCGGCCACCCTGCGCAGTTCCACATTTTCTACCGCTGCTCTGACCGCCGTGACTACCAGGCCCTCACGCCCCCATTCCTCATTAGAGATTATCCAACGAAGGGTGATCAAGGACCTTGTTCGTAGGTATGAGGAAGAAGGGGTCGTCCCCACTTGGGACATGGCCCGTTTGGACTTCGAGGAAGCTGCGCCTCACTGTCATCGCCGCCCCCAAGGGCCACGAAGGGAGCCGCTACTTCCCACCCCGATGTTCAACTGGTTCAAGAGCTTATATGTAACACCCCGAGATTTTATGAAAAATATTCTTTTTAATTTCATTAAGGTCTGGTGTTATACGCTACACCAAAGGAGATTTCACAACACACATCTCTGACCTGGCTTGAATTACACGCAATTGCGACCTTCCATGATAGCGTGTGATGTATGCAACACCAAGTTTCGCTAAACAACGATATGCTATTAAGATATTATTAAAACTAGCCATTATGAATAGTAATAACCACTTTTTTGAAATTTTGTAAATTTTATTTTTCAAAATGGACTTCATTTATGGATTCGGAGTATCGAATTTAGCCTAAGGTGAAATTTTGGTACTTTTCGGATAACTTTCATATTCTGATGAATAGTGAAAATTACTATATTTTAATTAAAAAAAATTCTTTAATCGAAATAATTAATAGTGATAAATTATTAATTTGAGTGGTTTTAAAGTATATTTAGAATATATTTTTACAATTTAATACAATGATGGTCATTGGATGTAATTTCACATTTAAACCAGTTATAAACAAGTTTCAATCTTTTGATAGTTATTATCTCTTAAAAACACGCTATTTGTTTTGATAACGGGAATTAATTTTTAAATTTGTTAATGAAACTGATATGTTTTGAATTTGGTAGAATAGACATCATTTTTGAGTTCATAATATCAAATATATCTTAGGCCTAATTTTTGGTATTTTTCTGAAAACTTTCAATTTTTGATGAATAGTGAAACCACTAAGTGGTAGTTAAAAAAACTGAATTGTTCCTAAAACTTAATTTTACCTCTTCTGTGAGTGGAATTTCAAAAATCTGAGAGACACGGTTGATGTCAGTAAGTAAAATTTGGTTCAATGAGATGAAAATAATTTTTTGGTGAATAGTAACTTTTTACTTTTTTTACCACGATTAAAAGTAAATAGGGTAATTAAGGGTAGAAATGATAGTATTATTAACCTAACACATGTCCTAATTCTATTGGACAAGTGTAATTCGACTAAAAAAAACTTAGGAATAACATATGACCATTTAGGCCCACTTGGAGTAGATTAGGAAATTTATTATTAATTTATTTAAAGAAGGGTTAAAAGAGTTAAAATCAAAGTTTATTTACTAAAACATTTTTAATATGGGGTTATACATAAGATAAATTCGACTATAAATATTCATTAGAAAGATAAAAAGCTTTACTACATAATGGTATTTTATTTGTAATTTTTAGACATTAAATAATTTAATTTATTTATAACACAACGATGATGCAGTAATTATCTTATTAATGAAATATTGACATAATTGATGTTATAAATACCCAAATAAATATAATTTGACACTTTTTATGAATTACACTAATTTTCTAGGTTAATATGACATGTTAGTATTGATTGAATTAACTTTTTTCGAACTTATCATTCTGTTATGATTTTCAAAAAAATCAATTACTAAATAGTGTCAAAATTGACATAAAATAGTTTTTAAAACAAATATTATATTATTAATTTTTATTTTATTCCTAAAAATCTAAAGTTCGTCCAAATTACTTAGATAAGGTTATATATATTAATAATAAAAAATTTGGGGTTCATTTGGCTTATTATAGTAAGTTTATTAACCTTATAGTGTAAGAACACAAGAAGACACGGTAAAAGTAAAATTATTTAACTTAATGTTAAATATAAATGATAAGGTTAAAATAGGAACCTAAACTTGTCTAAATTCTATTGGATGAGAGGATTTCGACCCATACCCACCTTATCCTCAAAATAAATCAATTTGGAGCTATTTAAAACAGAACTTGACTTTATAATAAAATAATATTTTTAGTTATTCCAAAGGTGCCCCTCTCCTCCCTTATAAAAGGGCACCCCCTCCCTCTCTTCCTCACACAACGTTGAGCCTTCAAGCTCGGCCAAACCCTGCCAAATTCTCTTCTCCACTTCCCTAGAAACATCTTAGAGGTTCTGGTCTTCCTCAAAGACCAATTTTAGTGCCCTAAAAGGAGATCTCAAAGAGGCGCTTCAAAGAAGAGGTAATTTCTGTTACTGATTCTTTCAACTTTATTTCCTCTTCCACTTCTTCTTCTTAGGTTGTTTCATTATGAAGTAATAACATCAGTATCACTCATATACTTATATGTTATTATAAGTATGAAACAACCCTATTTCACCATCTATCTATCCTACGGAAAATGAAATCACCACGAGTGCGTACGTACGGAATACCGTCTCCACGCCGTGGTGTAATCTGTTTTTCCACCAACACCTTACATGGATGGGTATTATGGTGTAAAGAATAACTATACATAGTTATTATAACATCATAATGATTCTGATATATTGTATCATCCACTCCAAATCAATTCAATAATTATGGAAATGATATCATCGCTCGTGCGTACGTACGGACTACCGTCTCCACGACGCGATGAGATTCATTCTCCATGTTAACCATTTAAGAATGATTATAAAGTATATATAAGCAATAATAATGAAATATATGACATTATAAATCTACTGGATTTATGTGTATATATATGTATGTCATCTACTTAATTCCACCCAATTCAATAAGGAAACGAAAACAACGTTCATGCGTACGTACGGCCTACCGTCTCCATAAAAGGTGTATTTCTTTCCATTTATTGATCCATTATATATATGTATATTCTGAATATATATTATATATAAATCATATTTTATATTCTGGAATTAAGTAATCATGATCTAAGTAATCATATTAATAATTACAAGTTAAAACACGAACGACAAATGAGACGATTTTACCCAAAACGCTAGTTTAACATGAATTTACAAAAGAACGGGTAATATAAAGTCATAATTGAACCATATATGATATAATAACAATGAATATGATTTTTTAATAATTCAATGACATTATTTAAATCATTATACAGGAGGTTCGGACACTTATGAAGAAAATCGGACCTAAGGTAAGGGAAATATCACAATCTCATTTTTATCCGAGATTGTTTATACTTTAGTATTTATTGGGGTTTATTTTATCATCCACATCCATGTTTCCTGAATATGCAATATTATTTCCATCCACCTACAATTTTTTAAATCCAATTTTACCCTTCGGTGAGTTTTTAGTAAAGAATATGAAAGGAATCTTTTGTCGTTTTTCGTACGAGGTACTTTTTGACTTTTCTGACAAAAGTACAAAGATTTTTTTTTTAACTTATACGGCATGAATGGATTTTTAAAACATTATTTCCAAGAAGATTCCTTTACAAGTTTTCAAGTTTATTTTTAATCAACTTCTTTTAGTTTAAAGTTGTATGAAATGTTAAGAAAGGAAAAATGTTTTTGAATAATAAAGGATATTTTCCTCAAGAATTGAGTTCAAGTGTTTTATCAAAATTATTTTCCATCTAAGATAATAAAGGGTTCTGTTTTTCTCCCTATTATTACATTGATTTGATTATGTTGTGATGGAATTATTTTTATGAATTCCTTTATCTTATATGAATTGTTTTATGATGTCATGATGTTTCAAGAATCCCATTTTTGATACATGTGTTATGCGATGATGTATGATTTATGATTATGTGGCACACATAAGAAAGGATTCATTATAAGATGGGTGGGACCTATATCTCCCTCTAATGCATTGGGTAAAGATTTTATATCTCATGAGATAGACATGGCTGGAACGGTAGGTTATACCGGTTCAGTGAAACAGGACTGAAACGAGGGTGACTCGGTTCAGAAAGGGACTTTGTCCACTATGATAGTCTTGGAAATGAGTCTTGAATAACAAGAAATGATTCTCTATGATTATGTGTGTATGCCACAAATTTTAATGTTATAAGTTATGATTATTGTGATTACATTTCACTGCCATGAGTTATTCCAGGTTATGAAATTATGATCTCTTTTACAGGTTAAGATTTCCAAAAGTTATGTGCTTATGTATATGATGTGATTGATATTTCTTTTGTTTACCCTTACTGAGCATTTGAGCTCACCCTTCCATGTTTTCTTTTCCCCAGGATATAAGGAAAGGTTTTAGGTATAAAAAAGGAAGATCTTTATGGGGGATGTTGAAGATCTTTCACCAGGATTAGAAGATTATATTCCGAGTTTCCAAAGACACTAAACTATTACGATCCTTGTGTGTGTGTTTTTGTTATGTACTAAGTATTCCACAAAAGTAATGTAATGTCCATGTACGTCAGGCTTCGGGTCTCTACAGTTGGTATCAGAGGAAAGGTTTAGTCAACCTTTGGAAACTAGGATGCAAGAAATTTAGTGAGATCCCTATAGATATTTCTAAGGTATGTCTAGGGATGTCTCTAAGGTTAAGTATATGTATAGGTTATAGTCCTAGAATTGCTCTAACGATCTTAGAATTTAACCTAAGATGTTAGATATTGAGGGTACTCCCCCTTTATTATGTTGTTTTCCCTAGAATGATTTTTGCCTCTCACACAATTCTTTTTGGGTTTTAAGACGATGGCTGGAACCCGAAGGAACCGTGTTGATCAATGCAATGGACAATGCAATGATTGCCCTCCTGAACAAACAAATTTTATGGGAGATGGAGTGCAAAATCTTATTGTTATACTTACACAAGTTATGAATCATTCTGGACATCCAAATGAGAAGAGAAGGGAACAATATTCTATTGAGTCCTTCATGAGGCAACGTCCACCTTCTTTCAGTGGGACTTACAATCCACTTGTTGCTGAACAATGGATCAGTACCACTGAAAAGATATTTTCAGTTCTTCAATGTTATGAACATGATAAATTCATCTTAGCAGTATATCGTTTGGAAGGTGAAGCTGATCAATGGTGGAATCTTATCAAGAATACGAGGCCAAGAGATGAAATTGAGTCCATGGAATGGGACGAGTTCAAGAACTTGTTTTTCAGTAAGTACTTCCCTCGTATTCTTCAAACAAATATGGAAAAGGAGTTTCTTGAGTTGAAGTAGAAGGATGATGAATCTGTTGGTATATACGAAGTGAATTTTACAAGACTTGCAAGGTATGCATCTGGCATTATCATCCAACCTGAAAGTAAAGTTGATCAATTTTTCAGTGGCTTAAAACCAAGTCTTCAAAGGGAATTATCTATAAGAGACTTCAGTAGCTATGAAGAAATTGTGCGTTGTGCTATCAAGGTAGAAATGGAAGTTGGTGTTACATATCCATCTCATGGTTTTGACAAGAAACGAAAGATGGAGTTCAAGGAGAAATCTCAGAATAATGGTGAAAAGAAGATGAATTTTTCCTTATGCACAAAGTGTGGAAAGAAGCATGGTGGAGATTGTCTTAAAGGGACTAGAAAATGTTTTAAGTGTGGAAAAGAAGGTCATCGAGCAGCTGAGTATCGAAGTAATGGAAAAAGGGTTTCTAATGATGTGAATAAAGCAAACACTGCAGAGAACGCACCACCAACAATTCAATGCTTCAAGTGCAAGGAAATGGGGCACTATGCTAATGAATGCCCTAATCCAAGGGTTAGTGATGATCGACATGAGCAACCACTTATGGCAAAGGACAAATGGAAGTCACTTGTGATCACCATTGGCGATGTTGAATATGATAACGATGTGGTGGAATGATTAAGTGTTTATGTAATGGGATTCCAAAATAATGTGGTATCTGGAGTATTGGAATATTTATGTATTGGTATAATGTGGTATTCAAAGTGATTGAGATATTTTTGGAAAAAGAATGATATGCGCATAATGAAGTGAAAATGACAAAATGAAATATTTGACATTATTCATGAGATCATGATTGATATAAGGACTAAGTGATATCATGGTTAGAGTATATAGAATTTTGAGGATTTTGGTATGTGGAAAGAGTTAACTTTTAACAGCATTCATGTTTTCACTAAGGTTCAATGGGTATTCAAGATAATACATGATTAAGGACTTTGAATGTTTGGAATGTGACCAACAAAACATATCTTATGATATATGGGGATCCACGAAGGTATTAAATCTCTGGTAATCGTTTTCACAATGTTATGAGAGTGGACTGCAGTATTATGGATAAGCCTAAAGATTGGAATGGATTATGTTGGACATAAGTTAGTATTGTTTAAGGATTGAAGTTTTTTCGATATTATTGATGGGATGTTATAGTAATATAGTTTTAGAAAAAGGACAACCTGCAGGACGGGCGACAGCCCATCGCGTCGGACAAGGCTGTGGGAATCGAACCCACAACCGAAGTGTGACTGGCCTTTATCTCCTACCACTGGCCTACAGGAAGTCCCTGGTTAGTAGAAACTAATTTTATTTTATTAAGCGGTATGATATATGAAGTATAAGTTCATTTTTGGAACTATATAAGATTAACCATAAGATGGACTTATAACTTTTGCTATCCTTTTGTTTGAAAGAGATGGAATGACCCATCATTCTATCACATGATCTGCTAACACATCACGAATGAGAAATTAAACTTCATTTCTTTAAGAGATGAAGTAGAAATTGTCCAATGAACAACAAACAGTGAGACTATACCAAAATCACGAAAGTATTTCTTCTAATTCCAATTTCATCAACTTTAGGGAAATGATCTTGAAAACCAAAAATGTTGTCCTAGTGCTCTTATATCTGATTAATCAGATGGTACCTTAGATTGTCACAAATTTATGGATTTGTGATTGCTATCTTTTCCATAGCCATGTTCTCTACCACTCTCCAGCAGAACATGATGGTTAGATTTCTCTTCCATATCCATATTTTCACCTATGTGGAAACCCATTGATTAGTTTATTTCGGTAACCGTTACGTTTCATACTTTTGTTTTTATTGATTTGTTTTGGTATTCCTTTTTACAATGTGGGTTTCGATTAAAGAAACTTTCGAATAGTAAACCATTTATAACCCCGATGAATTTCGAGGGTAAAATTCATTTTAAGGGGGGTAAATTGTAACACCCCAAGATTTTATGAAAAATATTCTTTTTAATTTCATTAATGTCTTGTGTTATACGCTACACCAAAAAGAGCTTTCACAACACACATCTCTGGCCTGGCTCGAATTACATGCAATCGCGACCTTCCACGATAGCGTGTGTTGTACGCAACACCAAGTTTCGCTAAACAACGATATGCTATTAAGATATTATTAAAACTAGCCATTATGAATAGTAATAACCACTTTTTGAAATTTTGTAAATTTTATTTTTCAAAATGGACTTCATTTATGGATTCGGAGTATCGAATTTAGCCTAAGGTAAAATTTTGGTACTTTTCGGATAACTTTCATATTCTGATGAATAGTGAAAATTACTAAATTTTAATTAAAAACAACTTTTTTAATCGAAATAATCAATAGTGATAAATTATTAATTTGAGTGGTTTTAAAGTATATTTAGAATATATTTTTACAATTTAATACAACGATGGTCATTGGATGTAATTTCACAATTAAACCAGTTATAAACAAGTTTCAATATTTTGATAGTTATTATCTCTTAAAAACACGCTATTTGTTTTGATGACGGGAATTAATTTTTAAATTAGTTAATGCAACTGATATGTTTTTAATTTGGTAGAATAGACATCATTTTTGAGTTCATAATATCAAATATAGCTTAGGCCTAATTTTTGGTATTTTTCTGAAAACTTTCAGTATTTGATGAATAGTGAAACCACTAAGTGGTAGTTAAAAAAAACTGAATTATTCCTAAAACTTAATTTTACCGCTTCTGTGAGTGGAAATTCAAAAATCTGAGAGACACGGTTGATGTCAGTAAGTAAAATTTGATTCAATGAGATGAAAATAATTTTTTGGTGAATAGTAACTTTTTACTTTTTTTTTCCACGGTTAAAAGTAAATAGGGTAATTAAGGGTAGAAATGATATTATTATTACCCTAAGAGATGTCCTAATTCTATTGGAAAAGTGTAATTCGACCAAAAACAAACTTAGGAATAAAATATGACCATTTAGGCCCACTTGGATTAGATTAGGACATTTATTATTAATTTATTTAAAGAAGGGTTAAAAGAGTTAAAATCAAAGTTTATTTACTAAAACATTTTTAATATGGGGTTATACATAAGATAAATTCGACTATAAATATTCATTAGAACGATAAAAAGCTTTAATACATATTGGTAATTTATTTGTAATTTTTAGACATTAAATAATTTAATTTATTTATGACACAACAATGATGCAGTAATTATCTTATTAATGAAATATTGACATAATTGATGTTATAAATACCCAAATAAATATAATTTGAGACTTTTTATGAATTACACTAATTTTATAGGTTAATATGACATGTTAGTATTGATTTAATTAACTTTGTTCGAACTTATCATTCTGTTATGATTTTCACAAAAATCAATTACTAAATAGTGTCAAAATTGACATAAAATAGTTTTTAAAACAAATATTATATTATTAATTGTTATTTTATTCCTAAAAATCTAAGGTTCTGCCAAATGACTTATATTAGGTTATATATATTAATAATAAACAATTTGGGGTTCGTTTGGTATCTTATGGTAAGTTTATTAACCTTATAGTGTAAGAACACAAGAAGACACGGTAAAAGTAAAATTATTTAACTTAATGTTAAATATAAATGATAAGGTTAAAATAGGAACCTAAACTTGTCTAAATTCTATTGGATGAGAGGATTTAGACCCCTCCCCACCTTATCCTCTAAATAAATCAATTTGGAGCTATTTAAAACAGAACTTTACTTTATAATAAAATTATATTTTTAGTTATTCCAAAGGTGCCCCTCTCCTCCCTTATAAAAGGGCACCCCCTCCCTCTCTTCCTAACACAACTTTGAGCCTTCAAGCTCGTCCAAACACTGCCAAATTCTCTTCTCCACTTCCCTAGAAACATCTTATAGGTTCTGGTCTTCCTCAAAGACCAATTTTAGTGCCCTAAAAGGAGATCTCCAAGAGGCGCTTCAAAGAAGAGGTAATTTCCGTTACCGATTCTTTCAACTTTATTTCTTCTTCCACTTCTTCTTCTTAGGTTGTTTCATTATGAATTAATAACATCAGTATCACTCATATACTTATATATTATTATAAGTATTAAACAACCCTATTTCACCATCTATCCATCCTACGGAAAACGAAATCACCGCGCGTGCGTACGTACGGAATACCGTCTCCAGGCCGTGGTGTAATATGTTTTTCCACCAACACCTTACATGGATGGGTATTATGGTGTAAAGAATAACTATACATAGTTATTATAACATCATAATTATTATGATATATTGTATCATCCACTCCAATTCAATTCAATAATTATGGAAATGATATCATCGCTCGTGCGTACGTACGGACTACCGTCTCCACGACGCGATGAGATTCATTCTCCATGTTAACCATTTAAGAATGATTATAAAGTATATATAAGCAATAATAATGAAATATATGACATTATAAAGCTACTGGATTTATGTTTATATATATGTATGTCATCTACTTAATTCCACTCAATTCAATAAGGAAACGAAAACAACGTTCATGCGTACGTACGGCCTACCGTCTCCATGAACGGTATATTTCTTTCCATTTATCGATCCATTATATATATGTATATTCTGAATATATATTATATATAAATCATATTTTATATTCTAGAATTAAGTAATCATGATCTAAGTAATCATATCAATAATTACAAGTTAAAACACGAACGACAAATGAGACGATTTTACCCAAAACGCTACTTTAACATGAATTTACAAAAGAACGGGTAATATAAAGTCATAATTGAACCATATATGATATAATAACAATGAATATGATTCTGTAATAAGTCAATGACATTATTTAAATCATTATACAGGAGGTTCGGACACTTACGAAGCAAATCGGACCTAAGGTAAGGGAAATATCACAATCTCATTTTTATCCGAGATTGTTTATACTTTAGTATTTATTGGGGTTTATTTTATCATCCACATCCATGTTTCCTGAATATGAAATATTATTTCCATCCACCTACAATTGTTTAAATCCAATTTTACCCTTCGGTGAGTTTTTAGTAAAGAATATGAAAGGAATCTTTTGTCGTTTTTCGTACGAGGTACTTTTTGACTTTTCTGAAAAAAGTACAAAGAATGTTTTTTTAACTTATATGGCATGAATGGATTTTAAAAACATTATTTCCAAGAGGCTTCCTTTAAAAGTTTTCAAGTTTATTTTTAATCAACTTCTTTTTGTTTAAAGTTGTATGAAACGTTAAGAAAGGAAAAATGTATTTGAAGAATAAAGGATATTTTCCTCAAGAATTGAGTTCAAGTGTTTTATCAAAATTATTTTCCATCTAAGATAATAAAGGGTTCTGTTTTTCTCCCTATTATTACATTGATTTGATTATGTTGTGATGGAATTAATTTTATGAATTCCTTTATCTTATATGAATTGTTTTATGATGTCATGATGTTTCAAGAATCCCATTTTTGTTATATGTGTTATGCGATGATGTATGATTTATGATTATGTGGCACACATAAGAAAGGATTCATTATAAGATGGGTGGGACCTATATCTCCCTCCAATGCATTGGGTAAAGATTTTATATCTCATTAGATAGACATGGCTGTAATGGTAGGTTATACCGGTTCAGTGAAACAGGACTGAAACGAGGGTGACTCGGTTCAGAAAGGGACTTTGTCCACTAAGATAGTCTTGGCAATGAGTCTTGACTAACAAGAAATGATTCTCTATGATTATGTGTGTATGCCACAAAGTTTAATGTTATAAGTTATGATTATTGTGATTACATTTCACTGCCATGAGTTATTCCAGGTTATGAAATTATGATCTCTTTTACAGGTTAAGATTTCCAAAAGTTATGTGCTTATGTATATGATGTGATTGATATTTATTTTGTTTACCCTTACTGAGCATTTGAGCTCACCCTTCCATGTTTTCTTTTCCCCAGGATATATGGAAAGGTTTTATGTATAAAAAAAAGGAAGATCTTTATGGGAGATGTTGAAGATATTTCACCAGGATTAGAAGATTATATTCCGAGTTTCCAAAGACACTAAACGATTACGATCCTTGTGTGTGTGTTTTTGTTATGTACTAAGTATTCCGCAAAAGTAATGTAATGTCCATGTACGTCAGGCTTCGAGTCTCTACATTATACCTGGAACACCTCAACACATCCCTTGCCTATGCCGATGAGGTAGGAGATGTCCGGTTTGGCTCGACTAGAGACCCACTTCATGGGTTCATGGTCAGGGGCCTCGCTAGGATGCGTCGATGCCGCCTCCCGACTTCCCGAGCCGAGGAGCGAGCAACCCATGTGCCCGCACCACCGGCTTCAACCTGTCTGAACCGACTCCATTGTCAGACGCAAGCAGAAGAGGATGCCCACCCTGGGGAATCAATGTCATCATCCTGTGTGGCCCAAGACACTGCTTACTCCTTTCATCAAACCCCCCCACATGTTGAGCAGGGGCAGTTACATGCCCGACCCAGATCGAGGCCCCTACCGCCCCACAGGTAGTTTGGGTCGACTCTCTCGGTCGGTGGCACAGGCAATGGCCACTGTTGACCAATTCGCGGTAGCGCCATCAGGCGTGAAGGCCTACTCCGTGCCACTGTTCTGGAAGATATGGGTCCTCCCTCCTTCCAACCTCGGCCAGGAGGCCTGCCTGGTGCCACCCTCACCGCAGGTAAAGGGATTCCCCGTGACAGCTACGCTCCGATTAGGGCTCTTTCTAGCGCTCACTACACTGGGTACGGGATAACATCCCCTACTGCTGACCGCGAGTATGGAGTAGTGGTATATCCTGTCACTCACCCACATGGAGGTCCTCCCCATGTCCCTTTCGACATCTGTCCCAGTGCTCTTCGCACCCCGGCCTTCAATCCTCTCTGCCCCAGCACCATTGTGGCCAGAGGACTCCATGACGGAAATCAGCCTTGCCCCGAGGAGCCACCCAGTGGAAAGAAGGCAGGACGTCATCGCTGCAAGAGAAATTTCAGGGAAGGCCGCATGGAAATCGAACCAGCCCATTTCTCGGACTCTGAGGTGGGGTAAATCTTGGTGTTGGAGCCTCCCCCTGTCCTATGAGTCAAGGGAAGGGATACGGACGTGGAGTGTCAACCTCATACTCCCCTAAGGCGAGATCCATATGATTCCCTCCTCCCTCCGAAGGTATATCTAGGAGGACGAGGACTTGGCGTACCCCCAGGGATAAAACATGCAGTCAACATCGTCCTCTTCGGAAGCACCTTCCACCTCGGTTATAGATGACAGAGACCTTTTTTGGGGTTCGATTGTGGAAGAGATGCGACGTCGCACACCCTTGGCAAGCATCAACACTGTGACGGGAGTCCCATTCGCCAACCCATCCAATCGTGATGTGGCAGCTAGGACTCTGAAACCCTTGGAGGACGACTTATGATTTGGTGACCAATCGGCCTGCTCGCCGTATTCTCCTCCAGCCAGCCCACCGGCCCAGCGGCCTGCCTCAGCAGCACTGCCGGTTCCCCAGCCACTCCTGGTTGATGAGCGGGGCCCGCAAGGGCCGGATCCTGATCCCGAGTCGTGGAGCTTCTGGACCATCCTCGCAGTATGTCACTTGCCTGAGAATTTTTGGCCAGTCCAGGGTTGAATTTTGATATTCCAGAGTCGCTCACCCCAGGAGAGTTTGAATGTTTCTGCCAGACCCTTCGGGTGACTCACTCCTGCCTTCGTCATCAGCGAGTGCCGTATCCCTAGTGTAAAGCACACCTTGAGGATATTGGTGAGCAATGTTTTCGGGTCGACCTGACAACGCTTCCCATAGTTCGGCATCCGGAATCCCCTGTCCACCACAGAGCCCTCCAATAATAATGTGTTCATTGTTTTCAAATACTTCACAATGTTATTGAGGAGGCCACCCCCCACGCGCACGTCTGTGGATGGGGGTAGTACGCTGCCTTTCTCTTTAGTGTGATTCGCTGATAGCCCGACTCACCAAGTGGCTCTGAGGGCATCCCCCGAGGGTAGTGGTGGTCAACATGGCCGACCTATCGGGAGAGGGGAACGGTTAGGAACTTCTTGATGGGGGCTCACCACCTTAGGACATGCCGCTACTGGACCCATTAGGGAGGATTACTCATCAACATAGGAACGTTCTAGGTCTCCCTGAACCCATTGAGGTGTTAATATTGAGCTGGAATATCTGTCACGGTAATGAACACGTTGGGGATGTCAAGATCTCACACCCTTCTACCTCAGTGCAGAAGGAATGGGAAGATACCGAGAAGGCCATGCTGCACCGACAGCTTTCTGAGCAGAAGAGGCTAGTCGATGAGCTTCTGTATGAACACATTGTAGAGCAGTAGCCCAACTACGGTGATCCTAGACTGGGACAGCAGGGGTAGGAACAGCTACCCCTCGATGAGATTCTCCCAGGAAACCGCGATCATGTCGTGTTCACTGACAGATTAGAGGCCGGATCTCATGGTAAGAGGGTACGATATGGTTCACCAAACCCTCATGATCAGCGTGAACACCCAATGGATCCCGCTCCGTTTCATCCCGCCATACCAAGTGTCACTCCACCAGCTGATCCACAAGATGCTGAGCTTGTCTTCCGGATTGAATATCCCGACAATGCACTTGTGGTTAGGGATCCCCATCAGGACCAGAACCCGCTTCCAGACGATCTGATGGCAGCACTCATCGCCTGCTTAGAGGCTTTGGAAACTCAGCAGGTGGCGATCCCACCGGACGGAATGCCACACACAACATGGCTGGATGACATGCCGGCAAATCTATGATTTGGGAATCCCATTTTCTCCCCCTTTAACAAGACATGATACCCTCCACACCACATATCCCACATTAACTCGAGGTGTGGACCTATGTTAGGGACTCTGGCACAGCAGGAGGTCACCAAGCTCCATTTCTTTGTTCAGACACTAGAGGGAACCCCGTAAGATCTGTGACTAGCTGGGAGGACCCTTGTAGGAAATTCATCTATCAGTTCAGTTCCACAACCTGTAAGACGAACATCGCAGACCTCTTCAGGTGCAAGCAAAGGCCCGACGAGCGGTCGCAGACTTCGTTGCCCGGTGGAAGGTGCTCACATACTCCCTTGATATGTCACTAACTCATGAGAAATTACTGACGATGTGCATTAGGAGGGTTAAGGAAGAGCTGTTACCTTCTCTAATCACTCAAAATTACCCTGGAGGATTTCGGGACTTCTCAAACAAAGCTCAGCGCCTCGAAGAAGCCTTGAAATAGGCCAGTCAGGCACACCCGCTGCCTCCGGTAATACCTGCAATTAGAGCTGCAAGAGACGAGCCCGCTGATGTGGCCCAAATAGAGTCCCCCATGTAGCTAGAATAGCTACCATTGAGGCCAGCTCCATAGCCCCATAGGGGTCCACCCCCATGGGCACAACATCCAGCCCAGCTGCGTCTACCTCAAAATCGGAAAGGGCCTCCACGTAACGCACCACCAGCACCTAAGAAAGATAATCAGGTCTTTCCTCCACAGTATGATCCTCCAGCCCCCCGTCAGGGTCAGCCTCCTTGAGCCCCCTTTCCAAATAAGAGGTATCAGACCTACTCATTTTAAGAGGTGTAGGTCCCCAGTTACTTCCACAGTGTCTTAGTGCAGGGAATCGTGCGGCTGCCTGGGTGCCGGAAGCCAGAATAGGCGCATCTCAGTGATCCCCCCAACTACTGCCCTTATCACTAGACCCTTGGTCACACCATCCAGTGATGCTACGTGTTCACGGAATGACTCCAAGACCATATTGAAAACAATATAGTAATTTTGGGCCCAGCCCTAGCACAAGTGGAAGGTGTCTTTGTGGGATCATAGGGCAATATCGGCGACTAGGATGAATGGAAGAAGGTTCCCGACTGTGGGTCCCATAAGTATCATGACCGTATGGCCCGCAACACGGTTTCTCACACCCATGGAATCATCCATGCATTCCTGATTCATCAAGATACCTCTGAATCTGTGTTTGCTAACTCGACATCTTCATCCCATCCAGCCTCTTCCTAGAAGAGAAAGCAGCGACGATGCAGGATAAAAGAATGCACCCTGCCATTGTCGTCGTCGTCCCGCAATCTTGGAAAATTCATGCCCCCAGAAATGGGGACCCCTCCGAGACTCTGCCCGGTAGTGGATGACTCCACAAGTGACAACCAGGGGTACGCTTCGGTTAACATCATAGAGTTGGTAAATCCTTATTTGTCTCCCAACGGTGAGGGACGACGGGTGGACCTTCCCAATGTCCCCATCCGTCGCCAATGTCAGTGGAGCCATGGTTACATGAATCGACGAGGCACGATAGCTGGCACCCCCAGCCAGGCGGTGCACGCCACTGAGACCAGACAGCAGGCCCAGTGCAGAGGTCATCACACATGACAGCTTCATCCGGTGTCGAAAGGATCGCCTCCACCATAGTTTGTGTTGCTGGACCAGGAGGAACCACCTCGGTCGTGCCGTGACCAGCTCCGCCCCGCCACCAACCTACCCCAGCCTTCTGATCCTAATCCGAAAGCCACTCTCCAGGATTTGACTAGTGAACTACGAGACGTGCCTAGTACCAGTCAGCCATCGGTCCAGCCAGCAGGGCCCGTCATGCCTCCAATCGCAGTGTGGCCTCCTGTAAGCAGAAGATCGTGTTTGGCCCAAAAGTATGATGTTCTGAAGCACTTGTCTAGCATTCCAGCAAGGATTTCTATCGTTGAGGCTCTTCGCCTGTCGTTTGAAATGCGTGAGGCGCTCGTCGAGGCCCTAAGGATCCCCCTCCAGTTTGAGATGGAGGTAGCAGCCACAGAAGCCTTCCACGCCGAGGCAATCGAAAATTCCAAATCCCAGGTAGTCATCTCATTCTCCGGTGAAGATTAATACCCTCTATTAAAAGAGCACATTTTCCCGTTGTACATCACTGGCTAGTTCAATGGAATGGAAGTCTACTGCTGTCTTGTTGACATGGGTTCTAGGATTAACCTAATCCCAACTCGGACTCTGTAGAATCTGGGGTTGTCTGAGGATGATTTAACTCCCTCTGACCTCATAATCCAGGGGTATGACAGGATTGAGCAAACTCCAGTCGACAAGATCCGTTTGAAGACCCAGTTCGGTGGCCTAATTTCCAGCACTGAATTCATGGTTCTCTCCCAGGACACCGTGTACAACGCGTTGATGGGCATACCATGCCTCCACCTTCAGGAGGCGGTCTTCATGTCGTATCACCAATGCCTCAAATACGCCCTTAGTGGTCGAGTAGTCATGCTCCAAGGAGATGCGTCTTATTTTTTCCTCTTGTAAAGCACCTTATCTGGATTCCGACTATTACAAGAACAAGGATAAGTAGATTCTGGCAGGTGAGATTGAGTCTTCCACTGTCACAGGTGATCCTTGGGCATGTTTGAATGACTCTTAAGTCTTCCCAATCCATCGGTTGGAGGCCACAACCCCTTAAATTGGGTAGTGATTTGTTGTTTCAGGTACAAGAGGAAGGCATGCTTCCAGGTCCAAGTGATGGCGGAAAATCACCTCGTACTCCTACACCAACCAGGCTCGGGTGATCCTGGTACCTTCTACCCCTATAAGGTATCTGGATGTCAGGCTCATGGCAATAGTGGTACATCATACATGTCAGTTTCACCGTGCTGGAATTAACCGGATCAAGCTGACGCGCCACTACTGCTTTTATGTCATCAAGGGTGGCCCCTTGGGCCGAAGACCATATGAGATTCGATCGACCGCCTTCATCGTTATGGTCTCAGTGGTGCATGAGTCTCCTAATATGATGACCACTGCCTCCCAAGCCAGCACCAGCCGGCCATTAGGTTTTGATAGCTCAGAAGCAGCTCCCCCCATGGATGATCCCTCCACAAGTGGAGAGGAGGACATATAAGATGATCCCCCACCATTGAGGAGGGTGTCTACACCACGGTCGACGAGTTGGTACAGGTGATCCTCGGTAGCTAGCCGGACCCGAGACACACATTGGTTAGCGCCGCAATGCCCCCCAAGGAGCAGCAGCGTTTTGTGGAATTCCTCAAACAACACAGTGATGTGTTAGCTTGGAGTTACTAAGAGATTCCTGGACTAGATCCTCCACCGTCTTGGTCTCCCGGTGAACCATTGTGGGTTCAAGAAGCATCCCAGAAAGATTCACCCTTCTCACGGTGCCATGGTTGAGGCCGAAGTTGACAAGCTTATCAAAGCAAACTTTATCAAGGAAGTTCAGTACCCCCGGTGTCTAGCCAACATTGTTCCAGTCTAGAAAAAAACAGACAGATCAGTGTCTGTATCGACTTCTGCGATCTCAATCGCCACTGTTCGAAGGATAATTTTCCCATTCCAGTGACAGAATTGTTGATTGATGCAACAGCCGGGTTCCAATCCCTCTTCTTTATGGATGGATATTCCAGGAATAACCAGATCCAGATGGTCCCCTAAGATGAGGATTCCACTGCCTTCAAGGCCCCCAAGGTACTTTCTGTTACTGAGTTATGCCCTTTGGCCTGAAGAATATGGGTACCACGTATCAACGGTCCATGCTTCAAATATTCAAGCCGGTTATGGGAACATTAGTGGAATGCTACGTGGATGATCTAGTGGTCAAATCTCACCAGTGCCAGGACCATCTCAAGGACCTTGAGAAAGTTTTCAGTTTCCTCCGTTCTTTCCACCTGAAGATGAACCCGTTGAAGTGTGGTTTTGGGTTCACCTCTGATAAGTTCCTTAGATTTGTTTTCAGGCACCGAGGCATCGTGATCGACCCCGAGAAGATCAAGGCCATCAGCCAGATGCCTCCCCCAAGCAATATTCAGGAGATTCGAGGTCTCCAAATCCACTTATCCTACATACGCTGATTAATTGTGAATCTAGCTGGAAAGTGTAATCCCTTTTCCCGGCTCATGAAGAAAGGTGCCGCCTATGAATGAGATGAAGAGTATAATACCGCCTTTGAGGAAATCATGCAGTATCTACTCCAACCTCCGGTCTTGATGCCACCCATTTCTGGGAAGCCGCTGGTCCTTTATGTGACTGCCCTGGAATGGTCCCTCATCGCACTTCTCACCCAGAAGAACAATGAGGGAACAGAGAACATCCTCTACTACCTCAGATTCATGATCCTCGATACAGAAATTAGATATCCTACCATCGAGAAGAGCTTTCCGGTGCTCGTATTTTCCCTACCGAAATTGTGGCATTGCTTGCAGCACCACGAGGTACAGCTGGTCTCTCGGGTAGACCCGTTGAATTACATCCTGAACCATCCTATGTCGACTGGCCTAGTATCTCGGTGGGGGGTGATCCTCCAATAGTTCGACATCAGGTTCGTACCTCAGAAGTCTATCAATGGACAGGCATTGGAAGACATTTTATATGCCCACCCAACCTCCATGAATCAGCCGCTGGGCCTAGGTTTTACTGATGAGGCAGTCCTCTCAATCGATCATTTCATCCCATAATGGCAGATTCACATTGACGGTGCCTCCCGGATCCCCACCGATAGGAGACTCAACAATCCTAGGCTCAACAGGGTAGTCTTGGGTATCGTCTTCATCACACCAGAGCAAGCCGTTCTGCAATATTCATTCCTCTTGACAGAGGGACGCACTAACAATGAGGCATAGTATCATGCCCTCATCACTGACCTTGAGCTGGCCCTCGAGATTGACGTTCCCCATATGCATGTGAAAGGGGAACCCGAGCTGGTCATCAGGAAGTTCAATGGTTACTATGTTGTCAGAAAGCTAGAACTTGTGCCATTGTTGGAGTGAACCCTCCATCTAATGGCACAGTTACCTTCACGTCTGGAGGTCGTTCATAGTCCCCGGTCACAGAATGGTTGAGCAGATGCTTTGGCCAGCCTGGTCGCATCGCTTTCAGAGCCCGAACAAGATGACCTGATTATCCAAGTGGCGCACTGGAGATTCATTGCTTCAGTTACCACAGAGGATAGTTGCGACCCGCAGGTAAACCATCTTACCGCTGGTGCCCCTATGTCCGGAGCCCCGGGTTCTTCAGATGAGGTGATTTAAATAGTTCCTGATTTGAGGACACCCTTGGTTGAATACCTCCAACACGGTAATCTTTCGGCAGACTGGGCCGAGCGCGAGCGAGTCTGACGTCGTGTTCTACAGTTCACCCTTCAAATCGGTCCCAGCCCCGAGCATATAACGACCCATACTTTACATACATTGTTAATACTTCAAAATTGAAGCACACTTATTACAACATATTACAAAACCAGAAAGGAACGTATAGGTATAGTGTCTTTAGAAACTGGGAAACATAAACAACTGGTTCATAAATCTTCTACAGTGTCTCCCATTTATTTCATCATATCTAGGGTCCCTTTTAGCATATTCTACTTAATATCCATCTTCCTGGCCTGGGGAAAAGAAAACATAAAAGGGTGAGCTCAAATTCTCAGCAAGGGAAAATAAAGGAAATAAAAATCATATCATATCTTTTTGAAAATCATAACCTGCAAAAGAGATCATAATATCTTAACATGGAACAAATCATATAAGTGAAAATGAGATCCCATAATCATAACATGAAACTTGAAACTTTGTGGTATGCACACATAATCATGGAAAATCATTTCTTGTTAGTCATGACTCATTGCCAAGACTATCTTAGTGGACAAAGTCCCTTTATGAACCGAGTCACCCTCGTTCCAGTCCTGTTTCACTGAACCGGTATAACCTACCGTTCCAGCCATGTCTATCTCATGAGATATAAAATCTTTACCCAATGCACTGGAGGGAGATATAGGTCCCACCCATCTCATAATGATACCATTCTTATGTGTGCCACAAAATCATAAATCATACATCATTTCATAACCCATGTAGTAAAAATGGGATTCGTAAACATCGTGACATCATAAAACAATTCATATAAGATAAAGGAATTCATAAAAATAATTCCATCACAACATAACCAAATCAATGTAATAATAGGGATAGAAACAGAACCCTATGTTATCTTAGATGGAAAATAATTTTGATAAAACACTTGAAATGAATTCTTGAGGAAAATATCCTTTCTTCTTCAAAATCAATTTCTTTTCACAAAACGTCATGCAATTTTAAAAGAAAGAGATTTTATTGAAAATAGTAATGAAATATTTTGGAGGAAGCTTCATGAAAATAAGGCTTTATAAAACCTTAAAAATCCGTTCGTGCCGTATAAGTTAAAAAAACATTCTTCTCGTACTTTTGTCGGAAAAGTCAAAAAGTACCTTGTACGAAAACGACAAAAGATTCCTTTCATATCTTTTACAAAAAACTCACCGAAGGGTAAAATTGGATATAAACTATTGTAGAAGGATATAAATATTACATATTGAGGAAACATGTATGTGGATGATAAAATACACCCCAGTAATTACCAAAGTAAAAACAATCTCGGATAAAAGTGAGATTGTGATATTTCCCTTACCTTAGGTCCGATTTGCTATGTACGTGTCCGAAGCTCCTGTATAGTGGTTTAAATAATGTTATTTACTTATTCCTGAATCATTCATATTGATATGATATCATATATGGTCATATTCTTAGCTTCTTGTTAGTAATATTTCATTGTTACTTGTTACTCGGGTCTTTATTGCCTTTTGTTCTTATGCGTGTTTTGCCGAATAAATTCTTATTCTTATTTTAAGTTTATAGATACCTTATATCCAGAATGGTATTAGTGTAACATATATCATATTTATTCATTCAATTCATTTGTATAATTACTATGTAATGATGATCATGTAGAACGAGTCGCATCACATCGTGGAGACGGTATTCCGTACGTACGCACGAGTGATGATATCGTTCCTATGATCGTGGAATTGTATTGGAGTATATATATATTATTTCAGTATCAATATTAATTTATAATAATCATAAATAGTTACTCATTACACCATTATACCCATCCTTGTAAGGTGGTGGTGGAAAATAGATTACACCACGGCGTGGAGACGGTATTCCGTACGTACGCACGCGCGGTGATTTCATTTTTCCGTAGGATGGATAGAAGGTGAATTAGGGTTGTTTCATATTTATAATAACATATCAGTATGTAAGTAATACTTATGTTATTACTTTATCATGAAACAACTAAAGAAGAAGAAGTTGAAGAAGAAAGAAATTGAAAAGATCGGTAATGGATATTACCTCTTCTTTGGAACGCCTCTTTGAATCCTCCACTTAGGGAACTAAGATTGGTCTTTGAAGAAGACCAGGACCTCTAGGATTATTCTAGGGAAGTGGAGAGGAGAACATGGCAGGGTTTGGCCGAGATTGAGTGCTCAAATTGGTGTGAGGAGGAGGGGGAGGAGGTGCCCTTTTATAAGGGAGGAGAGGGGCACCTTAGGAATATCTCAAAATATTATTTTATATTAAAGTCAAAATCGGTTTATAATGGTTCCAAAGGGTCTTATTTCGAAGCTAAAGTGGGTATGGGTCGAAATCCTACCAACCAATAGGATTTAGACAAGTTTAGGGTATTATTTTAACCTTATCAATTATATTTAACTCTAAGTTAAATAATTTAACTTTTACCGTGTCTTTTTTGTTTTCTTACACTATATGGTTAATACACTTACCATAACATGCCAAACGAACCCCAAATTGTTTATTATTAATATATATATCCTTATCTAAGTCATTTGGCCGAACCTTAGATTTTTTGGAATAAAATAACAATTAATAATATAATATTTGATTTAAAAACTATTGTGTGTCAATTTTGACACTATTTGATATATGATTTTTGTGAAAGTCATAACAGAATTATATTTTCAAACAAAGTTGATTAAATCAACACTAATATATCATAGTAACTTAGAAAATTAGTGTAATTCATAAAAAGTCTCAAATTACATTTATTTGAGCATTTATAACATCAATTATGTTAACATTTCCTTAAAAGGGTAATTACTGCATCATCGTTGTGTCATAAATAAATTACATTATTTAATATCTAAAAATTATAAATAAAATACCATTATTTAGGAAATCTTTTTATCTTTCTAATGAATATTTATAGTCGAATTTATCTTATGTATAACCCCATATTAAAAATGTTTTAGTTATTAAACTTTGATTTTAACTATTTTAACTATTCATTAAATAAAATAATATTAAATGTCATAATCTAATCCAAGTGGACCTAAATGGTCATATTATATTCATAAGGTTTTTTTTGGTCGAAGTACACTTATCCAATAGAATTAGGACATGTGTTAGGGTAATATTAATATCATATTTACCCTTAGTTACCCTATTTACTATTAACCGTGGTAAAAAAGTAAAAAGTTACTATTCACCAAAAATTATTTTCATCTCATTGAACCACATTTTAGTCCTTGATATTAACCGTGTCTGTCGGATTTTCTAAATTCCATTCACAGAAGCGGTAAAATTAAGTTTTATGCAAAAAATCAGTTTTTAACCTACCACTTAGTGGTTTCACTATTCATCAAAAATTGAAAGTTTTCAGAAAAATACCAAAATTTTACCCTAGGCTAATTTCGATATTCCAAATCCAAAAATGAAGTCCATTTTGAAAAATAAAATTTATAAAATTTCAAAAAGTGGTTTTTACTATTCATAACGGTTATTTTTAATAATATTTTAATAGCATATCGTTGTTTAGTGAAACTAGGTATTGCGTACGACGCAAGCTATCGAGGAAGCTCGTGATTTCGTGTAAAGCAAGCCAAGAAAGTGTTGTGTAGAAAAAGATTCCTTTGATGATTTATATAACATAAAAGTCTCGGGTGTTACATTCTACCCCCCTTAAAAAGAATTTCGCCCTCGAAATTCGTCACTTTGTAACAAACGGATGAGGGTACTTCTCCCTCATCATATCCTCAAGCTCCCATGTAGCTTCTTCATGTTGGCGGTTCCTCCATAAAACTTTCACTAATCGAGTGGTCTTGTTTCGTATGACTTTTTCGCTACGATCCAGAATCTCTATCGGTTGTTCTTCATAAGAAAGATCTTGCTCCAGCGGTACAAATTCTGAGCTGAGTACATGTGAAGGATCAGGTATGTACTTTCTCAGGAGAGATACATGGAACACATCGTGAACTTGAGAGAGATTTGGTGGAAGCGCCAATCGGTAAGCTACCTTCCCAACACGATCCAGTATTTCGAAAGGACCGATATATCTAGGGCTCAACTTCCCCTTCTTTCCAAATCTCATTACCCTCTTCCAGGGAGATATTCGTAAGAACACTTTGTCACCCACTTCAAACTCTAGGCCTTTTCTTCGGTTGTCAGCATAACTTTTCTGTCGACTCTGAGCTGCCCTTATGTGTTGTTGAATAGATCTGACCTTTTCTTCCATTTCATCAACGAGATAAGGTCCTAATAGCTTCCTTTCCCCAACTTCATCCCAGTATGTTGGAGTCCTGCATTTCTTTCCATAGAGAGCTTCATAAGGAGCCATCTGAATACTGGAGTGAAAGCTATTATTATAAGAAAATTCCACCAAAGGTAGGTGTTGATCCCAACCTCCTTTGAAATCCATGGAGCAAGCTCTCAACATATCTTCTA
Organism: Viscum album; assembly: GCA_963277665.1. Lineage (NCBI taxonomy): Eukaryota > Viridiplantae > Streptophyta > Magnoliopsida > Santalales > Viscaceae > Viscum > Viscum album. The sequence goes on along the minus strand of OY728136.1, from coordinate 186,708,397 downwards.
GGGTTTGAATTGTTCTCTCAGACTGACCGTCTATCTGAGGATGATAAGCAGTGCTGAAACTCAACTCTGTATCCAGATTATGCTGAAGACTTCACCAGAACTTTGAGGTAAATCTCGGATCCCGATCAGATATAATAGAAAGTGGTACTCCATGCAATCTTACCACTTCCTTTACATATATCCTGGCAAGCTGATCTAGAGAGAAATCCTCTCTAATAGCAATGAAGTGTGCAGACTTTGTAAGACGATCAACTATGACCCAGATAGCATTATTGCCTTTGGATGTTTTAGGAAGTCCTGTGACAAAGTCCATAGTGATGTTTTCCCATTTCCATTCAGGTATGGGTAATGGTTGTAACATCCCCTTAGACTTCTGTCTCTCAGCTTTAACTTGTTGACAAACCAATCATCGAGAGACATATTCAGCAACATCTCTTTTCATGCCATCCCACCAGAAGTACTCTTTCAGGTCCCTATACATCATCGTGCTTCCAGGATGAATAAAGAATGAAGAACTATGAGCCTCATCCAGCAGCTCCTTCTTTAATTCGGGGATGGGAGGAACACAAACCCGATTCCTGAACTTTATTATCCCATCACAATCAAGGTTGAATTCAGGAACATTTCTCACCTTCTTTTGTAACTCTACATCTTCTTTCTGTGCCTCTTTAATCTTCACATGTATAGATGGTTGAACATTCATTTGAGAAAGATAAGATTTTTCCTCTTCCATTATAATTCCAAGATCCATCCTTTGTAAATCCATAAATATTGGATCTTTTGTGATCCTCATCATGGATAAACTAGCATGGTATTGTCGACTTAATGCATCTAAGACCTTGTTTGCTTTCCCAGGGTGGTAATGGATTGAGCAGTCGTAATCCTTAATCAGCTTCAACCATCTTCTTTGACGCATATTCAGCTCCTTTTGTGTGAAAATATACTTTAAACTTTTACGATCAGTATAAATATCACACCATTCACCATAAAGTTAATGCCTCCAAATCTTTAATGCAAAGATTACCGCAGCCAACTCCAAATCATGTGTTGGGTAATTTTGCTCATGGATTTTCAACTGTCATGAGGCATAAGCTATCACCATATCATTTTGCATAAGAACACACCCCAATCCCTTCTTGGATGCATCACTGTAGATCACAAACCTTTCTCCACTACAAGGCAGTGTGAGCATAGGTGCACTGGATAACCTTCTTTTCAACTCCTTGAAATTCTCTTCACATTCCTTTGTCCAAACAAACTTAACTCCTTTCCGAGTCAACTTGGTGAGTGGATTAGATAATCGTGAAAAATCTTTTACAAAACGTCGATAATATAAATCCAAACCAAGAAAACTTCGGATCTCAGTTACTGTTGTTGGTCTCGACCATCTTTCGATAACCTCTGTTTTTGCTGGATCCACAAATATCCCCTCTTTTGAGATTATGTGACCCAAAAATGAAACTTTTTGAAGCCAAAATTCACAGTTGGTAAATTTGGTATAAAGATTCTCCTTTCTCAGGGTCTTCAATATAATTCTCAAGTGATCTTCATGCTCTTCCTTTCTCTTTGAATAGACAAGAATATCGCCTATAAAGACTACCACAAATTGATCAAGATATTCTTTAAAGACTCTATTCATTAGATCCATGAAGATAGCAGGGGAATTAGTAAGAACAAATGGCATCACTATAAATTCATAGTGTCCATACCTTGTACGGAAAGCCGTCTTTGGTATATCCTCCCTTTTGACCCTTAATTGATGATACCCTGAACGAAGATCAATCTTGGAAAAGTATTGAGCTCCGCGTAGTTGGTCAAATAAGTCATCAATGCGTGGGAGAGGATATTTGTTCTTGATAGTGATCTTGTTAAGTTCTCGATAATCAATGCAGAGTCTCATTGATCCATCTTTCTTCTTAACAAATAGAACAGGTGCTCCCCAAGGTGATGCACTAGGGCGTATGAATCCCTTATCATGATTCTCTTGGAGTTGCTTCTTCAATTCCTGCAACTCAATTGGGTCCATTCTATAAGGTGTCTTTGAAATAGGCAAAGCACCTGGTACGAGTTCTATTGAAAACTCAACTTCACGATTTGGTGGAAGACCCGGTAATTCCTCCGGAAAGACATCATCAAACTCCCGTACAATGGGCATATTCTTTATCATAAGTTTCACACCAACCATTTGAGATGAATAACCTTCATTTAGTGGAATCAAGACCCATAAGATGGAAGAAATTTCCACTGGAAGGTTATGTTCATCCTTGCATCGATAGACGATCGTAGATTGATCTGGAATATGAAATGTGACTTCCCTTCTTTGGAAATTGATATGAGCTCCATGTAGAGAAAGCCAATCCATGCCAAGAATCACATAAAATTCCACTAAAGGAAGGATCGCAAGATTTTCAGGAAGCACTTTCCCACAAACTTCGATCGGAGAAGAATTATAAACATTTGATGCGACTGTTGTGCCATTAGGTGTTGTCACAGCTAACTCAACATCTAATTGTTGAGGTAATACGGTGATACCCTTAGAAAATTTTTCAGAAATAAAAGAGTGGGTGGATCCAGAATCAAATAAAACATTTGCTACTTTATAGTGGATGGTAAGTGTACCTTTCACCACTTCGTTATCATACTCCACATCACTGATAGAAATTGCATGTGACTTTCCTTTGTCTTTAGCCTTAAGATTTTGTTGATGTCGACCATCATCATCAACCCTTGGATTTGGGCATTGATTGGCATAATGCCCCATCTCCTTGCACTTGAAACATTGAAGTGTAGTAGGTTCATTCTGTGTATCCCTTCCTTTGTTTGCATCATTAGACATCTTCTTCCCATTATCGCGGCATTCAAATTCCCGATGACCTTCCTTTCCACATTTGAAACATTTACTTGTCCCTTTAAGACAACTCCCTCCATGTTTCTTTCCACACTTTGAGAATAAGGGAAAGATCATCTTCTTTTCAGTGTGCTCTTTAGATTTTCCTTTGAATTCCATTTTCCTCTTCTTATCAAACCCATATGACTTATGGGTTACTCCAATCTCCATCTCGACTTTGAGAGCACATCGAACGATTTCCTCGTAGCTATTGAAGTCCCTTATGGCTAACATCCTTCGAAGACTTGGTTTTAAGCCACTAAAGAATCGATCGATCTTACTCTCAGGTTGGATAATAATACCAGAAGCGTACCTTGCAAGTCTTGTAAAATTTGCTTCATAGGTACCAACAGATTCATCATCCCTTTGCTTCAGTTCAAGAAACTCTTTCTCCATCTTTGTTCGGAGAATACGAGGGAAGTACTTAATGAAAAATAAGTTCTTGAACTCGTCCCATTCCATATACTCAATTTCATCCCTTTGCCTCGTATTCTTAATAATATTCCACCATTGATCAGCATCTCCTTCCAAACGATACACTACTAGGATGACTTTATCATGTTCAGAACATTGAAGAACTGAAAATATCTTTTCAGTAGTATTAATCCATTGTTCAGCAACTAATGGATCAGTAGACCCGCTGAAAGAAGGTGGACGCTGCCTCATGAAGGATTCAACAGAATGTTGCTCCTTCCTTTGCTTGTTTGGAAGTCCTACATGATTCATAGCTTGAGAAAGTTGTGCGAGCATGGCTACAAGATTTTTCATTCCAGCTCCCATATCGTTTGGTTGCTCAGGGGGACAATCATTGCATTGTCCATCGCATTCCGCATTAACACGGTTCCTTCGGGTTCCATCCATTGACTAAAACCAAGAAGAATAGTGTGAGGAACACTAATTATAATAGGAAAACCACATAATTCAAGAATAAAATTTTCACACTTAAGGTCTTATCCTAGGTTATTCATGGCCATTTCTAAAACACTAATATTGTTTTCTATGCTTAGACTTATCCTTAGGGTTCTTACTAAGGCTTTCACATCCTAGTTTCCAAATGTTGACTATACCTTTCCTCTAATACCAACTATAACGACCCATACTTTACATACATTGTTAATACTTCAAAATTGAAGCACACTTATTACAACATATGACAAAACCACAAAGGACCGTATAGGTATAGTGTCTTTAGAAACTGGGAAACATAAACAACTGGTTCATAAATCTTCTACAGTGTCTCCCATTTATTTCTTCATATATAGGGTCCCTTTTAGCATATTCTACTTAATATCCATCTTCCTGACCTGGGGAAAAGAAAACATAAAAGGGTGAGCTCAAATGCTCAGCAAGGGCAAATAAAGGAAATAAAAATCATATCATATCTTTTTGAAAATCATAACCTGCAAAAGAGATCATAATATCTTAACATGGAACAAATCATAGAAGTGAAAATGAGATCCCCATAATCATAACATGAAACTTGAAACTTTGTGGCATGCACACATAATCATGGAAAATCATTTCTTGTTAGTCATGACTCATTTCCAAGACTATCTTAGTGGACAAAGTCCCTTTATGAACCGAGTCACCCTCGTTCCAGTCATGTTTCACTGAACCGGTATAACCTACCGTTCCAGCCATGTCTATCTCATGAGATATAAAATCTTTACCCAATGCATTGGAGGGAGATATAGGTCCCACCCATCTCATAATGATATCATTCTTATGTGTGCCACAAAATCATAAATCATACATCATTTCATAACCCATGTAGTAAAAATGGGATTCGTAAACATCGTGACATCATAAAACAATTCATATAAGATAAAGGAATTCATAAAAATAATTCCATCACAACATAACCAAATCAATGTAATAATAGGGATAGAAACAGAACCCTATGTTATCTTAGATGGAAAATAATTTTGATAAAACACTTGAAATGAATTCTTGAGGAAAATATCCTTTCTTCTTCAAAATCAATTTATTTTCACAAAACGTCATGCAATTTTAAAAGAAAGAAATTTTATTGAAAATATTCATGAAATCTTTTGGAGGAAGCTTCATGAAAATAAGGCTTTATAAAACCGTAAAAATCTGTTCGTGCCGTATAAGTTAAAAAAACATTCTTCTCGTACTTTTGTCGGAAAAGTCAAATAGTACCTTGTACGAAAACGACAAAAGATTCATTTCATATCTTTTACAAAAAACTCACCGAAGGGTAAAATTGGATATAAACTATTTTATAAGGATATAAATATTACATATTGAGGAAACATGGATGTGGATGATAAAATACACCCCAGTAATTACCAAAGTAAAAACAATCTCAGATAAAAGTGAGATTGTGATATTTCCCTTACCTTAGGTCCGATTTGCTTTGTACGTGTCTGAAGCTCCAGTATAATGGTTTAAATAATGTTATTGACTTATTCCTGAATCATACATATTGATATGATATCATATATGGTCATATTCTTAGCTTCTTGTTAGTAATATTTCATTGTTACTTGTTACTCGGGTCTTTATTGTCTTTTGTTCTTATGCGTGTTTTGCCGAATAAATTCTTATTCTTATTTTAAGGTTATAGATACCTTATATCCAGAATGGTATTAGTGTAACATATATCATATTTATTCATTCAATTAATTTATATAATTACTATGTAATGATGATCATGTAGAACGAGTCGCATCACATCGTGGAGAGGGTATTCCGTACGTACGCACGAGTGATGATATTGTTCCTATGATCGTGGAATTGTATTGGAGTATATATATATTATTTCAGTATCAATATTACTTTATAATAATCATAAATAGTTACTCATTACACCATTATACCCATCCTTTTAAGGTGGTGGTGGAAAATAGATTACACCACGGAGTGGAGACGGTATTCCGTACGTACGCACGCGCGGTGATTTCATTTTTCCGTAGGATGGATAGAAGGTGAATTAGGGTTGTTTAATATTTATAATAACATATCAGTATGTAAGTAATACTGATGTTATTACTTTATCATGAAACAACTAAAGAAGAAGAAGTTGAAGAAGAAAGAAATTGAAAAGATCGGTAATGGATATTACCTCTTCTTTGGAACGCCTCTTTGAATCCTCCACTTAGGGAACTAAGATTGGTCTTTGAAGAAGACCAGGACCTCTAGGATTATTCTAGAGAAGTGGAGAGGAGAAAATGGCAGGGGTTGGCCGAGCTTGAGTGCTCAAACTGGTGTGAGGAGGAGGGGGAGGAGGTGCCCTTTTATAAGGGAGGAGAGGGGCACCTTAGGAATATCTCAAAATATTATTTTATATTAAAGTCAAAATCGGTTTATAATGGTTCCAAAGGGACTTATTTCGAAGATAAAGTGGATATGGGTCTAAATCCTATCAACCAATAGGATTTAGACAAGTTTAGGGTATTATTTTAACCTTATCAATTACATTTAACTCTAAGTTAAATAATTTAACTTTTACCGTGTCTTTTTGTTTTCTTACACTATATGGTTAATACACTTACCATAACATGCCAAAAGAACCCCAAATTGTTTATTATTAATATATATATCCTTATCTAAGTCATTTTTCCGAACCTTAGATTTTTAGGATTAAAATAACAATTAATAATATAATATTTGATTTAAAAACTATTGTGTGTCAATTTTGACACTATTTGATATATGATTTTTGTGAAAGTAATAACAGAATTATATGTTCGCACCAAGTTGATTAAATCAACACTAATATATCATAGTAACCTATAAAATTAGTGTAATTTATAAAAAGTCTCAAATTACATTTATTTGAGCATTTATAACATCAATTATGTTAACATTTCCTTAAAAGGGTAATTACTGCATCATCGTTGTGTCATAAATAAATTACATTATTTAATGTCTAAAAATTATAAATAAAATACCATTATGTAGGAAATCATTTTATCTTTTTAATGAATATTTATAGTCGAATTTATCTTATGTATAACCCCATATTAAAAATGTTTTAGTTATTAAACTTTGATTTTAACTATTTTAACTATTCATTAAATAAAATAATATTAAATGTCATAATCTAATCCAAGTGGACCTAAATGGTCATATTATATTCATAAGGTTTTTTTTGGTGTAATTACACTTATCCAATAGAATTAGGACATGTGTTAGGGTAATAGTAATATCATATTTACCCTTAGTTACCCTATTTACTATTAACCGTGGTAAAAAAAGTAAAAAGTTTCTATTCACCAAAAATTATTTTCATCTCATTGAACCACATTTTAGTCCTTGATATTAACCGTGTCTGTCGGATTTTCGAAATTCCATTCACAGAAGCGGTAAAATTAAGTTTTATGCAAAAATTCAGTTTTTAACCTACCACTTAGTGGTTTCACTATTCATCAAAAATTGAAAGTTTTCAGAAAAATACCAAAATTTCACCCTAGGCTAATTTCGATATTCCGAATCCAAAAATGAAGTCCATTTTGAAAAATAAAATTTATAAAATTTCAAAAAGTGGTTTTTACTATTCATAACGGCTAGTTTTAATAATATTTTAATAGCATATCGTTGTTTAGTGAAACTAGGTATTGCGTACGACGCAAGCTATCGAGGAAGCTCACGATTTCGTGTAAAGCAAGCCAAGCAAGTGTTGTGTAGAAAAATATTCCTTTGATGATTTATATAACATAAAAGTCTCGGGTTTTACAGAGTAAATCCTTTATAAACGCGGATTTGATGGTGTTCTCCTTCGTTTCCCTCAAGGAGTTGAGATTCCACATGTCATTCAAGAGGTTCATGCTCGTTCATGTGGTTCCCATCAGGTCGGGACAAAGCTGTCTCACCAGATTCGGAGGTTGGGGGTACTTATGGCCCTCCATGATCCATGACTGCATCGAGTTGGCCAAGAGGTGCCACACGTGCAAAGTTCATGCTATCTTTGGGAATCGGCCACTGGAACCTCTCCATACTACCAAGTACTCTTAGACCTTTGCAGTCTGGGGGTTGGATGTCTTAGGACCTTACCCACCGGTGACATCTCGCCAATGTCGGTACATCCTGACCACTATGGATTTCTTTTCCAAGTGGATGGAGGCAATTCCTCTCAAGGAAGTCAAATCCTGTTCTATCGCCGACTTCATGAGTCAAAACATCATCTATTGATTTGGAGTACCTCACACTATCCTCACTGATAACAGCACCAACTTCTGAGTGGCCGAGCTGAAGAAATTGTATTCCAATTACAACATTCGCTCTAACCATACCTCCCGCCATCATGCACATGCGGATGGAAAGATAGAGGTGTTTAACAAAACCGTCTCTAACATTCTATAAAAGATGGTTGGTCAGAACAAGGAAAGTTGGCCGGACAAGCTCCCCAATGCCCTTTTGGTTTATCAGACGATGACTCGTAATTCCCCCAAGGTGACCCCGTATTCACTGGTGTACGGAACTGAGGCCATCCTACCCATCGAGATTCAGTTTCCCTCATTGAGCATTGCGGTCTATGACCAGAATGCGCCAGATAGAGTTTCTGAAATCCATCTAGCTGAATTAGAAGTACTGTACGAGAATAGGCTTCGTGCTTTTCACAACCTGGAAAGGCGTGAGAGCATGATGGATCAAGATTTCGTCAAGAAGGTTCGTCTCCACTCCTTCCTGAAAGGTGACATGGTACTGGCCCTTAGGGCGCCAATGGTTCCCGGTAAGAAACCACCCAAGTTGGAGCCCAAATGGGAGGGACCTTACATTATCCATAAGGTTTACCCTAATGGAGCATAATCCTTGGAGACCATGGATGGTGAGCGTGTAACTCGTCCCACCAATTCCAAGTTCCTCAATCGCTACTTTGCCTGAGCCTATGGGTCCTGCATGACCCTAAACTACAACCTGGGTCCCCCATGACCTTAAACTAGATTGTGGTCCCACAAGACGCTAAACTGCATCTGTTCTAGCACAACCCTAAACTTCATTAGGCCCTAAATTTGTGCCCATATGGTCCCCCATGACCTTAAAATGGACCACGGTCCCACATGACCCTAAACTGCATGCTCGTCCTGCAAGACATTAAACTACAAGCTGGTCAGGCCTCCCTGACCGAGGCCATGCCTCGGGCTTCTGACCCAGGCTCCCTCCTATGGAATAGTACGGTGTGGTAGGTAGGACCTTGTCCTAATTCATGTCGAGTTACTCATCATGTCGTACACCTCTAATGTTCACGGAATCCTATTCCCCCATGTTCGTCCTCACTACAAGATGTTAAACTATAAGTCGGTCAAGCCTCCCTGACCGAGGCCCAGTCTCAGGCCCATTGGCCTTTCATGACTCAATCTCTCTTGTGGGATTGTACGATGTGGTGTGGGATTATATCGAAAATCATGTTAAGTTACTCGTCGTACAATACCTATCCACAGATGAGATGTGTCCCTCATCCCGCATGATGTTAAACTGCATTTTTTCCAACATGACATTAAACTGTGCTTTTAGGAATACGTGCGGCTTGATTTACATCCTTATAGGATACGTAGGACCACCTAAACGTCAAGGTTTCAGGTCTGGCCCCGTCTCTTATAAGATCCCATGATCTCCCGATCACATCATCCTCTTGGCATATCCCTCCACACAGGGGGGATATATAGGTGTGTTACCGGGTTTTTGGAACCATGCCCCCTTCTCCTGGGAATCTCCCATCATTTGGCCACTCTCAAACTGTTCCCTTCCACCTGTTCCAGAGGTCTGCTAATGTGCTCAAAGTAATCTAGTTTAGTACTTGCTATGTCAGATTCAACTTAGGCAAGTTTAATCCACTTGTCGAGATTTGTGCTCCCTTTTATTTATCCCCTGTTATCTTTCACACCTGGAGGGACCCCCAAGAACGGCTTGGATCAAACGCCTAAGGGCTCTCTTATCGTCATGGGCCAATTCCCCCGAGAGTTTAATACAACATATTGATACAAATACCGTGTTGCGAACATCGTCAGTGGTCGATGCTCATTTGTTTGTCCCTATTTTTAGGCTAACATTACAGGATGCTGTGTTGCAAACATGGTCAGCAGTAATACTCAATCATCACGCTGACTCCTTCAGGCCCTGAATGTTGGTTTCATGATTCGCATTATGTTCCACCCCATCATGTCAAGGTGGAATCTCGACACTCCTAACACTAACCCTTAGTGAACCTCTACACGTCAGGAGGTCAATACTGCGTGTCAGCGTCTCTCGGGGCTCCCGTGGTCTGAGCGCTAAGATTATATGCTTGGGTTTTCTCTAAAGACCATGCGTAGCATGACCCTCAACCCCATGGAAAACTAGGAGTCGCCCAAACATTGCGTTTCGGGCCCATCTCCATTGGAAGCTAGTGTCTCCTGCCCCTTGATTGTTGGAACCTCGTCAGCTCCTTGGCCTGAGGCTCCTCTCCTGGAATCGCGTGTGGTGATGGTATGGGATTATTTCCTCATCTACATTGGGTATTCCTTATCACATCATACTTGTTCCCCCAGGTCCAAGCCATACGAACTTAAACTGTGCCGGTTGATCATACCACACGACCATAAACTGTGATGATATTGTCCCAGCCTCCTGACGAAAAACGGCACTGCATTGTGGTGACCTCTCCATAGGGGACATCATGTTGGGTATTGGTCAATTACCATACCATTTTTTAATGCCTGTATACGGCATGATTATTGTGGCGATTCAAGGAGTTTCTACCCTTCGCTCCACAAAATAAAAACCATCTACCTTCAAGAACAAACAAGATACATCAAATATTGCTTCTTTTGGTGCGAGGGCTAGACCTGCATGCCTCTTTCTTTCTTTTCATAGGTACCATGTCGTGTTGTTCCACCCTTTCAAGAACTATGTTCAGCTTGATCTCCGTTCTAATGGGGTACGTAGGAACGCCCAGACCTCTTTCCTTTGGGTCGAGCTTGAGGTCCGTTTAATTCATCATGTCTGTCCCACCTTTGGGAACATGACCACAAGACTGAATGGCGTGGTGAGAAGGACCACTTCCTCATTCACGTTGAGTTTTCAATATCCATGCCACGTGCGACCTATTATAAGAATTACCCCGCTCGTGTCCCATCATGAAAGATGTTAAGAGGCGCCCACAAGAACTACGTATGGATTGATTCTCAACCTTATGAGATACGTAGGAGTGCCCGGGCATTTCCCCACGGGCCCAGCCTATCATTCATGCTCAGTCCCTTGACTAGAACACTTCTAAGGAACGCATGGTAAGCATGATCTTGTCCTGATTCACGTCAGGTTTTGTAATCACCTTACCATGAATTTATCGTCCTCTTTACTAATACTTGGTACAAGTTATATGAATTTAAACTAAGTCCCTTTATAGAACTATGTGTGGATTGATTCACATCCTTATGAGATATGTAGGAACGCCCGGACATTTCATCATGGGTCCAGCCCCGGGGATTACAAAATCCCATCCCTACTCACTGTCAGCCCCTTGGAATGACTTCGTGGAGTGTTTTGTAACTGCATCATTTGCACGAATAAGTTCGGGATGCCCCATAGTGATTTTTTGAAGCGACAGTTCTCTCTCCAGAGAGGTCCTGTCTAAAAATTGGGATGATCTGTGACCATATTAATACGTCTTCCTAATGCGCATCCACCATGGTGGTACAATTTTGTGAGTGTTCGATTCTATTTGAACAAACCACCACTCCATATTCCACACTTTGCATGCCCCTTTATTCAGATCTTCATCCTCTTTCATGATTAATGGGACCCCCTTACAGTATGGATGCTCGACCTGTGGTCCACCTGCTGTAACAATATGGATTATAGAACTTTGGTACGCCTATTGTAACAGTATGGATGATTGACCGATGGTTGACCTGCTGTCTTGAGCCAACGTTCTGGATGACAGGACATGTTTGATGGGACCCCCAAATAGTATGGAAGCACGACATGTGGTCCGCCTGCTATAACAATATGAATGATAGACCTTTGGTCTGCCTATTGTAACAGTATAGATGATTGACATATGATCTGCCTACTGTCCTGGGCCAACATTCTAGAAGGCTGATCGACGATGTTTGAGTTTGTCCCCATGTCGCGAACATGGTATGTGGTCAACCCTCATTTGTTGTCCCCATTTCAGGCCAATGCGATATGGATGTTGCGTTTCCACCACGGTTAACAGTTATACTCCATCATCACCCCCCATATTGTTCCGAATTTGGGTAACGTGATTCACATTTTTCATCTCCCTATGTTCGGATTGATTTCAAAGCCTCGGCATTGCCCCGCTCGTGCGTTAGGGAACATTGAGAAGATGATACATCGATTAGGTCTGAGGTCCCCTTCCCTTGGATAGGCCTCCCTCTTCTCCTCAGAAGTCCAGGCCTGGTTTCGGATGCCTAAAGCTTGGTTGACGCCCCACAGTCGGACAAAATGATAACACGAGAATCCTTTGATTCTCACATTGGGTACGACCTGCATGAGCTTTGGGGTGAGTTGTTATTTATTTTAGGATTTTGGTTGAGAGTATTAAACAAAAGGTACAGATAAATAGATTGGTCCATACATTGGATAAAAATGATGAGTAGTGAAAGAAAAAAGTTCATGATATGGCCAAAACAAATCCCATAAGGATCAGCATGATGGATTGATCATTCCAATGCCGCTACCCTTTGGCTGGTAGCCTCTAGGACTGCTCCTCACTCCCTGAGGACTCTCTCTTCATCTGAAGCTGCTGAGCACAGTTTTCCAATCCTAGCTTTTGCATGCGCCCGTTCCGTTTGAGGTATGGTCATCTGCTGACTCGCCTCCATGAATTGTTCTTGGGCGTCATCTAGTTGGGCTTTTAGTTCCTCCATGAGCTTAGAGCATGTTTCAATGAAGGCCTCTTTCTTTGTTGCCTTCCCTTCGAGGTGTCGGACTTCCTGCTCCGCCCTTAGGAATGATCGGGTGCCCACCGATATTTCCTGACACTAAACAACATCGGTGCACCGGTTTATATCATGTATATTCTCGGCCATGTAATCATGAACCGCCATATGAAGACGTTGAGCGTCAGCCCCTCCGGCACATAGGAAACTCAGCCAGGTCTGGAATGATCCCTTACGCCTCAGCCAATCCATCTGGGGATGCCTGAGAATGCACTGGATACACTTTCACCCTTTGTGCAGTGTCATCTGGCTCTCCTCGGTTGCTTTCGAGTCTAAATCATCTATCCCCTCAGGATCAGTGGTCCAGTATGCAGGAAAGGCATCCAGCAGGTCGGCAGCAGGGTCTTCCTCGGGGATGTATTCATGAGGAATAGGATCCTCAACATCTGGAAGACCTTCCTCTCTCTCCCCATTAGTGGCAGTGCCTTCGTCAACCTCCGGCCTCGCTCCAATGACAACACCGCTGATGCCCTCCACCCATTGCTCACCAATTGCTGGGGCCGACTCAGTTTGGGAAGTATGTTCTGGAGGAGGTGGTACGTCCTCCACTATTCCACTCACGGATGGCCCGTGCTCAGCATCCCGACGAGCCTCCAACGCCGAGATCACTATACAATGACCATCTTGATTAGTTGGGTTCTCTAATGGTAATCAATTGTAGTGAAGCATTGGACTTATAGATGCCCAGAGCATCAGCCTCTGGTGTTCTGTCCGCTACAGGAGCTGTCGTGGCAGGATACCCCTCAGCGCTTGTCAGTTTGATGATGGGCGTCAGATCCCCGCCCTGTCCCTCCAGTGCCACTTCTCCTTCCTCTATTGGGGACGCCTGGTCAGCACCTATATGATCCTGTGTGAGATAGAGACATGGATTATAAGGTGTGAATTAGAAATAGCAGAGGAGAATGGATAAATGAAGATTAAAAAGGATTGAGACAGACCTCGATTATTTTTTTTATGGTATGATCAGAGCTAATAATCTCTCCACTCTCCCGGAGACTCCCTTGGTAGGACGCCCCCTACGACCCCTCACCATCGGGTTCTCCATCACCTTCTCCTTCATCATCTCCTTCGCCTTAGTCTTCTCCTGTTTCCCCCTCTCCCTCTGACTCATCATCACTGTCTCCCTCTCCCGGAAGCATCATTTCTGGATCATGCTCTTGGCCGAGCATCACATTAAACAAGAAAGATGGCTCCACACGCCGACCCCACTGGCAGGCGTATGTGTCCATGTTCGTTAGATATGTGTGATGTCGATGGAAGTTTACCCAGTCGGTAGCCCAAACGAGCTTGACTGCTGGAATCTAGATCCCATCCTGCATTATCATCTGCTAGAGGGCTTCAACACTCATTGATTTCCACAGGGTCATCCAGGCCAACCACAATGCCAGGTATATTACTTCGTGGGAAGTTTTGAGCAAGTATCTTATATGTTTCTCGGGCATCTCTCTTGTCACCTCGTGTGACCTCCCTCCATGAAACGAGGTCACAGCGACACCATGCGATGTCCCTCTATAAAGGTACCAGCCTGTGCAGGACTTGCTGCCTGACACGCCCTTGGTCCCCCCTTTTAGTGGCACCTTTCTTGCTCTCTCATCGTCGGGTTTCCACGCGAGTAGTCTTGAGTTGCCAGACTCACTTCCGTAAAAGCCCCTTAGGGTACGTGATGGACAAATGCTCGTTGTACTCGGTTGATTGGCCAACATTGACCCCGGTAGAAGGAAGGGTAATGACGTGACCAGAGCCGTAAGTGTTGAACATTAACCACATCTGGTGAAAGACACATGGATTCTTCTCCTCCTGGACGTCCACGAATACCCTCTTCGGCATTCGCTGGAGTCACCTGAACTGCCTGGCGAATCGGGACGACACTTAAGGCTCACAGATGATCTTCCCGTTAATCCGATCCAGAAGAACCCCTCCTCGGATTCTCTGTAAGTACTCTTTCTTATCTAGCAAACCTTTCCCATTTTCCACCATCTTGACGACTAGGGAGGGGAACGGGCTGAATTTGAAATTGGCTTGGTAACCATTTCAGATCCTTACACCCTCCTCGTTGAGAGTCATCGGTGAAACCCCGACAATATTCATGAGAGATGGTCGTAGGCCGTTTCCCAGAGGACGAACGGCGTTTGCGAATGTGTACCCACCAAGATGAGCCGCCACCTAGCTGTGAATGATCTGGAAGGGGCCACACGCCCTCTATGGAAATCCCCCTCTAGAGATGCGTCCCAGAATGGAATACAACCTAGCTAGCATGGGGACCCCCAGATTGATCTTTTTGTTGGAGGCCATGGTGCACGCCATCACTAGTGTTGCTGGAAGGACGCTCATCCTTTCGTCCTGCACCGGTAAGATCCACCCGCTCAGTAAGTTGGCGAGGAACCTGGTATATTGGACGTTCGGGTCCCGGGCCTCAATGACATGGTAGCCCCATGATTAGTATTTCCCCATCTCCATGAACCTCCAATATGATCTGTTCTTGCTCCTCTGAGCCGCAGTTGGGCACCATTTTCCCCGTCATGGCATCTTGACCGCTGGGTCCTTCTCTATGAACTGGTTGAACCAGTCCTTGTAGGTGATGTCCTTCAATAAATCCTTCACCTTCAGCCTCTCTTTGGCTAGATCCAGCCGGTGCTATGTCAGCATGGGGGTCTATGATCTGTCCTCCCATGTGTTCATTAGGGGGAGGAACTCATCGTACTGGTAACCCTCCAGTGGGATATCGCTGATGCAATGGATTTCCTTGATACTGATACCAACATCTCCATGGTGAAGATAGAATTTGTTGGTGTCAGGGGACCACCAGTTGAACAACTCCAGTCCGTGTTCAGGTAGACGGTAGAAGTGGAACTGCGATGTCCACACCGCCTCAAACAGACCAATGTGCCGCAGCTCGGCCCTGAATTGGTCGCACGTATGGATAACCCAGTATGCCCAGGCCCACTCACTGGTGAAGTTGCCTCCGGACCATAGGTCCCAATCTTGTAGCCATCCCTTAGTGTCGTCCATGATGCTCTGACGGAATGTGCTTGCATAGAGGGCCGAAGAGCTCTCCACAACAGGTTCACCCCCAGCAATGGTCATGGTCCTCGTGTTCAGAACATACACATCCATGTGTATTCTCTCCCTGGAAGAATGTCCATTGTTGGTGATATTGTAGCGGGAAAGTTCGTCCTCCCAGGTCACCCATGACCGCGGTGTGTCCACCTCGAAGCCCGACAGTGGAACCTCCTCCAGGATGCCAATGTTCTATAGTGATAGGTTGTTGGACAGAGCATACTTCTTCTGGGCGGGGGTCAGCAGGTTGAACAAGGTAAAGTTTTCCGAAACAACCACCCTAGTGCCATAAACCTCTTCATTCACTGACATTTCAGCTCTACGAGAGGCGACTTGCCCCTCGTCGACTTAGTTCGTAGCCATATTGAGTTCTTTGAGAGTTGTGCGAAATCCAGATGAGTTGTGCGAAATCCAGATCGGTTGTGTGAAATTGGGAAGAGTTGCGTGAAATCTGGATCTGTGGCGTGCAATTCCAGAGTTGGGAATGAAATCAGAAAAGTCGACGTGAAATATCCTGGGTTGTGAGTAAATACGACCAAAACTCGGAAGGAATTATGCGCTTACACAACCTGTTTTCCATGAAGTCGCAAAGGCAATTTTGGGCATGAGAGATCGGAGCCTATCATACGAGAAAGCTTGAGTATAGATCATGAGACCTAGGGCCCCTTTTTATAGGAGAGGTCGGGGTTCCGCGCCGCATGGAAAGCGAATTATGCGCCGAACCGATGTTTTGCGAGCCTTGTTATTTTTTGCGTGCAAATGAACCACGAAATCCAACCCTTCGGCATTTCCCTTGGAATCTGATCATTGCAACCTTTGGCCGATCCAATTCTGAGGGGGGAATTTGTAAACGCTGAAAAAGTATATAATTCCTAATGGAAGTTTCGAAATGATGACATGAAGCCATATTCGGACCCGGAGACCCAGTCTAGAGGGCACATAAGTGTTGCGTGAAATAATGGAAGATGTGCATGAAAAAAGGTTGGCCGCACGAAAGGAGTCCAGGATTCGCGAAAGGTCCCCGACGCCGGCGTGCAATTTTGCGCGGCCGTACCCGCGCAACTCCCAATTTCACGCCGCCGCCTCTAGTGCGCAAAATTCCGTGCGACTCCTGGATTCCTCAATGCTGAAGGCCTATAAATAGAAGGAGACTCGTCCCATTTCGGGGTTGCTTAATTTAAACAGCTCCCCTATGCATAATAGCACCCCCACGCGTGCAATATTGTCTTCGGGTATTGACCCTTTTCGCACAACCACGCCCAGGGATCCGCCTTTGTGCGCAATCCCACCGGCTTAAATAAAATTCCAAAATCCTCATGTTTTCTCCTTTGCGTGCAATTTCTTCCATTGCGCGCAAAGAGGTCCAATTGAACAGAATCCCTTTGTTGGGTGTGGTTGTGCCTTAGGGTTCGACCATTTCCACTTGCGCACAATTTACATCCCTTGACTGATGTCCCCCATAGTCACGCGTAATTACTCCGCCCCAATTGCGTTCCATCCCTGTGTTTTGTGCACAAACCTTTTCTTTACGCGCAATCCCCAGGACCCCTCACCTTGACGCCCTTCGTGTGCCTCCCTGCATAGGCGCCCGATGTCCTCCATATCGGGCATGCACGCAATGCGTTGTTTTCCTGTATGGCCTTCCAGGCACGTAGATGTAACCTCAAGGTCCCTTGGGGGTTGTTTCCCGTTGCGTTTCTTTGCCTCATGCTTCTTCGCATAGGCACGCTAACTACTATTGCTTCTTGGTATAGCCACGCTAACGTAGACCCCTCGATGGTTCGCCCTGCGGCCCCCCTTCACTAAGGACTTGCCGGTACCTTCCCTCCCACAAGGAGAAGAGGCTACCAGTCATGTATGTCATAGGGGTGTGGAGAGAACCCACCTCGTTCGAGCTGTTGGATGTTAAACTGCCATGCACCTCATCCTCAACACATGACGTTAAACAATGATATGACCTCGTTCCTCACACGTAGGGTCCCCCCATCTCGGACATTCTTTACGCCGCTTGTCTCCACAAGGATGGGATCAACCTTACATGGGATGATATCATCCATCTAGGAGTGGTGTTTTTCAACAGGGGAAGGGCTACCTCAGAGCGTAAGCCCCAAGCTCGTGCGGAATGTAGCACCCATGCACCTCCATACTTCCCCACCGCCAAGGCCAGGGGAGGGCATGATCGGGAACGAGGCATCTCCTTTGTTCGGTCACAAATCCCTATCCCTCTGCACTTTGTCGCATCTTGGGCCTCCATCCTGGAGTAAGACTCGACACGTTGGGCCGCTCAATACATAAGCTCATCTCCACTTCTCACGGACGCACCCTTCGCGACGTGATCGTCTTGTCCCTACTACCTCTCGTTTCTCACACCGAGCATGACTCACATTGGCTCAGAGTAAGCATCGACCATGACATCCTCTTGTGGGCTACCACAGAGTGTAAGACCATTCTCGCTGAACTATGAGGACTTGGTCCATGTCAAGGTGTGGTGCATAGGAAGCCTTCATGAGGTTCAAGCCCACCACCTAGTCGTTCCAACCTCTTCACATCGATTCACCAACTCCTTGGGCCGACTCCAAGCTTAAGACTCAAATTCTGTCCAGCATGGCGTTAAATTGTCTACCGCGTCCCGCACAACTTTAAAATGTTTTCTATCCAGCATGACGTTAAACTGTCTGCCCCATCCCACATGACGTTAAACTGTATGTCGTAACGCACGCCTTTAAACATTACCACCTGAACTAGGAGGACATTGATCTGTGCTAAGGCATGGTACGTAGGTAGCCTCCATGAGGTTCAAGCCCATCACTCAGCTGTTCTGACCCATTAGTTTCGGTTCACCAACCACCATTGTGGGCCGCCTCAGAGTGTTAGCCCCATATCCACCATTGTGGGCCAGCTCAGAGCGTAAGACCCATATCCACCATTGTGGGCCGCCTTAGATAGTAAGCCCCATATCCGGCATTATGGTCCATCTTAGAGCGTAAGTCCCGTACCCAACATCCATGACCCATCCTGACCTCTCCCTAGAACCCACGGGCCTCAGGAGGCTCATTCCCCAACCCACAGGCCTTACTCTCTATGTGTCCCATCCATGCGTTCATTATCATGGGTTGCCTTTTCAAGTGTCAAAACGTATATTCTAACTACGCAGACTTTGATTCCCTGCCACAGGGATACGTAGGATGCCCCACGAGGTTCATGCCCTTCACTTCATCACCCATCCTGATTCCTACATGGGCTGCCACATCCCGGTGGGATCATGCCACCTCAATCCACTCCACAGTATCTGGAATACTGCCCACGTGTTGGCTCCAACATCGGTGATCCCCCCAATGGGTTCTTCAATCTGATCCACTCTCAGTGTTCCGATCAGTCTGGTCCATCTCGGCAAGACGCTAAACTCACGGCATACCCCGTGTTAAACATGGGAAGCTGATAAAAACCTCAGATACATGCATATGGCATGCAGTTCCCCATGTTCGATGTGGGATTCCTCAGGCTTATGCGCCCTCGAGAAGCCCTATAATAAGGGATAGAAGACAAACATGCCAATCCCCCAGCGTCAAGACACTCCAGCAATGCTACAACCTGACCATTCTCTGCAACAAAGGATGCTTCCCCGACCAGACCCATTAGAGTGTCTTAGAGGAAGAAGCGTAATTAACTGGTGTCCATGAAGATATGGAACCAGGAATGAGATTCACAAATACATCTTAAATCAATGAGGGAGACTTGGACTAGGTGACGAGCTCCGAGGAGCAATCCATGTAAGGAAGAACCAACATCCCATCAACCCGGTTTTGATCAAGGAGATGATGTCCCTACAAAAGGAATGAATGCCGCCCGCCTTTGGAAATTGGGAATGCCGGGCCACAAGCCGTGCATCCACCCCTGTGTGACAGATGTGCACGAGCGCCCCGACAAAAGCGTCTGAAATAGACCTAAAGGCCTGAGGAGTGAGTTCTCTATGAACGATCATTATATGAGAGGAATCCTATGCTTGGTTATAACTTTGAGACTTTGTGATTATTTGAGACTGTTTGAAAAACCAAGACTACATCAGTTATTGAGACTATGTATATTAAAGAAATTATGTGACTTATAGGGATTGAGTGTCTCATCGAATCTATGTGTCTTATCGATAATAGTTATTTTTTGGATTATATCAGATAATCCTTTTTGGCATACAATAAAATTATACATGTGTGGGATGGATATGTGTAATATTTGGGGTATAATTCATTTATTACTTTGTGGTATACTCCATCTATTTCATTTCGTTATTCTTCGTGTATATCCGTTGTGATTTTAGGGTGTCGTTGTGAGTATTATTTCACCCACCCCAGCATGGTAATTGCTAGCATGTTTTGTGTCTTGTGTAGAAAATCGACAAATTGACGGTGTCCTAGGTGGAACTGGAGTAGGTTGTTCTTAGTGATACCAGATAGTCGAGGTGTTTTGTTGCAGCTTTAGACAGCTATCTATGTACATAACCTTCAGGTTGTTTTTTCCGTGGATGAGTTTCCTGAACTTTTTCATTCACTTTTTTGGACACATTTCAGGGTCTACTGGTATCCAAGCCCTATTTACTTTACAATTTTCTATTATTTTGATTTTTTGTTTTAATATTATTGGTATGAGTGCTTGTTTACATAGTTATTCACATTTATTCATTTTCAAAAAGGATATGTTGTGCATGGGTAGAAGTATGTATGCCAATGTCACCCATTTTTTGGGATATTCCTACTCAGTGCTAGTCTACATACTCTAGCCTATTGGAGGATGTATTTGGGTAGTCATGAAATGGGTCCCTCAAGGACATGTCATGATAGAGTGGCATCAAAGTAGGTTGGCTCAACTTAAGTACCAAGAGTCTGTGAGATTGGTTTGGGTAAATAGTGTAAACTGTTTCGAGTTTGGATTTCAGACCAGGGATTCCAATGTTGATGCAGCGGTTGACATATCATTACACCAGGACTCTGAATTAAAAATTTTAACATTTTACATGAAAAAACTAATTTCTAGGAAAATAATGGTACATGCGTCATATAGGATTGAGTTTGTTCTCATGTCCTTCTTACGCCAACTCCCTATGTATACTCTATTGATTGTGGTACATCATGATATATTTCAGGATTCCACTATGTAGACAACCATATTGGATTCAGTTTTGTGATCAATAAGATGATCCACATAACTAATAAGAATTAGTATAAGGGGAATGTACCAGAGATAGCACCTTTGGGTGGTGTACCAACAATACCACCACCCATTGAGAATCAATTACTATCAGCACTACTGTTTTGGGATGCACATAGGTTGAGCACATTTCATGACATCCATATTTTGTATCCTCCTAGTATTTAGGTGAGATAAAACCCCATGTAGTTGAAAATTTTCTGGAGGTAGTCACACGTTCCATCTACCATGTGAGGATTCCTTCTAACCACATGGAAGTCCCAGTCGTGTGTCATCCTCAGACATCAGTGGGGAGATGGTAGAGCTTAGTTAAATAGAAACACGATGATATGGAAAACTCTTGGGTAGAAAATGATCATATCATTAGTGAGGAGTTCTTTTCAGTTATGTTATACTTAGTACATGTACATGAGCTGTTGTATCTATAGTAGGGAAGTTAGACAGTGGTAAATTACTCTTTGAAATTTTCTTATCTTTCTCACAACTCCACATATATGGAATGAGATCTTTTATTCAGGGATTAGACCTTAGTGAAATTATGACTAATATAAATTAGTAAATACATGATATCCCTTAGCGTTCCTAAATATGCTGGGGTACTGGAGCAAGCTCTGCTAGTGGAGATTTCTAGGGGAGTAGACATAGAAATTGGGAACTACACTCAGGCACAAGGTATCTATGTCTTATATAGTAGGTAACCTATAGAAGTCCCAGTAACCCATGTGGGTTAGTTACTATAGGTTATGACCCATGGAAAAAGGATCAATGGTGTGGGGACCCAGGGATAAGAGAGTCAGATGAAGGATGGGTTGTGTTACTCGTGCGGAGGTCTGGGTCATAAGGTTCGAGATTGCTCGAACCGTTGTATGACTGATCAAGAGATAGTTGATAGACCACTAATATAGAGGTGTTGTATGGATAAGGGTGGTATATAGTATATTATATATGGAAGTAGAGAAAACATGGTCGCAAGAGGTGAGATGAGGCTTGATCTATTACCACAACCACCCCTAGGGGGTCCACGACATGCTCAGGGAGCCGGTGGATAGGGATGAGGCTATCTTCATGCAATGGGGATTATGACCATGAGTCTCTTGGGATGATTAAATATACAATCTATATATTTTCCACTTTATTGGTTGTTTTTATAGACACATGTGTGAGTCATTATATTCCTTCCACAACCATTGTTCGAGACATGGAGATTCCAATGGAATTATTGACTAAACCCTTACATTTAAAAACTACTACATGAGAGGATTTGATGATCACTCACTGGTTACCATAGTGTGACCTTATTATTGGTGGTTGGAGTATCCATTGTGATATCTTGGAAACAGATTCAAGGCCTTACAACGTCATTTTCAGTAAGGCCAAGTTATACATATTCCATGATCAGATTGACTATTTTTGGAATAGAGTGTGTTGTATCTGCAATGATGGACCATGGAATCCATTATCACTGAAATGGAATCCCATGAAATCTAGGATGGACTCACATAATGGTGGGTGAAGCTGATCACACATCAGTTGGCTAGCCTGCCCCTCAATGTAGTGGATGAGATGCGTCCCCAGTTTCCTACAGTGGAAGAGGCGTATGAGGAAATCATTCCTAAGGATGTTATAGGGTTACCTCATCACAGTGTTGTAGGATTTTAAATTGATATATAATCTGATATGACATATATATCTATAAATTTAATTCATATTTCTCCCACAGAGCATTGTAAACTTCGGGTACAGTTGATGGACTTGTAGAGGAAGGGCTTCGTGAGACATAGTGGTTCAACATGGGTATCCTCAGTTTTGTTTGCGAATATAGAATATTGATTCTTAAGATTATGTGTGTAATTAATATTCCTAAAATAGGTTACAATAATGATAAATTATCAACTACTGAGAATTGATGAACTCTTCAATCAATTTAAAGGGGCATGATGTTTAGTGAAGAAAGACCTTAGACCTGGCTATATCCGCCTTCGAATATGGAATTAGTATTTACTCAAGACATATTTACGGTGTTAGTATAAACAATATGAGTACACAGTGATTTCATTAATCATGAATAAATCCCTATTAGGGTCAATGGGACTCATGAAAAGATTTTCTAGCTTTACTTAGACCAGTTCAAGGTGGTCTTCAATGATGACATCCTAGTGTACTTAGTGTCCTTGGAGGATCACACACGACACTTGTGGATGGTCCTGGATATAATCGGAGAGCAAAAAAATTATGGGATTCTCTTGATGTGTCTGTTATAAATTTGGGAGTTCAATTTTTTGGGACACATTATTTCAGAGGCTATAGTTGCAGTGGATCCAGCGAATATTGAGGCAGTGCATTCTTCGGATATACCCAAGAGTGTTACCGAGGTGCAGAGTTTCCTTGGTTTGGCTAGGTTCTATCAATGGTTGGTACCTAAATTTTCTATATTAGAAAAACCATGACAAATATAACATGAATTTTGTTTCATTTCATGGGGATGCAGAAGTTCTAGGAGAGTTTCCACCAGTTCAGGAAGAGATTGACTTGTGCTTTAATCATATAATTTCCATTGTAGGGTGTCCTATATATAGAATTATGTACTGAATCATGAATCTATATGGGTTGTTCACTGATGCAGGGGAGAGATTTTATTGTATATTCTTCTTGATATTTGACGCCACCTTAGTAGGACTACATGACCCAAGACCTTTACATAGCAGTGGTGGTCATTGCATTGATGATTTGGCAGTAATACCTTATGGGTTAACAGTTTATCATCCACTCTATCCAAAAAGACTCATGTATATATTCTCTAGAAGAATCATAACATGAGACATATATAATGGATAGAGTTCCTACAAAACTATGAATTGGCACTATTTATGCACCTAGTAAGAGGAATGTGGTGGAAGATGCTCTCACTAGGAGATCGCGTTCATAGTTGTTGAATGAGGATTCTAAAAGATAACCTTGTTGAAGATATCCTTTCTGGATAGATATAGATCATCTTACCTCTAGTCAATGGTTGTCACCCCTCCAATCTTATATCTCGATTGGGAGGCACAACTTAGAGGTATACACCATGAGACATTATGTGATCATATTTCTATAGGTCATACCCCTGAGGGATATTCAAAAGGTGGTAACAACACTGTTCTTTGCAGATGATGCACAGTGGTACTGATTCCGTTAAAGTAGGTGTTAATTAGGGAGTTACATACACCCCCTTTGTCAATATATACTTGTGTGGAAAAGACGTCCCAAGACCTCCAATGTCATTTCTGGTGGTCAGAGATGAACAAGGAAGTGGTAGATTTGTTTCTTGATGCCTCACTTTTCAGTAAGTGAATGTTGAGCACTAGGTTCCCATGGGTTCGACTCAACCCCTGGAGGTTCTAGATTTGAAGAAGTATGATATATTTATGGGATTTATTACAGGGTTACCATATACTTCAAGAGGGAATAATACCATCTGTGTGATCACTAACTGACTCACCATGTCAGCACACATCCTAGCGATTCAAGACTACAGTTCAATAGAGAGACTAGGATGCATCAACGTTGAGGAGGTTGTCGACTCTGTGGATTCCCATCAATGATATTTTCATACCATGGTGCTATCTTTACATCCCAATTGTGGAAGTGATGGTAGGAGGTTTTTGGGACTCAACTAAGCTTGAGAAAAGTTTTCACCCACATATGGATGGCCAGACCATGTGGAACATTTTGGTTCATGAGGACATGCTACGTGCTTGCATCATAGATTTTGACCAATGTGGGAAGGATCACCCACCTCTGGGGGAGTTAAGGTGCCAATTTATCAACCATTCCACAATCGGTATGGAACCATTTGAGGGCTTCTGTTAGTAACCATGTTGGTTACTAATTTGCTGGATGAACCAAGGATAGTCAACCTTTAGTAGACCAGAGTTGTTTTAGGCGACTATAAGAAATATGTAGGTCATACAAGAGAGAATGAAGACTGAATATTTCCGTATGATATTTTATTTTGACTGATGATGGAGGACTTTGGTGTTCTTAGAGGGAAACCATGTGTTCTTTAAGGTCCAATCTCAATGCGGTATACAAATAATAGGTTGAGTTGGAAAGATATATCCTAAGTTCATCGGCCCTTTCCAGATACTACCTAGATTTGGTGAGGTGGCATACCAATTAGACCAACAATTGTAGTTAGATTGGGTGCATGATGTCTTCTACATGACATAGTGGAGGATATATGTGCATGATCCATCACACGTCATTGAATTGGGAGAGCGGGATATGGAAAATGGGGAAACATTTGTGGAGTACGAGATGAAGATCGTTTATCTATAGGAGAGGATCCTTTGTGTGTGGTTAATTCCTCTAGTGTGCATTCGATCTTAGCTTGGTAATTCCCAGGAGATTACCCAGGAGGGAGGGGATCAGATTCGTGCTTATTACCCTCTTTTGTATCTATATCCTATTATTTTGGATTTCTGGGACATAAATCCCTAAGGTGTGGATAATATAATATCTCATTATTTCAATGTATTATTTTAATATATTATAAGGAATATTAATGAGTGTATGAGCTGAGACGATATGTGCATATGAGGGCCGGTGTTCCCAGAACAATTTCATGAAAAATAATAAAATATTAAATAGCAATCACCCACATATTTCTTGAAAAGGGGGAATAACGTGTATATGGGTGCCTAGATCAGAAATCCTGGTGCACCGTTGCATTCTGAGTAGTGAATTTACCTTAGGTGTGTCCTAACTATGACTTGTGTTGATCGAGTGTGAAAAGTAATTTTTGGACGTTTAATGAAATAAAATAAATGAGGATTTATTTTATTTAACATTATATAACAACAAAAAAATAGGTTTATTTTTAGTAAACCTTTTTAGAGAATTCAAGGATCATGGGATTCATGTGTACGGGGGGGGTTGTGGGTTAGCAGGATTTGATTTAATATATTTTTTAACCCAATCCCCCAGATAATTATCATTGGAAAATTACACTTGGCCAACGATTTTAAAACCATTATTATTTGAATTTATCCTTATACTCTACATATTCTTTTGAGATTGACCCTTGTGGCCACAGTTCAACTTTCTAGGAGTTCCCGAATGAGACCAGACCCCGGATTGGAGGAAAACTAATATCAATGGCCAGATCTATGTAGACAGGGTCCCAAGTGTCCCAAAGGATCAATCCATTTGATATCAAGATAAATGAGGTGGTATGGTGGTCCAAAGAAGGGAACACCAACTTAGGTTTGGTGTGGTGGTCTGGCGAGGCACGAAAGTGGTACTAGTGAGGTGAATTGGAAGTATTTAAAGAAGGGTGTGGCATCAAGAATGATGGTGGATGGAGGTGGTGTCCTGTGATGGTAAGTAGAGGCTAAAAAGGATGTGGTAATATTAATGAATGGGATACACATGGTGAATTGTATTTGGGACATGGTGAGGCCAGTGGATTTAGTCGACTGCGTGGATGGAGGGGTGGAGCCACCTGGCGGCCACAATATATAGAGGATGGAGTGGAGTGAATCCATGGGTAGTGGCTGAGAAGTGGGTGGGAGCCTAGTACATCAGATGTGGTGAGTGTGGGGGGGGGGGCCTGGGCCAGCAGGGTGTGATGCAACCCTAAGGTACTTCAGGAACAAGAGGCATGCAGTCAGAGTGGACTGCATGCGACAGACCATACTGGCCCATGTGCGTGTGGTCTGGACTAGAGGAGTCGGGCCACTGAAGTGGCATAATAGGCTAGAGGAAGAGGCCTAGTGGGGCATGGTCTAGTAGACCCATCAGGGCAGGTTAGACTAGGATGGGTTGGCATGTGGTTCGAGCTGGGTCTGGTGGGTAGGATTGGACCCAGACCAAACCCAGATCAGACATTTTTATGAAAAGGACCACAAATTTCAAAATGCTTGTCTGTTTGACTAGTCATTTTTGGTGTTGGGACCCTTTAGATTAGGTAGCACTTTTTTTGATAGACTATGTGAGTTTTTTTGAATATGTTCATATGATATAATTTCATAAGGAGTGATTTATTCAGGAATGATCATTCTTTGAGTGGATTCCAGTGGCTGGTTGGGACCTTGATACTACATGAATTTCGGGGACTATGTTACTTACCAAGACTAAGTGTCTTATCAAGACTATGTATCCTACCAAGACTGTTTGTGTTATTGGTATCGAGTGTCTCATTGAGACTATGTGTCTTATTGATACTAGGTGATTTTTTAATTACATCAGATAATCCTAATTTTTTCACTATAGACTTATACCTGTGTGTGCTTACAATGTATCTACTTTGTGGTGTACTTCAGGTATTTAATTGTGGTATAATTAATTTATTTCATTGTGGTATTATTCATGTACTTTTTTTGGTTTTGGGGTGTCCTACTGAGTATTGTTTTACACACCCCTGCATGGGATTTGCCTGCACATTTTATGTCTTTTGTAGACAACCGACACTTTGACGGAGTCCTAGATGGACCCAGACCGGGTGGTGCTTAGTGAGACCCAACAGTCAAGGTGTGATAATAAGACTTCAGACAAATGTCCAAGTACCTACCCTACATGTAGTGATTTCTATGGTTGAGTTTTAGGAACATTTCCATCCACATTTCCATACTTATTTTTGGGTGTGCTTCTATTGTAGCACTATTTGCTTACTATTTTTCTACATTTGTACTAGGTTGTTGGTATCATAATGGAATGAATGCTTATTTACATAGTGTTTTACATTTCATAATATTGAGATTGAAGATGTATGAGTTTGTATACGAACATCAAAAAATGCCTCCCATTAATGGGATATTCCTACTTAGTGCTAGTCCCCAGCCTATGGCATTTTGGAGGCGTGCTTGGGGTAGTCACGACACATGCTTCTCTAGAACTGTTCGTGACATTCTTACACAAGACCATTAAATTAAAATTATACCATGCATACGTAATATCTTTACATTAATAAATATAAATAGATACTATAATTTTAGTGTAATTTTCTACAACCATATCCTCTTCCCTGAAATGAGTTATGAAATCATCATTTGTGTGTATGGTGAACTACTGCCACAAAAAATGATGTCATTCCTTTTTCCATTAACACCTATCACAGTTTCACATAATGATGGTTTTATTATTTATATATTATATTAATGATTCTATTTTAATTTTGGAATTATTATACAACAAGTGACATCATGTATTCTATTTTTTTTGTGAATATGGTAACATCTCTCCTTTGTATAGTGGGCACCACCTAGTAATGTGATTCATTTGTTTTGTGATTTACATAGTATTATTTAAGGAAATGATTCATAAGAATATGATATATATATATATATATCTATATTTCATAACCATAATTATTTATTAATAATATATGTCATTTTATTTTATTTCTTTCAATGTGAAAACAAAATGAAAAAACAATGTTCATGAGTATGATTGGAAAATCATCTTCATAAAATGTGTATTTCATTTTCTATCACTAAATTTTATATATTTCTATATATTTAAATATATATAATGAATTGATATAATATTTATACAATTTTTATATTACTAGATATTATGTAACAATTATCAATGTATGAGGACCAAAAATAAAACAAATCAAACCATATACAAAAAAAACAAGCGGTTAAAACATGAAACCTAACATTAACATGGAATTGTTAATAAATGTGTATTTATAGGTAACAAAAAAAATAATATATATTATTATATAGATGAATGTTTTTCACTAATATAATTTTAATAAAAATATATCTATTATATAGAAGGTCATACTGAGTAGGATGGAAGTAAAGACTTAAGGTTGTTTATTTTCATCTATCTTTTTTAATTCCTTGGGCCAGATTCCATGTATACAACCTATTTATTTTTATGAGGTGTGTATACTTCACATTAATTTATTTAATGATAATTATAATGGTAATAATTTGGATTTAACTATACATTTTAAGATCTCATTTATGTGGTTTTCGGTGAAATCATTACCTAAGCGGTAATGGATGTGTGTTTGAATTTGACTTTATTGAGACATATGTTATTATATGCACCTAGATTCACTCAAGATATGTACATAAAACCCAATCGATTCTTTATGAAATTAATTTATTCATCATCATGATACATTATGTTTCAATTTCTATGATTCCTTCATGGTTTTTATTATTCAAATTTTCCAAAGTGACAATTATTTTATGAAACAATCACATCATTAATCAAGATTTTTTATGATAATATTTCTGATGAAAATATTTAATGATAAAACTCTCATGAACCAAATTAATTTTCTAATCCTATTTTTATTTGTTTCATTTTCATGTCATAGTATAATTTTTCAAATATATTGTACATAAGATAATTAAATTTATCTTTTCAATAAAAATTGAAATTATATATCTCTTTAGTAAAAAATATATTTTCCTTTGAAACCATGTTTTATAAAAATGGTATCATGTATTTTTTATCCTATTAATATTAGAAGACATTTTTACAATTTTTTTAATTAAATTTTTAAAAAATTATAATATAAACTTCATGTAATTTTTCAAAACATTTCATATTTGGAGGTTAAAAAAATTTGTATAGAATCATTGTTTTTAACTTGTACTGTAGTAATCATATTTCACTATTTCATGACCTCTCAAGGATTTTTAGTTTCCATTAAATGTGTTGAATTTAATTTTCAAATAAAATAAGTTCTAAAATAATTTTTATATTTTTATATTTTAAATAAATGGTTTTATCTTGAAATGGATTTTGAAAGATATTTATGTTTTACACCACATTTTCACAAAAGAGGAATTTTTTATCAATAAATGTCATATATGATTTTTAAAATCATACATTATATTTTTTTAGGGACATTTTAAAATAAAATGATTTTCATAATGAAATGTCCCAAAAAGTATTTCATAATTATTTTCAATCTAAGATGAAATTAATTGTAGTAACATATAATTTAATAGGTATATTATCCATGGAAATCATTATTATTCTTTTTAATGGTTTATATTTATGATGAAAATATTTTTATGATGATTTTTTCTCTTCAATTGGTTATACTATGAAAATATTCATATAAAAACCTCTACATTTTTTCCTTGATAATGCTTTAATGAAATAACTAAGAACCGTATTTATTTTATAGTTGTTGTATTATGGTAAAATGGTTATGAATTACTTTTCATTTCATGGATTCTTATCTAATGAATGTTTTATGTTATTCTGGAACTAATGTGTACTATTTTTATTATATGCCATTGGTTAAATAATAATTATGTATAGTGGTTTCATTTTAACAAAATATTACAGGAACCAATAACTCTCTCAAATGAATTTGGAATTTTTATGTCTTGTGAGATAGACAGGTCTAGAACGTAGAGTGATCTACGGTATATAAGAGACTATTTTCCTTTGATAGTCTTGGTTGTGAACCATTAATAATGTGATGTTATGTGTGGAATAGTCTTTTATATAGGTAATGTTATCTATGAAGCTAATTAATTGTTATAAATGTTATGTTTTGAAATGGTTACAAGTTCATAACACAATATGAAGACCCATACTTTATGTTCGTTATATTAGTTTTGGTCGGGGTTGAAAATCAAAAATCTTATTTGGGGACCTCATTTCGGGTTAATAACAAAATCATTGAACCTATTTATATTTATAATTTTTCAAAATGATATAATTTGTTCTGTATAAAAAATATATATGTTTTAGTCTAAGGATATTCACTCATGGTTAACACTATTTGTTTCTACTATGAATCAAGTATTATGAAATGCCAATCATTACACCATGTCTCATGTTTATGATCTATGATATGTTGGATATGAAATTCCAATATTACGGTCATTTAAACAAAACCTTTTTCTTACATTATACTTTAATAGGATCATTGATTTATAACTATTATCTTTACCCTTATTGAGAATATGAAATCACCCTTCCTTATGTTTTCTTTCTCTAGATTGTAAATAATTATTTTATATAGGGTATTACAAATAAGTGTACCAATTATTATGATCACAGTGGAGAAAATTGATGAAAATTCAGTATATTAAAATTCATTGTTCTATATTCCCAATTTTACTAAACTATTATAGTACTCAGTAACGTTTTTGTGAAGTTTAATGAATAATCTTCAAAAAAAGTAAGCTCTATGTATGAGAAGATTTTTCACTATAGTTTGTATCAAAGTAAGGGTTTAGTTAAAACGGTAAATAGGATAAGAAAACATTATTTAGATATTTATGGGTATTTATAAGGATATGAATAGGTATTTCTCAAATGTTGAACCTAGGTATGAGTAAAATTATAGTTATATACACATGTATATTGGTAATGTATAGAAACTGTGAATTACAGGAATTTAAATCTCAATCTGGCTAATATAAGTAGATGTCTCACTTGCATTGATGTACGTAGTGGTAACAACCCCAAGGAAAACATATTGAACTAGAATCAATCATGAACAAGTGCATGAAAATAGACCCTCATTCCCACCTTTTTTACACTCTTGAGGGATATGATTTGTAAATTCCCAAACTCTTTATAAACAATCAAGGAGGATTTTTATAGATTAGTATCATATATGACCTTGTTTAAGACTAAGCTTATATATATTGAAAAGAAATTTTCATGGTTTAGAATACCTATATTTTATTTATCATGATTTCATTGTTTTCCCAATGATATTTTTTCCTCACACTATACCTTATTAATTTTTTCAATGTTGGTAACTATAATGAACATGATTAATATTGAATGTGACATTAAATTTTATGATTAAAAGGAAAATGGGATAATGAATGGATTAGTGGATATTGTGATTATTCCTAATTAGTTTTTATGGATCATTATAAAAAAAATCCACCTTAATAAACTATTAGAATAACCATAGAAGGGAAGGATAATTTTTATTGAGAGTTCATGTATTATAGACCCTAGAATAATGAATATTCTATTCCTATGTTTCCAAAATGATAGAAGAAACATTCAACTGAATATTTTAGATGTATGAGATGATGTTTTATGGATGAATAAGTAGGAAATAGATATAGTTATTATTAAGGAAAAACAAAAATAATAGTCAATGCAATGGATTGTGGTATTTCCCTCCAATGTAATTTTATTGGTTTTATCTATTAAATGTTGAAACTATGGTAATTATAAAATTATATGTACTAGGAGTACATATTCAAAATATAATCACAAATGTTGTTAAATTAATTATTATATTGTTGATGATCAACAGACTACAAATGATACATGACATGATGAAAGTGTTATAGAAATATACATTTAAGCATAATAAATTATTTAAGATGGTTATGGTTTGACTAAAATATTTTTTATAATTATTTAGGGGTTATATTATATGAATAATGAAACATAAATGGATCAATCAACACATGTTTTATGTTAATAAATTTCATAAATATTATATTTTTACTAAAAGACTATCAATGTTATTCAATGATATAGCGAAATGTAGATTTCAGAAAGTTAACCCTTAACATGATTCAAATTTTGAGAAGTTATTTTTGGTTAGATAATGAGTATATTGATTTGTAACAATTTAATCACATAATTACTATGACCTCATAACTAATAAAGGAATTGGAGAAAAATAAGTGTATATTATAATTGATGGAGTTTAAAACATTGTTGGATCCCTAGAATGTATTCAATAAACTGTCATTTATTCATGTAATGACAAATTATTCATGTTTTCAAGGAGTTTATATTGTAATTCTAGTTTAAATATAATACAAATTTATGTTATTCACGTATTTGGAAGGGGATAACTATTGACAATTTCTTGCTTAATTTGTGATTAATGATAACTTCACTTTGGAATTTTTTTACCTTCTTTTTAATGTATTGGACTTCAATATTTCAAAAGCTTCATAAGGTTACAAAATTATGAAATATTTTTTGTTGAAATTTGACTGTTGTTTTAGATATTTTTATATTATTTCACTATATAAATATTTATGCTTATTGTATGACATGTGATAGCCATTATGTTTAGGAGATAACTGATGATAAAACGAATGAATTTTAATTTTATCTATGGATGATATGATTTGATAGTGATTCAAGGATAAAAAATTCATCTTCAATTATAGTCATGTAAGATGAAGTGGAAAATGATCAAGTCACGACCAAAGGGTGAGATTGTGAATATGAAGCTAAATGAAATCAAGTAAATAATCCTCTCTTGAAAATTCATCAAAATTAACAGAAGGGCAACAAAATACAATCGTGTCATGTAATCTCAACATTTATATGATATCAATGAAATTTTTCACACCTTGGGGATTATATAATTATTGTAATTAAACATCATTGTATCACCCACTTTCTTTTTTTTCCATAATCTATGTCACTCTCCATTAGTAATAGGGTATTAGTTTTCTTTTATATGTCCATGTTTTAAATTCCTACCAAGGGTATAATATGTAGAAATATAGATATGAGTTAAATTAGGTATTCATTATGTTTTAAAAATTCCATTTTAAGGAATGTTTTATTATTAAATTTTAAGCTGTTTTTTTGTGAATAAATTTTAAAATTTCAAAACATTATGTTTGAGGCAAATTTATATGGTGAAATTAATTTTTTTTGGGGTCAAATAAAACAACTAAAGTTTTTAAGAATTTACTTTTCAAACTAATATAATATATTTGATATTTAAAATAAAAAAAAATAGATTTTTTGAAATTATACTTAAGATTAATTATAGAATGTGATACATGAAACACCAATATTAGCTTTCATTACATTTAATATTGATTTAAAATAAAATGTGACATGTTATTAAAACATTATTATTAAATATAATAGTTTTAACATTCCATTAGAACGATAGTTATGAATTAGGATAACTAGATATTGAATATATTTTTTAAAAGTGTATTTTATATGAATTAGTTAGTGACAAATTAATTAAAAATGAAAATATAACCATTTTTAAAATAAAAGAAAATCAATCATTGAAAATCTATTATAAGAATCATAAATGGTATTTATTTCAATAAATGTATAAAATATAATCATTTTGGACATATTGATGAAATTTATATATTATATATTGAATATATTCTTCAGAAATCTTATTTTTTTTCTATACTAGAAATAAGAATGAATCCAATTTGACATGTAAAAAAATTTATTTTTAAAAAAATCTATTTTGATGGATTTTATCACACTTATAAAAAACTGTTTTCAGAATATTTTAGAAAAGTAATTTTTAAAAAAAAATTATATTTTAAAATTGTATTTTCAAAATTATGTTAAGAATTATTTATTTATTTTTCGGGAAACTATAATTTTATGATGAATACTGTATAATAATGAATTTTAATTGAAAAATGTTTTTTCAGTTAAATTATTATTAATCATAAAATGTATTAAGTGTTTTTTTGAGGTATAAATATTTAAATTATATATCAAAAAACAAAATTTAATACATTAAAATCAATTTCATATTTAATTTTAATATAAAAAAGTCCCACTCTTTTGAACTTTTTCTCTGAAAAATCCATCTTTCTCATCACATCTATTGGAAGAATTTTGAATAAAATTTTTTCACATTATATGAATTGATATTGGAAATTTTATTAAATAATATGATTAATAATAATTTATTATTTATTATAAGATAAATTTAATTTTGGGAAATTATAAATATTGAATGAAATAAAAATTAATTTTCATGGTTAAGGTACAAATGGGTTAACCATGGGTTAAACTAAAAAGATAGGGGTATTAATGATGAATAATCTTTTTTAAAACTATTTTATGGGGAAATTTATTCCATTAAAATTGTAACATTCTTTAATGGACTAATTTGGACCATTTCTACATTTTAATGATGTGGGAGGACATATTTCATTTCAAAAATACCAAGTGTGTCCTCTCCCCCACTAATAAAAGGCCAACCTTATCATATCTTACTCAAAACAAAAAACCTATTTCTTTTAGATATAAACATAAAATATCACTTAGAAACAACTCTCTTTAGTATACAGTCCTTATAATTTTCATAAACCCAACCAAGGATAGCTTTAGCACAAAAATGACGAGGATACATGAAGAAGTGTCAACATTCATGAACAATAGTTTTTGTATTATTTATTATTTCACACCATTAAATTATGAATATACCATTATTATATACAACCATAATATGTTCCACATGATTATTTTTTATTTTAACATATTTATCTACAAACATATTCACATCTATTAAATGGATAATGAAATAATGATTCATGTCTAAGATTAACTAACTCCTTACAATATGATGTCATATGTATTTCAATTAACTACTCTAAGGTTTGATATGATATTGGAAATATTTTTTATGCTTGATTTATTTTATTTTAATAATATCATCTAATTTTTATATAAGAAATATTTTCATTCTTTCAATTTTTGGGAAATATGATATTTTCGATCGTGTGTACGACAGACTACAAAATGATGAAGTGATGATATTATTTCATACAATAATTAAAATATATCAAAGATGTGTTTAATAAAAATATTATATATATATGAAATATAAATTATTTTTTAATTATAATATATTTCATTTTTTTTATTTTTTTAAAAAATCAATAGAATGAAAAAATGGAATTCATGCGCACTTATGGAAATTCATCTTCATTAATCTTGTATTTTGTCTTCTATTACTAAATT
This sequence comes from Viscum album, assembly GCA_963277665.1. Lineage (NCBI taxonomy): Eukaryota > Viridiplantae > Streptophyta > Magnoliopsida > Santalales > Viscaceae > Viscum > Viscum album. Next base: position 186,672,628 of record OY728136.1, on the reverse strand, counting down.
TTATTTGTTAATATAAATAAATAAATAAATATTATATATTATTTCTATATGTATATAATTATTCTATAGATTATGGAACCATGATCTATGTAGAAGAAAAAATAATATAAAAATCAAGTCTTATATAAAATAGAAAAAGGTTATTACACAAAACAAAACATTAACATTAAATTGTTAATAAATAGGTTATAAAATGTCATAATAAAATCAAATAAGATATTATATATATTAATATGGTTCAATAATTGATTTTTTGTAAATATATATCAATTATTTATGAAGTTTTCATGGGTAAGTTGAATGTCAGGACTCAAGGTAAGGGATTTCTATCTTACTTTTTTTACTTCTGTTAGAGAAATTCAATGTACAACTCATATTTCATTAATTTCATGTTTTAAAATCCAATGATTATATTTTATATTATTACAGTGAGTATTATTGGGATTTAAATCCATTTTTTACCTCTCTATCATCTAGTTCACTATTAAATATTTAACAAAATTGTATGGGATTTTTGTCTCAATTTTCCTTTTATAAGAAATATTTTTGATATAAAACAATATTCCATTACGATTTGTATATAAAACCTATTTGAAATGTGATATCCTGAATTTACTCATCCTCATGATACATTATGATTCAGTTTTTTCTATTTCTTTATGGGTATTATGATTCAATGTAACCAATGTGGTAATCATTTTGTGTTGTAATCTCATAATTCATCGCTATTGTTAAGGATTATATTTTTGATGAAAATACATTATGATAAATTTCTCATGAAACTCAGATATTTTATTCTCATATAGTTATTAATTTATTTTTCATGTAATATTAACATTTTCCACTCTTTGGTACTGAATATAAATAAATAAAATATTTTAATGAGAAACCATAATTTTTTATATCTTCGATTGGAATTCCATTTTCTATTGAAACTAGGTTTTCTAATAAATATATTTTTGACTATGAATTTATAACTACATCTGAACCTTTAAATACATTTTAATAAATGTTTTTAATTATACCATCATGTAATTTCCCAAAATAAATAATGTTTTGATTTAACTATAAATATGAAATGAATCTTATTTTTGACATTCATGAGAGGAAAAATATTTCCCATTGTTATTAATGATCAGTGATATAAAATTTCCTTTATATATTTTAAAAATATTTTCCATGAAAATTATATCTATAAGAAATGAATAGTATCTAACATTTAAATAAATTATTTCAATTTGAAATAGATTTTCGAAGTGATTTTTAAATTAAATTTCACAGAGGAGAATATATTTTCTCATGTAATGTTTTAAATGGTTTTTAAAAGAATCATTTATATGATATCATATGTATTTTGAATGAAATTTATTTTCATAAATTTTTAGTTTAAAATTAATATTTTCAATGATAAATAATATTCCTTATAAATGTATCATATGGTGTACCAAAATTATTTCTGTATAAGATGACATTATTTATGGTTATATATTCTTTAAAAGGGATATGATATAAGGATAAAGTTACTACTATTTCTTTGATTGGTTAATGGTTAGGATGTGAAAATAATTAATACTCATTTATCTTCCATTGGTTATAACATGATAAAATTCAAATGATAACTCCACCATTTTCTCATGGGTTATGATTTCATTAAATGATGAAATGATTTTGAGACCTATTTTTTCACAGGTTATGTTATGATGAAATTTTTATGAAACCCATTAAATTTCATGGATTCAAATATGATGAATGGTTTTTGAAAATGCTGAATTGAATTTTGTCATCTTCATTATGGGATAGTGGTTACATTATAACCAATGAGATTGATTATGTTATAAACAAATATTGGTGGGACCTATATCACCATACAAAAAATTGGGTATATATGTATATCTCTTGATATATAATAGATATTAATTGAAAGTAAACATGGTTTAGTAAAGTACTTTTTATGCTATGATGGTCTTCAGAGTGATCCTTCACTAGTATGATGTTATATGTGGACCAACATTTCATGTTGATAATGTTTTGTTTCAACCTTATAACTGTTTTACAATGTCATGTGTGATCCTGATTACATGTTCACAGTTTTATTTTTGGATCTATCATTCATCTCCATTATGTAATGTGTATATTGGCTTTATTGTATATTTGTTTATATAAGAACATGATTTCATAAACATTAATTAATAAGTGAAGCTATTTCCTTGTTTATTTGTTCACAATGTTATAAGATAATGTTTATGTCAAAAATAATTGTTTTCTGAAAATAATATGCTCCAATGGATCATGTTACTTGATTACCCTATGATATATTCCTTACAATATACACGTCCTTATGTCATGACTCATGTATGTGATCATTAACATACTGGGTAATAAAATACTTATTTATGAGCATTAAAATATAACCTTTTTATTATCTTATTCATTCCTATGATCAATGATATATATCAATTATTTTTACCTTTAGTGAGCATCCAAGTTGACCCATTCCAATGTTTCATTTCCTTATGTTTTGATGAGTGTATTTTTATAGTATATTTAGATGAAGATAACTAAATGGGTTGAAAATTGATAAAAATTCACTAGATAAAATGATTTTTTTATTTATTTCCAAGGTAAATAAACTTTTCTAGTCATCTATCACATGTTTGTGAAATTTATGGGATATTAATCTAAAAAAATTTAATATCCTTGTATGAGAATAATGGATCTCTATAACAGTTAGTTTTTTTATCTATTTTTTATTTGAATTTAGTTCATGGGAAAACATTAACAAATGGGAACCATGTTATGGTTACATTTAAAATTATATAGTATGGTAAATATATAAGAACGTGTGTTTTTAATATATCTCTAAGATAATGAGTCTATTATATATTTAATGCATTAATATAAAGTTATAATAAGGATATATTTGAATTATATTCATGGGTTTTCTATTTAAATATAATATGAAATGATTAATGAAATATTAGTCAATTTAATAACTCAATAAATTATTGAATATATATTGATGAATAAAATCATAGTTATAGTTGGAAGAGAATATATAAGAGAGATTTATCTATTATGATTGAAGGATACAATTTTTGAATTATTTAATGGATTATTTAGTGTATTATAATATTTTATAGACTAATACACAATTATATTAATAATTTGTACTTCTATTTTCTAATTTAAGGAATTATACTATTGTTACTGAGTTAATATTTTTTTAAGAAATAATATCCTTGAGTGATAATGGGAGAAATAAAATAATATTTTATAGATATGATTATCTTAGTTAATTAATTGAATTTAAAAAATTTCATTAATTTCTCTATCACACAGAATATATATTTTAGTTTACTAAGTATCTTTTTTTATATGCATTATCATATGTTATACTTAAATAAGAATAATTAATATGATAATACTTATAAATTTTAATTTAAAATATGAAAATAATTTAAAAATTTGGAAAATAATTTAACATGATTACAATATAATGAAACACCCATCCCCCACTTTCAGATCATTCTTATGGATGATTTTTTTATAAAATTTAATATGGTAAACTCAGGTGACTCGATCGAGCCTTCTGGTCATAAATATTCATCATGACTAAAAATGTATAATTATATGATCTCTAAAACACACTATTAATAACATATAAAAAAATAATTACATTACATGATGATAGTCTAGTAGTGATAAATCATAGATGTATATTTTATTTAACTGTGTAAAAAATTCCAATATGAGTCCAACAAAAAACATTGGGTGCTATAAATAATTATTGTTGTTATTCCCTACCATGGGATGCATTTAATTGAAATATGGTATATGAGTTATAACATTTACAACATCGTTAATTGTTTAGAGTCTTGTTCATGAATCATTATTTAAATTATAGCCAATTGTTTTCATTAAAGTGTTTTTTGTGAGTCCCAAAGTCCCACATCCCTCCAACAAAAAATCACTAGGGTACCATTAATAGTGTTTTATGAGTTTCTAATAAATATTAAGAATTTAAAAATCATGTTTTATAGATTTTTAATGATTAAAATATCCTTACAGTCATATTTTATTGACCATACCAATAAAACAACAAATAAAAATTGTTTTCAAAATAGTGGTATTATAACTAGAACAACAAAATCACTCCCACAATTAACAAGTGACTGTCATTAAGAGTTCTTAATCTTCAACCTTGACATGTAAAGTTTTTTAATGACTTATATCCCAAAATTTATAAAGATCAAAATGTAATCATTGATTCAGTATCAATTAAATCCAACAATCATGTAGATGGTTTATATGATATTAATGAAAAATAAAATATTTATAAAATCATGATATAATATTTTATTACAAAAATATTTAATATATGAATATTATAATTTAATTACAAAAAAATGTTTATATGGACCATCCTGTCTATTTTATAATTAGTAAAACACTTAATATCCTACAAAATAACTTCTTTGAGATATTTTAGACAATTCATTTATAACAACTAGTATCATGTGTTACATAATCATGTGTTAAACAAAATAAATATATTAAACAAATCAATAAAAATCATAGTGCTGTAATTTCCATAAAAATTACATGAGAATAAATTATTTTATTAGGTGTTTATAATAGTCTTGATGATTATTTTTGTCCAAAATATATTAAATGAAATGTTATATAGAAAATAAAAATATATTAATGAAACTAACATTCATTTCATATAATGATAATTTTTTTGAAATTTTCCTAACTCTCTATTTATCGTTAAAAAAATAAAATTACATAAATGGTGATCAATAATATTGGATATGATCATTATATCTAGATCCTTTAATAAATTAATGAAAGACACATGTTGTTTATCAAGTAATAAATGATATATTTAAAACAAATCCATTGAAAATCACTATAAAGTCAATAATTTTAGTTATTATAACAATCAAATAAACAAAATTTAATGTTATAAATAAATAAAAAATACTCATCAATATATAAATTAATAAAATTTATTACACCACCATTTTCTTATTGTGTATGAATCCTCTAAGTAAAACATGAGTCAGTTGAGTTTATAAAACATGTGGATAAACAATATAACTATTTATATTATAATTATTTAACATTTTTATACTTTATGATAATAAGATCATGTTTCTTACAAACAACTAAAAATAATCGTTTTCAAAGGACTATACAAGATTAAGTGACATACTATTTATGTTAAAAGGGGTATGACAATCTAAAAAATATGATATTATAAAATTATCAAATATAAATTTATTTTTATGATAAAATTTTAAAAATGATCCACAACCTAACATAGTCCAAAAATTAAACTAAACACCCTCCCAACTAATATTTCAAATAGTTCAATTATTTGTTTGATAAATATATCAATGAATTAATTTAGTGTACAATGATGGATTAATAATCCAAAAAGGTAAAATAATCTCATAATGAAATTAGTTTTTAATGTTTTCCTCTTATATTCCCTAACCATGATCAAATTTATGTCACACAATACTTATAATGAGATGTTTGCATGTCATATTTTGAAACCCATAAACATTATAATGATTTCATAATTTATTAAACAACTATATTCTCATTATATTAATAAGTAAATATTAGTTAGATAAAATATGTTATAATCCAATTGAAAATTTAATAAAAAAATAAATCCATTGGGAAATGAAAAAATTCATTAAAAATTACAATAAATAAGTTTTAAAACTATATCATGTGAGAATTTAATGAATAAATAAAAAATAATATGTCCAAATTTAGAATGTATTCCATTAATTTATATATAAAAACTATTATTTTATAATATGTATGGAAATACATTATTTTTAAATAGAAAATGAAAAAAATTATTTATTTTTGGTATAAAAGTACAATTTTATTATATTATGGAAACAATATAATATGTAATTGCACTTCATATTTCACAACATAATTTATTAATTATATCCACCATTATTATAATAATTATTTCCATTTATCAACAAAAATATTCTTATATACTAACTTATGTATACCTTCATATTGAATATTTGGTCACAATATACCATTTCTAAAAACAAGAAAAAACATAAATATTGTTCCATGTGATCCTCCAAAAAAAAACATATAAGATGAATAAATCAATATTAAAAATGTTTATACATCATATTTTATATTTTTGATCAATAAATTTTAGGTGAAAAACATCAAAAACCAAAGTGAATATAATCATGTTTGAGTAGACATATATCATCAATGTGAATCTTCAATAGTTTTTAAGGTCATATCAAAACCCCACAATATCATTTTATCATATTTATATTATGATCATTTTAATTATCTAATTGTCTTTCACATTCCAAATAATTATAATAAATAAATTTATTTACATATATCTCTATATATTTCATTTAATTTTTTAATATACTTATTTGTTAGGTGGGGAAATTAGATATTTTAGATATTATCTATGATCTGACTATTTTCCATGACCACATGATCTAAAAATATATTTAGTGAACATTATAAAATATAACACATTTTTCTGTAGTTTGTTATATTAGTCTGTGAATATTTTTTAAATTTTGATAATGGTGAATACAATAATTAATTTATTATTTTTTCTCCATCCCAATGACTCATATAAGATAAAAATTCAAACCTGGTTGGTATCTATAGAATGATTCAACCAATGAATTGATCTCTTATTTTTTCGGATTTCCTGGTATAATAATTATTTTTGGGAAATATTTATTCTTATACGCCACTTTTCCACTTCTTGGGAAACATTTATTCACTATAATCTCATGGTGGGTTAACTTCCACAATTTTCACAAAACAATATTTTATAATTAAAAGGTTTTTCTAGTGTTTTCTGGGCCTCAGTCTACCCTAAGACAATTATACTATCAACATTGTGTTAATTTTTGATATGTGATTCTATACATTTTTTGTTTTTGATATAACATTCTATTATTGTATTCAATTATGTTTTTAACGGGAAATAATATAACCTCTCACTGACATTTTTATATTTATTTGGAAGATTCTTTATTATTTTAAAAGTACCAGTGGTATCAGAAATCTCGACCATTTAATATTCCCAAAGATAACTTTTACCATTTCATTACTTTTGAAAATGTATTAATTAGATTTTATTATATTTTATTATACTATTTATTTTCCATAAATGGTTTTATGTTTTATTATTGATTATAAAAAAATTTATATGTTTTTTTTCTATATGTTTGGATGTTTAAGATTATATTTCATTATTAAAATATCGTTTTTGGATTCATAAATTCAAATAAATCACCCTTCAATTTTTAATGAAGATTAATTAATTATTAATATATTGGTGAATATTATTTAATTACTACTATATCATAGATATAATATATAAAATTTTGGGTTGTCCTGGATGTATATTTATATAAAAATATTCTTAATAATATTAGATTAAATCATCTGGGAATCCATTTTGTACCTCTATAGAATTATATGTGACATGAAATCAACTAGTCTTGGATTATTCAATTACTATATAGGGTCCCATGATAAGTATTTATATCATTATATTTCTAGTGTGTTAGTAAGAACACATGAAATACTATCCAAATAGTTAAATTTAGTAGATTATATGATTGACCCTCTAAAGCCGAATAGTATACTCTCTTATGATAATGAATTGTATTTATTTATCTTTGTAAAAAAATCCAAGATAAAAAATATATATTTCATATATTTTATATTAGATAAAAATTAATCCATAAATCATGACACGGTCCAATGAATTGTATATTTGATGTCACCTGAGAGTAGCAACATAGGAATGATATTCTACAAAACTTATGAATGTTACTCAATATTCATGTATCTATATAATAAAATTTAAAAATTGAATAAATTAAAATCATATAATAAAGTAGGTAATGGAATTATAAGAAGAGGGTGAGTTGAAACACTCATTAATAAATGACCATATCAATATGTCATCAAGGGATAGAGCATGATCATAAGATAAAATATGTTAATTTGAGAGATATATTATTTAAATAAAATATAACTAGACATGATGTGCATAAATCACAATTTATGTACATGATATATGAAATAAATAAACATATACAATGGAAAAACAATAAATAATAATGTGATAATAAGCATGATCCAAGGATCATAATTATATTAATATAGAAAATAAAGAAAACATTCCCTTGATAAATTTCATAAAAACAGTCACCGTAAACAAAACAACAAGTAATAATAATATGGTAAGTATATCTAAGAATAATAACCTATTATATTTTGAGCATGTACTAAGAAGGATAACTATTTATTTTTAGAGAATATTTATTTAGTCCCAATCTAAATTACCAAATGAAATATATATGACTATCCAATTCATTGAATAGTTTTTCAGGACCCCAACCATCATAATCTCAATATATATGTTCAATAGGATTTCAATCATTCAAAAAATCATGACATCTCATCAAAATAAAATTACTACCACATAATATTTTAATGTTTTCACATAACATGATATCAAAATTTGATAAGGTAGTACAATAGTTATAGATACAGAAAAGGAGTATATCATTAGGTAATTTATATGGTGATTCATAAAATAGAACCACATATGGTTTATATCATTAAAGAGGATAATTGAATAATAAAAAATAAAATAGTATTTTATGCAGCATTATAGACACCATTAATAAATAGATTAAATAATAAATGAAATTAAAAAAAATAAATTTCTTGTATATAAGATGAAAAGAGTTTAAAAACATATTACTATAATAAATATAAACAGTAGAGTCATTGAAAATGTTGAGTGTGAAATAAAAATAACTATATTAATGGTAAATCTCTTTTTATGTTCGAAAAATAACTTTATATAAACTCACATTATAAATATAGTAATATATTAATTATTTTAAAACATAAATGTTGAAATATTAATATTATGAGAAATATGTGAAACAAATATTTTTTAAAAAAATATATGATAACAATATCTTGGAGTGTAATTTTTGTCATAGAATAAAAATACCTCATTTGGAATAAAGGAAATTATTATTAATGTCATAAATTTTTTGAATAAATATATTTATCAACATAATTATACATTAAATGGGAAAAAGGATTGTAATATTAGCATATATGATTAAAAAACCATCATGTGATTACCATAGTAATGATGGAATCATTTTATCCAATGAAGAGAATTTTAGTCAATAAAAACCCTTACAATCATAGAATTTCTTAAATGGAAATATATTTTTTAAAAAAGAACTTGATATGGATATTAAAACACAATGAATTTAATAATTATTTTTTTTGAAACTCGGTATGTTTTAATCACACCATATCGATGATATTAGGTTTCAAAATTTCAAATATGACTTAGTAAATTAAATTTTAGAATAAAATTACCTTAATAGAATTCCTAACATTCACTAAAGAACATTAATCGTTATTATTACAAAATAACTAACTCAATAACATCATTTATAACTATATTCATATTGATGTACATTTAAAAAAAATACTATTATAATTATTCTATACAGTTATAGTAGTTATAATATATATTCAATGTCATGTGTGAGTAATTTAAATCATTTTGAACTAGTTTCATAATAGTAGTGTTGTTCTAAATTTAACTAATGATCGCAATGATTCCCATATCATAAAGGGTAACTCAATTTATTATGTATAATTATTTATTATTTTATTATGTCATTGTATGTATGATTTTAATATAATCCTTAATGATTAAATTGGATATTTTCATGTCTAAGTGACTCTTAATGAGTCAGCATCGGTACCCTAAATAATGATTTTAATAATAATTTTAACTTACCATAACCAAATAAAATTTATATTTTATTATTCATATAATATATTATGTATAATAAAAACTCATTTGCATATATGAATTTTTTTATCAGTTTTCATTTAGTTTTTTAGACTGGACCAATCATTGAAATTAAATGATGAGTATGTCTATGAAAGGGGTTTTAGTTGAAATAATATAATTGTTATATAAGAGTAATGATACTTGTTAAATATTAATGTTATGTTAAATTTTTTTAATATAATTTAATTGACATTTAATATACAAGATGAAAAATGAAATTGGTTACTTCATGGATGGGGCAGTCTATAATGAAGGACCCATGATGTTTTCATTTTTCATAACAGAAATGGGTAAACAAGGCTCATGGTTACTTAAAAATAAAAAAATATAAATTTTAATATAAATTAATAATTAAGAATATAATATTTTGAAAAATAAATTACAAGGTTAATGATTAAAAAGAAAAAAGATTCGGAAAAATTAATACTTACATTGAGAACTTTTTGATTTCCCATTGAGGGATCCAAAGAACTCGATAGACTCTAAAATCATCATGTGACCAAAATAAAATAGGAGAAGAAAAGGGTTAACTTTACAAGAATAATGGTTTAGTTTCAATAGGAAAACTATATTTATTTTGGTATTTAATTGATCGTGTAATTTCCCTCTAATAATTTTTGAGAATTGTAAACTTGTAATTTTTCATTTTAATAAATGTATAGCACATGTTTCACATTTCATGGAGAGTCTTAAATTGATATTAATAAATGGGGGATATGTTTTTGTTGATCCAAACATCAAAATATAAATTTTAGTTTTATCATGTTAGTCCTTTTAATTTTTTGTTTAATGAAATTTACTATTCGGGATTTTACCGTTGAAACTATTTTCCATCTTAGTAATATGTTTGTCGATATGGAAAAAAGAAGATCCTTATATTATATGAATGAAATTATAATTTAAACGTTTTATATTTATTTTATTATATTAACTATTATTATTTTATAGAAATTAATTTTAAAATAATAAAACAATACTTTATTAATAAAATTTGATATTTATAATAGAAATATAAAAAAATCAGTATAGGTAAATTTAAAATATACGACATAAATTCATATTTTTGGAATTTTTTTATAAATTTTAATGTCATACATATTTATTCATATTTTCAAAAATGAAATTGATTTTATAATAAATCCATTTATGTTACTCACCTAAAAATTCACATTTCTGAAAAATTATTAAATATTATAAAATACTAATATTTTCATAATAATTCCAAATTACATTAAAGTAAATAAAATTAAAATCGATAATTTTTAAACTTTCCATTTAAATAAAATATGAAAAACCTATACAAGATTTTGTATAAAAAAATTATTTATCATAATATTGAGAGTTTAAAATATTATTTTCAATCCATTACTAATTATATTTTTCTCAAAATGCATTTTTATGAAATATATTTAATAATACTGTTATATAAATTTATTCATAAAATTTAAAACACTAATTTATATTATTTATATTATAAATTAGATATTATTCATTTAGGTTTGAGGATTCATGAAAATATCAACATTTTACCCATTTTTTTAATATGGAATATAAAATATAATCATGGGTTTTTATGTTCAACCAACATATTTAATATTTTCTTGATATCTTTAATATTTATTCAAAAATAATAATACCTATAGTTTTCTTAAATATATAATGATTTAATATATGGATTCTAAATAGATAAAGACATTGTAAACCAAGGAAAGACTAGGTAATATATCTATTCCCATTATATAATTAATATAGTATAATTCTCAACCACATAGTACAATTATGTAAATCTTGAGATGATATAGGAGATTGTAAAGACAAATTATCCATATGTTCTTATTCAATTTCATATAGATAAAAAAAAATGTAAAACTACAAATATTTCTATTATATAAAATAAAATCATATAAAATTATAACAAGAATATCTAAGAATAATCCAAACATGTGTTCTCCATGGAGACCATCATTTCAACTTATTATTATTTTTGTAAAATGACGATATAATTGAATAAACCAATAACTCATTAATTTAACTGATAGTTTTTATTTTCATATTCTTATTAGGTTTCTATCCTAACTCAACATTGAATTCCTATTTATTTAATTCCTAACCACTCTCTTATAAATATAGATTGATTGACCGAATCGTGTCCCCAAAGGGTGTATTTCAAGGTAGGTAATATTCAAACCACACACCATACAGTAGTTGGTGATCGAGTCAACACTGAATAATCCTCTTTCTAGGTAATAACCCCAACGTTCATTTGATTCAAAGCGCATAAATTTTATATTATCTAGACAAGTAAATTATTTAATAGAAAACCTCGAGTCATTATAATAAAAAATCATCAAAATTATTTCCATTACTAATACCCATCCTTAGAGTTCCTACGAACAAATAATCATCACATTCTTCCAAAAAAATAATCTATAAAATTAATTAAATTATACTCAAATTAAATAATGAAAAAATAAATCCATACATATCTTTATTTTACATCACACTCCGAAGATGAATATTACAACTCATAATGGGTATAATAATTCTACGAACAAACAGATTACTATCATTGAGGTAAAGATTCAATTGTCAATTAGTCTAAAACAAATGTGAAAATACTTCTATAATGGATCCACATAAGAAACCATACTATATTTCACAAATTATATCACCATCTCTGAAACATGAGTAATATAATCATAATAAATTAGTGAGATTGAAAACCCAGTATTGAACAAACATCATTATTTATTCAATGTATAAATAATAATAATTATATAAATTATAACATGTTGTAAATATTCTATAAAATTAACATAAAAACCTAAGTGGTCTTTATAAATATCGACCTACTGACATGAAATCTCACTTGAAAAAACATATACATTACAAAACTTGTGACAAATAACCAGACAATGAACATTACCCTCATAGAAAAATCATAGACATTTTATATTGAAATTAAGTTGGCCTATAATACATAGTATAAAAATATACATTAAAAAACATATACACAATTTTTTTTCAAATATTGAGAATATCCTTGAAAGAAAACCCTTTATATTGTGAATTCAATCAAATAATGACCACCCTCCATTTTTTTTATAATTTCTTTGGCGGGATACATTACATTATCTCATTAAATATCAAACAATAAACAATGCATTAGATCATCATATAGGTCCCAGACCATCTAAATCATTTCATATCTTGTTTGAATATTAAAAATTATTCAACATATTATGAAAACACCTGGGATGGAAAATTGTTTCATACCATCTCGAAAATTTTATCACATAAAATGATATCAAATATATATAAATTTAATTAAAAAATTTAATTATTAAAAAAAGATTATTTCATCATGGAATTTATATGTGGATCATAAAACCTAAATCTATAGTATGTATGTTTTTAAAGATGAATACATAAGTTAAACCATAAACATAATATTTTCGAATACATTTCAAAGTATTCTTATATAGATATGAAATGATGAAAAACATTTGAAATAACAATTTTCATGATGTAAACGTGATTTTATTTTTAAAAAACAACATTAAATGAAATACAGAAAATGTATTTATATAATATTAAAATTGGATGATAAAAATATTAATTTTAATGGGAAATATATTTTAATATTTTTGAAATACAATTATTAATTCTCAAATATAAAATAATATTGTAACAAGTTCATTTGAATTGTGGTGTACTGAACATTGAGGATTATTAAGAAAAAATCATAATTTTATTTTAATACAGTAATTGAAGAAAATTAGCATAAAGGATGAATATTTATATGTTTGGAAAAGAGCTCATCTGAAAAAAGTTGGAATTATTATTAATGTCAGCATATTTTATGAATAAATAAGTTCTTCAATTTAAATACATTGGAAATATTAAAGGGAATATATTATAATATCAATTTAGTTAAAAATATAATCATTTTTTAATATCCATATTCAAAAAGGAATTACTGTCACTCAATAAGAAAAGATGAGTCCTGAAAAACCAATACAAATATAGTACCGTTTGAGTCAAATATACCACAAATAATGAAATTTACATTTCTCTAGAAACAAAATTTGTAAAAATAAAATTTTAAATTATATTCTATAATTAGTAATAACCCTAATTCAAGGTTAATATAGTATATATTATGAAATATGACTCTTTAAATTTAATTGGAGACAAAAAACTAGAAAAATATATTTTTGATTTCCACTAAATATCATGAATCATATGTATAAAAAAATATCTCTTTAAACTATTTTAGTGTAATAATCGTATCTATAAACATTTTTAGACATCATTTATTATTACTCTTTTCATTTAGATTAGTTATTTTTTATATATTATAAATATCGAGTGTGGGTAATCAAGATAATTTTTGAACAAGTCCTGCAATTACTCTACTATTCACAATTCATCTACCAAGGTTCATTATTTAAAGATCACAAAATATATTCTAATTTATGGTCCATATTTTTACCCTATGGGTTTTTTGTTTTGAAATGTAAATATAAAATAAGTGATGATCGTGTTTTATTGATTTTATTGAATATGTGTTAGTACCTTAATTAATGAATTTAATATTAATGTCACCATTATGGAAAAATTATAAAAAATTATTTACTTATTTATATAAATTTTTAACTATAATTATTTAGTTATATTAGCCTTTGATATTATTATGTATCATTGTTCATGTTAGTGGTTTAACATACCAAAACATGAACATAACATAATTTATAAATTAGAATGGTTGTGAAAGTTGTTTCTATATTCATATTATCATTAATAAAAAAGTAAATTAGTATTATTATGATATTTTTTATATTTTTAATTAAATTAGATGAGTAATTAATAAATAATAATGATGCAACATGAAAATTTTTATATCATACCACGTATAGGTGGAAGTCCATAAAATCTCATAAATAACATTTCCAATTTTCTTAATGGAAACAAATTGTGGTTAATAGTTATTGTAAAAATAAAGAAATATTAAATATTATCTAAAATATTATTTAATCTAGTATAAATAAGGAAATTTTATTTTAAAGTGAATGACTTAATAGATACAACATTATGAAAATGATAGTAATTACGTTGAGAAAATTATGTTTTCCACTCACGGAATCTATAGAAATGGTGGTATTTAGAAAAATTCATTGGAAAATAATGAAAATATGGTGAAAGATGTTATAAGTGAAGGATGATGGGAATAAGATCTTGATAAAAATTATATATATAGTGATCATGAAGATTTGTTGTGAATCTCAAATTATAGTTTGTCAGAATGGAGTTCTTATAAACAACTAATCTAAATATTAAGATACAAAATAATTCATATTTCAAGAAGACTCCAAAATGGAAAATAATAAAGCAATGATATCTTTTTGTTGATCCACACTAAAATAACTAATTTTTAAATATATTATTATAATATTATGATTTTTACAGTTTTGTTTAACCCATTTTACCTTTTTGGATTTTATCACCATAAACATTTTTTAATAATGAAAATATTTTTTTCATGCCAAGAAATAAAAGGATCCTTAATAAATAATATAGAATATATATATTATAAAAATATGAAATCCATTTATTATATTCAATTTATAAAATTTGATTAAAATTATTTTAAAAATAATAACTATATAATGTATTTAAAACAGATTTTTATAAAATAATAACTTATGCTCTAAAATTTTAAACGATGGTATATAAATTAATACATTTTTAAAAAAAATTATAATATATATTAAAAAAATATTTTCTTCTTGAAATTCATTTCATAAATTTATAATCTACACTTATTTAAATTTCATAGGCCATTTCCTGACCATTAACTTATGTGTTTCCATGGTCTGTAGTGCTGGAGAAATTGTGGGCATTGATCGGTGGCGTTTGATAGTTAGAATTTTGTTGTAGTAAGATTTCATGATGATAAATTTTTTTAACAACATATGTTTTGTAACGCCCTGACCCTAGTTAACCAGAGTCGGTGCATTATTACGTAACTTTGGCATGATCACAGGAAAGATCATGTCTCGAAAGATCGATCAGTTTAGTAGCATTGGAAACACTAGATATATTCATAAAGTTTACATTACATCATAAAATGAAAACTAAAACAATATAGTCTCCATAGTCCACAATATTATCCCCTCATACTATCCCTACAGGTCATTCATAAATTACTTCTTCACATCCTGGGAAAAATAAAACATAAAAAAGGGAGGAGCTCAAATGCCCAGTAAGGATAACAATATAGTGGAAACATTCATAAATAATAATAAACATTTATAACTAAAAAAAATCCTTTTAAACTTGAAAATCAACATTGTATGGAAATAATAAAATGAAATAATGCCATTTAATTATTCACATGGATATTCTTCTAATCGAATAATCACATGCAATATCAATAACCACTTTCATAATGATGGAATTCATAATGCCAGACTATCAAAACCACATAGCCAAGGCTTCGTGCCAAGACTACAAATAAGATTTTGTCAAGGCCTTGTTCCAAGACACTAGTTTGTCTCATGATACCTACCGATGCATCGGGGAGCTATATCGAGCTCCACCCGTCACATATTAAGTCCAATTCATTCCTTATATGAAAAGGTTTAAACATAACATAAACATTCGTATCAAAACCAGCATACGAAATGTCAATACATTCTTCATAAACCATGAATGGTATAAAAATAACACATCCACAGTCAAAAAAATCAAAAATACTTCAATATAATATAGAAGTTTTGTATCATAATAAATCAACTTCAAATAATATTAAAATCCATCAAAGGATGTTGACATAGATGAAATCAAAACTATTTGACAGAAATATCCCTTTTTTGAAATCATTTAAAAGTCACATAATGATAAAATAAAACATTTCCTTTGAAAGTTTTTTTATAATCTTGTAAGGGATGTTTCGAATATTTTATAACGGTGGAAAATATCCACACCCACCGTATAAGTTAAAACACATTATTACCTTAATTTTGTTGAAAAGGTTAAAAAGCACCTTGTTTGGAAAACGACAGAAAGATTTCTTTATAAACTTATTATAAAAATTAAAAAAAAGGGTATAAATTACTTTAACCCTTATTCTATAAAATAATAATAATGTTTTGAAATTCATTTTTAAGAAACATGGATTTGGATGATGAAGAAATACCAGTAGATTATTACGTATAAACAACCTCGGATAATGAAGAGGTTGCGAAAGAAACTCTTACCTTGTACTTTTCCTTAGTCGATGGTATGTTATCCTCCTATATAACAGTTAAAGAAATGGTATTAAATTATACAAGAACCATATACATAATTATGATATCATATATGATCTTTTAACATTTCTTTGTTAATAATATCTTAATATTATTGTCGTTTCAGGTGTTATCTTACTCATTTTCTTTTATATGTTTTGTTATGTTAGACATGTTTTTTATGGATAGGATGTATCTTATTCATATCCAGAATGATATTAAGTCCTTAAAAATTATTATTAATCTTCAAATGAGAATTATACTTGGATGCATACGATGGAGAATGAATCTCATCGCGTTCGTGGAGGTGGTAGTCCGTACGTACGCACGAGCGACAATATCATTCTTTTGATATTATAATAATATTTAATGGGATGTTATATCATATATACAGATTAATTATCATTTTATATTTATTATTTATATAAATTACACATCATTATTATACCCATCAAAATTATAAGGTTTTGAATAACAATTACACCACGACGTGGAGACGGTAAGTCGTACGTACACACGTATGGTGACATGTCATTCAAAAGATGGATATAATACTGAAATATGGTTGTAAAATGTTTATAATAACATCAAAGTATATATAATATACTTAAGTTATTATTTTAGAATGTTAATAACAAATAAAGAAGAATTGGAAGAATAAAGTAACTTGAAAAAGGCTGGTGAAATCATTATCTCTTCTTCGGGTTCTTCCTTTTAATTTGATCAAAAGGGCTCTATATGTTGGCTTTCTGAATAAAGTAAGTCCTCTAGGATGAATTGAGGGAATTTGAGAGTGTATTTTGGCAGGGGTTGGCCGAACCAAAAGGATTTTAAGGTGTGAATAATTGGTTAGAAGTGGTGTCCTTTTATAAGGGAGAGGTGGGGCACCTTTGGAAAAGCTAGAAATATTATTTTATAATAAATTCATATTCGGTTTCTAATGGCTCCAAAGTGGAATATTTAAAGGTTATGGTGCGGATGGATCGACAACCACTCAAACAATATAATTTAGGCAGGTTTGGCTCATTATATTAACCTTATATTTTAGTTTTAACTCTTAGTTAATTAGTTTGACACTTACCATGTCACTTTGTATTTTTATATTATATAGTTAATAAACATACTATATACCTCCAAGAGACCCCCATGTGGTCCATTAATTATACAAATATCATGATATAAGTCTCTTGGCAGAACCGTAGATTTTTAGGAATTGAATATCAATTAATTATATAATATTTGTTTTAAAAACTCTTTTACGTCAATTTTGACACTATTAGGAAAATTGATTTTTGTGAAAATCATAACATAATTATTACTTAAAAAAATGTCAATTAAATAAATCCAAATATGTCCTATTAACAACGAAAATTAGTGTAATTCATAAAAAGACTCAAATTATATTTATTTGGGTATTTATAATATCAATTATTTTAATTTTTCACTATTATGGTAATTATTTCATCATCATTGTCTCATAAATACATTAAATTATTTATTGTCTAAAAATTATAAATAAAATATCATTATTTAGGAAATATTTTTAGATTTATAATGAATATTTACAATCGAATTTACCTTATGTATAACCATATATTAAAAATGTTTTAGTAAATAAACTTTTATTTTAACTCTTTTAACTCTTCTTTGAATTAAATAATAATAAATGTACTAATCTAATCCAAGTGGACCTAAATGATAATAGTTTATTTCTAAAGTTGTTTTTGGTCGAGATGAACTTGTCCAATAGAATTAGGACACGTTTTAGGGTAATATTAATATCATTTATACCCTTAATTAAACTATTTACTTTTAACCGTGGTAAATAAAAGTAAAAGGTTGCTATTCACCAAAAATTATTTTCATCACATTGAACCACATTTAACTCCTTGATATTAACTGTGTCTCTTGGATTTTCTAAATTCCACTCACATAAGCGGTAAAATTTAGTTTTCTGAAAAATTCAGTTTTTTGACTACCACTTAGTGGTTTCCCTATTCATCAAAAAATGATGTTTTTCAGAAAAATACGAAAAATTTACCCTAGGCTAGTTTTGATATTCCGAATCCAAAAATGAAGTCCATTTTGAAAAATAAAATTTATAAATTTAAAAAATTGGGTATTACTAGTCATAACTGCTAGTTTGATTGGTTGTGGTGTGTTAAAACTCGATGTCACGTACAACACACGCTATTTCATTATTCAATGAGAAGCGTACTGTAGAAGCTTGGGGTGTTACATTCTCCCCTCCTTCAAATAATTTCATCCTCAAAATTTCTATAATACTACCGCATGAAAAGACTTGGTTGGTTCTTCATCATAAGTTCCTCGGGTTCCCACATTGCCTCTTCCATCTTATGGTTTCTCCACAAGACTTTTACCAGACGAGTCGTCCGGTTTCTCAGTACTTGTTCTCTCGTATTAAGAATCTTGACAGGCTCTTCGAAATAAGGCAGATCGGGTTCTAGTTCTAATTCCACATAGGTGAGTACATGTGTTGGGTCAGGCATGTATTTCCTCAACAGAGATACGTGAAACACATCATGAAATTTGGAGAGACTTGGCATCATTGACAATCGGTAAGCTACAACCCCAATTCATTCTAGAATTTCAAAAGGTCCGATGTACCTGGGACTCAATTTACCTTTCTTACCAAAACGTGTGACTCCCTTCCATGGAGATACCTTCCAGAAAACATGATCACTGACTTGAAATTCCAAATCCTTCCTTCGATTGTCGGCATAGATCTTCTGCCTACTTTGATCTACTTTGATATGGTTTTGGATTACCTTCAACTTTTCCATCGTTTCCTCAACCAATTCTGGGGGTACATGTTTTCTTTCACCAACGTCATCCCAACAGGTTGGTGTGCGACATCTCTTTCCGTATAACGCTTCATATGGTGCCATCAGAATACTCGAATGGAAGCTATTGTTATAGGAAAATTCTACCAGAGGTAAATATTGATCCCACATACCCTGAAAGTCATGTGAGAAAGATCTCAACATGTCTTCTAAGGTTTGAATAGTTTGTTCTTATTTTCCATCTGTTTGAGGGTGGTAGGCAGTGCTCAAATGAAGTTCAGTATCCAAGGCTTTCTGAATACTTTTCCAAAAGCATGAAGTAAAACGGGGATCACGATCAGAAACAATTGATAGTGGTACTCCACGAAGTCTCACAAATTCATCAATATATAGTCTTGCTAGACATTCCAGTGGTAGATCTTCTCTTATAGAAAGAAAATGTGCTGAATTGGTAAGATGATCAAGAATAACCCACATTGCATCGTTCCTTCTAGGATTCTTTGGTAGTCCCATGACAATGTTCATCGTGATATTATCCCATTTCTACTCCGGTATGGGAAAATGTTGCATGACTCCTCCAGGCTTTTTCCTTCCAGCATTAACTTGTTGAAAAACCATATATCTTGAAACAAAATCAGCAATCTCCCTCTTCATGTTGTCCCACCAAAAATGTTTCTTCAAATCTCTATACATTTTGGTGCTCTTAGGGGGTATAGAGATGTTGGAACTATGAACATCATCCAGCAATTCCCTTTTTAGATCAGGTATATCGGGAACACAAAGCCTCTTCCCAAATTTCAAAATTCCTTCTTCGTACACAAAGTATCTCAATCTGCCATCATTCACAGCTTTAATCATCTTTTGAAATTCTCCATCATCGGTCTGAGAACTCTTAATCCTTTCAAGTAATGATGGTTTGGAAACCATTTGAAAGAGAATTAATGTTTCACCTTCCATAGTTATTCCCATGTCCATCTTCACTAGATCCATGAAAATTAGATCCCTTTCAATTCTCATATTGTTCAAAACTCCCTGATCTTTTCTGCTCAAAGCATCTACCACCTTGTTTTCCTTCCTTGGGTGGTAGTGTATCGTACAATAATAATCCTTGAGTAATTGAAGCCATCTTTTTTGCCTCATGTTGAGTTCTCTTTGTGAGAAAATATACTTCAAACTCTGGTGATCAGTATAAATCTCACATTTTTCACCATAGAGGTAGTGCCTCCATATCTTCAAAGAAAATATCACAGATGCTAATTTTAGATCATGAGTATGATAGTTTTGTTCTTGAATTTTCAACTGTCGTGATGCATAGGCAATAACCCTATCATTCTGTATAAGGACACAACCATGTCCTTTCATCGATGCATCACTATAAATAACGAACCCATCATTCCCCGATGGTAGATTCAATATAGGAGAATTGAATAATATTCTCTTCAGTTCTTCGAAACATTCTTCACACTCTTTTGTCCAAACAAATTTAACCCCTTTACGTGTGAGATTTATTAATGGGTTAGCCAACCGGGAAAAATTCTGGACGAAATGTCGATAATAACCTGCTAAACCAATAAAACTATGTAACTTAGTTATACTCGTCGGTGTAGGCCATTCTTGTATTTCCTTGGTCTTAGAAGGATCAACAATGATTCCATATTTAGAGACAATATTGCCAAGAAATAAAATCACCTGAATCCAGAATTCACACTTTCTAAACATCCCATATAATTCATGTCTTCTCAGTGACTTCAGGATAATGCACAAGTGATTTTCATGATCTTCGTAGATTTTGGAGTACACCAAGATATAATCAATAAATACCACCAAAAATTCATCGAGATATTCCTTGAAAACTCTATTCATCATATCCATTAATATAGAGGTTGCATTAGTCAGCCCAAAAGGCATTACTGTAAACTCGTAATGCCCGTACCTGGTCTGAAATTCTATCTTCAAAATGTCTTCCTGCTTCACACAAAACTGATGGTATCCAGATCGAAGGTCAATCATTGAAAAGTATTGAGCTCCATGCAGTTGGTCAAATAAATCATCAATGTGAGGTAGGGGATACTTGTTCTTTATTATTATAGCATTGATCTCCCTATAGTCGACACATAACCTCATAGATCCATCTTTCTTTTTAACAAAAAGAACAGGGGATCCCCACGGAGAAACACTGGGGAGAATAATCCCTTATTACTCAATTCCTCTAGTTGTTTCTTTAGTTAAACTAATTCTACAGTGGCCATTCTATAAGGGGTCTTCGATATAGGCCTTGATCCTGGAATTAAATCAATGGAAAACTCAACTTCTCGTTCTGGAGGATGTCCTGGTAAATCTTCTGAAAACACATCTACATATTCTTTCACAATAGGTACATCCTCTATTTGAACCTTCCTTTCCTCAGCCAAATTCATTTCATTATCTTCCTCCCCATTAATTGAATTTAGTTGAGCTACTGGGGGTGGATATATATAAGAATTAGGTGGCAATGATTCTGCTCTAAAGATTAGGTGTTCCTTATCATCATCATCATAAATTGTAACCTCATTATTCTTACAATAAATCTTCACATAATGGTCTGAAATCCAATCCATACCAAAGATTATATCAAATTCAATCATAGGCATGACGATGAGATCAGTATATAAAGAACATTTATGTGCCTTAATGGGGACTGATTCACAAAACTTTGTTGCAATGATACTTCACTTAGGTGTTTTAACTGAAAACTCCCTTGTTAAATCAAAATGGAAATATCTAATTTTCATAGAAAACTGGGAAGATATGAAAAAATGCGATGATCCAGAATCAAATAATGCATTTTCTAAACTTGAGGAAACTATTAAATTACCTTCCACCACGTCTTTTGGAGCTTCTACCTCTAGCATTACTGATAGAATAAGATATTCCTTGATCCCTGGGCCTTTTCAAATTTAAGTTCCCCTAACGCTTAGGAAATTCATTTTCATAATGTCCCATCTCCCTGAAATTGTAGCATTGTACATCAGTAGCTTCCTTCGTCCCCTTGCAATCATGAGCTTGGTGGCCATTTTCACCGCACTTGTAACAAATTCATGTTCCTTTTAAGCAAGTACTGGGGTGTTTCTTCCCACATTTACTGTAGGATGGATATTCAACTTTTCCCTTCTTCCCTTTATTTCCATTCCCAGATTGATCAGCATATCTCTTCTTCTCTTACTTTTCTTTAAAGTCATATGACTTAGAGAATTATTTCTCCGTCTTGAAAGCACATGAGACAATGTCTTCGTATGACGAGAAGGATTGTGAGACTAATGCTTGATGGAGAAATGGTTTTAACCCATCAAAGATACAATCAATCATACTTCATGGGCTACGTATATAATATCCAGCATACGTTGCTATCCTTGTAAAGTAAACCTCATACTTTGCAACATTCTCATCCTCCTTTTGAATCAGACTCAGAAATTGTCTTTCCATATCTGCTCAATGGTCACGAGGAAAGTATTTTTCTAAAAACAGATATTTGAACTCCCTCCATTACATATTTTATAATTCATCATTTTCCTTCGTATTTTGAATAAATGACCACCATTGATCAGCATCTCCAGTAAGGTGGTAAACTTCCATGATAACATTTTCCCATTAACTACTCCCCAAAGGCTGAAATATTTTCTCTAGGGAATTTATCCATTGCTCAGCTACTAAGGGATTTTTACTCCCATTGAACGTTGGTTTTTGTTGCCTCATGAAGCGATCTAAAATTTATCCTTCATGCTACGGATCAGGGTGCTCCATACGGGTTAGCTTATTATTCATAACCTGAGTGAGTTTTCCCAGTATGGTGATTTTCTGATCGACACCATTTGCATCACCAGCTCCACTATAATTATCTAGAGCAGGAGGAAAATCCATACATGGAGTGCGTGCATTGATAAGGTTTCCATTTTTTCCACTAGACGCCATTTCTAATCAATGGCATAAACTAGATCAGTTTATGAATCAAAATACATAATTTCATTATTATAAAACACTTAACATAAATTCAACTATTTATAGATATAATCCATAATCATAAAAATGTTTTCTTTGAGTAATTATATACTCATAAACCCATCATAATGATTTGTAAAGAAAATGAGAGTTATCCAAAGCATATCCCTAGGGAGTGTCGTAATCAAGAGTGCAGCAAGGCCCGTTTTCATCCACCAGTTCCCATTCGAGTCCAACTCAAAGCGGTTTTTTTTGGTTTTACCCCTAGGTACATCTGTTCCAGAGCCGCCTGTACCTGCTCGTATCCAGATAGGGATGTATTGATCAAAAAACTCACAAAATTCCTACAATACCAAAATTCTAGGAAGTTCTTCTATAGTAATCCTCAAAGTCCATCTTAGGTCTATGTTCTCTAATTAGAGTTTATCTAAATCTAGCTTCCATGGTTTGTAATAAACTTTCTCTGATACCAACTGTAACGCCCGACCCCAATTACCCAGAGTCAGTGCATTATTACCTAACTTTGGCATGATCTCAAGAAAGATCAAGTCTCGAAAGATCGATCAGTTTAGTAGCCTTTGAAACACTAGATATATTCATAAAGTTTACATTACATCATAAAATGAAAACTACAAAAATATAGTCTCCATAGTCCACACTCTTATCCCCTCATACTATCCCTGCAGGTCATTCATAAAATACTTATTCACATCCTGGTAAAAATAAAACATAAAAAAGGGGTGAGCTCAAATGCTCAGTAAGGATAACAATATAGCGGAAACATTCATAAATAAGAATAAACATTTATAACTAAAAAAAGCCTTTTAAACATGAACATCAACATAGTATGGAAAAAATAAAATGAAATAATGCCATTTACTTATTCACATGGATATTATACAAATCAAATAATCACATGCAATATCAATAACCACTTTCATAATGATGGAATGCATAACGCCAGACTATCATAACCACATAGACAAGGCCTCGTGCCAAGACTACAAATAAGATTTTGTCAAAGCCTTGTGCCAAGACACTAGTTTGTCTCATGAGACCTACCGATGAATCTAGGAGCTATAGTGTGCTCCACCTGTCACATATTAAGTCCAATTTATTCCTCATATGAACAAGTTTAAACATTACATAAATATTCGTATTAAAACTAGCATACTAAATGTCAATACATTCTCCATAAACCATGAATGGTATAAAAATAACACATCCACAGTCAAAAAAATCACAAAACCTTCAATAAAATATGGAAGTTTTGTATCATAATAAATCATCTTCAAATAAGATTAAATTCCATCAATGGATGTTGACATAGATGAAATCAAAACTATTTGAGAGAAATATCCCTTTTTGAAACCATTTAGAAGTCGCATAATTATCAAATAAAACGTTTAAATTGAATTTTTTTTATAATCTTGTAAGGGAGGATTCGAATATTTTATAACAGCAGAAAATATTCGCACCCTTCGTATAAGTTAAAACAACATTCTTACCTTAATTTTGTCGAAAAGGTTAAAAAACAACTTGTTTGGAAAACGACAGAAATATTCCTTTATAAACATCTTACAAAAATTCAAAGAAGAGTATAAATGATTTTAACCCATATTTTGTTAAATAGTAAGAATGTTTTGAAATACATTTTTAGGAAACATGGATGTGGATGATAATGAAATTCCAGTAGATTATTACGTATAAACAACCTCGGATAATGAAGAGATTGTGAAATAAACCCTTACCTTGTACTTTTCCTTATTTGATGGTATGTTAACCTCCTTTATAATAGTGAAAACATTGTGATTAAATTATACAAGAACCGTATATATAATTATGATATCATATATGATCTTTTAACATTGCTTTGTTAATAATATCTTAATATTATTGTCATTTCGGGTGTTAACTTACTCATTTTCTTTTATATGTTTTGTTATGTAAGACATGTTTGTTATGGATAGGTTGTATCCTATTCATATTCAGAATGATATTATGTCCTTAAACATTATTATTAATCTTCAAATGTTAATTATACTTGGATGGATAGGATGGGGAATGAGTCTCATCGCGTTCGTGGAGACGGTAGTCCGTACGTACGCACGAGTGACAATATCATTGTTTTGATATTAAAATAATATTTAATTGGATGGTATATCATATATACTGAATCATTATCATGTTATATTTATTATTTATATGAATTACACATCATTATTATACCCATCCAAATAATAATGTTTTGAATAACAATTACACCACGACTTGGAGACGGTAAGTCGTACGTACACACGTATGGTGACATGTCATTCAAAGGATGGATAGAATACTGAAATATGGTTGTAACATGTTTATAATAACATAAAAGTATATATAATATACTATAGTTATTATTTTATAATGGTAATAACAAAGAAAAAAGAAGTGGAAGAATAAAGGAACATGAAAAAGGGTGGGGAAATCATTACCTCTTCTTCGGGTTCTTCCTTTTGATTTGATCAAAAGGGCCCTTTAGGATGGATTTTTGACTAAAGGAAGGCCTCTATGATGAATTTAGGGAAGATGAGAGGGTATTTTGGAAGGGTTTTGTAGAACCAAAAGGCTTTGAAGGTGTGAAGAATCGGTTAGAATTGGTGTCCTATTATAAGGGGGAGGAGGGGCACCTTTGGAAAAGCTAGAAATATTATTTAATAATAAATTCATATTCGGTTTCTAATTGCTCCAAAGTGGATTATTTAAAGTTTAAGGTAGCGATGGGTCTAAAAACATTCATCCAATAGAATTTAGACAGGTTTGGGTCATTATATTAACCTTATCTTTTAGTTTTAACTCTTAGTTAATTAGTTTGAAACTCACCACGTCACATTGTATTTTTATATTATATAGTTAATAAACTTACTATATACCACCATTCAATCCCCAAGTGGCCCATTAATGATAAAAATATCATGATATAAGTCTCTTGGCCGAACCATAGATTTTTATGAATTGAATATCAATTAATAATATACTATTTGTTTTAAAAACTCTTTTATGTCAATTTTGATACTATTTGGAAAATTGATTTTTGTGAAACTCATAACAGAATGATTACTTCAAAAAAAGTCCATTAAATCAATCCTAATATGTCATATTAACCTAGAAAATTAGTTTAATTCATTAAAAGTATCATATTATATTTATTTGGGTATTTATAATATCCATTATTTTAATTTTTCACTATTATGGTAATTACTGCATCATCATTGTGTCATAAATAAATTAAATTATTTATTGTCTAAAAATTATAAATAAAATATAATATTGTATGAAATATTTTTATATTTCTAATGAATATATACAATCAAATTTACCTTATGTATAACCCTATATTAAAAATGTTTTAGTAAATAAACTTTGATTTTAACTCTTTTAACTCTTCTTTGAATTAAATAATAATAAATGTCCTAATCTAATCCAAGTGGACCTAAATGATAATATTTTATTCCTAAGGTTGTTTTTGGTCGAGATACAATTTTCCAATAGAATTAGGACATGTGTTAGGGTAATATTAATATCATTTTTACCCTTAATTAATCTATTTATTTTTAACTGTGGTAAATAAAAGTAAAAAGTTATTAATCACCAAAAATTATTTTCATCACATTAGACCACATTGTACTCCTGGATATTAATCCTCTCTCTCGAATTTTTGAAATTCCACTCATAGAAGCGGTAAAATTAAGTATTATGAAAAATTCAGTTTTTTAACTACTACTTAGTGGTTTCACTATTCATCAAAAAATGATGTTTTTCAGAAAAATACCGAAAATTTACCCTAGGATAATTTCGATATTACGAATCCAAAAATGAAGTCCATTTTGAAAAATAAAATTTATAAATTTCAAAAAGTGGGTATTACTATTCCTAACGGCTTGTTTGATTGGTTGTGGTGTGTTAGAACACGATGTTGCGTATAA
Organism: Viscum album; assembly: GCA_963277665.1. Lineage (NCBI taxonomy): Eukaryota > Viridiplantae > Streptophyta > Magnoliopsida > Santalales > Viscaceae > Viscum > Viscum album. The sequence goes on along the minus strand of OY728136.1, from coordinate 186,644,652 downwards.
CAAACGCTATTTCATTATTCAAAGAGAAGTGTACCGTAGAAGCTTGGGGTGTTACATGTTTGTATTTCATATAATTTTGTGGTTGTTAATGACTTGGGTAAGATTATTTTACAGGGGTCATTTCGTGACATGTATGGTACATTCATGAAGATAGATGATGTGGCATGGATTCAATGAGTATGTCCATAAAAACTAATAAGTTTAAAATTATCTTCATGATTTCAATTAATCCTATGTTTTTTGTATTTGGGGGACATAATTTTTGGTGGATCTTAATGTCAGGACATTTATGATGTGAATTCCCCAATCATGAAGTTAAATTCTATCTAGGTTAATTCTAATTAATGCTATAAAAATTAGAATATTGCCAAAAACTATAACTATATCAAGACAATAGGTGGAAATATGTTGTAATTTTTTGTGTTTTAGATCCCTTTTGAAGGAATTTTCCTTACATTACCATGTTCCATTCATTGTGATTTATGGAGATTGAAGTTTTGTTTTCCTTCTCTCTCATGTGTTTTATTCTTAGATCAGTCTTGAATCATCCAATTATTTATGTGATGTGGTACTTGATATCTATCCTTCTTATTTCATTCATTTGACTTCTGTTACCATAGTTATGGAATAAAATTCTTAATGGGATTTAGTTTCCTTGAAGGAGTGGTTTTCTGATTTATGTATTATTATTTCATTATTTTTCAAAGAATATTGACATCAATGACTTTTGGGATTCATTTCTTATCATATTATTTTATATTAAATAATAAATAAATATCCATAATATAATTATTTGATAGTGGAATTACCATATAAATAATATATTTAATTAATTAAAAAAATTGTTTCTGGATGTTGATATTTTTTTATGAGGCTATTAATTTTTTTCCACATGTATCGATAGATTTTGTTTTATATAAATTTATACATTGATTAGCTTTTCTAGGAAACTGTTTAGCATTTAAATTTGATAGAAATTTCTTAAAACATAATTTTGATAATGATGTTGTAAAATAAATTAAAGTGACATGTCTATTGACTTTTTTGATTCATAAAATTTAATATAAATCAGGTGATTATGGATTCATATGAATTTAATTTTGTTTTTCCAAAGGCTGATGGATTGGGATAATTTATATAATGATTTTTTTTATATTTTTAATAGGAATAGAGTTTCATGTTAATGGAATTATTCTTTCATAATGATCATTTAAAAGGGAATATATGCTTGATAGAATATATAAAAATTATATATTTATGTAGTTGAGGAACTGGGTTTCCTATGGCTATAACCATTGATAAATGAATACATTAATTTAATATGACGATGATGTGATAGTCCAATAATTAGATATGGCTGGGGTGAGAATATTTATTTTCTTTAAAGGGTTATATTCCATGATTATTTGGGCCATGATTCCTAGTTGAATCTCTTTTTAATTGCCAGGTTGAATTTTTGGGTTTTTCTGTTGTGAGCATAAGTGATTAGTATGGGAAAATAAGTGTAAAATAAAATTATAATCATGAGAATAAGGGTTTGAGAACCCGATCACAAAAAATAAAAGATCAAAACATGTACATAAAAGATCATAAATATGAATCATGACATAAATAATGGCAGTTCATATGACATTATTCATAATGAAATAATGAACATAATTCATGAAATCAAAACAAGGTAATAAAATAAATAATTCTGGTAGAAACATAATCATATAATTTGATATTCGTAGTATCCAAGGAATCACTTCCGAGTACATCTTAGCAGTTTGGGTTCACTCACCATACAATATTGGAAATAATGGTCCACTCCCATGGAAATATTATATGCATGATTCTACTCAACATACCATCATGGAAGTCATGGTTAACTCAAGTTGCCATCATAGTACTCATGTTTGACTCCCATGACCATCTTAGATGCATCAGTTCACTCCTCATTCCATCATAGTAGACATGGTTCACTCCAATGGACATATTAGTAGTCAAAGATCACTACCAAGACCCTATTAGTCAATCTAATCAAATATATCTCTTTACCCAATGCAATGGAGGGAGCTATATATCCCAACCATATCCTAATGAAATCATACATACATGTTCCCCAAAATTGTAAACAATCATATCATAACCCATGAAATAAAATGAGTATCATAAACAAGTAATGATATCATAACCTATAAAAAAACATATGTTTCATAATTATTTCATCATAAACAAAACCTATGAAATGATTCGAGTTTCAAAAGCATATAAATTGGGAAAGATAGAGGGGATTCATAAACACCATTCCATTATAACACAATCCATGGAAATAAATAATATAAATGGAAACATTAAATAATTTCACTAGAAAGGAATGAGTATCACCAACATATTTTATCATATATGGGAAATAATTTTTAAAGATCTTTTAAAAACTTTTCTTAAGGAAAATACCCTATCTTCATTAAAAATTGATTTTTATAAAATATTACATTTTAAAAAAAACTTTTCATTGAAAATAGATTTAAAATCATATAAAGGAAGCATTGGAAACACTAAAAAGTTTTTAAAATTATTTTTCATTGAAAATGTTTTTCAATGATCTTTTCAAAACATTTTTGAATACATTTTTTAATATATGGATTTTGAATACAATAGATCTTCGGATGAAGAGTGATAATCATACTTTATATAAAAACATTATATTAAGTACCAATGTTTGTAAAATGGTACTAATACTTAAAATTTCATTAATAACTAGAGGGAATTAAAATTAATGAGTTTATATGATATATTTATAGTGATATTTCATTAATTGAAGCATAATCATAAAAATAAAGATAATCGAGGAAATGGATTCAATAAACTCTTATCACATAGTATAATGGGATCATACTCTCAATGTAAGAAAATTTAATTACATGAAGACTAAAATATCATTAAAATAAAGAGATTAATTATATTATAATAAAAAATGAATTTTCAAACACATTGAAAGGTAATTTAGGTAAATTACGAAACATGAGTGTCAAAGAACCTAAATTGAGACAAAACTATTTTAGCGATTTGGTAACCATTGCAACATAAAACACATGAAAGAAATACCTAATATGTATATTTCAATACTCATGAATTAATTTATAAGATAAATATAATGCATTAAAGGTTAGTACATACACGACAAAGAATTATTGAGTGATGATTAACGCATGTATCTCACAGAAATAAAAGTGAGATAAAATTCCCTTTCATTTTGTCTTGACTGTCGTCGTACACATTCAAAACCCCTATTTAAAAATTAGATATTTATTTAACACAAATAACCAAACCAAATTATTAATTATAATCCCTTATATGGTTTTATTATGGATTTATATTAAGAACTGGTTAACAATTATATGTTATGGAATGATTTCATGTGATATCTGCTTTGTTTTTTTTGCATGTGTCTTAATTTTTTAAAATATTTGGTTCTCAAAGTTCTATTTGATTTATAGAATTTAAAAAATTATTTAAATATAATTTATTTTTATAATATTATTAATATAGTAATTCATTTAATATATAAATATGAAATGGAATACAGTGTTCATGGAGACGGTAAGTCATACGTACACCTGGACACTATTTCTATTTAATTGCCTTGATGAAAGAAATATGTAAAATCCATATATGTATATATATCCATGTTAAATAAAAATTATCATATCATATATATAACATATATTCACTAAACCCATCCTTAATACATTCAATGTAGTGTATGAACAAATCACATCCCTTTGAGGGTGCGGTAGTTCACATACCCTCAAATGAAATTATTGTATTACCAAAAATTTATATTATGAAGAAAATTGTTGTAAAATAATTACATAAGATTAAATAAATAATAAATTTAATATATGAATTATATAAATATATTTTACTTCATAATTTCAACCATGAGATATGGTAATAGAAATATGAACAATCACCTTTTAGTGAGTAGGTAGTTTTGTGTACACATAAACAGTGTGTTTGTTACCTATTTGATGGTAGTGTATGTAATTGATGGGTGATATAAAAGAATAAAAATTACTATTATATTTATTATACTATTTTTATATAATAATTTAATAAATATTGTTTATGGTGTGTATAAAGAAACTAAAAGAAAATAAAAGAATGGAGTTTGAGAGAAGATATTGCCTATAAATCTGGATACAACATTTTCTTTTTTCCAAAAGGTATCAATGGATTTCATTCTGTCCAAAATTAATGATTGATGGAGTAAATGAGGGATTTTGGGAATTTTATTGGGTATATATTATGCAAAAATATGTGGTTTTATAGGTGCAAATAAGTGGATGATAGAAGATATTTTTATAGTGGAGGGGGAGTGACACTCTTGTAATATTTTGACAATGGGATTTCATACACATTCTCCACATGACATGTGGATCCAATAATGCACCAAATTCGACCTAGATTAGGATATGTTCTAAATATAAAAAATAAATGGTCTCTTTGAAAAATTTAATGGTCTTTTTGTGTCTTTAATTTACGGTTTAGTCCTTAGTTAAGCTTAATTTTACCTTATTCGATGTAATTAATTTTAATTACATCCACCAATTATGTTTGTCAAAAAATAGTTTAATCTTATTATAAATTATAAATTAATCATATTCAAAATATTTGATCCATTTTTCAAAATTCTAATCAGAGGAGTGGAGAAAATTAATTTAAAATTAATCCCCCATTCTTATTGACAGAGCATGTTTTTTTAGTAAATACATTAAGAAGATTTCTAGGTTTTTATACCCAATTTCAAAGTGAAAGTGATATAAATGACCTAAATTATATTTATTGATTATTTTATTATCTAATAAAACTTTTAAAATAAATTATAATATTATTTATCCATATAAATTAATTTGATGAAATATTTGTTTTGACCTTAAATCCATAATTTTTCAATATTCATTAAAAATAAAACATTAAAAAATTACCAAAAATATACCTGAACAAAATAATTATGTTCCTATTTAAAAGATTAATTTTGATTTTACATATTAAATTTATAAATGTTGCAAAAAATTGTATTTAACATGGTTTATCCTTTAAAAGGTGGTAAAAATGCTTTAACAAAAATATTGGGTTTTAAGCATAAAATTAGTGTTGTTCTTATCTTATGTCAGTAAAATATATTGGATGAATTTAAAAATTATTTTATTTAATATTTAACATATATATAACACTAATATCACTCTATAGTTTTAGATAATTTAATTTATTAGAGTAAAAAATCATTGTGACCATAAAAATAGTAATACTTTCTTTTATATTGAATCTATTTTCATATTCATTTCTAATTAATTGGTAAACTATGAATTTTTCTTCTATTTGTGTAATACATATATTCTAATAAAATAGTTAATATTATTTCTAATATTTATTTTAATAGATATTTTAAATCTTATTATATTGATTAATAACATTTTAATGATATAGTATTGTTCGGTGAAACTCAGTCATGTATGTTACCCAATACATCAAGGAATGTCATTGTTTCTTGTAATGAAAGATAACATTGGTTTTCTGCATAGAGAAAGATATAGTTAACATTTCTTTTATTTCATGAATAAAATTGTTTTTCATATATCACCAGCCAACCATAGTGATTTATTTTAAAAATAATCAATCTTCAATGTTGTCTGAAATGAAAAATATCAAAAATGATAAATAAATTTGAAAAAAATAATTCTCAAAATCACAGGTTTTTAAAATCCACTATCATCATGAGACATTATACAAGAAATTCTTATAAAGGATACTATAAAAAAATTTTGTGTGGGATATTCTTTTCAAAATAGTTCATTTAATTATTTATATTCAAATTCAAAGAGTCCATGTTTATAATCATACAATAACATAATATTTGAACACACAAGAGGTCCAAAGACATTTATCATCTCAATTATAATTATGAGAGACTATGTACATAATCATTCATTTAATCACACTTTAATTAAATACAATAATATAGTGGATCATGGGGATATATTGGAAATGAATCATTCCACTACCAATAGTGTTGAGGTACAACTAAATGTTTTAGGGCTAGGTTAGCTGTAGAAGAACAATAGATACCATACATGAAAATGGTATAAAATCGGCTATGATATCATGCATGGATCACAATGATAAAAAACTTTAAAAAATTAAAAACAAGACACATCTAATAATGAAATGTTATGGTATACAAGATAACATTTAGCGAATATTCAGATCTAACCAGAATATGGTTAAAAAACCAATTTATTTATAATACTATTCACTAAAATATATGGTTTATTAGAAAACCAATGATTATTTAATGGAAATCAATGAATGTACCCTTATGGGATTTTTTTAATCTCAGATTCCACTACATTAATAATTCCAGAATAACATACAAGGGCTATAAATAATAGGTTTATAGGTTCTACCTAATAAATTTATTATTTAGTAGGTATTTCATGGAAGTGTCAACACCTGGAAAAATGTATAATTTATAAAACACCATGACTATAGGTAAAAATATATATCCCATATACATTATACTAGGGATGGTAAATTCATCTATTATTGAATCTTGAATAGAGACAATTTTAGGGAAATCAATGAACATGAAAAAAACCAAGAAAATAGGGTGAATCATCTCGTTCAATGATAATATAAATAAGAAAATATTAATGAATAAAGGGGAAGTATGGATCATGTAATCACTAAAAAACATACAATATGATGAAAGAAACTCATAACATTGTATGGATGTAAGAGTAACTCCAAATAAAGTGGAGAGGAAGAGGGAACCCACTGAGGGCCTACTGTGCACAGATGATAGGAGAAAGAAAGGGTAACCCGTTTAATGGGGTAGGGTCAAAATTTAAATAAACCCAATTTAAAAGAGTTTGATTGTTCTCCCATAAAGTTGTCCAATAATGTTCCAACCATTAAAGGGATATTGTGTATGAGGGGTCTATCACATAGTTCATGCACATGATTTGAACAACTATTAATATTATATCATTTATCCTATATTATGAATCCTAAAACATCTAAAAGTTTGTGTGGTATCTCTTGAATTTTTAGAAAGAACCATGCAAAATCCTAATCCCCATTTGATCAATTGTACAGTTTCACCTAATGGATAGGACTATTTTAAAAAATTATTAACCCAAAACATTTCCTCCCAAACATGATTTTTTGGGTATGGTGCTCTCTAAACTCAATAGGACACCCAAGGGACCACACAGTCCTTAAATTATGTATATGAACAACACATTTAAGTTTAAAATTATAAAGGATTTCTTTCTGAGGCTTCAATTACATAGATGATCATCAACTAAATTTAAATACTCAAATTCCCTTAGAATTGAAAAATGTCTAAATCACAAGATGTTATAACCTCCAAACCACAGATATTACCATTCTCTAGAATCCATGGGTATTAAATAGAAACATTACTCAACCTGAATAGGTTGTGTGATTTTTTTGATTATTCATTTTATATTTCACCCCCACCACCACCAAACATCCCTTAAAAATATGGTATAAAATACATAGAAAATCAAGCCAATTCTCAAATTCAGAACTTAAGAATCCAAGTGGTGACTCCATGATCCTATCTAACCCAACACCTGTTCACTTCATCATATTTAGCATCTCCAAGCCCATATAACATACCAATGTACTTCTATCAATTTGAAGATAAATAAAATCCATGTCTCTCCTCAATATAGTAAAATCCTATAAAATCAATTCAAATGGTGCTACAATTATTCAACAATAGAGATCTTCATAGTACGGTAATCTAATTAAAACTAAAAACATAATACAGTCCTCATTTAACATAAATTGTGAAATTCCAATAGACCAAGATGATAATCTCCATGAAATATTTCATTTAATGGAACTTCTGATATTTTCATCACAACATTCTTAAAAAATTGGGAATCCTAAAATAGACCATCACCGACATCATTCAATGACACTAGAAGGAAGAAATTCTAGTTACACAAAGCCATATATCCCAAAAATAGATCACCTTATAAGTTCAACATACCGAACCCTAAAATATAATTCCATCACTCTATAATCCTTGTGTTTTCATCAGGCACATAAAAAAATACATACTTGAAATCTAGTGATGTTTCTATAAAAATCATCAATAGTTCTATCATGTTCCCACATGATCATCGATGTAAACCTGATCCATCACAGAATGATCATTACCCTTTCAAATATCCTAAATGAGTTTGAATGAAGTTTGGGGTAGCCTCAGAATCATTAATCAAGTCAATAGATATCATCCAATTAACCCAATTCTATTGAAAATACATGTGCGATATTGGTGTATAACTGAAAAGTTGAGGCCTCATTAACACATATTCAATATAATGTTGTATATTCCTAGTAGTGAAGTCAATAATCTACTATTTTCCATTATTCCATCCAAGTAATTTCTACAATGTAACATAGTTATTAATCATATCCAAACATGAATCTATAAACAACCAGGTTTCATTATTTAAAACTCAACATATTCTATTTATCACAATATAGATGGAATTTTAATGGTTTATCTCAATATAGGACAAACACTCTTGTAGTCCACTATAGGAGATGTAAATATGGTGAACATGATCACCTATAAAAATGGATGATTCAAATAGGATTTAAATAAAATAAAAAAAAGACATAGGAAGCATAAATTTTAAAAATGGCTTTATTCATGGTATGTCTCTTAGAAAACCATCTCTATCTATATGAAATTATCATTCAAACCACCAATAATAAATTCAACTTCAAATAGAACATATTATCTTGATTATTAATTATCATTATCTAACTATGATACGTTTAAACCCAATAGAATACATTTATGAATAATGAATAACCACCAATGTCCATTAATGACTAATGGTCTTTTAAAATGGTTTTTTAAATAACTAACCTTATCACTATTCCATAGCCTTGCAATCACTGACATGTTTGATTTAATATCATCCCCATGGATATTCAAACATAGTATTAAACATATTTAAATGGTACTCATCATTTTTTCTAATTACATGGAAGGAAATCATTTTGTAATGGCCCAGACCCTCATGGCCCATTACTTTGCCAAAAAAGGCTCAACCAAAACAGTGGCAATGGTCACGGTGGCACTGTGATAGTGGAACCGTGAAGGTTTCACTGGTCAGGGTGATACTGTGATGGTGGGACCGTGTCCTCACCCAACCATCTGTTTTCTTTTTCCATTCCCGCTCTCGCAATGTCTTTTTTTGACGTAAATTAATTCTTTTACCCCTTTTAAATCCATTTAAGGCCCATAATTAATTCCTAAAAATCCATAGAAACCTCCCTGATGGGGGATATTAATTAAAAACTTAATTCCATCATGAGTAACTGACAAACCCCGTGGGAAACCAGGATCCGACTTTCCAGGCATTCAAAATTACCATTTCTCGTAACAACGAGATCTTATCTGTATATCGTACGAGAAGTTCTTTTTCCTCTTCTTAATTTTTTCAGCTTCGTTCATCTCCATGTGCGCCTGGAGTCCCTCCTTCCTGTGGCTTGTGGTGCGCCTCTGCAGGAGCTTTCTACACCCCTTGGAGTCCACGGAATTCCTCCTCTGCAAGCCGCACATCTCATCTTCTTGGCGCATGGAGAAGAACATCAATCCTTGATCAACCTGGTAGGGATTTTTTCATCACCTCTCTTTTCTATGTATCATGCGAGGTGGTTACTCTCTATTCTTTGTGGGAATTGATGAATCCAAACATAATGAAAATAATTAACTGACCATTAATGAATGAAGTGGGGGTGTGATTGATGTTTTTCAGTACTCTTTTATGTTAATATTTGTTGTGAATTGTGTGGGCCTATGCTCACTGGAAATCGTGCACGTTGGTGTTATTTTCTTGAACACTAAGTTACCATGTCTTCTTTGATGACTAAATAACTGTAACATGGGATTGGATAGACACCTAAACTCAATTTGGTTTGAATGAATGTTCAGTAAAACAAGAATTCCTATGTGATCAGCCCGGTAAACAAACATAATGAAGAACCTAATTAATGAAGTGATTGAACCTGGAAGTTTCCCACAATGTTTTGGTGGTGGGTGTGTTGTTCTGTTTGATGCTTGTGGTATGATGTGGATGAGGATGGGATCATATTTTGTGGTATAGTTGTTGGTTGTGAATCTGAAGCGGTGTGGTCACTCGTCTATGGCACGAACTCGGGTGGGATCCTCTATTGTTGAGAAATTGTTGGTTCCTGGTTTTGGGGACATGGGGCTGTGTCTCAGGGTTTTCTTTGGTTCTAGTTCTTTGAGGTATCTCACTAATCCCCTTTTGTTGTTTTAGCTTTACAAGATAACTAGGTGTGAATTCTTAAATTGTTGTTTGGCTGTTTCTCTTTTCTTGGCTTCTGTTTATGCCTGTTAGTTGCCCGGTAGTGCATAATTTGCCTAAATGGGATCACTTGAACACGAAAACAAGAATGGTTGAATGGGGAATTAGTTTGGGGATGATTTGTGACTTGGTCATGAGTGTCGTGGCTTCTTTTATGATTGAATAGTAACAAGGGTGTTTGTGCATAGGTTTTGGACCCCCTAGGATGGGATGAGTGTTTGTTACTTATAAATATATCTATAGAATTTATGTTTCTTATTCGCGCCCCACCCATGTTGAGAACTTTAGTGTTGAACACCCCCATTTCATGGGGGAGGGTGTTTTTCCCAACACTCCCATGAGTGGCTGGTTATTAGCTCCTTTTCTGCTCCCTTTCCCGAATAGCCCAAGACTCTTCAGGCAGACTGTGATGGCATGAAGTCCATTATTAGCACAAGAATCTTCGGGCATGGTAGTTGTGGTGGTTGGCACAGGTGTTTGCCGGCAGGTTGTTTCCCAAGTGTCTTCGGGATGAGGCCTAGGTGTCTTCGGGCATGGCAGTGGATGTTTTGACCTAGGTGTTTGCAGGCATGGTTACGTGTGGTTGTTATGGCCAAGGTTTCTATGGGAGGGATAGTTGTTATGGCCTAGGTATCTATGGGCGGGATAGTTGTTGTGGCACAGTTGTTTACAGGCGGGATGCGTGGTTGTGGACAATGTGTGTGCAGGTGGGGTGTGGCAGTGGGTCTGCGGTGAGAATGGCGGGATTGGTTCAATGAATAGGATGTCTTCAATAACCATTGGGAAAGTGGCATGGGGTACCCAAATATCGATGTGATAATACTATATTCTATTTGCCTAGCGTTATTTGGGGAGTGTGCCTTTGTGACACTTGGGTGAATAGTTTTTCCTTGCTATGTGCTTTGGTTTTTCTTTCCCCACAGGGCATTAGAATGCCTCTCCACTTGTGCACGAGAGTCTTTGGTTTTCCCTACTGACTCTTCTTGTATGCTCACCCTACATATATAATATTGCTTTCAGGTTTCCAGGAGGACTTTAGGGATCATGCAGGGCCATACTAGCTCAGACGTTGGGATAGTCGGAGTTTCTATTTTTCATTTCGTTAGAAATTTACCTTTGTATTCTCCTTGTACCTTTTTATCATTTACTTTTAGAACATCAATCTGGGAATGGTTTTTTTAGGCTTTACTTGTACTTTCAATTTTGGTGTTGTGGGATTTACTATCCTATCTCCCAATCCCATTAATGAAAAATGGAAATTCCTTCCAACTTGTGTGAGATTATGTACCCTTGGTGCTGGTCTCCACTCCGGGACCTATTGAAGGCGGTTTCGGGGGTCATTATCTCTCCTTCAACTTGAAGAATGAAGGTTAGGGCAATCCGATGTACCTTCCCTCATATTGGTGAAGGCGGGTTATGACAGAATGGTATCAAAGGCGGAGGTCTGAAAGATAGGATGGATTCTGGAGTTAGGAACAATGAGGATTGCATGGGGTGGCAGGGAAACAGTGTTGGGTGACCTTGGTGAATGAAATAGGCCAGGGAATATTGGCTGGGACACAGGATTTTAGGCCCCCCTGTGATCCGATGCAAGGACTCTGGACATACCATGCGACCAGGTGAGGCTACACTGATTGTAGGGTAGAGACCCTAAGAAAGGTAAATGAATCATACTAACTTCTGTTCTTATGTTTCATGGGTGTCTTGGGGATTCAAAATAAAGAAAATAGTTTAAGAAAATTTAAGAATAAGATTCGACACTACTCAAGCTTAGGCATTCCTTATTTACCTTGCAGCTATGGCACCTAGGAGTGACCATGAGTAGTGCTAGTGATCGAGGCCCAAGAGGATGACATGGACGATTGGCAGAGGACCGACCGAGAGTAGGAGGATGATCAGTAGAAGAAGACTCTTTGATCCTTTCAGCAAGATACCCTCAGGATGTACGAGGGCAGCATCTTAGACATGGAGATGGAGAGGTGGATCGAGGAGCAAGTGATAGATTTCAGCTTGATTCAGGCTCTGACGGTGTACTGGGGTCCTCTGGCCTTCAACCAGATGCAGGGAAAAGCGCATCATTGGTGGACTCTTTATCTTAGAGAGAAGAGGGAGACTGAGGTTGCGTGGGATGACTTCAAGAAGGAGTTTCAGGTGGAATTCCTCTCTTCCACGATGAAGGCCGAGAAGAGGCAGGAGCTACTCTCCCTCCTGCATGGGGGCATGTTGGTGAGTGAGTTGGGGATCAAGTTCAAGGGTCTCCTTCGCATTGCTTCATACCACTTTTCGGATGAGGGGTCTTGGGAAAGACGTTTAGAGGAGGTGCTCCGACCTTCTCTTCAGTACATTGTTACTCCCTTCACCCTACCAAGATACTTAGAGGTGTAGAAGAAGGTTGAAGTGGTGAAGAGGATGCACACACTGGGAGGTGTTTCGTGAGAGGGAATCCAGTTGTGCCGGTAAAAGGAGAAGGTTGTCAGCAGTAGGCCTCCAGCATCAGGGCCCTCGAGGTTCTGACCAGCCGGGAGAAGGCCATAGAAGTTCCATTTCCGATCTCCCGGTCCTTGCCCTTTCCCTTCGAGCCCGGGACCAAGGTTCTTCTTCTGTGGCAGCCATGGTCACCTTCGAAACTAGTGATCGGAAAATGTACAGTACGGTGGGGGTGGGAAGGTTCAGCGCCCACCTCAGCAACATCAGTTTTCAGCTGGGCTCTTTCACCAGCAGTAGGGAGAGCAGGCTCCCACCCCTCAGAGGGAAGATGTTACAGGAAGAGGTTGAACACAGGGAGCTCCTCATGGAACTCGACCAAGGTATGGTAGGGTAGGCGGCTGACAGCCGAGAGGCAGAGGTGCTGGGCATGGGAAGTTGCACGCCGCAGAGGCAGCAGTTTTAGCAGGGCCAGATGTCATTCGAGGTATGATCATCTTGTTCAGTAACCTTGAATATTACTTGTTCGATATAGGAGCATCGCACTCATTTTTTACACCCAGTCTGGCCCATGCTCTGGGTTTAGATGTTGAGAGACTCCCAGTTCCCCTGGTGTTGAGCACACCAGTCGGAGGTCAGACAGACTTGTTGTATGATTTTCTAGGATGCAGACTTATGATAGGGCCACATCAGTCAATCAGGGATCTTCTAATTTTGCAGATATAGCCATATGATGTCAACCTAGGCATTGACTGGTTGTTCTATATATGTGCCTTCATTGACTTCTTCTGAGGAAGGGTTGTGTTTTCAGACATGGGTGGCCGACAGGTGACTTTCATCGACGAGCGGAGTTTCCAGGGGAGCAGAAAGCAAGGGGAACCCCTCTTCTACTTATTAGCTGAGCTATCAGCGGAGTCGGTGGATGCAAAGATGGTGGAAGTCCCAGGAATCGTCAGTGAGTTTATGGACGTCTTCCCTGAAGAGGTGGAAAATCTGGCCCCTCGACGTGATGTTTAGTTCATGATAGACTTGCAACCTGGTTCCCTTCTGATTTCAATGTCTCCCTATCGAATGGAACCCTCTGAGTTGTGGGAGTTCTGGATCCAGATTGATGATCTGATGAATAAGGGTTTTGTTCAGCCATATGCATCACCGTGGGGTGCTCCTATTTTGTTTTCAAAGAAGGCGTATGGTGGTCTAAGGGTATGCATAGAATACATAAGACTGAATGAGGTGACGGTCAAGAATCGATACCCTCTCCCGAGGATAGACGATCTCATTGACCAGCTGTGGGGAGCAGGTAGGTTCTTGAAGATCGATTTGTGGTCTGGTTATCACCATGTGAGGTTGAAGGAGGGCGACATCTCAACGACTGCCTTCAAGTGCAGATATAGGAACTTTGAGTTTGTAGTCATGCCATTGGGTGTTGTGAACGCACCAGCTATGTTCATGGGGCTCATGGACTCTGTATTCCAGGAATATCTGGACCAGTTCATTGCCGTGTTTATTGACGACATCCTGATCTACTCAAGATGAAAGGAGGATCATGCATAACATCTGAGAAATGTTTTAGAGGTCCTTCGACAGCACCAACTCTATGGGAAGTTGTCCAAGTAAATGTTCTGGATGCTTGAAGTGCACTTCCTTTGGCATGTGGTGTCTGATCAGGGGATAACAGTGGACCATCGAAGGTTGAGGTAGTTGATTCTTGGCAACACCCAAGAACGTGGAATAGGTTCATAGATTCCTTGGTCAGGCGAGTTACTACCAGAGGTTCGTGCTCAACTTCTCCCGAGTTGCAGCACCTTTGAAAAACATGACCAAGAAGGACCATGCATTTGTGTGGGACGAGCAGTGTGAGGAGGCATTCTATATCTTAAAGAGAAGTCGGTTAGGGCCCTAGTGCTGATGTTTCCATAAGAAGGGGTGGTGTATGAGGTGTTCTGTTGTCCTACATGGCAAGGCCTCAGATGTGTGTTGATGCAGCGACAAAGGGTGTTCACCTATAGGTCTATGGAGTTACGACCCCATAAGCGTAACTATTCCACCCATGATCTAGAGCTTACGGTGGTCATGTTCACACTAATGTTGTGGTGTCACTACCTCGTCGGGGAGTACTTCGTGGTCTTCACCGATCACAAGAGCATGAACTACGTCTTCTCCCAGCGGGACCAAAACTTTCATCAGCGAAGGTGGATGGAATTCCTTCAAGACTATGACTTTGAGATTTCCTAAACCTCAGGAAGGGGGAATGTGGTGGCCGATACCGTGAGCAGTAAGTCGTGGAAGGATGCAGTTCGAGAGTCGGCAAATACTTTGAATGAAATGGAGGAGTTGGCTGCCCTGCACATGGATGCTAGGATGGAAGTTGGTAGAGGATGCCTGTATCAGATGACATTGCAATATTCTCTCTTGCGGCAGGTAGAGGAGTCCCAATGGGGAGACTAAGAAAGCAAACTGATGTGTGACCGAGTTGACCAAGGAAATACTCCAGAAGGGTGGACAGAGGATGGCCAGAACCAAATGCTTTTCTGAGAAAAGCTATTTAGCAGGGGTGATGCGTAGAAAAGTTCTTAGTGAGTTCGAGAACTCACCCCTAGAGGTGCACCCGGGAGTTTCCAAGATGTACCAGGGTCTGAGGAGACTATTTTGGTGGCCCGGGATAAAATGGGCAGTAGCAGAGTTCGTAGCAAAGTGCCTCATTTTTCAGGAGGTGAAGGCTGAACACCGTGTTCCAGGCGGTCTGTTGCAATCTCTAGATGTCCCTGAGTGGAAGTGGGGGGAAATATCGATGGATTTTGTCACAGGACTACCCAAGGTTCAAGGGGGATGCAACGCTATCTGGGTGGTGCTTGACCGGTTGACGAAATCGGATCACTTTCTGGCGATCAATGAGTCTATTATAGTGGATGCTTTAGGACGAAGGTACGTGGATGAGGTGGTACAGTTGAGTTGAGTTCTGAGATCCATAGACTCAGATAGGGATGCACGGTTTACCTCATGAATCTAGAGAGGATTGCGACATGCTTTTGGCACCCAGTTACATCTTAGCACTACTTTCCAGCCCCAGATAGATGGACAGACAGAGCGCACCATCCAGACCTTGGAAGATATGTTGCGGGCATGTGTTCTTGATTTAGGAGGATCGTGGGTGTAACCCTTTTCCCTAGTAGAGTTTTCCTACAATAATAGCAATAACTCTACCATTGGCATGGCTCCGTTCGAATCCTTGTACGAGAGGACATGTCAGTCACCCGTGTGCTGGACTGAGGTTGGGGAAGTGAGTTTTCATGGCCCGGAAGAAGTGCAGAGCATAACAGAGAAGGTTCAGCTTATGTGGGAAAGTATGAAGGCGGCACAAGAACGAAAGAAGTTATATGCCGATAATAGGAGGAGAGCCTTGGAGTTTGGGGTTTGGGACCACATGTTCTTGAAGGTCTCCCCTCGACATGGACAACGGAGGTTCGGTAGGGGGACTAGGATCTCTCCAAGATTCTTCAAAACCTTCGAAGTGATGCGGCAGGTCGGAGAAGTGGCTTATCAGATAGCATCACCACTTCCATTACTAAGGATACATGACGTCTTCCTTGTGTCCCAGCTCCGTCGGTATATGCACGACGATTCAGACGTCCTCGACTGGGGAGAGATGGATATTGAGGACGACGTGACCATTGTGGAAAGACCAGTGAGGTTCGAGGATCGTGAAGAGAAGGTGCTTCGTGGATGAACCATTCCTTTGGTTCTTGTGCTATGGAGGCATGGTGGGCTTGAGGAGAGTACCTGGGAACACGAAGCACTGATGCGCGCCCAGTACCTAGAGTTGTTTTGAGTTATGTGCTATTATATTCGTACTTGTTTGTGAAGAAATAGATTACCTTGTTGGATGTGAAATGTGTGGTTTTCCTTATTCTCTGAATATGTGTGAAAGGTCCTGGCTATGGGGAGGGGAGCACCCAATCCCAAATCAAGAAGCATTAAGGTGGATTCGACTAAACCCGTGTGGGCAAGTCAGTGCTGCCCAAAGAGGATAGTATCATGACAAGGAGGAAGAGACTCCCCAACCCATATGACTGGTCTGTGTGACCAATATATGTTGCATGGTTTCTTGAGGGAGAGTTTTTTCTAAATGAATGTGAGGTTCACTCCTGAGAGGTATCTTTCGAGGTGGTTGTTTGGACCCTCTCTTTTCTACTGGTTTTTTTTTGATTCTCGAGGGCGAGAATAGTTTGAGAGGTATCTAATGTAATGGCCCATACCCTCCTGGCCCATTACTTTTCCAAAATAAGGCTCCACCAAAACAGTTTCACCGTGACGGTGGGACCGTAAGGGTGGCATCGTGACGGTGGCACCATGCCCTCACCTAGCCCTATGTTTTCTTTTTACAGTCCCGCTCCCGCAACATCTTTTTTTGATGTAAATTAATTCTTTTACCTCTTTTGAAGCCATTTAAAGACCATAATTAATTCCTAAAAATCCCAAGAAACCTCCCCAGTGGGGGATTTTAGATAACAACATAATTCCATCATGCGTAACTTCGAAACCGAGTGGGAAACAAAGATCCAACTTTCCAGGCGTTCAAAATTCGCATATCCCGTAACAACGAGGTCATGTCTATATATCGCATGGGAAGTTCTTTTTCCTCTTCTTCTTTTTGGAAAGCTTTATTCTTATCCCTATGCACCTGTAGTCCCTTCTTCCTATGTCTTGTGGTGTTCCACTGCTAAAGATTTCTACACCCCTTGTAGTCTACAGAATTCCTCCCCTGCATGCCGCAAATCCCCTATTCGTGGTGCGTGGAGAAAAACATAGATCCTTGATCAACCAGGTAGTGATTTTTCCTTCTCCTCTCTTTTCTGCGTATCATGAGGGGTGGGTATGCTATTGTCTCTATGGGAATTGATGAAACAAAAATTAATGAAGATAATGAATGTACTTTTAAAGAATGAACGTGGGGGGGGGGTGTGATCGATGTTCTATTGTACTCTTTTATGTTGCTATTTGTTGTGAATTGTGCGGGCCTATGCTCACTAAAAATCATGGACATTGGTGGTATTTCATTGTGAACTAATGAACCATGTCTTCTGTGATGACTAAATAACTGTAACATGGAATTGGTTAGACACCTAAACTCAGATTGGTTTGAATGGATTTTCAGTAAAACATGAATCCATGTGTGATCACCCCGGTTAGCAAACATAAAGAAGAACCTAATGAATGATGTTCTTGAACTTGGAAGTTTCCCACTATATTTTGGTGGTGGGTGTGTTGTTCTGTTTGATTCTTGTGGGATGATGTGGACGAGGATGGGATCCTCTATTGTGGTACAGTTGTCTGATGTGAATTTGAAGCTATGTGGTTACTCTGCTGTGACATGAACTCGGGTGGGATCCTTTATTGTTCAGAAATAATTGGTTCCTAGTTTTGTGGACATGGGTATGTGTCTTTGGGTTTTCATTGGTTTTAGTACTTTTAGGGATCTCACTATTCCCCTTTTGTTGTTGTAACTTTACAAGAGAACCGGGTGTGAATGCTTAAATTTCTGTTTGGCTGTTTCTCTTTTCTCGGCTTGTGTTTATGGCTGTTAGTTTCCCAATATTGTAGAATTCACTTAAATGGGATCACATGAACATGAAAACAAGAATTTCTGAATGGGGAATTAGTTTCGGGATGATTTGTGACTTGGCTGTGAGTGTCGTGGCTTCTTTTATGAATGAATATTAACAAGGGAGTTTATGCTTAGGTTTTGGAACCCCTAGGATGGGATGAGTGTTTGTTACTTATACATATATGTGTAGCTTTTATGTTTCTTATTCGCACCCTACCCAAGTTGAGTACTTTAGTGATTAACACCCCCATTTCATGGGTGAGGGTGTTTTTCCCAACACTCCTATGAGTAGCTAGTTATTATCTCCTTTTCTGCTCCTTTTCCCGAATAGTCCAACACTCTTCAAGCAGGTCGTGATGGCCTGAAGTCCATTATTAGCCCATGAATCTTTAGGCAGGACAGTTGTGGTGGTTGGCCTAGGTGTTTGCGGGTAGGTTGTTTCCCAAGTGTCTTCGGGACAAGGTCCATGGGTCTTCAGGCGTGGCAGTGGTTGTTCTGGCCTAGGTGTTTGGGGGCATGGTTATGTGTGGTTGTTATGGCCCAGGTGTCTGCAGGCGGGATAGTTGTTAAGGCCCTAGTGTCTGCGGGCGGGATGGTTGTTGTGGCCCATGTGTTTGGCGGCGGTATGCGTGGTTATGGCCCAGGTGTGTGCGGGTGGGGTGTGGCAGTGGTACTGCAGTGAGAATGGCAGTATTGGTTCGATGTGTAGGATGTCTTCAATAACCTATGGGAAAGTGGTGTGGGGTACCCAAATATCGATGTGCTATTACTATACTTTACTTGAATTGCATTATTTGGGGAGTGTACCTTAGTGATACTTGGGTGGATAGTTTTTCCTTCTTAGGTGCTTTGGTTTTTCTTTCCTCACAGGGCATTATAATGCCTCTCTATTTGTGCACGAGTGTGTTTGGTTTTCCCTACTGAGTGTACTTGTATTCTCACCCTATATTTATATATAACTGATTTTACCTTTCCAAGAGGACTTCAGGGATTGTGTGGGGTTGTACTAGCTCAGACATTGGGATAGTCGCAGTTGTTGTTTTTCTTTTCTTTGGTACTTTACCTTTGTAGTCTCCTTTTACTTTTGTATCATTTACTTTGGGAACATGCATAAGGGAATGGTTTGTTTGGGCTTTACTTGTACATTCGGTTTTGGTGTTGTGGGATTTACTATCTTATCTCCCGATCCTATTAAATAAAAAGGGTAATTCCTTCCATATTGTGTGTGATTATATACCCTTTGTGCTAGTCGCCACTCTGGGACCTATTGAAGGTGGGTCTCTGGGGTCATTATCTCTCCTTCAACTTGAAGAAGGAAGGGTCTAGAAATTTGATGTCCCTTACCTCATCTTGGTGAAGGAGGGTTGTGACACATTTTATATGATATATGTGATAATCTCCCACTTATTAGTTTCCTTATAAATAGATTTATTGAAAGAGGGAAATCATCCCATGGTTTATTCTCCATTTACCACTTACTGTATATCATGGATGAGGCCAACATGATTTTTTAGGAGTTTATATAATAGTGAATAAACTATCCACTATAATATGTCTTTTCTAGATTTAAAATAGAACTATATGTGTGTAACACCTCCTAAATTATATCCCTGCATGATATATTATCTCCCATAAAACCCAAATCGAACCTTCTAGCTTTTCAAAAAAAAGATCCTTTTATGAGACAATATCATGAATTCAGATGATTCTAATTTCCTCTAATTCCAAGGTCACTATAATATAAATATAACATGTTATTAATGTAAAATAGATCATGTATTTAATGGTATATTCTAAAATCATATGATTCAATGATCTATTTTAGAACTTTGATGGGTACTATGTGTTTCAATGAAAACTACCTGAATGCTTAACAAGTTAATGGAACAACCCTAATTGAACTCATTGACTTATCATCCCTATTCATCCAACAATCTGATGTACCATACAAAATAACTTCCTCAGAGTCATATTAACCTAGAAGACTTCAATAATAGGTGATATCTTCCCGAGTCTTCCACAAAAAGAAGATGAAAAAGATATACCACATGGCCCATTGAGTGGTAAATCATTCCCTATGAATGACTCGACCACCTAAATTGGGAATTACTTGATTCCTACTCTAGTGACAAGGTTAAAAAGATAGAATAACCTTAAATCTATATTGGGTGTCATTTTTTAATATACGGAGTCCTAGATGGAGAAAATGACACTTCAAAAGCACCTTATGTTTGGAATTGGCTATAATAATTTTGAATGGTTTCAAAGATCTGATTGAGCTACCGACCTAAAAATAACACCTTATAAAAGCATGATTTGGTGACACTATTACAATTACATTATGAAAAAAGAAATAGGGATCCACCACCTAACATATAGTATAGAATAATACTATGATAATATCTCCCATTCCCATCTAAGTAAAATGTAAGGATGGATTTGAACTACCAATACTCGAGGATTGAAGCTTAGAACACCATCTTACGGATTTATTTGAGATGAACCATTCATCTATGGTTGAAATTATAAATATTACAAAGGATAAATTTAAATATCATGTATCAGTAATAAATAAAATTTTACATATAATATTTAATTAGATGACACCACAATGGACACATGGAAGATTTTTCAAAATTTCATTCAATAATTTTTTATTAACCTTCTTTCTATCATAATTAGTTAACTTATTTTAAAATTATTTTTATATATAATATATTTACAAATGATTATATAATAATTTTATATAATTAAATAAATTTTTTATTGAAATATATAATGATAAACACCCATTAGGTTGTAATTTTCATTTTAAATAATAGATTCCTCAAAAATAATAATGATCAATAGCAGTTAAGAAGGTTTTTATTAATTTAAAGATGGGACTTGTCATGTATGATGAAACCATATATAAATATGTGAATCATATTTGTAGTTGAATACCCCATAAATAACTATAACGATATATCATATTTCCCCATCCAAGGTTTTGGTACAAAGAATAAAGAGTAAAGTATAAAAGACATATTAGGGTTTTGTCAACCATTCTAGGTTCATCTAATTTCTATACCTTATTATATAAAACATTATGATTCCTAAACACCCATTGTAGGTTTATTAAATAAAAATAATTCCCCAAATTACCTACATAGTTCTAGTATTTCATTTATATACATAGGTATATGGTTTATCTTTCACAGTGGTAGAGTTATATGTCTTTATAAAGAAACCAATGAATATAAAAGAAAAAATTAATATCATTTTTCATTTATAAAATGGTCACAAGGTATAAAAATATCATACATAGTTGATTACTTATATAGGTCAATGTTTCAAAATTTATAATGTTTTCATACACTATAAATTGAATGATTTCTCTCATGTAATAAAAACAAAATGTTTTATCCCATTCAATAAGTTTGGTGTGGCTCAATCATGACTTGATTAGTTACTTATGGTTCCACCATCATGAAATATTATAAAAGACCAGTTTGGTTGATGCTCACACATAAATTTCCAATCATATATTTTAATTATAATAATTAATTCTATCGCAAGAAATAAAATGAATCGTACAAATAGGGAACCATAGAAACATAAAATAAAAAGGTCGAGGATACTGATTAATAACCTAATCATAGAATATAGTTTTGTAAGATAAATTATTCACCAAATAGTGTTACAAAATCAACAATTCTATAAAATTACTAAGACATGTAGTTTAAAATAAGTATTTTACTAATGCACTAATAGCACATAAAAATATGTTATTATGTTGTATTGAAATAAAACACAGATGAGATGAAATATGTATGGAATGTGAATATATATATTCCTATAATGATGAATGTAACGATACCACATTTCAAATGTAGGCCAAGTGTAAAATAAAATTAATAATATAAATCTATACAAATCTAAAGTACACTATTCACTCCTCAAGAAATCACTATTAACTATAATATAGAAACTATGAACAAAATTCCCTTTTCATATGCACATGGTGTTTTCCCCTTCTGATTGTTTACCAGTGTTGGACATAACTATTTAACAAGCACCAACACATTCCTAGTATCCTATATATAGACCCAAATACAGTAAGACAATGGAAAATCCCCTCTAATACAAATTTTAAACATATTTTCACAACTAACTATATAACCAATAGTCGGGTTGGTCACAATATTACATCAAGCACACATATACTTACACTAGAGGCTACCGAATAGTAGTGAAGGTCTAACGATTACATGGTGGGTAGACTATAAAATCATTATATGTGTATTAAATTTTTATAATAGATAAATAATAAATATACTAAATCTGAAGGTTGTTTAAATAAATTATAGGATAGATGTAGATAAATATAAATGATATTGTGGGAAATTCCAAATATATAAAACACTGCATGAATTTCTATATGATGGTAAATTTCTAAATGAAAAACAACCAGAAGGTGGAAAAATATAATTTAGTACATAAATATATAAAATGACCAAAATCACCAAGGGATAGCTCCATGAGAATACTCATATTTAGATCTGTTTTTTGATCCTAACTCCTATCTCTAGGTATAAGCTTAATAACACTTACATAATCCATATACATGCACATATGATTTCTTCTTGGGTATCATAGTGAAATGGAGGCCCAAGAAGGGTGTGGGATATACTCAAAAGGAAACAACCAAAATTTTCAAAATCATAATATAGAACATGAATAAAAAATACAATTGTCTTTAGTTATGAATGGTAAAGAATCATATCGATAACATTAAATAAGCTAGCCCAGGTTCCTTAGGGACAGTTAGATGAAAATACCTACATTATATGAAGTCAGAATGTCCGTAAATACCAACATAGATATATATATATATATATATATATATGGTGAGATGTACTTATATATAAAAATTTTAATTATTGGTTTTTTATATCAATTTATATAACTACATAGTGTTATATAGAACCCATGTTGTAACCTAGGCGTCCATGAATTATACAACTCATAATAATAATAAGAGTATGATAAATATATATATAGGCCATCATGCATGATGATTATATGTTTCATAATTAGAAGTGCTCTGACTGAAAATTGTAATCAATGTTTTAGAAAAATTCAAGTGTTATAATTAGGATTGTATTCCCTAAAGTGTATACTGATTAATTACATGAAGGGTCTTAACAAACCTCTTAAAAATGGTTATGTAATGGCATGCCTATCAAACCATGTGATCTGGATATCATGCCAACACCCCTAAAAAGGTGGTGTGACATGACCGGGACAACAACCCAACTCAAGGTCCCATTAGTCATTAATAAATATAAGGTAATACAAATTACCTATGATACCGTGTCCCGACATTCCATTAAAATGATATCACCATTTCTCAAGGCGTAGCATATTCTTTTTAATATAATTTATTATATCAATAAATTTCAATTTCATAGTGTCCATGTTCATAAATATTCCATAACTTAATTCAGGAACACCGAAGAGGGCCATGGACATTTATCATGTCAATTATAACTAATAGGTTTAGTGTACAAAATAATTCCAGACGTAAATTATATAAAATAATAGTGAGGGATATGTGAATTCTTGTCCTAGAAATCATTCCACTACAAAGAGATGCCATGTATTACTAAATGTATTAAGTCTATGTGAAAAATTAAAAAATAGTAGACAACATACATGAAAAGGATGAAAAATGGTTTATGAAAACATTCTTAGAACACACCACTCAACTAGTTAATTTATTAAGAAACAAGGAAAATGCACATTTGATACAGTTAGTTCTTTAATTAATCATATAGATAATATTCACATCCAACCAAAATCTTGTTAAACATCCCATTTCATTTTATGTGATAGTTCACCATAATTTGTGTCTTATTATAAAACCATTGATTGATAAATGGTGATTTGTGAATACACCATTTGGGGGTGTATATAGTTGATGTTTAATAATATTTAACAAATATAATATATTATTTTAGTTCTTATAGTTTTAGAGAAATAGTTTCTACCCATAGAATTTATTATTTAAGAGGTGTCACATGAATGTACCGACATGAATCAAAATGGTGGAATTTATAAAATAGAAATAAAATATGGATAAGGATATAAACTACTTATATTACACCAAGGATAGTATTCTCATAAAATATTTAGGTTACAATCTTGTCTGTTGGAGATAAATTGAAGAGAGAAAAAATCCCTGAAAATATAATGAATCGTCTCTCTAGAATATAAAAAACTGAATAGATGATAAATAAGTAATAGTGTAAGGACTATTTTTATTCTAACTACTAAACATCCATTAGGATGAAAACAATAAAAATTATATCATGATGGATTATATCAACACATGGACGGTGGAGTGGGGGAGGGAACCCACATAATGGTTACAACACACAAATGAGAGGAGATAGAAAGAGGTAAACCCGTTAAAGTGGTTGGAAAAAATAATAAAACTCCACATTTTAATTTATTTCATAGATTATAAAATGTTTTTACAAATGGTTCTATATTTTTGTAAGGGATTTCTCCTAGGGAGGGGTTCACAAGGTTCATCTTCATGAGAATATAATCCGTGGGAGAACTATACATTTATCCTCTAATAAAAAACATTAAACATTAGTATAGCTAATCCAATAATATAGAATGGATTTACCAAAATTTTTATGACCCATATATAGATTGGACCATCCACATCATTTCACATGGTGGGCCTCATAGTTTCATATTGTTTGTTTGACTATACCATTTCATCCTGAACAAGAGTTTCTGGGGAACTACTCTCAAAAAACTAAACTAGACACCTTAAAAACATTATAGTCATTAAACGAGGTCTAAAATACACAAATTTATGTGTTCAAACTCTAAATGTTCCATTCTAATGCATTTTTTATAACATGGTTCATCCAACAATCTAAAGAGATCAAATTCACATCGAATTTCAAGCCAGTATAAAACATGGGATGTTATAATTATCAAATTTCTCATAATTCTAGCATAGAAGTCATACTATATGTTGGAATGTGTTGTGGTATATTTTTATTTGGGGTTCATGTTGAGGTATTGGACGTAGGAAAGAGGTAGGAATGGGATAGGTATAAATTTGATGGAATGATAATAGTGTTAGCTATGTTTAGAAATCAATGTAAATTAGGGAGACCATCTGAGACATTGGTAATCAAGTCCCAATTGATTTAATTCAAGAAGAATTATTTCCATTTATCATACTATCAAAAGTGATATGAATTATTGAGTAGTGTCATTGGAATTGATTGTCATCCACACTTCTTTTCACATGTGTTTCAAAGGGTCAATTCTTGGGGTTAGGTTAAACAATGAATAAATAATTAAATAGTTAATATTAAATATTCCATTTTAAGGATTTGGTGTCCCAATAATTTTTTATTTGTAGGAATGTCTCTAGGTCATATAAATTTATTATTTTATTCAGATTATGTTTATTATGGAGTTCTATTAGAACCTTATATACTATTGGACTATGACGGTGACTCTTAGGGGAGGAAACCTTAACAATATTAGTACTATAGTTGGGATAAGTATGCAGGATCCATTTTGAACAATGTGATAGTGCATTGGTTAGGGGATACATATAAGCTTCAGTTATATACATGATTGGATGGAAAACTGATTTAGGTGCCAATGTTTCATGGACTTTTGAGGTAGTAGTGGGTTCTATTCATTGGGGATTGGTAGGACTGGATATTTCATAGTGTAATTTTAAATTAAAATTCAGATAAGAGTTTATATTACCAGTTGAAAATGGAAAAAATCAATTAGGGGATGCTCAACCATCAATAATGGAATTCCAATACGCTAGAGTTTTGGATCAATTTGTAGACCTTAAACCAACATTCTTCTAAAACATTTCACGATAAGGTGGTTTGAACTAGTATTTTCTTGGGGGTTTGAGTCTATATATATAGTAACACATCATCTTGTTTATTAAATTGATATAACTGGAGGTGTTTTAATGTTAAAATTTAATTGAGTAGAATCTATATGTTGATATATAATAATGTTAGGGAAGTTGTACGGGTTAGGCACATAGTAGAAATGTGGTCGTGTGATCCTAGGTTACTAAACAAAATTCCTTTCAAAATGTGAAAGGGTACTCCCAAAACTCATCATATAGTTTCTCTAGGGGTGTAACAACACAAACCACTTCCATGGGATTAAATTTATGAATATTTATTAGAGTTTAATGTCTTTGAGGGTGATAGTTCCAGATATTTCTATGAAGTTAGTGTGAATCATGTTTTCTACATTATGTTCCCTTATTGTGGTTATTTCATGTAGGAAGTATTTATATGGTGATCCTCCTTTGGATTTAAAATGAGGAGATATAAAATGTATGTGATATCCATGTGATTATACTCTTCCTCAGGGAACATAGTAGAAGGGTTGATTTGGTCAATTCCATGTTCAGATTGGTTCTACAGAGGGTTTCATTCCACTTTATGTTATAGAGTTTTCATCTCCGGGTATGCCATATTTATTTTGAGGTACCCATTGTATTTTTAATTTGGTTAATGGTTTTAAAACTCTTGGGTTACGCACTCAATCATATCATTATATGTAGTCCAAAATTTAGAAATGTAATTAGTTATTATTTCATCACCCATGGAATTTAATACAAGAGATGGTAGTAGAGATTTCATATTTGATGTATGTATATGTTGGGAGTAATTTCTGAGTAAATTCCTCTCATTGATATAAACCATATGTTCTATGATACTAGTACATGAAATAATCCACATTATGGAATTTTTTACTATATAATATAATGGATTATATAATGAGACAATATATCAAGAGAGAGACCCCTTCGTACGTGTCATAAAAATTCCCAATCCTTTTTTATTGTGATGGATGTACATATTATAATCTCGGAAGGAATTCATCTGATGGTGCTTCTTAAGGTTCTGGAGGTTTTTTATGATGTATTCACATATTTGGTTGTGTAATTACACGTAGATATATGATTGATGATGGTACAAATCCATATTATGCTTCTTGTTGAAAATAATAAATCAATATAGGATGTCACCATTAGAGTTTCGATCAATTGTATTTTTTGAGAGGTTTTATTCTATGAGTTTATCACTACTGGTTTGACCATTGAATCATATAACAAATCCTCATAGATTTATATGTTTATTTATATATTATCATCACATGAATTAGGTTGCAAAGAACAACCAATTTCATCTTTCATGGATTTTTAATTTTTTAGGCCTCTTAAAAGTATCTAGTTAATTCAGAAAAAAATCATTATTTTATTAAGATATAATCATATGAGGTCAACATATTAAGATATTTTGATTAATTATTTTCATTATAAATATGGAAATTAAATTTTTTGTAATTTAGTTTCATTCGGTGTGCTTTCTAAACGTGTACATGTGTTTTATGAATGTAGTTTTCATTATGATCCTTAATTTGTTCATGATGATTTTTTCCATGACATTAATATGTGATATATGTCTAAGGAATATCATAAAGAGTAATTATAAGAAGCTATTAGAGTTCTTCATTTACAATAAAATTTCGGGAATAAATAAATATGTGGTCTATGGGCTTGTGAAGTTCATTACTAAAGTCATGTTGTGTCCCTTTGTTGGTTAGAAGTGGATACATAAATGTATCATGAATTCAGTTAATAGGGATCCTCCAATACATATATTGATGTGTAATGACTCCAAAATATCGAAGAAAATTATAGAGGTTCATAGAAGATATCTCTTCTATTGTGACTCTACTAATGTAATAGAACAAAATTATTAGACTTTCCTCTCAACTGAACATTGTTTTAAATATTTTGAATACCTAAAAGATGAATTGGTCAACACCCTAGTTATTTTTTTTATACGTGAGAGTTTAGTTTGATGTTTTATGAGATGAATAAAATTCTGTTCTCACATATTTTTAAATGATAGAAATATGAATTTTTTTTATAAGGGTCTTGATAGTTATTCCCCCATTACAGTAACTATGACACCCATGATATTGAGCTGGTAATAGTCTTCCTTCCTTAAATTAGTTGAGAGATTAACTCACTAATGAGAGTTATATTTTTTTCATCGATCACAGGAACATGAGGATTGGATTTTTTTCTTTAATAAACTAAAATGAGATATGTATAGGAGATGAAATTATAATATGATTATGACTTCTAGATTTTATATAAACTATGTAAGGGTATTGTTGTAGATATGGCGATGATCAATAAGTCAGGTTCTGATGTCATACATGGTTCTAGGGATTCTTGGAGAGTGATGTAATAAGTCATTATGATTCATCTTCATATGAGAGAGGTTATTACTAGAGGATAAATTTTTCAGATAGTAGAAATATCATCTTTGGTTAATCAATAGTTGAAGTCCTTATTATGGGATTATGAGGGGGAGGTATAAAGAAACTACTTTTTCTTTAGTGATGTTCCTAATGGTTTGTATGAGTATGAGCACCATGTGGTCTTTTTTAGTAGTTTTCTCCATCCTATTGGTTATGTGTGATTGGGTTCCCCATGGGTATAATAGATTACTATTGGTGGTACTCCATATCATGATAATAATTCACCAAGACATGAGAGGTTAGTTTTGTTAACCTGGATTGAAGAGCTTTTTTAAAGAGTTTTTTTCTTGATTTTTTTATTTTAGAAATTTATGGCTATACAATGTGTTCCTATTGGTTTACTCCATCCTTGGGATGTTCCAAAATAGAACTGGGATGAAATATAGACTGAATTAATCTTTATTTTACATCAGGATCAGAAATATGTGAATGATATATCACTGACAGTTGATCATTTGATGACATCATCACACATTATTATTATCAAGGAATAAAATTTTGTGGTTTTTTATAAGGATATACTTTAAATATTTAGTGATACAAATAAATTAATATGTATTATTCTCTCTAATAATGATTCTCATTTTATATTTAGGGTGTGGGGATGTATCCAACCTGATTTCACTCACTATTATTACATATTTGTAAATTTCACATATAGAAATAATGTCAAATGGGGTGAACCATTTGGAATCTCAAGGAAATGTTGGGAACTTCTTTCCTATATTTAATGTTATTATGGATGAAACATCGATATTTGGATGAGTTCCCATATAATAATATTATTTCCTACACCATTTATATAGATCCATTTGAATTGTACAACCATTACAATATCTATAACGATTGACTAGGGGTTATATTGTGAACTATTATCAG
This sequence comes from Viscum album, assembly GCA_963277665.1. Lineage (NCBI taxonomy): Eukaryota > Viridiplantae > Streptophyta > Magnoliopsida > Santalales > Viscaceae > Viscum > Viscum album. The sequence goes on along the minus strand of OY728136.1, from coordinate 186,614,916 downwards.
GTTGAAAGTAGCTTTGAACGTAACATATTTATTTTAGGTGATATACGAGTGGATGAAAATTGTCCTGGATCATCATACATCCTATGGTAAACATAGAAAGTGACCTACAATTATTAACATTGGAGACCATGTTTCCCTAAAGGTGTATTCTCAACACAAGATCTAATTTTTTGGTTTTGGAGGTATTATTATCCCGAAACTATTATTACATCCAAGGTGTGGGCTCTTGTTAGAACAATTTCATATGAGATTGATATTTTATTATATATGGCATAGATTTAATGTGAATTCCATGTGTCACATCCTAGTAGTTATCCCCACGAAAACTATCCCATAATTGATTGGGGTAAGATCATTTTTGGCGATTCATTGATCTTTGAGGAGAAGTCTACGTAGACCATGGGCCACATGTTTAAGTTGTTATTTATGTGTGTTATTCCTTTGGATATTGTCTTCTGGGAACAAGGTGGTGTAGATTATATAACATTAGAATGAGATTTATAGATGTTATTTCATTATCTAACTTTTATTATATTTATCTATTATCATGAATTAATTATCATTATTTGGTTATTAATGATTTATTTTTTATTAGATTTCATCTATTTATTGAATCTTTTTTTGTGGCCTTTCTATTTATTGAGAGGTATCTCCCCTAAGAATGTGTTTTGGAGTTATTTTTTTGTGTGGTAATTTTTTTTTCATTAATCCTATCAATGGGGATGTTTGGCTCCAATGTTGGCATGATTATTGAGAGGTGTCTCATATGGTATAAATTAATTTGAGACATTTTATTTTAATTCTCTTATCATTTGGATTAAATTATTAAGGATTATAAGTTTTTTAGATGCATCTAATGTAAATACTACAATCCTTTTTATCTCATTCCATAGCATATATCCATGGTATTTGGTTCTTTTCGGTATCATAGAATAGGGTCAGTGAATTTTGGGTGATAGAATATAGTTATTAGAAGATTTAGCGACATGAAATGTAGTTCCAGATAATATTTCATTGTTTGAGTATTTAATATGTGAGTCATTTGTTGTAGAAGATATACATTTTGGGTGAGACTCATGGTATTTATGGTATATTAAAGATTGGAATGGATGAGATTTAGATTCGATTAAAATGTACCAAAAAGATCATGATATTAACATGCTATTTATGTTGTAGAATAATCCATGTATTGTTAGATCTTGTCCATGTATTTTTCATTGGTCCATAAAATCAATACAATGATGATATTAATGTCTTATTCACACCATAAAATTTTATATGATTGAATTTCTATAAAGCCTCTTTTACCCACTATTGTTTTCAGAAACTATAATTATATACCTACACTAGGTGGATGATGTTCTTCATTATATTGTTTTGAATAAATTTTAAATTGAATTGATCTATAAATTAAAATTTCCAATACATGATAATCTGATATGATATTTAAATCACTAGTTTATGATTTATTCTTCTATTGGTATAATTTTACCCCATTTATTATTTTCATAATATGGATTTTGAATAACTTTATTTTTTAGTGATTAGTTGATGTTTGTAAAATAGTTTTCGCTCTTCATTCATTGAGGTTTGTAGTTTACTTACTAGTGTGTTTATGAAAGCTCAATTTTGTTTTACTATTCTCAATTAATGATTAATGAAATCCAAGACGCAGGTAATTCATTGGTTCTAATATTATTTTATTTTAAATAATAATTTTATAAATTTTTTCACTATAGGTTACAGTGAAAATTAACCATGATATAAAATAAATAGATTAACAAAATTTAATGGTTTGTGGTAATAATTATCACATGTGTTTTCAACCATAATGATGATTTTCCTATTGTATATCAATTTCTATGATATCTATTTAAAATATTTGATTAGAGTTTATTTTATGAATGGGTTTAGTTTTTAAATTTTAATTTAATGGATATTAATTTAATGTAGACATTTTTTAATCTAATGTATAAATGAGGCATGACTACTAAATTAATTGATTTCCCTAATTTGATAGAAATCATATGACGTGTTATTATGATGAAATTAAAATATTTAATTCATATGATAATAGATTTGGATAAGTAAAATGATGTAAAATATTATTTCTACTGATAAAAGTACTGTTTATTGGTAATATAATTTTTTAACATAAATGTTTTTTGATACCAGAAGTAATGCTTAGGGCTGTCTTTAAAAAATCAATAGCTATTATTAATAAATTTATTTTATTGAAAGTGAATTTAGCTTGTGATTATTGAATAAATCAATTCATAATTCCATAAAACCAATTTTATAATAATGAAAAAATATTCATGTATATATATATATATATATTCATGTTTGGTATTGAAGGAATGACAACATGGATATTAGGGAATACATTCCCTATTTAATCTATTTCTAGTTTCCACTAAACCATGTGTGTTTCTAAAATGCAAGCCTAGATATGAAATTTGATGTGAGTCCCTTATGGATTATGGATTATGATATATTCATGGGAATGAAAAATATTGTGTCATTAGTTGATTCATGTGATTATGGGATCGATAGTTTCTATACTAGAGTTTTCATTTTCATCATTTACCCCAGTTGATTTCAGGATCTTGGATTTTCTATTGAGTCTTGGGCTCGACGGGCTTGAATTTTGAGGATTATATTTTGTTTATTTTCAGTCTAGATTTTTTCATTTGGGGTTTATTTTGAGATATTTAAAAAAAATTAGGAGAAGAAAATTTTTAAACATCAAGTGGCGCATGGTTTGTCAAACCGTGAGCCCTTGACTAGGTAACTATGTATAAATGATTGGTTTTTTTCGATAGATGCTTTTAATGGTTTTCACACTATTTTTATACTATGAAATATAATCATGGAGTAGGTTTTTCATAGAGATCATGGGTTATATATTTGCGGGATGGGGTGAAAAAACAAGTAGGAAAACCTTGCGGCTTATCCAGGTCATTTAAAACTAGTTATTTTTTTACCTTCCTGGACAGACCAATTTTATCTATATTCCTCCTCACTCCACCCAACTAAATAATTTCTACACAAGAACCTCCTCCTCCCTTAGGGACACATTTTTGAAGTGGATTTAGAGTAATTTCTCAATGAAATATTAACTTAAATTGTTTTCCCCTTCAACATCTCTTATTTTATAGTGTTTCCCCTCATCTTTTTTGGGATTTTGTTTTCCATTAAGTTGGGTCTACAATTTAAGATAAGAAATTAATATTTAAGGGTAAATATTTATTTTTTGATTTATAATTTTTATAGGGTTCTATAAAGGTGTCCTAGTGATTTGACACCTTTTTTCAGATGTTTCATCACTCAAGGGAGGTGGTTCCATGTTTTCCCATTAATACATATTTTTAACTTTCTTGTTTGTTTTCATGAAAATTTTTTATGGATTAATTTTGTGGTGTGAAATATATTTTGAAATTGTTTGGTTATGCATATATAATAAAATTATATTTTATTGTATGTTTCATTTTAATGTTTCATGAACTTATTTTGTTCCTTATGGGGAATGTTAAAATGGGGTTATTAAATGAATTTAAATGTGAAAATGGGATTTATAAATTAAATGAGATATGGTTTCATGATAAATTCCGTTGTTTTTTAATTAAATATGTCATGTGGATTACAAAAATTAAGGCAAGTATTTTTGGATGTGAAATTGTTTTGGGTGTGGATTTAAAAATGAGGCTAGACACATGAATGTGGTATAATAAATTATGTTACATTATTATGATAATTTTCATAGTGGCATTATGAATTTTACAGTTGTTGGAAAATGTATTCAAAATTTTAGTTGTAATGTTTATGTTAATGTAGTGATATTTTGGACATGTCAATGTGAATTTGAGCACAAGGGAATCTTGGGTATTTAGGTGGGTAGACTAGATCTAGTAGAATAGTGATACATAAGTGGCTAGTCCTAGTTTCACATAGCTAGATTTGATGATTAGAAAACTAACTAAACATGTATTCTGATTAGAGACCATCGGTCCCATGTTTTGTCCCCTCTTATATGCACAGGAATGAGAAAGCTAATGGTTTTAGTTTTTATACCACTTTTCCCTGAGGTATGAGGTTCTAGTGTCTCATCCGAGCAAGATTGCCACTAGGGATTCATCTATAATGCTCTATTATAACAAGTGGCTTATGCGATGTGGTTCCATCCATCATCATATTGTAAACCTTATGTGTATTTGATTTTAAATAATGTTGTTGAAAATTTTTCTCCCATTAAAAATGTTTTCATTTAAAACTTTTTCCATAAAATTTATTCATATAAACGATTCAAATGTTTTAAAGAAAATGAAAACGTTGATTTGATTTTAATTTTTTTAGCATGTAATCCTTATCTTTTGGGTGGAATATTATTTGGATTTTTCTCACTCCTTATATACAGGTTTGGGTATATATAGACATTGTTACAATCGAATTTGGTGAAGGAAAGGTGTATCGTGATGATGGCTCAGATTGATAGTGGTCTTATCTTGTGGGTATGGTGGTGGTGGATTTAGGGTGTTGCTCCTATTTTCTTATGTATGATTCTTCTAGTATGACATTATTGTACTTTTTTTATTGTATATCTCTTTGTTTTTGTTTAATGTGTTGATCCTTAAATCTGAAAATGGTCATGACTTGATTGGATTGGGTTTTTTATTGTTGTGTTGTTTTTTTAAAGTCAATTATACTAATATAAATGGGTGGAACCATTTCCATGTTTTTTGGAATCCCTTACATTTTTTTCCAGCCCATGGGGATTAGGAACACCCTTAGAGCCAAGCCACAAACTGGTTTAAGTGTCAGGATGGATGGAACTCTGTCATGTTTAATAAAAAAATGGTATCAAAGCTCATTATGATACTTTTGTGTCACATTATTTTTTGAAGGGCCTAAATAGTCCAAATCTCGGAATTTTTATGATTATGGTTCTGGATATGAGTAGGTTTCATGAATAGAATGCCTCATGATGTAACTCAAGTACCCATGGGAAGTCAGGTTTTATGTTGGTTATTTAGATCTTGTGGTTTGTTTTTTTGTTTAGGAAATTAAAAGAGTGTTTGTTCAAGGATATTTGTGAGCTTGAAGGGCATGAAAATCCATTGCATAACCGAGGATGTGGTCCAAGAATACTTTTCGTGATAGTAGCGTGATTTTCAAGTCATATCACACAATATATTAATATCACATATCGATATTAGTTTCCCCTTGTATATTGTTTTGGGGCTTTCCTAATTCCAAAAAATGTTTTTAAAACTTGTTTGTTAGAAATTTTATAAACTGGATTTTAATGTAGCAATGGTTTGGTTTAGGATATATGGAAAATTATTTTTATAATATTTTTGAAAGAATATTTGGGAAGTATATTTTAATGATTTTTATTTTGAGAAAAAAGAAATTAACATGAATGCAGTTTTTGTAATTTTGATTTAAACTAGTAGATATGACTTTTTAGTTAAATGGTATTTTGAAAAAAAATTATATTATGTTATTGAAAAGGTTTTTTAATAGGATGAATTGGAAATTTGATAGAATCCAAGGAATTTGATTTTTATAAAGGATGAAATGGTTTGATGTGTGGAGTTTGGAAACAATTTTTTATTTTCAAGTTAGTGAAATTTTTAATGTTTTATGAATTTTTAAATGGGTTGTAAAATGAGAATTTAAGGCATGGGATAAATATATATTTTTTAATGTTGAATTTTTTTTCATTTGGCGTTAGTATTTCCATGACGCACCACATGAGTTGATATTTTTGGAAATTAATACGAGTTGATGTGTTCCAAGATTGACATGAGGATATGTGTGTCTGAGGCTCCATGGAATTCAATTGGTGGGTGTACAACCCATCATGTTCTTCTATTTTCCGATGATTATTTATAAAAAAATGAGATTTTTTGATAACCAATACATACGCGGTGTGTCTTATTGTGATCTAGGAATGTTTCTTCCAATGTATTTTGAGTTTTAAATTTTTTATATTTGAATGGTGTTTTATGTTTGAGTTCATATCAATGAGACGAATTTGAAAAAGATGCTAGTGGATTCTTTTGAAATGATTTTTAAGAATACATTCTGTAGTTTCCTTTAGTTGGATTGATGTTATTTTGTGATAATTTCTAATCAATGGGTTAGTTTGATTGGGTTCTGGTTTCATTGTTGGCTAGTGTTACCCCCCCAAAATGTTTGATTAATATTTGATGTGTGACAGTGGGTTTTTCACCATGTGAGAACCTACATTTTATCAATGTAAGGACTTTGTTTATGAGTTTTGGAAATTGAGTCAACCCTTACTTTTTTAGTTAATTGGATCCCTTCTTAGAGGATGATTGGATGCTGAAGGAATTGAATGAAACATTATATTCTTGAGTTTCATGAGTCTTCAATGATTATGTTTTCCACCATTAAATCTAATGAACTACCCTAGAAGTGGTGAATGGAATTATAGATGTGGAAAGATACCAGAAGCATTTGGTGGACGTCGTTGTATGAGAAAGGCCATTGGATAATTCATCATATTGATTTCTATATAGGATCATATTGTGCTATTAGTATGAAAAATCATGTTATAAGAAGGTTTAGTGTCTAAGTAATCAAAATGCATTCCATGCCTGTGGATTCCTAGGTCAATTACAGCGAATCTGTTGGGATTTTCTAAGTATGTGTTGTTGAGATGAGTATACTTCTTCGAAGAATCCCCATCCTATTTTTAGGATTAGTTCCCTTCTTAGGGTTCAATTTAAGGTCCCTTTCATTGTAAATATTCTATCGGTTTTTTTGGATGTGTCTGCTGGTGTTTTGTAGAGTTTAATTCTCATAAAAATGAAAAGGTGGATGTTTTGGAAGCTTTTGAGAACTTCTGTGTTAACATAATCATGTTCCTCTTTAAAAAAATTTCAATTTCTCAATTTTTAATGTTGGAGTTCTCTGTAGGAATCTTGTTCTATTGTTTCTCGTTTGAGGTTAAAAAGGATGATTTGTATGCATCTTGTCATTCCCTACTTTGGAGAATGGTCCTTGTAGGGTCAATGTGATTCTCATAGGGTGTTGAGTTATTTAGGATCATCTTAAAGTGTTTTATGGTCGCTCTTGTATCCAAAATATCGAGATAGAGAATGGGATTTTTAGCTTCTATTTAAAAGGTTGGGGATGCATCAAACACTTGGGATCCAAAAATAGGTCTAGGAGTGAAGTTGGAAAGTAGTCAATAATCCTAGGGGGTAAACTCAGTTTACCTGTGAATGGATTTTTGGACAAAAAATGTATAATATTATCTATTAAAGATCATTTTTCTTGGAAAATACTTATTAGTGGGAAGTGGAAAGAAGAAGTTTTCTCTTTGTTACAAGCCTTGTGTATGAAAAATCATCATAGTTTTAAAAGAGGGATGTTAGTATCATTTTATTATTATTTTAGTGGACAAGTGTTTTGAATGTGAATATCCATTTGTTCATCACTTAGATAGGTTTTAGGATCGGTTGTGCTCATTTAAGAATGGTCACATCCGGTGAAGATAACAAATTTTGAGTTTTATTCTGCATGGTTTGGAGTTTCATTCATTTGACCCTTTATATTGGGGATTTGGTCTGTGTGTTTGGTTTCCTTGGATTAGTCAATTTCAGTTTTCCTATGTGGGTAGTTATTCTAAATAGTGGGGAGTGAAATCATGGTTTTTAATGGGTATTTTAATTAATAAATCAGTGCTAGACTGGGTAAATGGTGTGGAGTACATTTGGGACTCCCTATCTTGATAACCAAGTTTAGTTTGTGGTGTTTTGTATGAAATGGGTGAGTTTTTTTGTGTCTGTTACAATACCTTTTCATTATTCAATAATTTGGAGGTCTTATTTATTTCATGGGGTAGATGTTGTTTTTTTGGGAGTCCAGTTTAGCCTCCCGAGTTAAATCAAATGAATATCTATTTATTTTTGTGGTGTTCTTGCATCCTCCTTGTTTTTAGGATTGTTTGGAATATCCATGAGTCATGTAGGAATAACTATGTTTGTTCGTAGATAAATATTTGGGTGGAAATTCTATAGTTGGAATGTTTTCATGGTGGGGAGAATTGTCACTCCGGGTTTTTCATTTTCATCTTCTACCCCAGTTGATTTTTTGAGGTAGTTTCTTCTATCGAGTTCTGGGTGTGATAGATGCGAATTTTGAGGCATCACATTTGTTTATTTTTGATCTAGTTTTTTTTGGGGTTTCCATTACATTTTTGAAAAATAATAGTATGTAAATTTGGGTAAACATTATGTGGTTCATCGTTGGCACATGGTTCTTCAAAATGTTCTTCCTTCCCAGGTAACAATGTGGCTGAGTTTTGTTTTTGGACAGCAGCTTATCGCACAGTTAGTGTATGGCTTGTAAACGGTGTGTGGTAACCATGGGGAATGTCCTTTATTGACAAAAATGGGGTAATAGTAGGTTCATGGATTGAAAACCCTTTTACAAAAACCATGCGACATGTCTAATCATTAAAACATGTATTCATTACTTTCTTTCCACTCCCAACTTTGAACTATATTCCACCCATCTCCTCCCCACTCTGAATTTTCTACCCTAGGAACCTCCCATATCCTTAATACTACATGGGGTTCTCATTTTGATGGTGGATTTTGGGTGATTTATTGAAGAATTATCATGTATGTGGATCTCCTCTTCAATTACACCTCTTTTCTAGGGTTCCCCCTCTTCCTCTAGGGGGTTTTGTTTTCTAGTTGGTTGGGTGTTTAATTTAAGTTATATCATATGTTTTGGGGATTAATATTTATGTTTATGGTTTAACCTTTCATTTATACGGTTCAATTGAGGTAAAATTGTGATTTTGAACGATTTTCCATTAGTTTATTCACTCAAGGATTGTGGTTCTATGATTTACCATTATAATATGTTTTTAACATTCTTATTTTACTTCATGTAAATGTAACATGGTGAAATTTTGTTGTGAGAAATATATTATGAATGCGTTTGGGTGTGAATATATAATGAATATAAATTTTATGAAAGAATACAGTCATGTTTTGTTCATGTTTCATTTTAATGATTATTGAAAGGGTTTTTCCCTTGTGTAGAAGGTATAAAATGGGTTTTCAGTGGCAGTGAAATGTGAAAATGTTTTTTCTAAACAAAATGAAATATGGGTTCATGATGAATTCCTTATTTTGAATATTCGATGTGACATGTGGATTGTATTAATGATGTGAAGAATGTTTTTAATTGATTTTTATTTATAAATAGATTTAAAAATGAGGCTTTCCCATGAATGTGGATAAATTAATTATATACCTTTCTTCTGATAATTTTCAATCTGATTTCTTGAAATGTTCATGTTGTGTAAAATGTATTTGAAAATAGTTTTGGAATGTAATTTTGAAGGTGGTGATATGTGTGACATGTGAACATGAATTTGAGTACAAGGAAATCCTAGATATCTTGTTGGGATGACTAGATCTAGTACTCTAGTAATACAGAATTGGATAGTCATGGTTTTATTAAGATGGATTGATGATTAAAACACTAACTGAAAAGTTATTTTGATCAACGACTACTGGGTACATGGGGTGTCCACTCTTAATATATGGTGGATGAAAAATCTGATTGATGAGGTTTTTATACCATGTAACACTGAGCTACATGGTTATAGTGTCTCAAATGAGCTAGATTATCCCTAGGGATTTACAATTGGCGCTCTCTTATGACATGCAGATTATTTGACGTTGTTCCATCCATCAACTTACCATAGGACATATGTGTATGTCATTTTTAGGCATGTTTTATGAAAAATTGTCATTATATAAAAGTTTTTTTCTTTAAATATATTCTTGTTAGATGTATTCATAGAAATGTTTTTAATGATTTAATAGAAATTTTAATTTTGAATTTCCTTCTAACATTATATCATGGAAAACATTTTATTTCATTTTAATCGTAATGGGATTTTTCTCACACACTACATACAACTTCTTGTGCATATAGAATTTGTCACATTTCACTAGGTTAATGGAAAGGTGTACCTTTATGAAAGTTCCAATTTCTAGTGGTATTATCTTGAAGTATTCAGTGGTTGTTTCTTGAGGATGTTTATCCTCTTATCACATTGGGGGTTCTCTTGGGATAATGTTTTTGATAAGTTTTTATCTATTTTTGTTTTTGTTAAATGTTATAAATCATGAATATGAAAATGGTTATTACATATTTGGATTTGGTTGTCTATTTTTGTGTTGTTTGTTTTTTATTCATTTATTACAATATAAATGGGTGAAACCATTCCCATGTTATATTTCTAATACGCAAACACATCTTTCTCACTTGTGTGGATCGAGAATACTATTCGGACCATCCCATAGACTGGGTCAGGTGTCAGGTTGGATGAAACCTTGTCTTGGTTCATGATAATAGTGATATAAATGGTGTTATTGATTATTTCACTAGGATATATGGTTCATGTTGATGTAGGTATTGATCATAATTATGATGAAATGTCAATTATTAATTCATAATTTTCTTATTTTGATCTGTGGTGGGTGGGTTATTTTTTACCAATATTACCTTCCAAAACTATTTTGGAAGTTGTTTTTTCTTGATATAATAATCTCATTAATGGTATGTTAGTAATTATATGATATTTAATTCAATAATGGAATGATAATTATAAATAAAATTTTTAACCCATGTGGTTTATTCATTAATATATTTGTAATGTTGACAATCATGAGGAACCATTGATAATGAGTGAGAGAAAGTAATTGTATATTATCAAAATGATATGTTAATTATCATAGTTTGGTTGTGAGATATATAATATAATTTATATTTTTAATTAATATATATAACCAACATATGGTGGTAAGTTAATTGACATCCACTATACTATTTGAGGGTGGTTTACCATACATCCATGATGAAAAGTATTTGATGGCTGACTACCTACTATGTCCCTACAGTCTTCTTATATAATAATTATATAATGGTGGGAATTTTTTATCATTTACGATTTTTTTTTAATGCGATGTACTGTATTGAAGATATTTCCCATACATGTATATTCAAATACCGTATCCTATGGATTACTGTTATTATGATGTGCATGTGATGTGACAGCCAGGGGTATAATACATGACATATAGGTCCCGGTGGATCTTATAAACTATATTTTAACTATATAGACATGTGTTGTGATAATTTTATGCATGATTATTATTTTATGTTATGATATAATGTGATGCACACAATAATTTCTACCATACATTCTCCCCCGTGTCATCTAGAATGTGAATATTTTTAAAGAGATGGAAATGGATGTGCAATATTGGGGATGAGTTATAAAAAAATGGGGAATTTTTATTTCGATACTGTCATTTGGATAATATAATATATACTCAAATTTATGAGACATGTTGAGATATGTATCGATGAGAAGATGGGAACAATGCACAATGATTTAGGTGACAAATTATTTTCATTTTTTATTTACTAGGATTTAGTACCCTTCAATTGAAATAATCATGATACAAATTGAAGAGGATCTTATTAATTATAAAATCAATACACTCCCTATATATATATAAATGTTTCTTTTAATAATAATGGTGATGACTTATCATTGGTCTTGACATCTACATATGATGTGTTGTTTAAGAGTTGTTTGGAAATTTTTTGATAATAACTTAAGATTAAAATATTGAACATGTAGTTTTATTATTTTCTACCCATTGTATAGAAATTAAATTACCATATTTGGATCTCTATGTTACATCATTTATAATCAGTAGTAATTGAGGATTTCAAAATCCTTTCTCATATTCTCAAATCATATAGTGTATTTCATCCCATTTGGGTGTATGTTATACCCTCTGTGTATGTCTCCAACTTGTGGCTGATAGGCGGTAGCTTCGAGTTTCCTTATCTAATATTTAGCATATATGTCCAAGGAGTGTTAAATTTTAGGAAAGCGGTATGAGACATATATACAATTAATGTCATAAAATACATGGGTTTAATAAAAATGTTGTTTTCAAATATTTAACAAAAAATCACTATTTTTCAAAACAACCCAAAAGAATCCAGCTTTAATAATATTGTTATACTATGAACTAAAAATAACTTCATAGAGTTGAATTAAAATTTTGGAATTTAATTATTTTTATTTGAAATAAAATATCAACTTATAAATAATAACGTTATTATAATAAAATTAGTTTTTAGAAAATTACTTATTTTTTAATATTTCTAATGAATTATTTTTTAAATTGAAGTCATTATATATATATATATAAATAAATTTATTCCAAAAATTAACTCTATTTATTCCTAAAAATTACATGGATTAAAAATTATTGTAATATATAAGAGGAATCAAGCTTCATTTTGGTTTGTAGTTTCATGAGTAACCCATAATTTAACCAAATGTCTATTTAATAGGATATATACATTGAAATCATGGTTCATTAACATGCCTATGTATTTAGATTTTAATTATTAAATAATAAATAATAATTGTATTTATATATAATTTATCTTAATATTGTTGATTAATATATAATATTATGGATTTTGATGTAACCCTTTAATCAAATATTTGTTACATCTTGATTTTAATACAAATATTTTAGTTTGATCATGTGATTGAATTTTTTAATTTATTCACCATATCATAAAAGGGATACAAAATCCTTCTATATATATTGTTATCTGTGTATATATCATGATTTTCATGACATTGTTAATTTAGCATCATCTGTATTTCATGTTGAATGATTTTTTTTGAAAATGTTATTTTATAAAGTAGAAATCATATATGGTTTGATCATTTTAAACATGGATATAGAGATTATATTATTTTTAAACATTATTTTGAAATTATTTTTTCAATAACATTATAGGGACACATAGGCCATATTATATACACTTTTTTTACTATATTATATTATATATAATATATATTATTTTGAAATATCTTAATATTTATGAAATTTAATGGATACTATTTTATTATGAATGGGTTATTTATTATTTGTAAATTTATATTTTACAAGTTTGAGTATATTATCAACTTGTTTTGGTTTTAGAATAAAAATATTTTGATTCTTTAATTTGAATACCATCATATGGAAAACCCATTATACATTTCTAATATAAATTAAATTAAATTTTCTAACTAATAAATAACATCGAAAATTTATTGTTTTAATCCATAGAAATATTTTTAGCCTATAGTATGTGAGGATATAATCTATTCATTATGACATGTTAATTTGGTTTCTAAGAATAAATATTATAGATAGTATGTCATAAAATGATATCAAATTTTTATTTTATTTATATATTTTTTGAGTCAACATATTTGAATCATTTTATTATAGAGAGCCAATAATATATTCATAAAATGTATTCAACTATTAAATTTACCATTAATCAATCACTTTTTCATTGGTGGATGACTTTTTAAATATTATTTAAACTTTTTTATCCATCATATTATTAATATATTGAGTTAATATTTCCATATTATTATAGATATTTTAAAATATATTGATTATTTTTGGAATGTTTTTTCTTAAGATTATAATTTTAATCTCTATGTTTTGTTGTTCAATAAACTAATTAGTAAACCATATTTAGATTATTAATTAAATAAATAATAATCATATGAATGGTAATTGATTAGATTCATAATTCCATGGCTGAGAAATATAAATACTCCTACTGTAAAAATCATTTTTTATTTTAAATCACTTCCATAAGAAAATGTTTGATTTCGAAGTATAATTATAGCATATAAGAGGGGTTTTATGGGATTTAAACGATATGATTAAAATATTATATTTTAGTATTTGCATATTTATATTATTTATAAATATCTAAATTTTTATGATATTTAATTCATTTTAAAATTTATAGGGAAATTTCATCTCGAAGAGATCTAATGACTCTTAATGTGGATTTCATGAATAACATTCTAGGATATTATCATTTTTTTTATCATAACTATGTGGATAGGTTTATTCATGGAATGTTAACTCATAGGAGAGAATTTTATATTGTGTCTGATTGATTTAGAAGTAATGATTTAGTTGTGAATCGAAATAATCAACATGACTATCTTATAAATAGATTCCCTCTGTATATTTAGTTGTAGAAATTTAAATATAATCAAATTAGGGATTTCTCCTAAAATGAATAATTATTCAAAGGTATATTTTATTACATGTAGTAGAATGTCCTTAAATATTTATGGTATTATTTTTTAGTGTGTGATAATATTGATACATATAATTCCTAAAAGGGTTGAAGAGGTCAATTTAAGAAAATGTATTTATAATAGAATACAGATAAGAGACAATATTCAAAATTTATTGGCATGTAATTGGGAGGCCACAATTTAATTTAATAAATATGCCATTATACTATAATTATACTATAATAAAATAAAAAGTACATTAATAACACTTTATCACATTAATGTTTTAAGATGGTTATTTTTACATGCCCCAAATAATTGTTTTTTCATACATTTTGGACCTCAGGTGATAATATCATTAACAAAATTGTTATGTTTCAAAACATCCTCACATGAAAGATATCAATAGTAAATGATTCAAATGTGTAATGTTTTATCTATAATACCACCATTAGTTATAATAGGATTCATAATAAATTTAAAAAAATTATATCAAGTATTAAAGAACTATATGACCTTATTTCCATAAATTATTATGTATAGAGACCATTGGTTTGATTCTAATGCAGTATGTATGGTTATTCATGGATTAATTATTATTAATCCTTGAAATCATTCCATATATATAAGAAATTAAACTATATATAATGGATTTTCTAGGAATCCTCTAATAAAAGGAGACATAGTTGATTCAAATATTTTAGAAATCTTCTAGTGATTGGACGATATATTCAATATATTATAACACAAGTACAAAACGTAGTTGGAATGAAAAAAATTCTTTTATGAAAAAATGATTTTAAAATTTTCTCTGACTCTAGGGTTGAATTAAAAGGGGGATTTTTAATTCATGAGATTATTTTTTATTGATAAACACTAGTGAAATTTTAATTTTGGGCTATTTCACTTTTAGAAGAAGTAGTTGTTATAATTTTATTCTTTGGGAATTTTTTCAAAATGTAATTTCACACTTTTTAATCTATATCTAATTATTTATACAATAAAATAGTAGTTTATCTTATAATCATATAATATGCAGAATAATATCATCGTAAGATAAATAACAAAATTATTGGGTTTTATGCACACCTATATAGTGGTGATCTAAAATATTATTATTTTTAAGGCATTCTAAATGATCCAATTAATATCATAGGTCGTTTACCATAAAATGATTATGTGGATTTCAAAAGGTTTATTTAAATTTTATATATTTAATATTTGTGTTTTTTCTATTGACAAGGAATAATCACAGTATGTTGGTGGTTAAACTCTAATTTTACATAGAAGATGGTTGATTGTGTATGAAATTATGAAGATTTTATATTATTGGTAAAATAGTGATTTGGGTATTAAAGTGGAAATTTTATTGAATGAACACTTGGTAGTGATAAATCAATATTATGTTTTATTTTATGAATGTATTTTAGTTTTTTTAAAAGAAATACTTATCATCCTAAACTAAAAGACACTAAAATGGTGCCTCGATCCTATTTTTCATTAAGAATCATGCAAAACTCCCCATAAACAATTGGTTTTTGACTAGTATCCAAGGCCTAAATTAGGTCCAATGGGTTGACTATTCACTCTACATTATAAGTAAATACAACATAAGATAATCAAATAAATTCATCACAAAATAATGACGACTGAAACTAAATTTGAAATTAATGATAATCATGTCAACATATGATCTTACATAAATACTTGTAGATTTACTAAGTACACGGTGAGACTGAAAATTAAAGTAAATGAATAAAATACATATATTTTATCTCCATCATCCTCACAATCCTATGAGGGGTCCTCCTCTTTCATACTAGATACTATCCATATAGGATAACTGTAAAAATGAATAATCCATGAATCTAATCCTCAAACCATGTTTAATCTTCAAGTACCCCCTGTATAATTATAGCCTGAACGTGGTGTGATATACACATATTAGGCCACAAAAAATGCTATTGAATACATTCCATTCCATGTGTACAAAATAGTTTGTGTTCATGTATATAAATAATTAACTAAATATATAAATTTATTGAAGTTGGGACCATGATCCTAAAGGACACATGGCTGACCATACATGGTATTTCGTAAGAGAGAATATCTCTTAATAAGGTCACATGTATATATTACCATATATGTAAAAATATATTTACATTGATAAAAAATCAAAATATAGGATTCAGGGAATCCACATGTTATAAAAGGTGACAACAACAAATTATTACTTAGACCGAAGAAAATAAGTAATGGAATCCATAAAAGACTATGTTTACATTTTTAGTTGCAACTATATATTTGTAAAATAAACATGAATTATATAAATCACTATTACTTTGAGAATATCCATGTAATAATGAAAAGACAATCCTTTGAATATCTCAATGAATTTTGTTATTCAATTTTTTTTATGAGCTCGTCCTTGGTGTTTTGTAAGGGGGAAACATAAGTATCACCATTAACATTCCATCTTCCTATGAACCCACACAAGGTGTTCTGTAAAGTTAAAACCGATATATCTCATATAAAATGGTAAATATCTAGCTAGTGATATGGTCTATAACATTCTACAATGAGGAAAACCAAGTATTGATCAAGTTACAACATAATTGAAGTAACATGTTATCCTTTCCATAGAGGTTCATAGAAAGGAAATCCAAGTTTCACCTTGGTAAATATAAACATAAACATCATATGTTGATTCCCATGGAATTCTATAATGATGAACTGGAGTATCTCTCAAGGCGAAAATAATTCAATTAATCATTAAAATGTAGGTGATTTGTATTTCCATGTACATAAGAATTATATTATACAAATCATGGTCTAGAAATAAATTAAATTTAATTAATAATACAATTAAAAAATGGGAAATCTAATTTTATAATAAAACAAGAAGGTCATGTTATACCACCATACTGTAAGTTAAGAAATCCAATCAAATTTTGATTAATCAACTCTTTATTTATTTAGAATGTTGCTCTCCTAAAACGTAGTTTCATTAGAAATAGGTAGGACAATGATAATATCATTACATTCAATGTAATTAATATAATTATTCTATAAGACTTAAAAATTATTCCTCAAAATATGATTTCAAGTCATAACTGAACCACTATCATACTATTTCTAATTACAAACCCAAGTGGGCAGCTTCAATAATATGAAGGTAGAGAACCATAATGGATTTTAATTGATGTAATGGTAAATGGTGGTATGGGTTGAGGTTATAAATTTAAACCATACTATATTTTATAACATATCCAAAGACATGGATTATGTATATAATTAAATTCATATCACATATATGAGGAAATTCATAGAACTGATTAGTTTGTGTCAAAATATAAGTATTTAAAAACTATATAACATTAAGGTAAATGATTATATACAACCTAACTTATTATTATGATGGTCCACCATTCAAATATTGGGATTTGATTCACGTCTGAATAGGGAAAATTAGAATATTCGAAAAATACAAAAAAATGGTGAAATATTTATCACATGTTTATAATTATTATCCCAATGATGATCGTAAAAATTAAAAATATGGATTATTAGATATATCAAGGGATATATAACAAGATTTATGACAAGTGATATGGAGTTTAGATGGAGTAGATCGGCACGTGCCTAGATGATAGGATGGGGGAGAGCTACAACATGTTGGGGAGGTTTTGTGTGTAGCTAGGATTGAAAAGTGAGGAAATACCAATAATGAATGATACAGAAATCTTAAATTTTACCTTTTAAACGATACATGGTTTGAAAAAATGGTTTGGAATCTATTTTCCAAATGTCACATGATACTATCCAAGGGGAAAGAACCTTGCATTATTTGGATACATGATTTGGAATATAGTGCACCAATCCATGTGTAACTAGTTGTCATGTAGAGCTATGGAAAAAAGATAGGTTCATTGTGTGGATAATGTGTTGGATGAAAGTCTCTGTCACCCCATTTACACATTCACCATGTCACACATCCTCTTGGTCCCCTCATATTATTATGAAAAATCATGATTGTTAAGATATGTGGATGAATAGTTTATCAGCATTGTTATCCTAATCATGTTCTAACCAAGAACATCAATATTTCTCTCTAAAAACAAATTCATTTTGTTCCATATGCATATAAAATTAAAATGTATACATGAGACACCTCTATTTTATTGAATTAATGTTAAAAAACACATTAATGTGTTCAAAATCATACATTTACCTTCTAAGGATCTGTTAATGATTCACACTATCATTAAATTGAAAAGTTAAAATTATTTAAGGAATTTAAAATGTCTTAAAAAAATGATGATAAAAACACCACATCATAGATCATATCATACAAGAGATGCCATAGGAATGAAAATAAATATCACATGACATTCTTAGGTCATTATGTTTTCCTTAAATAATCGTGTCGCATTTCTAAGGAACAACACATCCCACGAGAAATTCCAATAAAATGGTAAAAAACATTAAAGATGAGACAATTCTCAGTACTAATTAAAAAATTTCTAGATAGAGATTACCTAAGATCTTCTAACGTGAGATAAAATCATTTTTTAATCTCTTACATCAACCCATCTCATCCTTCCATCATTCTCGATGTGACTGACATTCCAAACACATCAATCTACTTTATAAAATAGAAGTTAAGCCTAATAGGATAAAAAATATCTAGAATATTATCAGATCCTACATCTGATGCATCATAATAGTTTATTTTGAAGCCCTTATTCCATGGTATACTGATATCATTCAATGAATGTTCGCATATATTATTCCAGACATCTGGTGACACCCCCCGATTAAACCATCTTCTGTTCAATACAGTCTTCCAACAACACATGAATTGACAATAGTATGACCATGCATATGTTGGTCATCGTAAAAAACTATAAGCTTAACTACCACATATGAAATTTATCCAAAACTCATTATAGAAACCACCCTGTAAATTTCATAGGATTAAAGACATCTATTTTTCATCTATTGAGTGGAACTTTAGTGAAAAAATGATATTCCCGTGACTAGTATTAGGGTCACATGTTCATTATTTCTTAAGGCCCCCCCACCAACTGACATCGCTCTCCCCATTGTAGAATTATTCTTGTCATCACAACATGGTATATAAATATGATCTCCTCAGAGTGTACCTTGTCTATCTTGTACATATAATTTGAATCCCAAGATCCATTTCATTAATGGGTGATTTTTAATGTCTACCATCACCTATTCCATTTTCCAAATAATGGTTATCGTGGTGAATGATGAACCTAAAAGGTAATTTTGGTCATCACCATATAATGAGAAATATTTTACTACACATAATTTGGGTTATCTTTAAATCATTCCAAGAGAGTAAATCAATGATATTTATTTCAAAAAAGAACATAATATCTATTGGAATATGTAACACGAAATATATTCTATTCCCACTATGAATTAAAAAGGAGGTGTTAAGGTACTGGGAATGATTTTATGTTAACTATGAGCCCACTTTGATTTTGTCAATAGGTGTTTGTAGATCCCTCCATAGAACTCATAAATTATTATTCCACACCTTTAAATTATAAATTCTAACACATTTTCTCACAACTATTTGTGGATAAGACCATTTTAGTGTTTCCCAAATCCCATATATATCTTTTAATGTTACTATAAGCTCTTGGTTTCCTTGCCCACAAACATTATGATAGAAACTATTGATCCAAAACTATTACATAAACACTCCACAATATTCAATTCTAAATATTTTTCCCAGTGATATGAATTATCTAAACTAATAAAAAAATATGGTATACATCTAGTGCCACCTGATTAAAAAATGTGACTAATGCTTATATAAGATATAATCCAATAAGGGAAACTAACCATGATATATAGAATGACAATTTTTTAATAGAATTTATGTTACCATGAAACTATTCTTCAAAATCGATCATCTCACATGTTCCACGAATGAACAAATTACAACCGACCACATAGAATTTATTTTTAAAATAATTAATTAACAGAAATTGAACTAGTCAAATCAATTGGGATTCCCCAAAATCCTACCCCACATATCCAATTTTCATAATGAATCACTCATAGAGATTTCCAAAGTAATATAATCACAATTATAGAATCAAATGGCTCAATCACATGTCATGAATTTTTCATGAAATGAGTGTAAGAATATTCTCGCCATAAAATAAAAACATTGGCATAGACTAATCTGTTCTATTTCATGTGCCCAACAGAAGCACACCATTGACATGCCAATGTCTTAGTCAATAAAAGGGCACCCCGGACACCCACCTACCCCTAGTGAATATTTTATGATAACCATTGAACATTAATAGGAATTCATTAAATAGAGTCTAACATGACTGGATAACCTATAATAATGTGGTAAATCAAGACAAGGCAGGTAAGAATTGACGTTAAATGGATAGATCCTGTCATCAAATGTGTAATGACATATCTTTAAAAATATTAGGATACTATACATAGATCATCACCAATAATCTGAATATGGGATTGATAACTTAATGGTCCAAAATGTAATATAAAGGATTAACATATTTTTCTCTTTGGTATTTTTATACAATAATAGCCCTTTATGTTAATCTTACCATGAAACCAGCCACATACATGGGGATTTTATTCTTATCATCTATGATTCAAACTCATGAAAATGGTACCTGAATGGAATATCATGTCTAAATCAATATGTAAAATTTAGTAAGCATTTTATTTCATAGGGAACTAACACTTCCATGATTTTATCCTTACATGTGTAAGGCATAGATCATGAACATGGTCTTGCATGAAAATGTCACTTGACCTTACCGCGTAACCTCTAGGTCCCACACCACCTAGAATAAATTAATTTAATAACATGGACAATTGTCACATTCTTACACAAGATAAATCAATTGGGAACTATGAAAACCCCTTCACGAGGGTTAATTATATGAATTCCAATATAACGTGTCATTTTCAGTAATTTAAAAAAATTATTTAATAATATAAATATCCAAAAAATAATTGATTTCAAGTACATGTTTTAAAACGATTATACTAAGAATTTTATTTATATTATAAATAAAATTCAGGAACAGTTTGTTGTAAATTCCTTTTTATACATTTTTTGATTCAATATTTTTTAAAATTTTATTTTTTAAAGTAACTTTAAATATCTAATCTATATATAAAATCACTGTTTATGTTATAATTGGATTTTAAATTAAATTATTCATCATTATTATAAGGAAAAAATGATGTTCCCAAGGTTTTAATAATATAAGGCAACTCCGCATGTATGATGACACCATATGATTAAATTTAACACTATAAATGCAACAAAAAATACTTTAAATGACCATTTAATTGATATAAATATACCATCATGGGTTAATTAACTAGTAAAGTAATGATTAAATTTTAGATATGTGTATCCACTCATGATTTTTATTGTTTCAAATAAATTGAAACCATAATATTTTATATTATTTTATTCTCAAAAGCCCAAAATGGTTTTATCTCATAATAATATGATATGTCCATCCAACTTGGTTAGAGTCCATTTTATCTCATAAGCAACATGCCCAAACAAACAGACTTGGTCCCAATTGTGCATCTTGTAAGTTTAGTTATACAGGTCATCCTTGTAAAAGTATATATGTATTATCCTTCATTATGGTAATATTTTTTAATGCAATTCAATTTTGTATACTGGTATAAAAATTTCATATTTTTGTTATAGCAATTTGCATTTCAATGTTATAAATATAACTTCTTTTATGTGTTAAAAATGATATTCATGTATCTAATGTAGGATTTATCAATTTTGATTATATATTAAAAAATTTATATATATAATGGTTTAATTAAGTGTGTTACTATTATCATGTTTAAAAATTCTCATTTAAATTATTAATTTGGAATATTTCATCTAATTTAGTTTCAACCAAATTTTTAATATTGGTTTAAAAAATATAGAAAGTATTTAAAAGATGGATGGATTACATGGATCGTTGTTTCCTAATTTTTAAGGCATCCATTCACTTTTTAAATTTTAAATGGATACCATTTTTCTAAAAACAATAAATTTTTAACCTAGAAAACTAATGGGAATGGATCAGACTAATCCCAATGGGGTTGATAAAGAGAATTCCACCACCATGTTATGAGTAAAAACACAAAATAGGTCGATTAAAACCCTTTCTTTACCCATCCATACGTCATAATCAAATCCAATAATTTCATAACAGAATAATAAATTGAGTAAATAAACCAATCATTACGTAAAAATAAACATGATGATAAATCATAGAAGCATGGTATAAAAATCATCTTGCATAAAGAAACCTACAATGAAATATTCATGGAATGTTATATTTATAGAATGGAAATCATTTAATTATTAATATGAATCATTTAGTAATAATAAAATTACATAACGGGTCAGGGGTCAAATGAAATCAAAAAATAAATAATTAGTGAATGTATGAAAATAAGTTAGTTTGAAACAATAATAAAATTTAATAATTTCATTATAAACAATAGTCACATTCTTTGGAAACGTTATCATCCCCTTATACGTGGGTTTTCGGAACATATAAACAAGATATTTTCAAATTTCCAAATCATTAATTGTCTCCTGTATAACATACCAAAATAATAACATTATATAGGAAAAAACAAAAATACCACTTTTAGCATACTAACCTAGGAACAACTAAAATGATGCCCCAAGAAAGTTGACCCCTAAGTATTTTTATGGACTCCACATACAATGGATTATGATGACTAGAATTGATGGTATAATAGAGGTTTATTGGGGATATTATACCATCTATTTCAGTTATAACTACAATGAGTGTAATAAAAATAATAGAAAATGAAATATATTGACAACTAAAAATAATTAACAAATGATTTACAATCTTTCATGAACATTCTATAGAAAAGATAGATGAAGGAATAAAAATTACATGTTAAGACTCACAATAAATGTCACTGAATATAATACAAAAAATACAATTTCTATTATCATAGGACAATAGGATTAGTAATATTATAATGTACACTATCCCATACCAAAAGGATATTATCATTATAACATAATACAAAAATTTGAACATGTATACTAAAGGTCAGTTTAGGTACCCCACCACAATGATGGCCTGAATTGGGTGCGAGATTTTTTCATTAGGACACCATAATTTAATTCTAATAAAATATAGTCTATGTGTATATAAAATGATATTTTTTGATATATAATGATGGAAATAAATAAATAAATGTAAATAATTCAAGATCTGGTTCCTCGAGGTCACTATACAAACCATACCTTCTTTACCCCAAGAAAAAATATCACTAAACATGGGAAATGTATATTTAATAATATATGTAATTATATATATGTATAGGTGTACACGCACCAACAAATATCCATGGAATCCAAATATTATCAATGGTGAAAATAATAATGTAGTCCTAATATCCATTCTTATAAGGCCATGTCTCTATAAATTAATATCCTAACATCATTGGGACCTCCTAGACATATATAAAATATACAATAATGATATAAATTTTTTTATTATATGATCCCATACAAGGTTCTCCATAATGAGGGACCAATGTATCACTCAATGGGAAATGTAATTCTTTTTTATTTTATGAGTATATCATTTGATTTATATTTTTAGTAAACCAAAATATCTCCCATAACACTCCTTTTACCTACCACCTAATCCAATGTGTTTAATAATGTGGATACTCAAGTATTTCTCAACACATGGGAAACATCTTTCACATTATCTCATCTATGGAATTATGTAATGTGGAAGCCCATATATCACTCATGGGGAAACCTAATCCATTTACCCAATGATGTCATCCTTGTAATTCTATAAACAGGTAACCCATGTCTCTCCCATGGAACAGATAATATCAAATAGCTGATGATGTTGTTGATGGTGTTCTGTAATGAGTAACCCATGTCCCACTCGGGGAATACATAATTAATTAAATCAATAAACTTTACATGATGAATATGGTAATTTACTTATTCATCAAATAATAAAATACGTGGTCCAAAAGTTCATTTAAATTCATCAATAAAAAAATTAGTTCATCTCTTTTAATAGGTAAACAAGGATATCGTAGAAAATTACCTTACCTTACTGTAAACAATAAAATCAAATTTTCATTAATCAGTTCCATTTTCACCTAGATGAAAGAAACATTTGAAGTGTGTTTTATTATAAATCAGTGCGGCGACCATCAGACCTTTACAATATATTTAATTAATTTAGTTCCTATATTTCTCACAATAAAAATACTACCAAAAATTATGTATATTAAATAGTGACCTTTGACCATATACATTAAAATAAAACACTAAATGGGGTCAATTAAGAGACAATTAAATAAGGAACCAAAAGTGGATTGACATCTAAAGACCACAAAGATTGATTTGGGTTAAGGATATCAAAATCAAAATTACTATAAGGTATAATGTAGAAAAAAGAATGGTCTATAAATTTAATTATACTCATTTTATGTTTTTATGCAATACCAAGAAATGTCTTGAAAGAGGAAAAAAATAAATGTTATATCAACAAAAGAGCATTATGATAAACTCATATAGACTACTTAACCAATTAATTGGGATTTGAACCATTACAACATCAATCAATTATTTGATTCATAATGGTAGAAATCAGAAGATTAAATAATGACCATGAATATTGGGTGAATTAACTCACATGTATTTCTCATTCTGTATAAAGATATAACCAATGAAAATAATCATAAATATTATATGAAATACTAATTGATATCTAATGAGATAAATATTGAGTGAATTAGAGTCTAGATGGAGGAATTTTTCCATTACTTGATTTGTGGAGGGCAGAGATATCCAAAAAATTAGAGGTGACATTCTTAGCTTGGAATATAATGTTTATAAATCTCTTTAAATTTGGTTGGGAAAGAATAAAAATTTCACATTTGAAGATGATTCAGAATTTGGACTCATTGTATGGAAATTCATGATCAAAACATTCTAGTGATTAATTTCATTGGAGAAACACATTACATGGTATAGATCTAGATATCAACAAACACAGAACCTAACCTAGTGTATCTAATGGTTAAGTGGAACAATAGGTGTTCCCTAAGCACATGGTTCGGTAGAACCATGTGTATCCAGTGGGAGACACCACATTCACAACATGAAAATGTGTAATGGCCTCTATGGATACTTTCATAATATATAAAAACCATTCTTCTCATGAAGTAGGGTCATACAGTTGACCCCCCAAGTGTTATACTAACCATGCTCCAATAGTGTGCCTAAATATGCCACTCCAAAAATTAGTGTTTTCAGATCATGGTACCTCAGAAACTCATTCAAACACTGGATAAAGAACAAGGATCTTAAAATTCATATATAAAAAAACTCCATGGGTTCCAATTATAATATTTACATTCTAATAATCAATTAATGATTATTCACATCCATATACTAAAAAATTTAACTTTATACTATAATTTAATTGGTCAAAAAAATCAAAATATTCAAAAAGTGAAGTGAAAATATTGAATTATTTTCATCCAAATATGATCCCCATTTTATTATCACCATTCTAATTATATCATATAAAATAATTATATTTGAAAAATATTATTGATTTTTTCTGTATTATTCATTATACTGTGTCAACTTGGGGATCTCTTAAAATCATTACAAAAAATGTCTATTGATATAATTTAAAATTTTATTGATTATTGGTAGATAATTTAGTTTATAATAAGTAATAAACACAATTTTACATTGGTATAATCTACTATTATTCATCACAGAGGAATAATATGGGTTTTCAAGATAGATATAAGGACTTAATGTACTGGTGGGAGATATTTTAAGAAAGTACATTGTGAGAAGGTATAAAAATTTTGAAATAAATTTATTCCCATAACATTTATAAATGAAAAAGCGGTCCATACCAAAATAATAAATATTTTCATTCATAAATACCATGATACCTATTAGTGAATATGTAAGGATTTTGGTTTCCATTCATTATCAATGTGGTATCATTAGTATCATCCTGACAAAGTTTTGATCAATTAATGGAATTATGACTTCTAAGTTAAATATTATAGAATTTAATTTTATGTTATTTAAGAAATATATTTGGTTCATATAGTTTTTTGAGTATACTAAGTCTTAATTAAATGATTATTTGAATTTTTCTATCTTGTGAGATACACAATGATTTTTGGACATTAGATAATACTTTTGATTAGATGGATATTTAGGTGCTTTCCCTAGGATAATAAATTTTAGATTCAAACCATTCAATGTATTGTTACTAGGGAATTAAATTTTTTTTTGTTTGATGAAGTATTTAAATCCATTGATGAAATTAAAGAATATATTTTATTCCTATTTCATAATAAATCTATGTTAACAGCATAATTTTTATATATTTTCATCTAATGTTTCTATCATTATTTATGAAAATCAATTCATAAAAAATAAAATTTTTTAAAATAATTTAATTCTATATTTACACAAACATGTCAAATAATACATAAATATGATATTAAATTAGTACTTTTAAAATATCCCATAATTTATTTTTTATAGTTTTTATTTTTGAAGAGTTTAATTATTAATTCATTTCTAAGAAGTGTGATTTTATGTTTTCTAAATTGTATCTACACCTATTTTAATGGTTTTTGAATTAATAGATATAGAATTTTTAAAATGATTAAGTCTATATACATGAAAATTAAATAATTTCATTGATACTCTTTACATAATGGTGATATTATAAAAATGATTAGACTGTTAGAATTAATCTTAAACGAAGAATGTTTTTATTTAATGGAATTTAGAAATTAAATATAAGTAACATTCTTAATAATTATATATATTACACATTGAATTATTTAACAATTGTATGAGGATAAACTATTTAATTCTTTTGAATATTGTTATGGAGATATTAAATGGTTCATATACCATTTGTGAATTATGTCATCTCCCTAATGAGACCATTTATATTTTTTAATATCATATCCCCCCTTTATGTATGGTTATATATGAAGAAAGTATATCTTTATTACATTATAATATTGTATCAGGTGTCTACATAAAATGTTACTGTACATTATTACTTATTTATATAACTATTATAAATGAATCATAATTAATGTATTTCATAATAAATAAATTTTATAATGGAATATCATAATTTATCGGATTTTCAAATGAAATGAAATATTTATATTTTAAATGATGTATATAATACATGATTATTTTAATTTCCAAAATAATTGTTTATTTGTATTAAATTTATCAATGTTTTTCAAAATAATTATTACAATTCGAGGAAAAATATGAGTTATTTTAGTCCCAGTAATGGTTCACCCTATCAATCCCTCATTTTTAGGGATAATTAGAATAACTATACATTATCTATACGAAGACTCACCTAAAAGGTCATTGATAAGATTTAAAAATTATATAAAATATTAGTAATGTTAGTATTTGGAAAAATAAATTATTTAATAAAATCATTGACAAATGGAATTTAATGATGGTAATTATGTATTTTCCTTGGTTTAAATTTGAGTAAGTCATAATATATATGGAATTAAGGTTATGTTAATTTTGATATTTGATGGTTTATATGAGATAATGGATGAATATATAGAAGCATAATATTAGATAGAATTACCTCATAATATTACTATAATTTATAATTTTTTCTATGTGTCCTCACAGAAGAAATATCAACATGATTTCTTACCTATCATTTATTACAGATATTGGGATTTAAATAATTATGCCAAATCCATTATACAACATATCATGATATTTATTGTAAAAATTATTTCTTACAAAATTTCATTACTACAATTATTACACTATTTAATATGTATAAAATATATTTTCATGAAACATGGTAATGTCAATCGATATAAATAGAAAAAAGGAATTAAACCTATTAAAATGAGTAAAAATGATGGAATTCTATGGGAATAATGTGGCATACTTGGTATTTATACTAATAAATATGATTCATTATAATCCTAAATCTATGGATTTAATTTAATATTTTTTATTAATAATATATGAAAATTAATTTTTATTATTTTATGGAACAACACAAAAAAATTATTTTAAATAATAATTTGTTTTCATAATAAATAAATTTTATCATTACTAACTATCATAACCCAGATCCAGTGCATTTTTAAAAATTTATTTAAGAAAAATGGTTATAACATTAGAGGAATGATCACTTCAGCATCTGTGGATATCCAAATACATATATGAGGCCAATTTTATAGTTGGGATATCATATATAACATAGTAATGGAAACAAATTTATAACACTGATCTAATTCATGTAATTCTTCTTCATATCATGTGGAAGGGAAACCGAATAATTGTGGTCTTAATTGATCAATTAGGGTCATCCAAATTAGAATATATCGTGAATAAATAAGGATTAATAAAAATTATAAGGTAAATAACAAAAAAAATTACATTTAATCTATTATTTGAGCATGAAATGATTTAATCGATAAAATCAATGAAAAAATATCATGTCCAATAATTATCAAATTATAAAGAAGATAATTTTATAAAATTTGAATTCATGATTTTGGATAACAACATATGCATACCATCCCAATGTTGGGAAAAGACAATTTAAAAAATTTGTAAAACCAATTAATTTGAAAAACTCTTCTATCTCATGAGAACAATCGATGCACATAGATGTTCTATAATTATAATACCCACAATTAACATCATGTCCAAACCATTAATAATATATAAAATTATAAATTTAAAGCATTATCAATTATTCATTTTGATTAACTATATTTATATACTAAATAATTCAAATTTAATTGATTTATACAATAATTAAAATAAATAAAATAGTAATAACAAATTCAAAGAAGTGATATATGATTTATTATAAAATATTATATAATTAATAAATATTATGTATATTTAAGTAAAATTTAATATCCAATGATCCCATTGTTGTTAATTTTTCTAGTTAAAGATAAAAAAAATCAGAGAAAATATAGAATTTTTGGTCAATTAATGTAATTATGGAGAATAAAAGGATTTTCTGAAAAATATAAAAATAATATTTCACAAAATAGATTCCATATAAATCCTTTGAAAATATTTAGATACAGAAAAAATTTATATATTTTTTTATTGGTGTGGAGGTCGATTATCTTAATCTATATAAATAAATATATATTTCACATACTGAAAAGAATGTAGAAAATACTTTTTTCGAAAATGAAATATATATTCTTCAATAACACATAATAAAATTTATGGAAACATGTTTTATCTAAAAAATATATTTCAGCAATGAAAACGAATTTTTGATAACTAATTTGAAAACATTGACATGGAAGAAAAATAAATGTGATGAAATGATAAATAATTATTATTATTATTTTGAATTTTTTATTACCTGAAAAAATAACAAATAGTGTAAAACATGGATGAAAATATGGAATATCATTAAATATAACATTTATATGAATATTATCAGTGATTATTGAGTATAAAATATAAGATAACATCAATTAACATATAAGAAATCTCAATATGCTATGAGATTGTTATGTAGATTCATACCTCCTTGGTAATAATTAAATTTTTAATAATTCAAAGAATATAATTTCTTTGATTAATTAATAATTATAAATAAATAGGTATTCATGTCATATAATTATAAGGGATGTTGAAAATAACATATAAATGTGAATAAGTGCCTAATAGAAAATAAGTCTCAATAAAATGTAAATTCTTATGAAATACATTACCTCACTCTTCCCATCAAGTGACAATTATTTAAACTATTATATTTTTGTTTTAATAATTTTATTAATTTTTAAAAATCCATATTCATATTCCAAATATCATATATTACCCTCTTTTAACATCTTCCAACCCTTTTTATAATAATAATTCATTATTACCTCATTGTGTTTTAACTTCATCATTTTTCTAATTAATTTTTAATAAAAAAAATTATGTTCCAATGTATATGGATTAGTTATTTTATCTCAAGAATTAAATAATTTTGTTAAAATAATATATATGCCCATTATATACATTCTGAAAATCATATTTTGATGTTTTACGTGTAAAATGAATCACATGGCTCTATGGTGACAGTAGTCTATACAGACACATGAGCGATGATATCATTTTGTTAATGATTAAAATGGTAAATAAGTGGATAATTTATTTACGTTAAATAATAAATATCATGTCATATGTTTCATATATACTTATTATTTTTATCATTATGTCAATCCATGGGAGTCTGTGATGGAAAAAAATTACATCGGTTCACGATGATATAGTATATTCTAAAAATTATCAATGGCTTGTTTCATGTATGATGGGAAATAATATAGATAAATATAATTAGATTAATATAATAAAATATCTTAAAATGTTATATAATGTTTTAATTTTATTGTAATTTTTATGAGAAAATTGATGATGATAAAAGGTGATGTAAAAAAAGATCACAGTAAAAATGATTACCTTCACATGGAGAATACTCATTTGAATATCTTATTTAGGACCCAAATATTGGAAATGTTATAATAGATTTACATATTTAATGTGTATAATAAATATTGGGATATATATTGGAATAGGTTTTTCATTATATATGGTTTAAGAGTTGAAAATATTTTTGGTTGATATGCTCCTATTTATATGTAAGGAAGGGTTCCTCCTTGGAAAGCACTACGAATTTCAAAAAAGAATAAATAATGATAAAGTAATTAACAAGTAAAATTACTCCATATAACCATATATTATATAGTTATATCATATAAAGTTAATATATTACCATAACATAAGTTTTTTATACGTTATATTTCATATAATACCCTAATGTTTTGTTTTACCCACCCAGGTTAACCTGTTTGAAAATTCACAGGGGTAATTGAATTATATTTTTTGTACCAATAATTATGACCAAAATCATCGTTGAATATATTGAAAGATATTATTAATGTTGATTAAAAATTTAGATTCAATTTTATATGATTCAATTCCTATGATTTGTATAATTTAATTTAAAAAAAAAACACACAACATTTCTAAAAAATTATTTAATAAATTGCAGTTGTCAAGAATAAATGAACTTATATGAATTATATTATTTGTAATATTCATTTTATGGATTTAAATATATGTATTTAGATGTATAATCTATTAATATTTTTTAAATAATGCATTAATAATTATTATTTTCATTAATTATAATGGATATTGATTTTTCTTTTTTCCCTAAAGAATTATATCCTAAAAAATATCCCCTTTTACACCAAATTATTTTATCGTTATTTATGTTAAAATTATAGTGTATAAAATATTAATTACATGTATGAATAAAAACAATTCTAAAATGGGTAATAGTTAAATATTTCATTTTTTAATATTCTTAAAGGGTTCTTTCTAATTAATAATTTATGAAATTCATTTTAGGATTTCTTTTACCATGTTTGAAATCAATATTTACCTTATAAAATTAGGGGTTTTACATGGCACGATAAAATTAAAATTTTATTATGGTTTATTAAGATATAATTTTAACTTATTATAAATGAGCCTCAGGTTTTCCATCCTTTCCCCCAACAAAAAATTTATCCTTGAAATATTCATGGATATTATAATATGGACAAAAGAGAGTGGTTATTCTTTATGTTATCCTCCAGTTCCAAAATTTCATCCACCATATTTTGATTTCTCTAAAGTAACATCCATAATCAATTCATCTTATTTCTCAATAGTTGATCTATAATACCAAGAATTTCGAACATCTCTTCATTGTAATACATATTAGTTTCCAAATTTATTTATTTAGGGTTGAGAACATGTGTTGGTTCTTTATTATAAATCTACATCAATGAAATGTTGAACACATCAAGTAATATAGCCTAGTTTGTTTGAATTTTTAAATTTTAATCCATATATCCAATTCTTTCTAGATTTATAAAAGTTTAAATGTATATAGCGATCAGTTTCATTTACTTATAGAGCCTTATAAAAACATTAAATGAAGAATATTTCTAGAAAACATGATCTCCCAATTGAAATTATAAAAAATTCTTCATGATATAGGGATAACCCTTTTTATTAAATTGTTGTTCATTAAAAATATCCCAATTATAAAATCGAATTTTCATGGTTTCCTCAATAGGTTCTTGGCCTATAATTTTCCTTTCAAAAACTGTATCTAATAAAGTTATATTACGAAATCTATTTCAATATAATGCTACAAATGACGCAATTTGAAAACATTAATGGAAAATATTATAATATGAATAGTATAAAAAATGAATATACTAATTTCACATTCCAATAAATTCAAGTGAGATTGAACACCTCATGTAATCTTATTTTTGAATATTCTTTTTGAAATTTCCACTACTAGTTTGTAGTTGGTATGACTCGATAAAATGAAGCTTTCTATCAAGATATTTCTAAATACTCATCCATAATTTCCATAAAAAATTAGATTTCATAATATGAAACAATGTAAATATTTCTAAAATGATGTTTCACAAAATAATTAAAATATAATTACGTGAGGGGATCAAGGGAAAAGTATAATATTATCGTAAGAAAATTAGTATATTTTCAAAGAAGATAAAAAATAATAATTCTATCATTCATTCAAGGTGAATTTTCTAATATAGGGAAAGTGTAGTCTAGGGATTTCTTGAGTGGTAAAGGCTCCATGAAATCCTTCATCAAACTGGGTTTCAAATCTGGGATGGATCAAATTTAAAAATCCAAGCGGTGATGTTGGCTTGATGTAGTCCTGGTGATACATGCATTCTGATATAGGAATGATGATGAAATGGGTTATTTGTTTATGTAATCGGTTCATTCTGACTTGGAATTCAGGCCATGTAGTGAATAAAATAGGCTTGATGGGTGGGTTGTCCCTTGGTGGGGGGAGGGGGTATCAGCTAGCTTTATGGCATGTGGTTCTGGTGTGTGTAATTTTAATATAATTGTACCCTCAATCACCTAAAATATATATATATATAGAAAAATATTCACATAAATTTCAACCATGTTTGAAATAGTAATGTGGATAGTTTTCATGAATCTTATAGGATTAAGACTCTTAGAATTTAGCTGTTGGAAAATACAAAAACTTGACACATAATCAATAATTTCATTCCTCATGTTATAACAAAATAATTATTTCCTCAAATTAATATACATATTTTTTCTACCATTGTGTTTATAGAAATTAGAGCTATAGTAATTTTCCAAAAAATTCATTTTTATCTCAGTTATAGATAGAACTTATAGACTCCTTCCGAATATCACACCACTATTTTAAGAAATGATGTCTTCCAATTTACCCACATCTATACATTTAATTTAATTTTTAAAATTAAGAACAACATATTGGAATATCATTTTATATTCTAAAATATATATCATCGCAACCATATTAAAAGGGTTGATGTCACATGGTCATAAATATAACTATGTTGATATTTACTACATCCATGAACATTAGATCTCTATCAATCCTCATTAAGGTAATAAATTCATGATATATCCTACTTGATGCATCTTCTACCATATTTTCCTTCCCGGGGATTCAGTGTATTTGGTATTCATATTCCGTGAGTATCTCTCACCATATCATTTTTCCCACATAAATATATTTTTGGGAAAATATATTTTTTATTCTTATAAATTGTTTAAATATCTCATATTTCCCCATCGTGTAGTGTTATTTAATTGTCAAATAAAAGTTTCTAGTTACCAAATCTAGATCATTGATTAGACATATGTGTTTATGTGCCATTAGTTTCTGGGATTCATATATATTAAATCTATAATTTTCCATACGGTCATTACAAATTATGTTGTTGGATGCATCACAATATATCATAAACACATCATTTACTTATGGATGATTCAATATTGTATCATTCTCCGATACCCTAATCAATACATAAAAAACTTTTATGCCAAATATTTTTCATAGGAGCATATCACATTTATGTGTAAGAATGGTTAATGAGTTAGCAAATAATGAATCATTCAAAATGATTTTTTTATAGTAACATGCTAAATTAATGGATATCCATACCACATTTATTATTACTTATGTAGAACACTGTTTTAATACCATTTCCATCATGAAAATAAAAAATAATCCATTATTATCGATAATATATCCATTATGTTAAACATCATGAATCTATAATTCACAATTACTAAATTTCTCAAACAACCATTTTCATCTATGATTATTATGAAAAATCTGAAAGTGATTATAATTGACCTCATTTATCTTAGAATACACTATGATATGATAAATGAATTACACATCACTATTATAATTATTTTCCATGAATACTATAAATATTGTATCGATAAACACAAATAGTGTATAACTTATTTGAAATGGAATTACTGTACACAAATAAAAGCCATATATCGGTTAGAAAATTGTTCTCAGAATATATTCCTTCTTTATAAACAATTTAGGATACATAGAACAATATTTAATAATTTGAAACTGATGAAGTCAACTATTTATAGATGATGATAGTTTAACATTTTCATAAAAGGCAATATTTTCCTAACATCTATGAAAATCATAATTGGTCTACCACTCATGTTAATGAATATAATAGGGGATTCCCAATGGCGACACACAATGGTGTATAAATCATTATACACAATAAATCTCTATTTACGTATAGAAAACCAATAACCATGTAGTTTCCATTCTATTGGGAGACTTTGATATAAGTCTTTCATTAGTGATTAAATAATTTTAAAACATGGCTTCATTCAATGATGGGTATCCATGAAATTTCTCTATAAATTGAAAAAATTATTACTATAAAATATATATTATTAAATTTAGTGTTATATATTCTTTTCAGGGATTCTTTTTATGTTCTTTCTCATGAATATCATCCATAAAATATACTATGTATTGATCATGTCATGAATCGAATTACGAGTTATCTTCTCTAAATATATGTAATTCTATATCATTAACATGAATAATAATTTCATTCTCCTTGCAATAAATTTTTCTATCAAATTATGAATACTAGTATATACCTGGTATTATATCATTGTCAACCTTATGTATGATAATAATATTATGAAATAGAGAATTTTTTTCATAATGGGAACTACATCACAAATTATTTTCACAATGATATTTATACTATTTTCTACTAACAACTCCCTTCATATGGTTCTAGGGAAATACAAAATTTTATTTAAAAAACATTAATATATAAAAGTGTATTACAATTCATAATCAAATAATCTGTTGGATAAATTTTAGGATATTATTAAGGTACATAATATAAATCATTGGGAACATTAACTATATGTTTAGTGACTTCATAAGCTTGTCCTTCTACCCTTCACTATTCTTTATTATGTTATCTTCTAACACAATCAATTTTATTCAATAATTTCTCTCATATATATTGATAAAGAAAAGAAAGTAATTTATTTTTCCCCTTGAATTTCATAGCTAGATATCCCATATCACTTATATTTTAATAAACTTCCTTTCCCTTCAATCACATTCCATGATGTTTCTTCCCATTGTTTTCATAAGATGGGAATTGATTAATTTTTTTTTCAAATTTTAATGGTGTTTAGCTAAATTATTAATTTATTGATTCCCTTTAAATATATATTTTTATAGAATTCACATTAATTTAGATAGACCATAAAAATATAGTATCATATGAAGAATATGTTTTTGAAAACTAGCCCATTTATAGACTTCCCATAAACCACTAAATTAAAGAGTATATCATGAATTTTGTATTATGTTCATAATATATAAAATATCGTGATAAGATTATCATGGTTAAAGATTTCTCAATAAAAAAAATATCTATCTATTTTGTTTATTCTAATGAATATTCTCATCATTTCAGTACATTTATGAATTGGAATATAATAAATGATGAATTTTCTAATAAATTATTTAGTTCCATGAGTAATATTTCATCATATTCCCTTTTATTCTAGATCAATGTCAACCATTGATCAGCATCACCTTTGATACAACTAATTATTATATAAACATTTTATTTTTTAGCACATCCTATGGGTAAGAATTTCATTTAAAGGGACATGATCCAATGATTAGCTAAAATTGGATAAATAGTACCACTAAATTATTTGGGATTCAACCTCATGGACTGATCAATAATTAGAGAATAACACTAATAAATAATATGTATCTCCAATTAGGAAATATTTTTTTCCCTGAGATTATTATTCTTCCCTAATTTAATCATTAGCTACTATGTTCCAATACATAATTTTTTAGATTTATTAAAAGGAAATTATCTGTATTTCTCAATAGTATTTACACCCTTATATAAATCATGAAAAATTTATAAATAATGGAA
The DNA here is from genome assembly GCA_963277665.1 of Viscum album. Taxonomy (NCBI): domain Eukaryota; kingdom Viridiplantae; phylum Streptophyta; class Magnoliopsida; order Santalales; family Viscaceae; genus Viscum; species Viscum album. The sequence continues at coordinate 186,578,195 of OY728136.1, read as the reverse complement.
TAAATTAGATTAGCTTAAAAAATTATTGATTTTGAAACATACTATCTATTCTAAAATCTGGTCTAACAATTATCCTTAATCTAAAATTTTATCATTACCATTATCACAATCCTAAAACTCATATCATTGAGGATATCATTATTTTAAAAGTCATTATAATATTTTTTTTAATGAAAATGTGATTTATCTTAAGCATATTCCCATAGTGTGTCAAATCAACTAAGCATCATGACCTATTGTTGTCATACAGGTGAAGATCAAGTCAAATCACGATGTACCATTTGTTATGTTATTACCAATGTGTACTACTTTTCCACATCCACATAACCTTTTATTATTGAGATGGGGGTGAATTTCAAGGAAAAACAAAATAATCTCATCCATACCAAAATATTAGGATGTTATTATATACATATCCTATATTTATAACTTAATCTTATGTTACCTAATAAATGTTTTCGTAAATATAATCACCATTATTTATATTAAACATTCAATGATACAAACTATAAAAACTCTTACTCTAGTTAGCCAAGGTCGGTATCAAATTTAAAACAATATCATTGATGCAAGGTTAAAAATCCTAAAGGGATATTCAGTTTTGTAGTTTTCATGATCCAAATATGGACATTATACCCATTTTACATAGTGGATAAAATATAAAACATGGTAAGGGAAATTATTCTTCACCATTGAAAACAATCAATGAACTATTATTTATATCTCTTGGAAATGAAAAAAATAATCATATTCTCAAATTCATTGAAGGTAATTAACTTAATATGCATTCCTTTTAATCAATAATATATGAATTGAATTCTTCCATGGATAATATTAATGAAACCCCATCAATGATGATAATTACTAAAATGTAAATGAATGAAATTCTTAATAATTGACATCACGATATCATTAACATCAAGACCATGCTCCAAGATAGCTTAAAATTATCTGTAGAAACCACTATATATTTGAAAAATGAAATGTCTCATGAGAACTTTCGAATCATTAAAGGGATATATATATTTCTAGTAACCACTCATCACATAATTTATAAATAATTCCACTTATATCTACTGATTATATTAATTTATAATCAATATGTGTTATCATTAAATATTTATATTGAGAAATGAACACTAATTTAACAATATTATTACTATTAATAAATTATTATTAAATGTAAAATATAATATATAATAATGATACGTGTTTTATGAAATTACAATATACATGATATGAAATATGGATATTTAAGAGAAATATAATGTAAATTGATCACGTGAAAGTGAATTCTTCAATAGACTATTCAAAAAACAATATTTTGATGGGAGATAATAAATATTTTATTAAAATTCATGTATTTTTAGATAATGAAGGGAATATAAGTGAAATATTGCAATATGTATGAATACAAATAATTACTGGAAAGCCAATAAAAACCATGTATGAGAAGCTAAATTTCATTAAATGGTTTCGGTAGTGTGGAAATTTATTATCTCCATATAATTTTAAAAATTAATTTTTCCATTTAAAAAAGAAAGTTGAAAATGTATCTTTTCTAAAATTTTGTAAATATTCATTTTAAACACATTTTAAAAGAAATTTATAGCAAAAAAATTTCCTATAAAAAAATTTGAGTAAGTGAATGTCCTTTTATAAATCAATTTGGAAAAAACATGTACATTATAGAAAAATATTTATAATTAAAATAGAAATAAAATTATTTTTTATATTAAATGTTTTCCCAATATAATTATAAATGTGGAAACATACTTGGAAAAAATTTATAATGTAAGATCCATGGTTTCTCTATGTGGTATAGATAATTTGTTTTCAATATAAACTCTTTGTTTTTTGATGAAATGTTATGTAATTTTGAGGTTATAAGAGTTGCAAGGGTGTTCAAGGTTTTATCAGAGATTGAAACTCTTGTTTTGGATAAAACCAATTGGGCTACATGGTTAGTGGAAACTATGCACCCCATGATACATATTTTATGAAAACCCTGAATGGTTTTTAGAGGACATTTCATGGATGCACATTTAAAAGAATTGTGAGACAAGGGCCTCAAGAATATGTGTGTAGATCAGGATTTTTTTATAGAGGTGTGAAGAATGGTTTCAAAATTCTATCTTCAATGGTGTACATGGACCATGTAGGGTCACCAACGAGACATTGAAGGTCACATAGTTGGGTCACATTTTGGCCAACCATACTACCCAACTGTACGACACACTTAAAATCTCTATAATTGCCTTTTTCACATATAATATATTCTAATTAAATATAATATTATTTTTCCCTATAGTGGATAAGAGTCACTGTAGGATCTATTCTGTGAGGCAAAGTAATAGATTTTATCTTGTTTCTTCATCAAAAATCCAAACTGATTATCATTTGTCTCATTAGGTTTGTTAATGTGAATAATTAATTTCATTATTATATTCATAGTTTTTACTTATAATGAATGGGCTATTTATGTGTAATGTAATATTCCATATGTAAAGGTTATTCTTCGAATATTCATTTTTCTCTTGATGGAGACTGAATAATAGATCGATACTAGATGATTTTACGACTACAGACTTATGGTAGGTGGTATATACCTTCCCCTCATGGTTTTATATTTCACATAAATTGTTCCCATTTATCCAATCTTTGGACTTTATCGTGTTTTCCCTAAAGGTAATTGAATAATTTAATTGAATGTGTTGGAACCTTTTTAGGTTTCCCACATGTACATTAATGATTTTTGGAGGTTATTATCCCCTTCCTAGGCCACCAATTGGGTGTTCCATTCCCTTCTAACAATGTTAAACCACCATGTTGGGTTCGTGTGAGCTCACCATACTATAAAGAGCACTTATAACCAAAATGAATATGGAATTGAGATGCAATGAGTGATTTGATTCATTCTTTACATGTGATGTCTTGTTGTTTAATTTTGATTATGTTGATTTATTTTTGAATTGATGAATGAATTTTTGAACATCGAGGTTTTGAATATTTGAGAAATGATGAATTAATTGGATGATGACTTGATTAATGCAGTTTATTACTTGGAATATTAGTTTTGATCCACTTTCTATTTTATTTCATCAAAAATTTCTACTCCATGGTTCTTGATTGCAGTAGCGGATTCCTCTATGATAATTACACAATGGATCTTTCTTTTGTAGGATTACATTGGACTTGATAACGCTTTAATATGGATATATAATATTCCTATTTTAAAGGGTCTGTAGACATTCTCCTTGATATCCAACCAAGTCATTACAGAGTTTCCATCAAGAAGCTCGTTGGTCGAAACATAGATGTCTTCATTTATTATATCGTGGATATTACCCATTGAGGTCATAAACATTTTATTATAATCCGTGTTTATTTTATAAGTGTTATAATCTTGGTCACACATAATGCTTGTTTTGGTTTGTTTAATAATATATTTTATGCTGTCTCCCTAGAATATCATTTAGACTTTATCACATGACTATTTTATTTTGTTTTTTTATTCATTATTATTATCCTCGGTGTGGATATTAGTTTATAGTTGTTAGTATGGATAGTTGATAAACATTATTATATATGAAATATAGTTCCCAATGTTTTAAGGATCATGATTATTTTTTATAGTGATGTTGTTTTGGATTATTTTAGCAATTGATATGTTTCATATGACGTTATGTACAATTATACTTCTGATAATCATTGAAAACTACATAAGCATCGTATATAAAGAATGGAATTTAAATAGACACTATTGTTATTTGAAAATTAATTTTTATATCACACCCAATTCCTGAAATAGTGGGGTAACCAGAAAAGAATCGTGGATTTAGGTAGGGACTGGGGGAAGCACACATTATTCAATTCTTGATTTTTTTATCTAGAGTACAACATCATATGATAGATTTAGAAGCATGAAGATAGCTAGAATAATTCTTTTTTGTTCTATTTTTAATACATGTATTCTACTAGATACTTATATAACTGATTTCCTACTTTATAGAAACATATCATGCATCATCATTTTTAATTCATTGTTCACTTTTTATTGTTTATATATTCTTGTCTTGGATGTTTATCCTCTATCTAGTTTATTTACAGCTTCTTCTGTTGACTAATATATTTTCTTACATTCTTCTACAATCTAATTTAATGGTATTATCTCATCATGGACTCCCATAAGGCCCTCACAACTATTTGATAACCTCAGGCATTTTATGAGGAGTGCATGAGGACATGTGAAACACTAGCTTAGGAAACTATTTAGAGTCATATGAGTGAGGATGATGAAAAGTGGAATCCGATATTTTTCTTTTCTATATTTCTATTTAGTAACAATAGCCATGCCATTAGGATGGTTTTGGAATTTTTAATTAGCTATACATGTTTATAGCTAACCCTCAAACTTAAAAAAACCAATTTGTTGGAATGGTACATGTTTTTCTTGATTTTTCCTATTATAGAAGTTCTAATTCCACCATTGGATGATTTAATTGAGTTGTGATGTAATTTTTTATATGAATGTTATTATGTATATTAATTATACCCAATGAGATAAGGGTATTCAATAACATGCATCATTTAATTTAATTTTTATTATTCATTTTTATGGACTATTATCTTCCATATACGGGGCTATGTTTGACTACATTAAATTCTGATGTGTTCCTAGCATGATATATCTTTGATTATATAAATTAAATTTATAGAGAATTGAAAAAAATGGATGGAAATTTGAGTTTCTTAATCTAAACAATTTTTATCCTTCTAATTCTATAACAGTCACTCTCATATGTCAAATATGGAGTGTTTAGTCATGGACCATTAGACATATTAACTAGAAAATGATTTTTATGGGGTTAAATTTACACCAAATTCTAGTTTATCAAGTGTAAGGGACATTATAGTTCATAAGAGGTGAACAGTTTGTTTCAACCATTTAAATAGAATTTTAAATTAACGTGAATTAATATAGAAAGTGAATATATGGAAAATATCAAAATGGATTTTTTCACAACATTAGAGTGGGTTGTATGAAGTGTCTCTAGTGATTATTATTACTGCTTCTTCTTACCCAATCCTGATATATAGAGAATCATGATGGGTATAGTTTTTTAAAAAATTCTCTGACTTGTCTGACATTTTATATGTTTATATTCCTATTATCGTTCTTCTCTGAGAAATGAGTTTGGAATTGTAGAGATATTCCTTTATGAATAGGTCTAATGGTATTCCAGAATGATGGTCTAGAATATTTTATAGAGGTGGTTGGCCAAGGGATTCTAGTAGATAATTTTGTTGATCAAATTTCTACACAAATAGTTCTATCTGACGCATCTGGTGGGGAACAGTTCCATTAGTGTTTGATAAACTTTGTGAGGACCAATCATGGGTCCTCACGTCTAGCCTCATCAATGAATATTTTATTTGTGTGTTCCAGAAGTACCATGTTCACATGTTTTGGGTGTTGGATGTCCACATGCTACTGAGTTGTGGATTAAGAATACTATTTCTATCATCGATCATCTAGAGACACATTCTTATGAGATAGTTATTATTTTTAAATATATTATTTAAGGAGAATATATGATCTAGTGGTATTTTCGTACCTAGTATAATGTGCTACGACATATTTTTTGCAGGTATTGACAATCCAGGTTTAATGATTACACTTTCTATACCAGTATATGAGAAAGGAGTGCCAGTGAGATTATGTGTCTAGCATAGGAAATGAGGTTATTTATGAAGTATTTGGAATGTTATATAGTGATTATACATTTTCATATAAATATCTTGTTGATGAGAAATAGTGGGTAGGATACTATTTATAAGGTCTTAGTTATTCCCTTTGATCTCATGTCATCATGATCAGGATAATGACAATTAGTGTAATAGTAAATCACTGGCTAATTACAACACAGAGCCAAAGGTAATAGAGGGATACAAATCTAGGAAGTTTGGTCTCTTGGACCCATGGTTAATATATTTTTGGAATACAATACAATTTTGAGGATTCTATTGAGAGGAGTACCATCTATGATTATATTATTTGTATGACAACATTGTGCCATCAATGTGGGATAAATTTTAATATATGGAACCAGTGTGATAGGGATGTATTTTAGTGCTGACCATGTGGCGATATGTGAAACATGAAGCATATTTATAGGACCTTCCCTCCAAAATTAAGTGTAAGGGGTTCCACATTGACTTCAGGTGTGGGAGTGGGATATATTTCACCATGTCACCTTGGGGGTTGGAGTAATACTAGTTGTTTATTCCTTGTTGTTGGCCATTTCTATGGTATCTTGAAATTATTTGTACCCAGAAAACTCAGTGGTCATACTCTGAGTAGTGTGGTTGTTTCACAGTGTCACAGTTATAGCTAGATATATAATGTGAAGCCTTTACACAAGGACATGAGTTTCGGGGCATCTACGGTGAGAGGTATGATCTAAGTAAACTATATTGTAGTATTTGATAATTTAGATAAATGTTCATATCATTGTTTCATATATGTACATATTGGGGGTAACCCTAGTCTCGTTTATTAATTTTCTGATGGAATTATATCCTTGGACACTTCATTAGGGATCCGGATGGTGGGCGTATTCTCGTGTAGGGAGTTACCTCTTTAATATAGGTAGGTGTCACTTTGTATAAGCTAATTTTTTCCTCGAGATGACTAGTTTCCACATCATAATTGTGATTGAATTTATAGTTACTTATTTATCACATTTAATTTCTATTGTAGGATGGTGACCTTCAAATACCTAGATGGAATATTTTTTATTCATTATGGTGAATGGGAATTCTAGGAGATCAGAGTTTGACATGAGCATCAATGGATGGTATGTATGACAGATTAGATTTCTAGTGTATATGATGATGATCTAGGATCATGTCATAAATATTTTCCTCCAATGGGTGGTCATTTAGTTTATTTTTTCACAAATTAATTTCTGGATATTCCTCCATAGAGATAGGTGGAGTTCAATATTGATCTATTTATAGGAGCTACACCGGTAACCAATCCCTTTTTATGATGGATACTACAGAGTTGTAGGAGCTCATGAGGGACATGGAGGACAAAGTGGATAATGGGTTTATATGAATTGATACTTATCTATAGGGTTCAATAGGCCTTTTTTTACGAAAAGGATAATGGTACCCTTAGGAAATAAATTGATTATCAAAATTGAGCCAGCAAATAGATATGAACCAGTATACCATTACATGGAATATATAAATTTTAAATCACCTATTAAAAGCATAGGTTCTCTAGACAATTGATTTGAGATCAAGATATCATTAGGAGCATGTGGGACCTGAAGACATACCATATATATATATTTAAAGCATGTATGGACTATATGATTATATGGCTATGGTTTTTAGTCCTATGAACATGAATTTACATTTCACGTCACTAAGAAATATCATTTTACATCCTTATGTATACTTATTTGCGGTGGTATTCATGGATTATATCAAAGTGTATTCATTGAATTGATATGTCAATTCCAATAATCTTGAGACCATTTTAGATAAACTAAGATAGAATTTGTTATATTCTAATCTCACAAATAACCCTGTATGGATGTATACAATTCACTTAATTTGTTTTATTGACTAATATACATGTGTAATAATTTACAAAGAGAATGTTAGTGTTTTACTTTTGTGGGAGTATCACATGTATATATTTGACATATGGTGTTTAATGGTACAAGATTGATATAACATGAATTTCATTAGTGACTTATCACACATAGAATAACCTATTTGAGTCCTAACTAATATTGGTGTAAGGTTTTTATGGTAAGTTACATGTGATAAAATATTTCATTAGCTCAATGGGAGACTGAATTATGTACTAGTAATGATTGATTTAGAGTTGTGAAGAATTTTTGTTGTGTATTTTGGTTCATCATGTATCAGGATAAGAGAAGTTCTAATGTAAGAAGGGTGAGTAATTGAATAAATGTATCATTAGTTGAGGCCACAAGAGTATAATTAACTAACTGATGGTATATATGTAGTCGTTTTGGTAGATTCCTTGTGTTGATGGAGGTATTACTTAATATGAGATCATTTTATGGTGTACATGGACCAAAATAGCATCAAGTAAGTATTTACGCAGTGTTATCTAAATTTTGTGCATCTTTAATCAGACTTCACCTTTTCCATGAAACATCAAAGCATGCTGAATTGATTCGATAATAGATTGATACTATATACTAGACATAGAAATATTACATCAAGCACCATCATTGACCTTAGTGTTTGAGGTTTGGGATCATGTCCTCTGACATACTTCACAGAGGTCATAGATCTTATGTATTGGTATATTGGGTATGAATCAAATGTGATATGTCATGTTTTTCAAGATTTTAGAGAGTTAGGATGGTAGCCTATAAGTTTTAGTTAACATAGAGGTATTGATCCATTCACGATATCTTCTACATATATTGGATATTTTTAACACTCAAACCCATCTCAAACTCTATATCCAGATGATGTGGACATATAGGTTGATGAATCCTTTGAAGAGAATCCAATTTATATCATTGATAGTGTTGGATGGTGATCAGAGCATGCTTATTTACTATAGTATATGTGTTATAGGACCACAAACATTTACAGGATGATTCATTGGAGTGGGAGGTTGATGTACACACATAGTGGATGTAGTTGTACTTGTATATTTCATTACCAGAAATTAAAGGTATATTTGGGGAGTAATTACATTAATGGGGGGAGATTGTAATAGCTAGGGTTGTTCTATAAAGAATATATCTTCTATTTTTAGTTAAAACTCATTAGTTTTGACATAATGTGAGTTAATTTTTAGATCTTATGAGTTACAAGGGTGTCTTGTCTTATTTAGATCCCAAAGATAGAATCGTTGAGATAAAAATTCGGGGCACATATTTTTGTCAAAATCTTGTGACCTAAGACACATGGTCTAAGGAAACCAAGTGGGGTATTTGAGAGGCCATAGTAGGCAACTAGGGACACACACCCACAAAGGATTAAATAATGTTTTTATCATAGGAATTAATCATGGTTTTTGAATGGTTTCACAAACTGTGTGCATTAGACGTGAGGTGTACCACTTGAGATTGTGATGGGATCATGGTTGATGTACAGTTTGGGGTATCATGAGTCCGAACTGTGTGACCTAGTTAAATGTTGGGAAGTTTCATTTTCTGTCTTAAAATCTCTTATAGACAAAATATAATATATATTCTCCTCTGAGGGATGTACCTCACACATGAGATATCTTCTTTTAATATACATCATAGTATTTCCATTTAATCATCTAATTTCAATTCCGAGTACCATTAATCTCATTGGATCTGCACCAGTGAGTTCTGTATTCAGCATATGCCATTCAGAGTTATATTTCATGTTGAAAAAGTTATTTATGTGCTAGAAAATATTCATTATTTCTATTCTATTCATATATTATTCGTTTCTATATTTATCTAGTACAAATCGGATATCGATACTTGATGATTTCCCTACTAAATACATATAGTATGTGGTATACAATATTCCCTTGGGGTTTGGTGTTTTATTTTTCTAAATTTCATTATATAACATGTTGATAATTCCGGTGAAAAACATAAGAGTAATTGAATAATTTAATTTATTGAGTTAGAAAATGTTCTGGTCTCTCAAATTTAAAATTTAGACTATTAGTGGTTTCCATCCCTATCATGTTCCTCCCATGGGGTGTTCCCATTTCTTTTCCAAATGTTATACCACCTCATTGGGTGTGTGTGAGATTACATTGCTAGAGGGATCATTAATTAACTAAATGATAATGGAATTGAGATGGAATGATATAGTTTTTTCCTCAATTCCATGAGATGGGTTATTTTTTACTATTTATTAATTGGATTTACATATGAACTTTTTATTAGGTTGTTGAACTCATGGATTTTTAATGTTTTTGAAATGATGAATGAATGAGATGATGAATTTTTTTATGGTAATTAATTACATTGATGATCTCTATAGACTGTGATTCAATAAGATTACCGGTAAATTTCAACTCCATGGGTCTTGATTGTGGAAGTGAATTACTTGGACATGTTTACTCTTTTTTCCCTCATTCCATAGGATTACATGGTAATTTATACACCTTAGATTTATCTTGCTTATACATTTGTTGTGAATGGTCTGTTGACATGATTTTTTTACTACAAACTAATCATTACCAAGTTTCCATGGAGATTATCATAGAACTTGATGAGGATATATAAATCATATATACCTTGGATCCTTCCATTTGGGGTAAAACAAATTGATTGCATGACACATCCATTGTAGATGGGAAACACTCTTAATCACAAGACATGGTCATAATGGGTTAATTCCATAGGATAATATGACATGGTCTGGGTAGTTGGTTTATAATTGATTACATGGAGAGTTCATTTTTTATATTTTCTAGGATTTAATATCATTCATACTAGGATTGACATATTATAATTGTTAGAATGGAAATTTGTTAAACCTTTATATTAATTCATTACAACCTCCTTTTTTGAAGGAGGTACAATATAATTTAACGGGATATATGGATTGTTTATTGACCCACTTTATATTTTTCACATTATATTACATACAATTATATTATTGATATAAATTTCAAACATCATTTCCTTTTTATACATAGACTATCTTGTTATAGACCACATTGGTGGTAGCATACTGAGAGTAATCTCAAAACCTATTCAAGACATTATGGGGCACCCTGAAAGACTTCGTGGATAGAAGAGGGAGATGCAAAATATCCCATTGTATGATGTAGATTTTTTTGTTTAATATATTTAGGGGGAAACACGACCAAGCTAGGCTCATGATGCTAGTTGGGATAGTTCAATTTGGTCTTTTTGTATTTTTATACTTATATTATATGACATTATTATGTACATTTTTTCCTTATTTGTAGATACATGACATGACACATCATTTTACATTTTAGATTACTTTTTTAATTGTTTAAATATTCTTGTCTGGGAGTTTTATCTTATTTCTTGTGTATTTAATGTTTACTATTATAATGGATATTGTTACTAATGTTGTGCTACGCTCTCATGGGATGGAATAGTGCCACCACAGATACATCTATTTCCCTTGCTTCCGGTTTTTCACCTCTGTCCTTCATAGGGTCTTGCTTGAGGCCTCGTGGCCACCCATTATGGTCAATGTTTAGATGAGTCCTGATCGAGAAGTTACGAGAAACATATTAAATATTTTTTTTATAATAAAATAATTTTTTCTTATGAAAGATAAATGATAATGTGCCTTCATATAAAACAAATTCGTAATATAAATAGTGTTATATTGTATAATATATTCCTAACTCAATAGTAATTGTTAAATTATAACCCTTTCAGAGAATAAAATTTAATTAAAACATTATTAATCATGATTAAATATTTATTCTTAATAGATACATAAATTGATAATAATATATGACATATAAATATTAATTGGTACATATTAACAGAAACATTTCAATGGAATGTAAATTCAGATGAGATCCCATACCTCACAATTCCATTTAGTTCACAAATGCTTGTAAATTTAATTCAATGATTTTAATATTGGTATTAATTTATTAAAACACATATTAATATTTATAATATAATATATGAATCTCTTATTACATCTTAACTCTCGATCACTAATAATAATTCATTATGACCATTTTTAGGGGATCACCGCTTCGTTTTCTCTTGCATGTTTTTTCAATAAAATTATGATTGATGTGTATTGGTTTTAGAAAATTAATCAATATAATTATATTAATATTATAAATATTATATTTAATCATTTAATTATTTTTTTTATCATTTTGGAATGCTTAACCTGAAAAATTAATTGCATCTCCTTTGGAAGATAGTACATCATACTTATGCATGAGCAACAACATCATTCCCTTGCTATGTGAAAGGGTAAGGAATTGGATGATATATTTATTTAATATAAATAATATCATGTAAAATTTATAATATATATTTATTATTTCCATAATTATTACTGTCAATATTATTCAGTGATGTAAAAAAATTGCATAGGTTCGTGGGGTGGTAGTTCATCATACACATGAGTGATAGATTTATTTCCCATATGATGGAGAAAGAGGTGGATGAATAATAATATTTTTAAAATAATAAAATATATTTATATGAAAGATAAAAAATTTATTATATTATAATTATTATGAAATAATTTAATGTTATAAAAGAAAAATTATACATAAGTAACATGGTGAAGATGATCATCTTCACATAGAGAAACTTCCTTAGGATCTGCTATTAAATACCATATGATTAGTCTCTTGAGGAAAATAAAAATTATAGAATATAAATATAGATCATAGGGATATATTTTTTCAACATTATTCAATATACTAGTCTTTATAGTTGTCAAAAAAACAATGGAGGAGGTACCCTTTTATAATTGTGGGAGCGGACCTTCTTAGATAACTCTTGAAAATTTCCCAAATATTAAGAAATGATAATGTTATTCACAAGAAAAAGTCATCCAAATGACTATATATTAAAATTTGTTATAGACTAAAGTCTATATATGTTCCAAAATTGGGTTTTTACATGATTAATTTTAAAAAATAACCTTATCGTTTTGTTAACCCCTCGTAAACTCACTTTAACAATAATCAGTATATTTAATTATCACAATTTTACTCTATTACTAATGAATAAAAAATATTCTGACCACATGGTTTAAAACTGAAAACTATTATTAAAAATATGAAATACATCATAACAAATTAAATTCATATATTTGGATGAATTTAATTCAAATATAAACATTCAAATCATGTTGAAATAATGGGTATTTAGAAAATGATTTTGTTAATCATAACATGATATTTTATTGAATATATGACTAGTAATAATAAATTTATGTAATAAAATTCTTATATTTAGATATCAATTATATATATTTAATTTAAACCATTAATATATTAAAAATATATTAATAAATAAAAATGGAATGACATATTCCTTAAATATAGTTTTTGGATAATGTACCTTTTTTACTTCCATGTGATATTAACATTATTTATATTAAATCTATAGTCAATAAATTTGTAATTAATCATATTATAATAAATTAATATATTAAATATGAGGATTATTTAAATATTATATTTAAAATTATTCAATATAAAATAGATATAAGGGATATTTTCAAAAGAAAATCATTCTAGGATTATTTTGACCAAGTCAATTAAAAATCAATATCCATTATATCAAACTAGAATTTTAATATAAAAAATATCAATAATTACATTTTATTATAGTATTATTAATCTTTATTCAACCCATTATGTAATTGTTTCTATATTTTTTACTAATTTTATTAAAAATATAATATATGTGTCAATTTTAAAAAAATGTAGTTATTTTAAAATTAAATTTGATAAAATGTAATTCATTTTTATTTTCATTATGTCAAAATTAGATTGTAGTGATTTTTTTCAATTTTCTATGAATGATTATTTTTTAAAATAATGACGAAAAATGACATTTTTCATATAATGTATAATTTATTAATACATCCTTATAGACATGGGAAATATAAAATTAATGAATTTATAGAACATCTCATATACCTAATTATACCATGTTCACTAAATTATTAATAAATGAATATAAATTAAATATTATAAAATAGGAATATGAAAATATTTATTAATGAAAATGCATTGCCTATTCATATTTTAAAATGTGAAAATCTATGTCATTGTGATGGTATAAAAGGGAGGGTAATTATATTTTTTAAATAACAAATTAATATGGTGATAAATAAAATATATAGATATATTTAAATTTATTACTGAATTATATAACTACATAATTATCCAAATACTTACCCAATGCTCCAACTTGTTTTGAAATGTCAAAATTATTATATTAAATCAATTATAATGATATAAATTGGGATATATAATGTTATAAAATATTTTACATGATTATAATGATGAATAATGTAATATATTTATTTAGACTATATTTCTTATAATATTAAATAATAAGATAATTAATAAAACATATATGTAACATCATAGTTGCCTTAGTGAATTCTGGATAAATGAAAAATAAATTATAATAAAAATATGAAAGAAGATATTTTGTTTTCCAAAATGAGATTATTAATGTTTTTTTAATTAAAAATAAAAGAACTTTTTTTAATTTTTTAAATCTGAATATCATATTTATCATGATATTTATAAAACCAAATTAAGAAAATTTATATAAAAAATACATTAAACAATATTTTCTATCAAATAACAATTTAATTTTTTTATAAAATTTAGAATTACCTTTTATTTTATGGTATGATAAATGGTTGATGATATCATATATTCTCTTTACTTATTAATTTTGATTATAATATTATATTCTTGACCAGTAATGAAAAAATATTTGCAAAACACAATTAATCATTTCTAATAAAAGGGAACACAATCTAAACATTCCAAAACAACAATAATAATAAAATTACTATACATATTATTTGTATATTCTATTTTATATAGGAATTAGAAAATTTAAAATGATATATAATTTCCTAAATAATTTTTTTAAGATGGTTTTTGGACTTAATCGAAATGTTGTTTATTGAGGAGAAATTTATATGATTCAAAGAAAATTTCTATTTTCTTATTTGTGAAAAAAAATATCTAAAAAAATTTAAACAACTCATATTATTTAGGATGCTTTTTTTGAAATGGTTACTTTTCATTTTTTAATCATTATTTATGTAAAGACTCAGACATATCAAGTAAATATTTTTTAATAAATACTTTGGAATTTTAGGATTCTGTGGCTTCTGATTGCACTTGATTTTGAGCCCAGTGTGCCTGAAATCAATTTCCGAAGTTTAGCTCGGGTATGTTCAGTGAATGAACGAGCATGTTTTTCTCTCTTTTGAACTGGTGCTCAGAATTGAAATATGAGGGCACTGATGAACTCGCAACGCCGGTAATTGCTTAATGGGACCTTTACCGTAGTTGTGTTTGCACTGGAGGAGAAGTTGATTTTCGGGGTTTAATAAAGATGTAAATAAAATTTCCGAAACAATTTTATTATGTATCTAAGGAGGTTAATTACTCTCATGGGTAGTTAAGGGTGGGACCCACAGCCACCTAACTACCCAAGTGTGGATGTTAGAGAGTTGGGGCCTACACGATCCCCAAACATTTATTTTCCTCTAAACTCTTTAAACACCCTCATTAATTTGGCAACCCCCCTTTAATTTCCAAAAACTCTCTACCTCCCTCACTCCATTAACACATGTCAACCCCTAAAATTTATGAGGATCTTTCCTCTCCCTCTCGTTAATTAATTTCCAACACATTTAATTAATGAGCTGATTTGAATTTTTAAATTCAAATTGCATCTGTAATAAAATAATCGGATTAGCATATTATTTGACTAGAGGAGGGCTTTCATTGTGCGAGGGGGGATTGGGAGAGATCTTGTGTTTTTGAAGAACACTGGCCTTTGATGAAGAACAATGATTTCTTCTACGAAGAATACTGGTTCCACGAAGAATGATGACGCCCCACTCATTCTCTACTCCACGACAAGAGAGGAGATCTCGCTTTCTCCTCAGGCGCACACCGACGACGTCTACAAAACCTCACCTCGTGACGCTGTCCTCTATGACGCCCGACGTGTGACATCAATTATTCGATGTAGGAGGATTTATGAATTTATTTAAAAGAAATTAATCCTTTAATCTTTTTGGTATTTGAGTGAACATCTTGGCCGATTGTTACCACCTTACGCGGAGGGTGCGGGCCGAACAACCACGGCCCGACGACCCTCCGTCATGTCATGTCTTGTTTGGAATCGGGAAGCGATGATGAACAAATGTAGAAACCGAGCTCTGGTTACACATGGAGGAACTGTGGCCCGAAACCACATGCCACTTGACCGATGAAGATGACCGGGCTGAAGGAAGGAACCGCAGCGCCCCACGGTGCCGTGCTGCGGAAACCGCGGACTGCATAGGACGGACCGCTTCAGCGAAATAACTAGTCAGTCCATCGGTCGGCCGGGTGAAGGGGAGCCGCGGTGCCAGGAGGCCGCTACACTGGAGAACCGGTCAGCCCGTCGGCAGGCCGGGCAGAGTAGATCAGCAGTGCCAGGAGGGCACCGCACCGGAAGAACCCGCGACCCGCCCATGCGAACCGCTTGCGCCAAAAGGCCTGTCGGCCTAGCCTGTCAATTTGGGAAGGGTGAGTGCCACTAGTTAGGACATCCTAGGGGTGGGGGGGTGCCCCCCTCGGACCGCTCGGCCTTTGGGTCGAGCCACGTGGCCTGTTGGACAAGCCAGTCGGGTCGCACCTCGCCGGGCTGGGCCGCGCAACGTCGGGTCGGGCCACGCTCTCTTCAGGCCAGGCCTCACCCCTCAGGCTGGGCCGCACAAATAATCAGGCCGGTCCGACACCCATGCTGGGTCGGACCCGCCAAAATGGGTTAACCCAACCCGCTAGCCCACTTGGCCAAACGGGCCGAGCTCGTTTTCACTTAAAGGTGAATATCTTGAAGACCGCATGTCCGAATGACGTGCCGTCTATGGAACTAGGACCCTTTAGACGAGGTGGTCCTTTTGAAAAACTCTTATTGAGATTTGGAAAACTTTGGTAAATGACTGGGTTTGGAACGATCATATTTCCAACTCGGACCCTGGAACGAAAAGGCCAATATCTCTCAGATCGGGCGTCGTTTCGACGCGCTGTCTGTCGCGTTGAGTTCCTTTTGATGAGATGGAACTTTGGGATACTTCAACTATGTACTTCGTGAAAGTTGATGTATCAACCCTCTTTAATCGAATAGCGTACCCTCCCAGAATCGAGAATGCTGTGTACGGGAACCCTAGAGCTGGCTGTGACTGCGATGACTACCGTGATGGGATCCTCTATGGGTTCGACGACGATGACAACGATACATAGATCCTATGTGGGTTTGGTAGTGAGCACGACTATACATGGATCCTCTGTGGGTACGGAAGTGATGACGACTGTACTTGGATCCTATTTGGGTTCGACAGCGATGGTTACTATACTTGGATCCTACGTGGGATCGGCAGAGACGACTTTGGTACATGGATCATATGTGGGTTCGGCAGTGACGACTTATATACTAGGATCCTACGTGGGTTTGGCAGAGGAGATGATTGAGAGGATACATCTAATCATCTCCACCCCTCTTTGTGAGTAGTATGGCTGTGTGAGCTGAGTCTTGTCTTTCAATCATTATCATTGATGTGATTGACTTCTTTCCTGTGTGGACCTGATTATTCTTGGGCTCAGAAGTTGGAGACGAACTGAGATTCATGACTTAGGTATATGTATGGGCATATACCTAAGTAGAGTTAGTTGATTATTTGTGTTTGTATCTTTCCTTGGTGGTTTATACTTCGTGGATTCTGGGACACCTTTAGGGGTATCTTTGTCCCTACTGAGTATCGTATACTCACCCCTGCATGGGCTATGCCCACACTACGTTGTGTTGGTTGTAGACGACGGACATCACTGGTCGTGGTCGAGGCTTGTGGAGCTGGACGGTATCCGGAGGTGGACCACCTGGCGGGATGTACACGGAGCGGACGGACGGACCCGAAGTACCAACAAGAATATCTGTACCCACTCATCAGGTGGGATTCCTGGAGGATGACTCGGTTGTTGCTACTTTACATTACAACCATTTTACTTTCTTTATCAGTTGTACTATACTTTTAGTTGGGTTTTTATACTGGCCCATTTACTTTCCAGCACTTACTTTTGTACTAAATATTACATAGTGCTTA
This sequence comes from Viscum album, assembly GCA_963277665.1. Lineage (NCBI taxonomy): Eukaryota > Viridiplantae > Streptophyta > Magnoliopsida > Santalales > Viscaceae > Viscum > Viscum album. The sequence continues at coordinate 186,560,315 of OY728136.1, read as the reverse complement.
CTTCTCTTGCGTACTCTATTGTGCTTGTTTACTTTTATAAAGGTCATGCCTTACCTTTTACAGGGATCTACGCCTTTGGTGCTAGTCGCCAGCCCCTGGCCTATGGAAGGCGGGCATGGGGTAGTCACGGCACAGGCCCCGAGGATGTGTCGTGACAAATTGGTTTCAGAGGAGTCGGTTCTACCACAGAACTTGGGACTCTGATAAATTCTTCTCTGTGAAGAAATAGTGTTAAGAGTATTGAGTGTGGTTATCAGTCCAGTGAGTCCAGTGTTGGTGCGGTGACCGACGTATCCATACACGAGGACCCTGACTTCTGATTTTTGACTCAGTGCATGAAAACATTGATTGCATGTGTGTTTAAAATTTTTTCTTTGTGATTACTTTGTGTCAGCTCACCAGGTATTGTAAAGACCCGTAAAATTCAAGGAAATTGTTTTCTAAATTTTATTTGGAATTTTACAAGAACGCAGTTTCTGACGGCACCTGATTCCGAGGCCCGGTGTGCCCGGAATCATTTTCAATGTTTATCTCGGGTACGTTCAGTGAACGAACGAGCGGGTTTTTCTAACTTTTGAACAGGTGCTCGGAATCGAATTCCGAGGGCACCAATGGAATCGCAGCCCCAGTACTTGCTTAGAAACGCCTCTTCCGGAGTTGCGTTTACTCGGGTGTGGTTTTTAATTTTTGGGGTTAAGTGAAGAAAATAAAATAAAGTGGTATGACAACTTTATTTTATTTCACATAAAGCCACTTAAAGCCACTTAAAAGCCACTTAAGCTGAGTTGAAGCGGATAGGGTGGAACCAAAAATATCCTACCCTCTTGGTAGGATATTTGTGATGTGGGGCCTGCACGAGCCCCACCGTTTCTTTTCCTCTAAGTAAGGCACCTGCGATAACCCCTTTTAAAATGAAATTCAACTGATGCATTATCTAAATTCTTAACGCCCCTATTAATTGGGCAGTTATTTTCATTGCAATTAATTCTATGAAATAATTTGTTCGTTACTTATCTTTGAAATCATTCATTGGCATGAGATTAAAAAATAAGACCAACACTTGTGTTTTGAGGGGTGTCTTGTTTTGAGGATTTGGAGAAAATCTCTGAATCTAGAAGATCTTCATCTCTCTTCGCGAAGAACGCGAAGAATACCGGCCTTCGATGAAAGGCTACAAAGAACGCCGAACCCTTGGAGATCGACGACGTGATGTCGTGTACTGCGATGCAGACGATTCTTCTCCCGCGACATTCTTCTGCGACGCTCCTTCTTCCGCGACAAATATTTGATCATCCTTTGAGGTAGGAGATTATGGATATTATTAAATTCCTTTGTGGATTTTATCCTTAACATGGATTTAATTCGTGAAATTTAATCTTTGTGTTTTCTTTAACCCTCAGAGATCGTCGACACGACATCGTATACCGCAACAACACGACACCCTTCCGCGACGCGACAATCCTCTTCTTCCGCGACGGTCAATTCCGCGAAGAACTCGTCCGACGACTATGACGAAGTAGGTGTTATTTCTTTTTAAATCTTCGTGATTTATATCCCCTGTTGTTAAATATGAATGTTGTTAGACTTTAAAAACTGCTAACGCGGTGGGTGCGGACCAACGAACAAGTCCGAACCCACCACCCTTTTTGTTTGTTAGGTGCGGATTGGAGGGAGATGACAAAAGGGGACACAAATAAATTTTGAAGGCCTTGCAGTGAAGAACGAGTCTCGGGACGAGCACTGGCGAAGACCGCGCGCAAATCGGACCACCGGAGCGCATCCGTCCGCGGTGGCCGCCAGGATGCGGCGGCGCCCGGCGCGCCGCCGGGAAGACCCGCCTTGGCTGAAGCCACGGCGGCGCTGGCCGGTCCTGCGGCCGCACGGGACAGTAAGGGAGGGATGCGACTTAAGCCGCATCCGGTGACACAGAGCGGCCCCCCACGCGGTGTCGCGGCTCTCCTTCACGCGGGGGAAGCGCACCCCCGCGCCGCTTGGTCGTAACCGGCCGAGCCGACCGCCAGGCGACTGGGCCGCGCCGGCCGGGTCGGACCTGAACCCGGGTTGGGTCGACCTGGTTCGGGCCGACCCAGGGGGGGTTGGGCCGGGTCGACCGGGCCCAGACCCCGCGTTTTCACACCTTTTCGGACTTTTGCACGTATCTTGAGCTACAGGCCTCCAATCGACTTGCCGTCAGCGGCGATGCGATCGTTGGATCGAGACGGTCGTTTCGTTATATCACACTCAAGGTTTCAGAGTACTTTGGGTTTGGCCGGGATGGTTCGTACACGAAACCAACCGGGCCCTCGGAGCGGAACCGCTCATATCTTGAGCTACGGACGTCCGATTGACGTGCCGTTGACTTTGCTGGTTTCCTCTTAGTGAGATGGATATTTTGGCTACTCCGCCTGAGGTTTGGACACAGGTGGAGTACAATAGTGTTGGTTTTTCCTTAAAAACCAACCGGGCCCCTCGGACGAAAAAGCCAATAACTCTCAGACCGGGCATCCGATTGACGTGTCGTCTGCGACGTTGAGTTCCCGTTGACGATACAGAACTTTTGGATACATCAACTATGGACTATGTGTCAGTTTATGTATCAGCCTCTCGGCTCGTGTAGCGGACCCTCCTGAACGATCTTACTGTGTGCGGGAACCCTAGAGCTGGCTGCGACTTCTACTGTGACGGCGACGACTGTACAGAGATCCTCAGTGGATTCGACGGCGACGACTACAGCACTCAGCGATCCTTTGTGGGTCAGTGCTACCGATCTTGTGTGGGTTCGATCCTGTGTGGTTCAGCGCTCAGCGGTCCTGTGTGGGACAGCGCCTACAGATCCTGTGTGGGTCTGATCCTGTGTGGGTCTTTGCGTGGGTAAGTTACCTATCGATCCTATGTGGGTCAGATCCTTAGTGGGTCATTGCGGGGGTTATTTACCTATCGATCCTTTGTGGGTCAGATACTTTGTGGGTCATTGCGGGGGTTAGTACCTATCGATACTTTGTGGGTCTGACGGCTTAGATGAATCAGTGACAATATCTGGTCATATTTATCGTCATATGAAGAAGTATACCTGTGTGAGCTGAAATCCTGTTTTTCATTCCTTTGTGGATTGTGTTGTGCTATCCTGTGTGGATTTATGTTTTTCTTTCCTGTGTGGACTGGGTTGTACTAGATCTCGAATGTTGGAGCCAAGAAAGAATTTATGACTTAGGTATATGTATGGGCATATACCTAAGCATTGTCGGATGTTACTTCGTGATTGTATCTTTCCATTATGGTTTATCCTTTGTGGATTCTAGGAGACCTTCGGGGGTCTCGGGGTCCCTACTGAGTAGATTATACTCACCCCTGCACGGGTTATGCCCGCACTACGTTGTGTTGGTTGCAGATGACGGACAATGCTGATCGTGGTGGAGGCTTGCGGAGCAGGACGATACCTTGAGGTGGACCACTGGGCGGGACGTACTCGGAGCGGTCGGCTGGACCCGAGGAGCAGTGGAGGATTTCTGTACCCACCTTTCAGGTGGGATTTCTAGTGGACAGCTCGACATTGCGGCTTTACTTTTCAGTTGCTGTTTTCCCTTTCCAGTTGTACTTTACTTTCAGATTGGGTTTGTATACTGGCCCACTTTCTTTTCCGCACTTACTGTTGTACCAGTTTTTACTTAGTGTTTTCTTCTTCCTGTTTGCTCTGTGGTGTTTGTGGTTTACTTTACAAAGTCAATGCCTTCCCTTTTTCCAGGATTTACGCCTTGGTGCTAGTCGCCATCCCCTGGCCTATGGAATGCGGTCTTGGGGTAGTCACGACACGGGCCCTGAGGGCGGGTCGTGACAATTTGGTATCAGAGGATTTCGGTTCTACCACAGAACCTTGAGACTCTGATCATTTCTATGTGAAGAAATAATGTTAAGCATATTGAGTGTGGTTATCAGTCTAGGGAGCCCAGTGTTGGTGCAGCGGCCGACGTATCCGTACACCAGGACCTTGAATTCTGATTTCTGACTTAATGCATGAAAACATTGATTGCATGTGTGTTTCAAGTTTTCTTTGTGATTACTTTATGTCAGCTCACTAGGTATATTGTTCTGACCGTGGAGCACCTATTTCTTTTCAGGATGGCCCCACGATGGCATCCAGCTAGGGTTCCGAGAGTTGAGCGTGACGACAGCCCGTCGAGCGACGAGGCTTTGGTACAGGGCCCTTTGGCAGCTGAGGCACTGGCGGTACCTCTACATGGCGAGCCACCGATGCTTCCAGCCCCAGCCGCTGACAATGCACATCGCCTTAGTGCACTGCATGAGTTCCTGCGCCAGTGACCGCCCAGGTTCCGAGGGGAGACGGACCCCCAGGCAGCCGAGGACTGGCTGGAGGCAGTTGTACGAGTTTTCAGGCTAGTGAGGACACCGGTAGACCTCATGGTGATCCTCGCAGTGAGCCTACTGCACGAAGCAGCAGGCCGATGGTGGATCTCGATACTCCAGGTGCATGATGAGGCATCTCTCCTCTGGACAGACTTTGAGGGCCTCTTCCGCTCAGAGTTCGTCCCGGCCACCCTCTGTGCGGTGTGCATCCGGGAGCTTCTTCAGCTGCAGCAGGGCAGCTTGACGATCGCCCAGTACTCAGCGAGATTTACCGATCTCTTTCGCTACTCGACAGACATGGTACGGGACCCATTCTTCCGGGCCTGGACCTTAGAGCAGGGATTGAGACATGAGATCAGGTCATCTCTGATCTGCCTTAGAATTCCGACTCAGGAAGGAGTACTGGAGCGAGCCCTTTTGATCGAGAGCTTCCTTGCTGAGCCTTCATCAGCTGCGAGACCTACCGCGGGGCGGCATGTCGCAGATTCTACTGCAGTAGGTAGTCGACAGATGACTCAGGGGTCCAGGCAGACCAGACCCTCACGCAGACGACCTCAGAACACTGGCTCAGCAGTGCGGGGCACACAGCGTGGATCCAGTCTTTCGAGAGGGAGGAAGTGCCACACATGCGGCGGGCCGGGCCACATGGCTCGTGACTACCCGACCCACCATGCTGAGGATCAACAGACAGTTGAGAGGCCACCCATGCATAGGCAGAGGGTCGACCGTGGCTGTCCGCAGGGAGGTGGCGGACGAGGCAGAGGATCTGGCTGAGCAGCAGGTGGTGGGCGACGCTTTGGGGCTCTACCACCACCACCACCAAGAGGTCCACCCCGACCACAGGGAGCTGGTGGGCAGAGATAGGCACAGCTCCAGGTAGCGGAGGCCTACGACCACGGCGCGCCTGAGATGATTCGAGATGCTATCTGTGTCTATTCCACCCTTGTTGCAGTTCTTATAGACATAAGAGTGAGTCACTCTTTCATAGCCGCTGCCCTTGTTCGGAGCTCGGAGATTCCGATAGAGCCGTTGGCTCGATCCTTATGGCTAGAGATTCCTACGGGAGCAGACATGATGATTACGCACTGGTGCCAGTAGTGTGAGCTTGCTCTAGGAGGTGAGAGCTTCAGCTGGGATCTTTTTGTTGTGGCGTCGAGGCTTTACTACGTCATCTTGGGCATGGATTGGTTATCTACAGTCCATGCACAGATTGAATTTATTAGGTGCAAGGTGCGATGTGTACGCACCGACGGGAGAAGGTTCACCTTCACCGGTGAGAAGGGAGCCTTCGCAGCACAGGATGGACTCTCGCAGAGGAGAGGACATCCCATCACTCATCAGTTGTCTAGCCTAATCCTAGGAGCAGTTGACGTGCAGAGTCCTAGTTTTCCTGCAGTGGTGGATCAGTATGCGGACGTCTTTACCGATGATGTTCCAGGACTAACTCCTCACAGAGAGGTAGACTTTCATATTGATCTGTACCCCGGGATAGCCCCGATGTCCACTCAAGCATATCGGATGGCCCCCGCTGAGCTTCGAGAGCTACGGGTACAGTTGGATGACTTGCAGGGAAAGGGTTTCATCTGACCTAGTGTTTCACCATGGGCTTCGCCAATATTGTTCGCCAAGAAGGCGGATGGGAGCTTGCGACTTTGTGTCGACTATCGTCACCTGAACTAGGTGACAGTGAGGAACAAGTATCCGCTACCGTGTATTGATGACATCTTCGATCAGCTCATGGGAGCACGGTGGTTCTCGAAGATAGACCTCAGGTCATGCTATCATCAGCTCAGAGTTCGGGATGAGGACGTGCATAAGACGGCCTTCAGATGTCGGTATGGCAACTATGAGTTCTTGGTTATGACTTTCGGCATAACCAATGCTCCAGCGGTGTTCATGGGCCTCATGAACAGGATCTTTCAGCCATACCTCGATCGATTTGTCGTGGTCTGCATCGACGACATTTTGATTTACTCGACGACGGAGGAGGAGCACGCCTACCACTTGCGAGTTGTACTGGACACACTCCGAGAGAACCAGCTTTATGGAAAACTCTCGAAGTGTCAGTTCTGGATACATGAGGTCCACTTCTTGGGGCACGTCATCTCTGAGGCGGGATTTGCAGTGGATCCTGCGAAGATTGAGGCAGTGCTAGCTTGGGAGCCACCCAAGAGCGTGACGGAGGTGCGGAGTTTCTTGGGACTAGCTGGATACTATCGAAGATTTGTTGCAGACTTCTCTAGAGTTGCGGCACCACTCTCATCTTTGACGAAGGAGGGGAGACCCTTTGTGTGGTCATACAGATGTTAGCAGAGCTTCCAGGAGCTGAGATAGAGATTGACCAGCGCCCCTATCTTGAGGTTGACTGAGGAGGGAGTGGGGTACGTAGTCTACTGTGATGCATCAAGGACTGGACTCGAATGTGTCATGATGCAGGAGCGGGCAGTGATCACCTATGGATCATGTCAGTTGAGGCCGCATGAGCAGAACTACGCTACCCATGACCTGGAGCTAGCAGCAGTGGTCTTCGCTCTGAATACATGGCGACACTATCTGATGGGCGAGCGCTTTACAGTCGTTTCTGACCATCAGAGTCTCAGGTACATCTTCTCTCATAAGGACCTAAACCTGAGACAGCGGAAATGGCTCGAGTTCCTCCAGGACTATGACTTTGAGATAGTCTATACTTCTGGAAAGGGGAACGTAGTAGCTGATGCTCTCAGTAGAAGGACGGGCATTCAGTTACTCGAGGTGGCGACAGAGCAGCTAGCCACATTGCGGATATCCTTCGTGGATAGAGATGGCGCAACCTTCCTTCAGTCTCTCACAGTCTCTCCTCCACTACTACAGTAGGTCAGAGAGGCACATCGTGGGGATGCTGACTATGAGACGCGGCGTGCACAGATATCCTTAGGACATGCACCTGATGGTTTCTCCTTTGGATCAGAACATGACATCCTTTTCAGAGGACATACCTTAGTACCAGTCGCTTTAAGAGAGGAGGTGCTGAGAGAGTTTCACACTTCTCCTTTGGCGGTACATCCTGGAGTGGTGAAGATGTACCAGGACCTCAGATGACAGCACTGGTGTCTGGGCATGAAGAAGGTTGTGGCAGAGTTCATTTCTCGATGCCTCACCTGCCAGCAGGTGAAGGCAGAGCATCAGGTACCAGCAGGCTTGGTACAACCCTTGGAGGTCCCGGAGTGGTAGTGGGACGGGATATTTATGGACATCGTGACTGGACTTCCACGCACTTCCAGAGGTCATGACTCCATTTGGGTGATTGTCGACCGACTCACCAAGTCGGCTCACTTCTTACCCATCAGAGAGCAGGGCTTAGTGGAGAGCTTGGGGCGTCTCTACGTTCAGGAGATTGTACAGCTTCACGGTGTGACATCATATATCATCTCCGATTGAGATTCTCACTTTACTTCCCGACTTTGGAAGAGGATGCAGGAGGCGTTTGGGACGCAGCTACGCCTGAGCACTGACTTTCACCCTCAGATGGATGGTCAGACGGAGAGGACCATTCAGACTCTTGAGGACATGCTCCGCGCATGTGTCCTCGACTTTGGTCGCAGTTGGGAGGACCACCTACCCTTGGTGGAGTTTTCGTACAGCAACAACAACCACTCCACCATCGGGATGGCACCATACAAGGCGTTTTACGACAGACCTTCCAGATCTCCTTTGTGCTGGAAAGACCATGGGGGGTCAGCACTTGTGGGACAAGAGATGGTCCGGGCCACGACAGAGAAGGTCCAGGTCATCTAGGAGCGGATGAGGATAGCTTAGAGCGGACAGATGTCTTATGATGACAGGAGGCAGAGGCCACTAGAGTTTGAGGATGGAGACCACGTCTTCTTGCGTGTCTCACGTCGACGTGGATTACTGAGATTTGGCCAAGGCGACATGTTGTCTCCATGATTCATCGGGCCATTCTAGGTCCTCAGCAGGATCGGCGAGATAGCTTATCACCTGGCTCTACCACCTCAGTTGCACCGGGTTCACGACGTCTTCCACATATCTCAGCTGAGGAGATATGTGCACGACCTGACACATATCATTGACCATGGGGAGCTAGACATTTATGATGGGGAGAATTTTGCAGAGGTACCGGTGGAGATCGAGGATCAACAGAAGCGGGTCCTACGTGGATGGTCGATTCCTCTAGTGTGCATCAGATGGCAGCACTGGAAACTCCAGGAGAGCACTTGGGAGCGGGAGGCTCAGATGCATTCTCAGTATCCACATTTGTTTCCCTAGTTTATGATGTATCTTTACGGGGACATAAATCTTTGAGGTGGGAGTGATGTAAAGACCCGTAAAATTCAAGGAAATTTTTTTCTTAATTTTCTTTGGAATTTTACAAGAACGCAATTTATGACGGCACTTGAATCAGAGGCCCGGTGTTCCCGGAATCATTTTCCGATGTTTGGCTTGGGTACGTTCAGTGAACGAATGAGCGGGTTTTTCTAAATTTTGAACTGGTGCTCAGAATCGAATTCTGAGGGCACCGATGGAATCGCAGTGCCGGTACTTTCTTAGAAACGCCTCTTCCAGAGTTGCGTTTACTCAAGTGTAGTTTTTAATTTTTGGGGTTAAGTGAAGAAAATAAAATAAAGGGGTGCGACAACTTTATTTTATTTCACTTAAAGCCACTTAAAAGACACTTAATCTGAGTTGAAGCGGATAGGGTGGAACCCAAAATATCCTACCCTCTTGGTAGGATATTTGTGAGGTGGGGCCCGCATGAGCCCCACCGTTTCTTTTCCTCTAAGTAATGCACCCGCGAGAACCCCTTTTAAAATGAAAGTCAACTGACGCGTTTTCTAAATTCTTAACGACCCTATTAATTGGGCGGTTATTTTTGTTGCAATTAATTCTATGAATTAATTTGTTCATTACATATCTTTGAAATCATTTTTTGGCATGAGATTAAAAAATAAGACCAACACTTTTCTATTGAGGGGTGTCTTGTTTTGAGGATTTGGAGAAATCCCTGAATTTAGAAGATCTTCATCTCTCTTCGCGAAGAACGCGAATAACGCGAAGAGCGCGAAGAACGCAAAGAACTCCGGCCTTCGACAAAAGGTGACGAAGAACGCCGAACCCTTAGAGATTGACGACGTGACGCCGTGTACCGCGATGCCGACGATTCTTCTCCCGTGACGTTCTTCTGCGACGTTCCTTCTTCCGCGACAAATATTCGATCATCCGTTGAGGTAAGAGATTATGGATCTTTTTAAATTATTTTGTGGATTTTATCCTTAACATGGGACTTAATTCGTGAAATTAAATCTGTGTGTTTTCTTTAACCCTTGGAGATCGTCGACGTGACATTGTATACCGCGATGACGTGACGCCCTTCCGTGACGTGACGATCCTCTTCTTCCACGACGGTAAATTCCGCGAAGAACTCGTTCGACGACTATGACGAGGTAGGGGTTGTTTCTTTTTAAATCTTCATGATTTATATCCCCGGTTGTTAAATATGAATGTTGTGAGACTTTAAAAACTTCTAACGCGGTGGGTGCGGACCAACGAACATGTCCAAACCCACCGCCCTTTTTTGTTTCTTATGCGCGGATTGGTGGACGACAACAAACGGGGCCGCAAGTAAATTTTGAAGGCTTTGTAGTGAAGAACAAGTCCCGGGACGAGCACTGGTGAAGACCGCACGCAAATAGAACCACCAGAGCACGTCCGATGGTCCGCGGAAGCCCCCGCCGGCGGCCCCGGCGGCCGGAGGCGGCGGCTGGCAGCGGCCGGCTGCCAGGATGTGGCGGCGCCCGACGCACCGTTGGGAAGACCTGTCGTGGCTTTAGCCGTGGCGGCGATGGCCGGTCCCGAAGCCATGCGGGACCGCGGAGGAGGGACGTGGCTTAAGCCGCGTCTGGTGACACAGAGCAGCCCCCCACGCGGGGCCGCGTCTCTCCTTCACGAGGGGGCAGCGCACCCCCGCGCCGCTCGACCGTAACCGGCCGAGCCGACCGCCAGGCGACCGGGCCGCACCCGCGCCAGCCGGGCCGGCTCGCACCAAGGCCAGGCCAGGCCACCCGGGCCATGTCGGACCCGGAACCGGGTCGGGTCACCCGGTTCAGGCCGACCCCGGGGGGGTTGGGCTGGGTCGGTCGGGCCTAGACCCCCCGTTTTCAGACCTTTTCAGACTTTTGCCTGTATCATGAGCTACGGGCCTCCGATCGACGCGCCGTCAGCGGAGATGCGATCCTTGTATCGATATTTTCATTTTGGTATATCACACTCATGGTTTCGGAGTACTTTGGGTTTAGCCGGGTTGGTTCGTACACGAAACCAACCGGGCCCTCGAAGCAGAAATGCTCATATCTTGATCTACGGACGTCCGATTGACGTGTCGTCGACTTTGATGGTTTCCTCTTAGTGAGACGGATCTTTTGGATCACTCCGCCCGAGGTTTGGACGAAGGTGGAGTACGGTCGGGTTGGTTTTTCCTTAAAAACCAACCGGGCCCCTGGGACGAAAAAGCCAATAACTCTCAGACTGGGCGTCCGATTGACGTGTCGTCTGCGACGTTGAGTTCCCGTTGATGATACGGATCTTTTGGATAGATCAACTCTGAACTATGTGTTAGTTGATGTATCAGTCTCTCGGCTCGTGGAGCAGACCCTCCCGAACGATCTTGCTATGTGCGGGAACCCTAGAGCTGGCTGCGACTGCTACTGTGTCGGCGACGACTATACAGAGATTCTCAGTGGATTTGACGGCGACGAATACAGCACTCAACGATCCTTTGTGGGTCAGTGTTACCGTTCTGTGTGGGTCTGATCCTGTGTGGGTCAGCGCTCAGCGGTCCTGTGTGGGCCAGCGCCTATAGATCCTGTGTGGGTCCGATCATGTGTGGGTCTTTGCGGGGGTTAGTTACCTATCGATCTTGTGTGGGTCAGATCCTCTGTGGGTCATTGCGGGGGTTAGTTACCTATCGATATTTTGTGGGTCAGATCCATTGTGGGTCATTTCGGGGGTTAGTACCTATCGATCCTTTGTGGGTCCGATGGCTTAGATGAATCAGTGGGAATATATGGTCATCTTTAGCATCATATGAAGAAGTATACCTGTGTGAGCTGAAATCCTGTTTTGCTTTCCTTTTTGGATTGTGTTCTGCTATCTTGAGTTGATTTATGTTTTGCTTTCCTATGTGGACTGGGTTGTACTTGAGCTCGAATTTTGGAGCCGAGCAAGAATTGATGACTTAAGTATATGAATGGGTATATACCTAAGCAGTGTCGGATGTTACTTTGTGATTGTATCTTTCCTTTGTGGTTAATCCTTTGTGGATTCTAGGAGACCATCAGGGGTCGCGGGGTCCCTACTGAGTAGCTTATACTCACCCCTGCACGGGCTATGCCCGCACTACGTTATGTTGGTTGTAGACGACGGACAGCGCTGATCGTGGTGGAGGCTTGCGGAGCACGACAGTACCTGGAGGTGGACCACTAGGCGGGACATACTTGGTGCGGTCGGCTGGACCCGAGGAGCAGTGGAGGATTTCTGTACCCACCCTTCAGGTGGGATTTCCAGTGGACAGCTCGACGTTGCAGCTTTACTTTTCAGTTGCTGTTTTCCCTTTCCAGTTTTACTTTACATTAAGTTTGGGTTTGTATACTGGCCCACATTCTTTTCCGCACTTACTTTTGTACCAGTTTTTACAAAGTGTTTACTTCTGCCTGCTTGCTCTGTGGTGTTTATGGTTTACTTTACAAAGGCAATGCCTTCCCTTTTTCTGGGATTTATGCCTTGGTGCTAGTCGCCAAACCCTGGACAATGGAAGGCGGGCTTGGGGTAGTCACGGCACGGGCCCCGAGGACTGGTCGTGACAGGTATACTGTTTGACAGTGGCACACCTATTTCTTTTTCGGATGGCCCCACGAAGGCAGCCAGCTAGTGTTCTGAGCTTCGTGTGAGATGGCAGCCCATCGAGCGATGAGGCCTCGGTGCAGGGCCCCATTACAGCAGAGGCACCAGCGGTACCATTACCTTACGAGCCACTGATGCCACTAGACCTAGTAGCAGAGAGTGCACGCCACCTGAGTGTGTTGCACGAGTTTCAGCGATAGAGGCTGCCCTGGTTCCACGAAGAGACGGATCCTTAGGCAGCCGAGGATTGGCTGGAGGATATCGTCAAAGTCTTTAGATTGGTAGGGACACTAGCTGACCTTATGGTGATCCTTTCCGTGAGTCTACAGTATGCAGCAGCAGGTAGATGGTAGAGCTTGATGCTCCAGGTGTATGACAAGGCATCTCTACTTTGGACGGACTTCGAGAGCCTCTTCCGCTCATAGTTTGTTCCAGCCACCCTCCATGCAGTGCGCATCCATGAGTTACTTCATCTACGACAGGGCATCATGACAGTAGCCCAGTACTCGAAGAGATTTATCGACTTCTCGTGCTACTCCACATACATGGTACAAGGCCCATTCTTCCGGGCCCAGACCTTTGAGCAGGCACTGAGGCATGAGATCAGGGCTTCAGTGATCTCTCTCAGCATTCCGACACAAGAAGGAGTATTTGAGAGATCCCTCTTAGTAGAGAGTTTCCTTGATGAGAAATCTTCACCAGTGGGACCCACCACTAGCCAGCAAGAAGCAGAGTCTTCTAAAGCTGAGGTCCAAAAGGACCAGACCTACCGATGGCCGACCGCACGACTCAGGGTCGGTTGTGCGGGGCACCCATGGTGGAGACAGAGCCAGACCTACCAAGATGTGTTACTCATGCGGCGGACAAGGTCACATGGCTCGTGACAGTCTAACCCGCCATATAGAAGATCAGGAGATAGAAGAAGGACCTCCCAGGCAGAGGTAGAGTTTCGATCGAGGCAGACCGCAAGGAGCAGGAGACCGAGGCAGTGGAGATGGCCGTGCTACTAGAGGTGGATGATGCTTCGAGGTGTTTCCACCACCACCACCAAGATGTCCACCTCGACCGCAGGGAACATGTGGATATAAGATATCACAACTTTAGTTAGCTTAAGCATACCAATATGGAGCTTCGTAAGCAGGTGGACATGAGAGGAACTACTTCTAAGCATGGAGGCATTTGTTCTTGGTGATTCTAGTTTCAATGTTGGCATTGTTGTGTCGGCTTTTTGTCTTTGTACTATGAGATTTAGTAATAAAATACACTTATATTTGTGACGTTTGTTTTCCTGTCCTTTTTGTATGGTTTATACTGAGAGGTTCTGGTTAAAACTGTTGACTTGACCCTCACTTGTGAGATTCCTACTAAAGGATACCCAGCAACCACGCACTGATGCCGACAGTGTGACTCAACCCTTGTAGGTGAGAGTAATATTTGGATCTCTTGGTAGTAGCGTCGAGGCCTTAGGATGTCGTCTATGGCATGAAATAGTACCGTTCATGTCAGGATATATTGTATTAGGCAAAGTACATGGTTCATCGAGGGGATGAGACCAGATTTCTCTTTTCGGCAGAGGAGAAATCTCAGTAGCTCTTGTAGAAAGTAGAGGAAGAAGGGTGGTGATGAGTTCTTACAATTGGCTAGTCTCACCATTGTTCGTTGACCGAACAGTTTACTATTCTCTCCAACTCAACGGTCTCAGGTGTATCTTCACTCAGAAAGACCTGAACCTGAGACAGCAGCGATGTCTTTAATTCCTCAAGGACTATGTCTTCGAGATATTTTATTTTCCTGGGTAGGGGAACGTTTTAGTCGATGCTCTTAGTATGAGATCACAAATTCATCTATTAGGAGTGGCGAGACCATAGCTGGCTGAATTTTATATATCCTTTTTGGATAGTGATGGAGTCAGCACATGTAGAACCAGAGATGGTTCAGGCAATTATGGAGATGGTGCAGATTATCTAGGAGTGGATGAAGACTATATATAGCAGACAGAAGTCCTATGCTGATAGGATAAGAGACCACTGGGGTTCGAGGGTGGAGACCATGTCTTCCTACGGGTATCACCTCGAAGAGGTCTATGTGGATTTGGCCGGGGCGGCAAGTTATCTACGCTTTTTATCGGACCTTTCTAGGTGCTCAGCAGAGTAGGCGAGTTGGCTTACCGCATGGACTTCCACCCCAGATGCACCGGGTGTACGATGTCATCCACGATTCTTAGCTGAGGAGATGTGTGCACGACCTATCCGTCATCCTCGACCATGGGGATCTGGACATCGATGATGGGACGACTTTCACCGGGTTTGAGTAGAGGTTGAGGATCGACAGGAGCAGGTCCTACGGATACTGTCGATTTCTCTTGTGCGCTTTCACTAGCAGCACGGAAACCTCCAAGAGAGAACATGGGTGTGGGTGGATCAGATACGTGCTCAGTACCCCTTTTTTTCCCTAGCGTGTGTTGTAGCTATACGGGGACGTAAATCCCTAAAGTTGGAGTAATGTAATGTCCCAGAAATTTCATGGATTTTTTTTCTTAAATACATTGAATTTTATGAGCCTGGGGCTTCTGACGGAACTTGATTCCAAGGCTCAGTGTGCCCAACATCAATTTCCGAAAATTATCATGGGTACGTTCAGTGAACGGATGAGCTAGTTTTTCTATCTTTTGAACCAGTGCTCGGAATTGAAATCTGAGGGCACTGATGAACTCGCAATGCCGGTAATTGCTGAAGGGGACCTTTACCGTAGTTGCGTTTGTATGGGAGGAGAAGTTGATTTTCGGTGTTTAACTAAGAAGTAAATAAAATTGTCGGAACAATTTTATTATGTATCTAAGGAGGTTAATTCTTCCAATGGGTAGTTAAGGGTGGGACCCACAGCCACCTAACTACCCAAGTGTGGATGTTAGATAGTTGGGGCCCACAGGAGCCCAAACCATTTATTTTCCTCTAAACTCCTTAAACCCCCTCATTAATTTGGAAGACAACCTTTAATTTCCAATTTCACCACCTCCATCACTCCATTAATAAATGTCAACCCCTCAAATTTATGAGGATCATTCCTGTCCCTCTGGTTAATTAATTTCCAACACATTTAATTAATGAGGTTATTTGAATTTTGAAATTTAAATTGAATGTGTAATAAAATAATAGGATTAGCCTATTATTTGACGAGAGGAGGGCTTTTGTTGTGTGAAGGAGGATTGGGAGAGCACTTGAGTTTTTTAAGAACACCACCCTTCGATGAAGAACATAGATTTCTTTGACGAAGAATGACTATTCCATGAAGAACGACAAAGTTCCAACCATTATCTTCTTCGCGACAAGAGAGGAGACACCGCTTCCTCCTGGGGCGCACACCGACGACGTCTACGAAACCTCACCCCGCGATGTCGTCCTCCGCGACGACCGACGTACGACATCAATTATTTGAGGTAGGAATTTTCTTAATTTATTTAAAATAAATTACTCCTTCAATATTATGGTATTCGAGTGAACATATTGGCCAATTGTTACTGCCTTATGTGGAGGGCGCGGGCCGAACAAACACAGCCCGATGACACTCTGTTGTTTCTTGTCTTGTTTGGATTCAGGATGTGGTGACGAAAAATGGTGGCAACTGAGCGCCGGATGCACATGGAGGAATCGCGGCACACAACCATAGGTCGCTCGACTGACAAGGAAGTCCGGGCCGAAGGAAGGAACCGCGGCGCCCCCACGGCGTCGCGCTGCAGAAACCGTGGCCTACATATGGTGGTTGCTTCGGCGTAGAACCGGTCGGCCCATTGGCCGGTTGGGAAAAGGGGAGCCTCATTTCCAGGAGGTCCCGCACCAAAGAACCGGTCGGCCGGCCGGGCAGAGAAGATCTGCGGTTCTAAGAGGGTGCCAATCCGGAAGAACCTGTGGCCCGCCCATGTGGGCCACTTGAGCCAGAAGGCCGGTCGGCTTAGCCGGCCGGTTTGGGAAGGGAGGTGCCGCTTGGCGTCACCGGTTCGGATAGCCAGGGGGGCGATCCCCTCAGGCCAGGCCACGCAAATATTCGGGCCAGTCCGACACCACTACTGTGTCGGAACTACCTAGCTGTGTTAACGCTACCCGCCAGCCCACTAGGCCTAACGTGCCGAGTTCATTTTCACTTAAAGGTTAATATCTTGAAGACCACGCGTCCGAACAACATGACGTCTATGGCACTAGGACCCTATCAATGAGGTGGTCCTTTTGAGATACTCTAAGTGAGTTTTTTACAACATGGCAAATGTCCGGGTTTGGAATGGGCATATTTCCAACTGGGCCCCTAGATGGAAAAGGCCAATATCTCTCAGACCGCGCGTCCGTTCGACGCGCCGTCAGTCGCGTTGAGTTCCTTTTGACAAGACAGAACATCAGGATACATCAACTATGGACTTCATGACAGTTTATGTATCGACCCTCTTTACTCGAGGAATGGACCCTCCCAGAATCGATTATGCTGTGTGCGGGAACCCTAGAGTTGGCTGCGACTGCGACGACTACCGTGTTGGGATCCTCCGTGGGTTCGACGATGATGATGACTATACATGGATCCTACGTGGGTTCGACAGTGAGGAAGAATGTACATGGATCCTACGTGGGTTTGGTAGCGATGACGACTGTACTTGGATCCTATGTGTGTTCGGCAGTGAGGGTTACTGTACTTGGATCCTATGTGGGTTCGGCAACGACGACTTCTGTACTTGGATCCTACGTGGGTTCAGCAGTGACGACTTCGGTACTAGGATACTACGTGGGTTCGGTAGAGGAGATGATTCAGAGGCTACATCTAATCATCTCCCCCCCCCCTCTTCGTGAGTAGTAAGCATGTGTGAGATGAGTCTTGTCTTTGAATCATTATCATTGAAGTGATTGACTACTTTCCTGTGTGGACCGGATTGTGCATGGGCTCGGAAGTTGGGGCCGAACTGAGATTCATGACTTAGGTACCGGATTGTGCATGGGCTCGAAAGTTGGGGCCGAACTGAGATTCATGACTTAGGTATATGTATGGACATATACCTAAGTAGAGTTAGTTGATACTTTTTTTTTGTATCATTTCTTTTGTGGTTTATCCTTCGTGGATTCTGGGAGAACTTTGGGGGTCTCAGGGTCCCTACTAAGTATCGTATAATCACCCCTTCACGGGCTATGCCCGCACTATGTTGTATTGGTTTCAGACGATGGACATCACTGATTGTGGTCGAGGCTTGTAGAGCTGGGAGGTATCCAGAGGTGGACCACCTGGCGGGATTTACACGGAGCAGACGAACGGACCCGAAGTACCGACAAGACTATATGTACACACCCTTCATGTGGGATTCCAATAGGATGACTCAGTGGTTGATGCTTTACTTTACAGTCGTTGTACTTTCTTTCCTAGTTGTACAGTACATTCAGTTGTGTTTGTATACTGGCCCATTTACTTTCCAGCACTTACTTTTGTACTCAGTTTTACTTAGTTCTTACTTCTCTTGTATACTCTGTTGTGTTTGTTTACTTTTATAAAGGCAATGCCTTCCCTTTTACCGGGATTTACGCCTTTGGTGCTAGTCTCCAGCCCCTGGCCTATGGAAGGAGGGTTTTGGGTAGTCACGACCCGGGCCCTGAGGATGGGTCCTGAAAATTTATAATTTAAAATCCACTAACCCCCAATAAACACACTTTATTATGCAGTTATGAAAACAAATTATGCTAGAATGGACCAAATGCCTTATTGTTTATTTATTTTTGATAACCCCCCTCAAGGGATGAGGGGGAACCCTTACAAGGAAAATAGACTTAGAGATTACACGACCCTTATGTCTTAAGAAATATATAGACTATACTTGGATCTGATCCTCCCCAACATATTCATTATGATATCATCTCTCCACCATTGCATAGCTTGTTCAGATAGGCTTCCCATGCAAGCACAGGCTTTTCCCGATGGCAATGACATGCCCTCTCTTTTTGGAAAATCCCCTTATCTTTTACTTTGGTGAATGCATCTACTCTAA
Source organism: Viscum album (assembly GCA_963277665.1). Lineage (NCBI taxonomy): Eukaryota > Viridiplantae > Streptophyta > Magnoliopsida > Santalales > Viscaceae > Viscum > Viscum album. The sequence continues at coordinate 186,542,047 of OY728136.1, read as the reverse complement.
ATCATCATCAGGATTCTACTCCTTGTAGAGTATGCCTAATCATTTAAGAATAAATTTTGGTCGCCCAAAGCCCTTGAGCTTTCCCGAAGGCCTTGAGGTGTCCCGAAATCCTTGCTGACCCGAAGGCCTTGGGTGGACAGAAGGCCTTAATGGACCCAAGGCCCAAAGCAGTGGCCCGAAAGCCTAAACGGATGAATAGTTCAGGCTGCTACAGTACCAGATAGTGACTGCTATAGTTCCTTCTACAGTACTGCTACAATAACCCAACAATTATGTCTCCGCCTGGTTTTGAACTACGGTGTCTTGGATTCACTTCTCATGTCCTCGCCAACTGGGACAAGTCTCTTGTGAATAACGTGTGTAGTGGTAACACACCTCGTCTCATTGGGGGTTTCTCCCAGCCAGCATGTGCCGCACATTCCCCAACTAAGCAATAACTTTAAATTGGCCTGTGCATAATATGAACAGTGTCTGAGCCTTGCGATACTCTAGCCTGCGCCAGTTCCCTTAGACAGCGAGATGGCCCAATTAACACAAATTATGTGTTTTTAAAAAATGATTTATTTTCATTTAGATAAAATATTTATCTTTTTAATATGATAGGTATCCATTAATTGGACCCCAAATATAATAACCAATTTACAAAAATATACTTATGAAATAATTATTTTATTTACATTATTCCAAACTATTTTTTGACAACATCACTCACAAAGGTGGTCTTATGATACATAAGTGAAAGATTATATTTTTAGCAACATATTTCATCAATGAATATTTGAAAAAATTATAATTATTTATAAAAATAGTAATCAATTGATTCCAACATTGTGATTCTGTAATGGAAAACAATCAAGTCTAATAATGATATTAGAGTTAAATATTTACAATAATTATGTATTTTCAATAACATGATTTTCTTGAATGATTCTTTTGATAATGAATTTTTCAACAAAAATATAACTTCCTAGATGACATAATGACATGAAAATAAATAAATTTAAATTATTTATCTTATGAATCATTATGAAAGATATGGTTTATTGATACCATTATACAACATTATTCTTGGAATCAATGAAACAAATGATAGATAGAAAAAAATGTAAACTATACCAATTAAGAAAATTAATTAATCATGATAATAAAATAATAAAAAAATTAAATTATAATTTATTTAACATGAAACTTTATTATAAGGTTAACAATTAGTTGAATATTTTTACTTATGAATATTAGCAATGTATGTAGTGATTTGAGAACAAGGGTATGTGGTTATTTTTTAAAAAAAAATTGCATTAAATGTTTTGATATTTTCTTCTAAATTCAAATTCCTCCATGTTCAGATTTTTTTAATAAAATATATTCTATTAAATTTAATTATATTATAATTCCATTCAATATTTTCAATTAATTTATAATGAAATTATGATTGAAATATATTTACACATTTTTCATACAATTTAATCTTTAAAATGAAAGTGATAAGAATCATTTAAATTTAATTATGAACGGCAAAATATTCCAAATAACTTCTCCTATATTCATTTAAATGGTTCATCAAATTTTATTCATTTTTATAATGGAATGATTATAATATTTTTTTCAATAAAATACATCTATCAAAATATGTTTTGGAAAAAGGTTAATGTTTTTTAAATATTTTTATTGGTTACATGAAAAATATTGTGTTTATAGGTTTAAATGTTTATTTTGGTGTGTTTTATAGGGAATATAAATACCATAATTTTCAATTCATGTTATGTGATATAGAAATTATATATGATTTTGTATATCTAAAATACAGACTTCCACTATATTGGAAAAAAATTATTCACTGAATAAAACAAGATAAAGATAAATGAATAGGTTATTCAGTTTTTAGAGTAGTTGAAATAAATATTATGAACGTGAGTCTCATATGTCACACCCCGACCGGGTTTGACACGCGACTTATAAAATCGTGCGACAAAACGATGTTTGACTTTGTGGGCGGTTAGTGTCGGGTGACAGGGTTCAAGTGCAGCCTGCTTGACCGTGTACTTGACAGCAAGCGAGCCGTGTGATTTCCCAACATCTGATATAAGTAAATAAATTCATTAAAGGTCGAGTGAAATTAAATTAAGTAAAATAAAAATTTAATAAGATAGAGTTTGATAAAATAATGTTTAAGAATATAATAATAATATTATAGTTTTAATAATAATAATAATATCATTATTTTGGTTGTTGTTATTATTATTATTATTATTATTATAATTAATTATTATTATTATTATGACATAAAATGTTTTTTTGTTTAACTAACCCTAAATCCCCCCTTTCTCCTCATTCCCTACACGAGCCGCCCCCTTCCTCTTCGTCTGGCTGCGAGCACCCCTGTCCCCCCTGCATGTCGTCGCCCCCTATTATCCCTCCCTGCACGTATCGCTGCACGCCCTGGTCGCTCCACCATTCATATACTATCCGCTTCCCTCATCATTCGCGCACAGTTGACCCAACCCCCGACCCCCATGCGGCACCACCGGTCTTGCCTCCTCAGCACACATGAGCACCACCTCCGGGCGCCTTACAGATTCCATGCGCACCACCTGGCCACACGAGCACCACCACCTGAGGCCCCCCTCCGGCGACCCCACTTCTCTAGGGAGATATCCTGCTCACCCCACTCCTATGCCGACGCAAGGCCGCCCGCTACCCCCCTTTTCATGTCCAGCCGGCGCAAGGCCAACTCCACCTCTTCTTGTCCAGCAGACGCGATACCCCCCTGCCGCCTCCTTTTTTCCCACTTGTCATGACCCACCCGAAGAAACCGCTTCCCCCCTTTCCTTTACGGTGTGATTTTAGAGAACCTGAAGCCCCTGCTTGGTGGCCATATGCAAGAACCCAACCCACCTTCCCCCCCTGTCCGGTGGCCCGCATCGACGAACCCAAATTCCTTGCGCTGTGAATTCTCTTGCTGGGTTCGCGAAGGGTGTCTCGGGTCATGTTGGACCCCATTCCGTCTGCCGCCGCTGAATAAGAAGAGATTTAAATCACTTCAGATCATCCGCCATTGTTCGCGGGGCGAGTTTGACCTCGCTGCATGTGTTGTTTCTCCACCACCATCCAAAGTGAGTTTTATTATTGCACCTGCGTTTATTTTATTGTTGTTATTGTGTTTTGAATTGGTTATATTTTTTACAGTGTGAATAATTATTTGGGTGTTGTTGAAGATAGGGTTTACATGAATCATGGCTTAGGCCTTATATATGATGCCTTTAGTATTTGTAAATTTCATCATGTTCTTTTTGGGTGAGTTTTGACATAAAAGCCTTGAAGTGATATTTAAAATTGTATTATAAACTTTTAACTGGTTTATTAAATATTATATGGGATGTGAATTCTATTTCGGAAATACTTTTGAGGTGAGATGGGTTTAAAAATGGATTTTTGACATGTTTTTATTTTTTTATGTTGTGTAATTTGTTATTTTAACTGTGCAAGTGGTGTAAATTCTGATTTTCTATGGTGAGAGTTGTGGTTTGAAAGCATGTAGAGGTTGTGTTTGTATCGTTTGTTCATTTGAACTATATTATGACCGTGTTTATGCATTTTTGTTGTGCGGTTGTTGCAGCATGTCGGTGAGGATGACCCACGATATTGTGGTCGTCAACTAGTGCGTTTTTGTGTGTCTGTACGACGCGTGACATGCCATTATGTTAGGACTGCAAGCCGATGTAGGTCCCCCACTGCACTCGCCTTTAAATTCAGAATTTATTAATTGCTTGATATTTTATTAATTTTAATAAATGAGAAATAATATAAGATAATTAATTTTAAAATGACTATTTGGTGTAAAAAGAGCTGATTATTTTATACACGACACTTGAAACATTTTCTTGATGAGCGAACACCTAGTAGTGAAAGAATGCCTATTTGGACTTTAAACATAATTCACGAAATTTTAAATGTAGTTCTGGTTCATTAATAAATGATTTATTTTGAAGTGAGAACACGTGTTTTTATTCACTTGAGAAATGAGTATTTTCCTTAAAATCGGTGATGGCCCTTTTGGCACTTTAATAAAATAAATTATTTTGAAAAACTCAATTTGGGGTGACTCAGATGTGATATTTTGTGTACGTTGACTGTATGATTTGTGTGAGATGCTTGTACTCCTTGATTTACTTTATTGACTCACCCCTTTCCTATTTATTATACGTGTTGACACTGGAACATGGAATAATAAGTGAATCCTTTGAGAACAATTGCTACACTAGTTTAGACTATGCACTGACAAGTGGTCCCTAGTACGGATGACACTCTTCTAGGGGATTGGGCCCCCCGGTTAGGCCATGGAGGGCATCACAGGGCGTTAAGGCATTATGACGTCATCGAGAGTAGGCATGCCTTCAGGATGAGTTACATGTATATTACGTTCTGGATTTTTAACGAGCTCCTAGGTTCGAACCATGTTTTTATTGAGTGTTTATTTGTATGTGGAAGACAGTTGAGATCTCTAGTTCGGTTTCTGGCCCATGTGTTCCACTTTTTCCATTGCCCTTAGCATGTGTTGTGTGTAGTTTTCCTTTTCAATAACAACTAAAATTTGGATTTTAAATTGTTCGCAAAAATAAAAGATTTAAAATGCAATGCATCTGTTTTTTTAACGCTAAACTTGTTTTTAAATTATGAAGGGAAATGGACTGTTACTTGTCATAGAAATGAATGTATGTGTGTGGAAACCCATATTTTTAATAACTTAGTTCAAACGTGGAATTAGTAAATTTCATTGTTTAAAGGTAGTGCATTGAGAATAGTTTTTTTGGACATGCCTACCGAGTTTTAATACTAATGCCTATATTGTTTTCTTGTTTTTAGTTTTGTTACAGGTTTGACTTGATCTCTCTAACTGTGGGTGAGAGTTGGTTGTGCACTGGTGAGCGAATCTTAGAGTCGCGAGGACTTTTGTTTGTGTCCAGGTTAGTTTGCTATTGTTGTTTGTTCTTCCTTTTTGTGTCCTTTATTTTCCTTGCATTATTCTACTTTTTCCGCTTCATTATTTATTTTCATTGGGCCAAATAGTTCCCCCCCCCTTTTTTGGTTTTGATGCCCGACATTAGTTTCCATCCCGTGGGGATCGGTAACGCCCCTTGGGCCATGTCGCGGGCTGACTCGGGTGACTGGTTCAGGGTCAAACCAGATTGGTTAATGAAAAAAATGGTATCAAAAGAAGGTTCTTGTTATTTGGGATATCTGGTAGATGGAGATTAGGAGTATCAAGGCCTAGACGGTAGGTTGCGGGTTGTTTCCTGATCACCACTGCTCGTGATGAGACCTGAGCTACCAGATGTAGTCCGAGTTTTGGGTCGTTTGGCTTTGTTTTGGTTTGAGGGATGAAAATATTGGTGACTCGGTGTCACAATGTGATCCCACATGGAGTAGTGGCCCATGTGGAGCCTAGACACCTGATTTAATGTCCTCTGGTGTTATGTCATACATGGGGCGTGTCTCACTACCATGTCACCAAGTTGGGCATAGTAACTAGTTCCTTATTCTTTGATTTCATTTTTGGTTGTGATTTGTCTTTATTTTGGTCGGTGTTAGAGTGTTTTGTAAATGTAGGTTGTTTTTAATTGAAAGGGGTCTTTCTTTAATTGTTTTAAAACAAATAAAAAGGGGATTTATTTCAAGTTGTTTTGAAAATGGTGAAGTGGGTTTTTAAAGAGTAAGTGTTTTGATCTGAAAAATTTTGTCTTATGTTTGAATTTTGGAATAGAACAGAAAGTTAAACCCTTGGTATCCCTTAGGATCATCCACATATGTGTGGGTAGACATGTAAATTGCACATTTACGCATATGTACATGTGATTTAAATGGAATGGGATGAAGGATTATGCAACGATTCATAAGATGCCTATGGTGGGGTTTTGGAATTTAAGGCTTAGCATTTTTTTTCAAAAAAGGACTTGAATGAAAATAAAACTGGGACTTGGAGTTTCTTGAAAAGTGGGTTTTGGTATTTTGAAAAGATGATTTTTCTTGTGTTTTTGTATGTTTGATATATGTGTTTTTACCCTTTTCTGTTTGTGTTGCTCTGGTTGTGTCTAAGATTGTTCGGGATTTTGGGCCGATAGTCTTGGCTCGAGGTGTTTCTTTTGATTGAGTTTGTCTTGATGCCAGTTGTGATTTTTCTTTTCATGCTCTAAATATTCCACCCAAAAATGTCCTCAAAACTTGTTAATTAGTCATGCCCAATTCTGGTTTCTATCAAATGTTACTTGACTTTCGAGGAATTCAGGGTTCGTTAGGGGATGTGAAGTGGGTTGAGGGGAGTAGAGCATGTCTTCAGGTGGTTGGGAACACCAGAGTTCATTAGAGTTTGTATTGTCTTGGGTTAATTTTATAGTCCAGATTTGGACTAATGGGGGTGGATGTCTCATCATACTTGGAGTTCAGATGATGTGGGATGTGTAAAAGTCTGTCTTCATCCAATAGATCATACTTGAGGAGGTGAAATCTAAAAGTGGTGAGAGCTCGTCCGAATATAATAAGGCCAGTGGTTGGCGAAGGCTTGTGTTGGCCGCTTTAATTAGTCGACCTTTGGAGCACAAGTGTCTAGAAAATCTGGCACCTTATGTCCTTCGTAAGGGTTCCCCATTTTGCGAGAGGGGTGTACGAGATGAACCTTCCTCTGAAGAAATCCATTTTTTCGGTGTCGACTCCTAGTTCATCAGAATACTTTCTAATGTTTCATCATTGTTGTCGGTTCGGGAATCTAAATACATCTTGTCTCATCCCTTTGAAGTCCTACTATTGTGTGATTTCTTAGGTCACTGGGAAAGGTTCTGGAAGTAGTGTAATTCTAAGAGGGAGTTCCGATCGGGGGATTCCCATGTATGTGTGTGAGTCATAAGATGCTTCAGCCATCAGAGCCCTAGCCTCAGGTCTCTGGGTGAAGCTCGCACACAGTCAGGGCGACTGAGGCATGTGAGGCCTTCACTTTTCTCCCTATCTTTCATCTTAAAATATAGACATTCAGGGTTTCCTTGTCCTTCTTTTCCCGTTGTTGTATGTTCATCTTTTTCCATAATAGTGTGATGAACTTATTTTTTCATGATCATAGTAGTCACGTTCTTTTGAATGTGGCCTCTAAAGAAGTTTGTTCTCTTAAAAGCATATGTGGCCCTTGTGCGGGTTGTTCCTAATTTCATTAGTGATCGTTTGGAGATGTGAGTGTTGGGGGTTTTTGTCTTATGCTGAGAGTTTTGGGTTTTAGTGGAAGCGTTGTCTCGCCCGTACAAAGGGAGTTGGATGTGTTGAGGATTTTAAATCGGATTGGAGAATTATTAGTTCCAGCAGTGTAGTTATAGGGAGTTAGTTGGTTTGGTGCTCCGATATGCCGAGTGGCCTTGTGGAGGTGTTCCGTTTAAGTCTAAGTGGTCCTGCTCAACTCAAGTGGAGAATTCGGTATGTTCGGGTTGGGAGTTCCCGCGTTAACCCCTCCTCGAGTGTGTTTGTGTGAGTTTTAATGTTTCCGTGATTAGTCGAGTTCTTGTGGTGCGGAGAACCCTCTCGTGTTCTCCCCTCGTTGTATGTCATGGTTTATTCGTGATCGGTCGGGTGTGACTTGTGGGGTGAATCATCAACCTGAGGTTCTCGATTTTCCTTTTGGCTCCGTTCGGGGACAGACTCAAGCTTTGTGAGTATTTTGACTTGGTGACTTTCTGGGGGAAAAAAGTGTCTGTGATGGTGAGAATTGTCACATCTCAACCAAGATTGACGCGCGACTTATAAAACCGTGCGAGAACACACTGTTTGACTTTGTGGGTGGTTAGTGCCGGGTGACATGGTTCGAGTGCAGCCTGCTTGACCGCATACTTGATAGAACGCAAGCTATGAATTTTCCCAAACAACTGAGATAAGTAAATAAATTAATTAAAGGTCAAGTGAGATAAAATGAAGTAAAGTAAAAATTTAAAAAGAAAGATTTTGATAAAAGAATGTTTCAGCATAAAAGAATAATAATATTAGAGTTTTAATAATAATAATAATAAAATCATTATTTTGGTTGAATTTATTTTTATTGTTGTTAATATCATTATTGTTGTTGTTTTTAATAATAATACTAATAATTATTATTATTATTATATAAAATGTTTTCTATTTAACTAACCCCAAATCCAAGCTACCCCCCTTTCTCCTCATTCCCTGTGAGAGGCCCCCCTCCTCTTCGTTCGGCTGTGTGCACCCCTATCCCCCCTGCATGCCGTCGCACCCCCTAACTCCCCCTCCCAGCTGGTTTCACAGCACTCCCAGGTCTCTCCACCGTTCGTCTCTCATCCGCCTCCCTCCTCATCTGGGCACAGCTGACCCGACCCCGACCACCATGCTGCACCTCTGGCCTTGCCTACTCAACAAACCGGACCACAACCTCTGGGCACCTTCTGGCTTCCCTACTCACCCCATGGATACGCGAGCTCCTCCAGCTGAGACCATCCAGCGACCCCACTTCTCCGCCTAGATCTCCCGCTCGCCCCTCTCATGCGCTGTCGCAAGGCCGCCCTCCTCCTCCCTTTTCCAGTCCAGCTGGCATAAGGCCAACTCCCCCTCTGCTTGTTCAGCCGACGCGAGACCCCCCTGCCCCCTCCCTTTTTCCCCTTATTGTGACCCACTGGCGGAAGACGCTTCCCCCTTTCCATTCCGTTGTGATTTTAGTAAAACCAATGATCCTACTCGGCAGCCAACATGGAGAACCTGACCCCCCTGTCTGACGGGAAACAACGATGAATCTGATTCCCTTGCGCAACACCTCAGTGTGCTCCGATGTGGCCGAAAATTCCCACATTGGGTTCGCGATGGGTGTTTCGGGTCATGTTAGACCCCGTTCCGTCTGCCTCCGCCGAAGAAGAAGCAATTTAGAACTCTTCGAATCATCCGCTATTGTTCTCGGTGCGCGTTTGGCCTCGACGGATGTGTTGTTTCACTGCCACCATCCCAAGTGAGTTTTTGTATTTCACGTGCGTTTATTTTTTTTCGTTATTGTTTTTTGAATTCCTTATATTTTTTTATTAGTATGAATAATTATTTTGGTGTTTTTAAAGATAGGGTTTACATGAATATTGGTTTAGGCCTTATGTATGATGCCATTGGTGTTTGTAAATTTCTTATTGTTCTTTTTGGGTGAGTTTTGACGTAAAAGAATTGTAGTGTTATTTAAAATTGTATTATAAAATTTTAACTGGTTTATTAAATACTATATGTGGTGTGAATTATGTTTCGGAAATATTTTTGAGGTGCGCTGTGTTTAAAAATGGATTTTTGGCATGTGGGAATTTTGTTATGTTGTGTAATTAGTTATGACAACTGTGAAAGTGGTATGCATTCTGATTTGGATGGTGCGGGTTGTGTTCTAAAATCATGTTGAGGTGGTGGTTTCTCCATTTGTTTGTTTGAACTGTTTTGAGTCCGTGTTTCCGTGTTTTACTTGTGCAGTTGTTGTAGCATGTCGGCAAAGAAGACATGTGTTATTGTGGTCATCAACTTGTGCATGTTTTCCCTCTGTGGGAGGCGTGGCGTGCCATTGTGTTTGGACTACAATCCGTGGTAGGTCTCCCACTTTACTCGCTTTTAAATTCAGAATTTATTAATTTCTCGATATTTTATTTATTTTAATAAATGAAAAATAATATAAGATAATTAATTTTAAAATGATAATTTGGTGTAAAAAGAGACATTTATTTTATACACAACACTTGAAACATTTTCATGATGAGGGAACACCTAGTAGTAAAAGAATGCACGATTGTCCATTAATCATAATTCAAATAATTTTAAATATAGTTCTGGTTTATTGATAAATGATTTATTTTGACGTGCTAACAAGTTTTTTGATTCACTGGAGAAATGAGGATTTTCCATAAAATTGGTGAAGGCCCATTTGGTACTTAAATAAAATAAATTATTTTAAAAAACTCTATTTGGGGTGACTCAGATGCGATATTTGGTGTACGTTGACTGCATGATTTGTGTAAGATGTTTTTACTGCTTGATTGAATTTGTTGACTCACCCCTTTCCTACTTATTATATGTGCTGATATAGGAACTTTTCATAGTATGTGAATCTTTTGAGAATGATTGCTACAGTAGTTTAGAGTATGCATTGGCTAGTGGCCCCTAGTATGGATGACACTCTGCTAGGGGATTGGGCCCCTTGGTTAGTCCATGGAGGGCTACACTGGGCGTTAGGGCATTAAGAAGTCATCGAGAGTAGGAATTCCTTCAGGATGAGTCACATGTATAGTACGTTATGGATTGTTCACGATCTCCTAGGTTTGAACCATGTTTTTATTGAGTGTTTATTTTCATGTGGTGAACGGTTGAGACGCCTAGTTCGGTTGTTGTCCCATGTGTGCCACTTTTTCCATTGACCTTAGCGTGTGTTGTGTGTAGTTTTCCTTTTGACTAACAACTAAAATTTTGATTTTAAATTGTTCACAATAAGAAATGGTTTAAAATGTAATGCATATGTTTTTTTTCAAACACTAAACATGTTTTTAAATTAAGAAGGTAAATAGACTGTTACTTGTCTTAGAAATGAATGTGTGTGTGTGGAAAGCCATATTTTTCATAACTTAGTTCAAACCTGGAGTTAGTAAATTTATTTGTTTAAAGGTAGTGCATTGGGAATAGTTTTTTTGGGCATGCATACTAGGTTTTAATACTCACGCCTATAGTGTTTTCCTGTTTTTAGTTTTGTTACAGGTATGACTTGAGCTCTTCTGATGTGGGCTAGAGTTGGTTGTGGACTGGTGAGCAACTCTCAGAGTCTCAAAGAGTTTTGGTTATAGCCAGGTTAGTTTTTTGTTGTTGGTTGTTCTTCATTTTTCGTGTCATTTATTTTCCTTTCTTTATTATACTTCTTCCGCTACTTTATTTATTTTCACTGGCCCAAATCATTCCCCCCTTGTTTGGTTTTGATTCCCAGTAGTAGTTTCCAGCCCGTGGGGATCATGAACACCCCTCGGGCCATGTCACAGGCCGGCTCGGGTGACTGGTTCAGGGTTGACCTAGGTTGGTTCGTGAAAAAATGGCATCAGAGGAAGGTTCTTGTTTTTTGGGATGTCTGGTAGATGGATATTTGGACTATCATGGCATAGGAGGTAGTTTTCGGGTTGGTGTTGGATTACCACTGCTCGTGACGAGACCTTAGCTACTAGGCGTAGTCCGGGTTTTGGATTTTTTGGATTTGTTTTGGATTGAGGGATGAAAATAGAATGACTCGGTGTCACACTATGGCCCCACATGGAGTAGTGACCCATGTGGAGCCCAGATGCACGATTCAAGGTCCTCTGGTGTTATGTCTTACATGGGGCGTGGCTCACTACCATGTCGCCAAGTTGGGCACAATCACTAGATCCTCATTCTGTTTTTTTCATTGTTGGTTGTGATTTGTCTTGATTTTGGTCGGTGTTAGAGTGTTTTGGAAAATTATTTGGTTTTCAATTGAAAGGTTTCTTTCTTTAATGGGTGTAAAACTGGTAAAAAGTGGATTTATTTCATGTTGTATTGAAATTGGTGAAGTGGGTTTTTAAAGAGTAAGTGTTTTGATTTGAAAAATGTTCGATTATGTTTGGATTTGGGAATGGAACAGAAAGTGAAACCCTTGTAATCCTTTAGGATCGTCCGCATATGTGTGGGTAGACATGTGAAGTGCACATTGATGCATATGTATGGGTGATTTGAAAGGAAATGGACGAAGGCTTATGCGGCGGTTCATAGGATCCAAGCGGTGGGGTTTTGGAATTTAAGGCTTGGTTTGATTTTTATAAAAAGGACTTGAATAAAAAATCTGGGACGTGGTTTTTCTGGAAAAGTGGGTTATGTTATTTTGAAAAGATGATTTTTCATGTGTTTGGGTATGTTTGATTTATGAGTCTGTTACCCTTGGCTTTTGGTGTGGCTTTGGTAGTGTTTAATCTTGTTCAGGATTCCGGGCCAGTAGTCTTGTATCGATGTGTTTCTATTGATTGAGTTTGTCTTGATGCCAGTTGCGATTTTTCTTTTCATGTTCTGAATATGCCACCAAGAAATGTCCTCAAAACATATTAATTAGGCATGCCCAATTCTGGTTTCTATCGGATATTTCTTGTCTTTTGAGGCATTCAGTGTTTGTTAGGGGCAGTGAAGTGGGTTGAGGGGAGTAGAGCATGTCTTCAGGTGGTTGGGAACTCCCAAGTTTGTTAGAGTTCATATTGTCTTGGGTTCAGTGAATGGTCCAGCTTTGCACCAATGGGGGTGGATGTCTCATCATACTCGGAGATGGGATGATGTGGGAGGTGTTAAATACAGTCTTCATCCAATGGATCATACCTGAGGAGGTGAATGAGAAAAGAGGTGATAGATCGTATGAAGTTAATAAGGCCAGTGGTTGGTGAAGGCTTGTGTTGGATGCTTTATGGAGTCTACATTTGTAGTGAAAGTGCTAGGAAAATCTGGATCCTTTCGTCATTCATAAGTGTTTCCCATTTTGCGAGCTGAGTGTACGAGATGAACATGCCTCTGAAGAAATACCTTTAGTCGGTGTGGACACCTGGTTCATCAGACTACTTTCTAATGTTCCATCAGTGTTTCCGGTTTGAGCATCTGATGACATCTTGTCTCACCCCTCTGAATTCCTTCTATTGTGTGACTTCTCTGGTCACTGGGAAAGGTTCCGAAATTAGTTTCGTTTGAAGAGGGGGTTCCGATCGGGGGATGATCATGTGTGACTTTGAGGCATAAGATGCTTCATCCATCCGAGCCCCAGCCTCAGGTCTCCGGGTGAGGCTGGCGCATAGTCCGGGTGATAGAGGCATGTGAGGCATTCACTTGGTTCCTTATATTTCGTCTTTGAATATAGACATTTAGGGTTTACTTGTCCTTGTTTTCCAGCTGTTTTAAGTTCGTATTTTTCGGTGATAGTGTGATTAAGTTATTCTTTCATGATCATAGTAGTCACGTTCTTTTGAATGTGGCCTCTAGATACGTTTTTTTTCTTAAAAGCGTATGTGGCCCTTGTGTGGGTTGGTCCTGTTTTCATTAGTGATCGTTTGGAGATGTGAGTGTTGTGGGTTTTTTTCTTGTGCCTAGAGTTCGGTTTTTAGTGGAAGCATTGTCTCACTCCTACAAAGGGAGTTGGATGTGTTGGGTGTTTTAAATCGGAATGAAGAATTCTTAGTTTCTTCAGTGTTTTTATAGGGAGTTCAGTTTTTTGGTGCCCTGATATGCCAAGTGGCCTTGTGGTGGTGTTCCGTTTATGTCTCAGTGATCCCTCTCATCTCAAGTGGAGAAGTTGGTAAGTTTAGGTTGGGAGTTCCTGCGTTAACCCCACCTCGGGTGTTTGTGGGTGAGTTTTAATGTTTCTGTGATTAGTCGAGTTATTTTGGTGGGTAGAACCCTCTCGTGTTCTCCCCTCATTCTATGTCCTGGTTTATTCATGATCGGTCAGGTGTGACTTGTGGAGTGAATCATCAACATGAGGTTCTCGATTTTCCTTTCGGCTCTGTAAGGGCGCAGATTCAAGCTTTGGCTATCTTTTGTCTTGGTGACTTTCTGGGAGCAGAAAGTGTCTGTGGTTGGGATAATTGTCACACCCCGACTGGGTTTCACGCGCGACTTATAAAATCGTGCGAAAACATGCTATTTTAATTTGTGGGTAGTTAGTGGCTGGTGACAGGGTTCGAGTGTAGCCTGCTTGACCGTGTACTTGGTGGCACACGAGCCGTGCGATTTCCCATCATCCGAGACAATTAAATAAATTAATTAAAGGTCTTGTGAAATTAAATTAAGTAAAATAAAAATTAAATAAGATAGAGTTTGATAAAAGAATGTTTAATCATAAAATAATAATAATATTATAGTTTTTATAATAATATTAATATCATTATTTTGGTTGTTTTTATTATTATTATTATTATTAAAACATAAAATGTTTTTTTTACAAATCCTAAATCATTGCTCCCCCTTTCTCTACATTCCCTACGTGAGCCACCCCCTTCCTCTTCATCCAGCTTCATGCACCTATGTCCCCCCTACATGTCGTTGCACCCCCCAACCCCCCCTCCCTGCTGGTCTCGCCACACACCGTAGTCACTCCACCGTTCATCTCCCATCCCCCTCCCTGCCCATCCGCGCACAGTTGACCCAACCCCCAACCACCGTGCTGCACCTCCGGTCTTGCATCCTCATCACACTGGACCACCGCCTATAGGTTCCTTCCAGCTTCCTTGCACACCTCCTAGCCGCGAGAGCTCCACCAGCCGAGGCCCCCCTCCGGCGACCCCACTTCTCCAGCCTAATCTCCTGCTTACCCCACTCCTATGCCGGTGCATGGCCTCCCGCCGCCCCCCCTTTTCCTGTCTAGCAAGTGCAAGGGAAACTCTCCCTCTTCTTGTCCAGCCAACACGAGACCCCCTTCCCCCTCCTTTTCCCCCTTGTCGAGACCCACCAGTGGAAGCCGCTTCCCCCTTTCCGTTCTAGTGTGATTTCAAAGAACCCGAAGCCCCTGCTCAGCGGCCAGTAGAGAGAACGTGACCCCCACTGTCCTGTGGCCAGTAGTGATGAACCTGAATCCCTTGCACAACACCTTTGCGTGCTCCCACGTTTCCACGAATTCCTTCGTTGGGTTCACAAAGGATGTCTCATGTCATGTCGGACCCCGTTCCGTCCGCCGGTGCCGAAGACGGCGTGATTTAGATCTCTTCGGATCATCCGTCGTTGTTCGCGCGGGGTGCGTTTGGCCTCGCCGCCCGTGTTATTTTTCCACCGCCATCCAAAGTGAGTTTTAGTATTTCACGTGTGTTTATTTTATTGTATTTATTTTGTTTTGAAATCCATATATTTTTTTCGTAGTGTAAATAATTATTTTGTTGTTTTTAAAGATAGGTTTTACATGAATCTTGGTTTAGGTATTGTATATGATGCCTTTGGTGTTTGTAAATTTACTCTTGTTCTTTTTGGGTGAGTTTTGACGTAAAATCCTTGTAGTGATATTTAAAATTATATTATAAACTTTTAACTGGTTTATTAAATATTATATGTGGTGTGAATTATGTTTCGGAAATATTTTTGAGGTGCGATAGGTTTAAAAATGGTTTTTTGACATGTGGGTATTATGATAAGTTGTTTTATTTTTTATTTTTACTGTGCAAGTGGAGTGCATTCTAATTTGGTGTGGTATGAGTTGTGTTTTGAAATCATGTCGAGGTAGTGTTTGCACCATTTGTTCGTTTGAACTGTTTTGAGTCCGTGTTTATGAATTTTAGTTGTGAGATTGTTGCAGTGTGTCAGCGAGGAAGACCCATGATACTGTAGTCATCGGCTTGTGCGTGTTTGTGCGTCTTTGCGAGGTGTGACATGCCATTGTATCTGGACTGCAAGCCAAGGTAGGTACCCCACTGCACTCGCATTTAAATTCATAATTTATTAATTTCTTGAAATTTTATTAATTTTAATAAATGAGAAATTATATAAGATAAATAATATTTAAATAATTATTTAGTGTAAAAAGAGCCATTTATTTTATAAATGACACATGAACCATTTTCTTGTTGAGCGAACACCCATTACTGAATGAATGCCCGTTTGGCCATTAAACATGATTCAATGAATTTTAAATGTAGTTATTGAGTATTGATAAATGATTTATTTTTAGGTGGAAACAAGTTTTTTTATTGACTTGAAAAATGATGATTTTCCTTAAAATTGGGGAAGTCCCATTTGGCAGTTTAATAAAATATTTTTTTTGAAAAACCCTATTTGGGGTGACTTAGATGTGATATTTGGTGTACGTTGACTGCATGATTTGTGTGAGATGCTTGTACTGCTTGATTGTATTTGTTGACACACCCATTTCTTATTTATTACACATGTTGACATGTGAACATGACATGGTAAGTGAATATTCTGAGAATGATTGCAGCACTACTTTAGATTACACACTGGCTAGTGCCCCTAGTATGGATGACACTATACTAGGGGATTGGGCCCCTCGGTTAGGCCATGGAGGGCAACACTGGGCATTGGGGCGTTATTATGTCATAGAGAGTTGGCGTGCCTTCCGGATGAGTCGCATGTATAGTATGTTCTGTATTGTTCACGATCTCCTAGGTTCAAACCATGTTTTTGTTGAGTGTTTATTTGTATGTGGCAGATAGTTGAGAGGTCTAGTTCAGCTGCTGGCCCATGTGTGCCACTTTTCCCATTGCCCTTAGCATGTGTTGTGTGTTGTGTGTAGTTTTCCTTTTGACTAACAACTAATATTTTGATTTTAAATTTTTCACAAAAAGAAATGTTTTAAAATGAAATGCATCAATTTTTTTTTTAAACTGTAAACTTGATTTTAAATTAAGAAGGTTAATCTAATATTACATTTCTTAGAAGTGAATGTTTGTGTGTAGAAACCCATAATTTATATAACATAGCTCAAACATAGAATTAGTAAATTTATTTTTTTAAAGGTAGTTCATTGGGAATAGTTTTTTTTGTGCATGCCTACTGAGTTTTAATACTCCCACCTATAGTGTTTTCCTATTTTTGGTTTTGTTACAGGTTTGACTTCAGCTCTCTCACTGTGGGAATGAGTTGGTTGTAGACTGGTGAGCAACTCTCAAAGTTGTGAGGAGTTTTGGTTGTGCCCAGGTTGGTTTGATGTTGTTGGTTTTTCTTAATTTTTCATGTCATTTATTTTCCTTGAGTTATTCTACTTTTTTCCGCTACATTATTTATTTTCACTCGGCCAAATCATTCCCCCTTATTTGGTTTTGATGTCCAGCACTAGTTGCTAGCCCGTGGGGATCAGGAATGCCCCTCGGGCCGTGTCGCTGGCCAGCTCAGGTGACTGGTTCAGGGTCGAATCGGTATGGATCATGACACCACATATCATTTATTATAAGTCCATTTTATTTAATATGTCCAATAAATTATTTTATCTATGAATATTAATTTAGTTTAGATTAATTATTTTTACAAGTCCAAAACATTCTTTTATAAAATTGAAAATATTCATGGGTTTTTATTACACAAACCAGATCGTGTACCCTGCAAACCCAATAATTGAGGCATTCTTGACATATCCCAAAGTTCATTCCTGATCCCCACTGGATGATGACAATCACTAGCAATCCAAATAAATGAATGTGTGAATTTTTAATCTATAAGAAATTACAGAAAAAGACAAACACATCGGAATTCAAAAAAATAAAAACTCCACAAGAGTAGTGTACCAAAATTCAAATATTGGAAAAACCCAATGTACTATAACAATGTACTAAAAATATGATAAAAAACATTCCCCTATATATTAAACTCTCCAAGAGAAAGGATCAATTTCTACTTTAACCAAGTGGTGCCTTACCTTTTCTTGTATCTGGATAAAGATAATATATAAACAACTGAAGCTGTAGGTACTCTGTGAGATATAATACAATTATGTTCTAATCATGGATTCCATATTATGCTACCAACCATTAATTAGCAAAAAAAATATTTCAATTTTTAGATAAATAATTGTGGGGTTGAAAAATAATATATATTTTTTCAAATAATTCTATACATTAAAAGTGGTGGATAATAAATTAAACAAATGGATTCACCAATATATTTTTTAAAACACTATTGATTAAATTATAATTCATGTAAAAATATTTACAAACATGGGAATATATATATTTATATATTTCAAAAAAAATAATCCAGCAACATTGTCATATAAATAAATGTACAATAGTTCCAGGCTATGGGACTCCACACACTCAAATAGTTGTAACGAAAATGTTTACAAACATTCCCCTAGATACAGACAAAATATTTCTCATCCCCATCATGTTGGGGAAGTGACATGATTTAGAAATATTGATAGTGTTTTAAATCATAGTGTGTTGTCTAAACAACTCACTGAAAACCGATGGATTTAATGTACTCTAATAACAATTGATGATTAGAAATATTTTTTTGAGAATACATAACAAAACATTTTATCCAATACTTCATTTAAAATATTCAAATTTTTCATTTCAAAACCAAAATAGGTTTTCAATCAAAATATAAATTTTCCATGACCAGATAAATGGGTTTCTATCAAAACCATTTAAGGACATTTTCTCCAATACCAATTTGAAATCAATTTCATTAAATAAATTTCACTTTTCAATTAAACAATAAAATTAGTCAATTTAATTTATCTAAATTCCAACCTATTTCGTAACACACCCTAATTCAATTGAATTTGGTGTTTTTTAACAAATTCATACCAAAATGCAATTTCAAAAGCCTAATTTAATGGAAATATGTTCTTAATCAACCAATGGAACTCAACAGAATTTATATCCAGAAATTAAATTTAAATATAAAAATTGAATTTAAATAAATCACTTTATAGTTAAAAAAATTTTCCATCATAATGTAACTACCATCCTTGGGATCATAAGATCTCAAAAAACCAATCCCTATGAGAGAAATTACAAGTATTATCATCAGCAACAAAGATACGAGAATCTAACCTAGATTAAAGATCTGAAATATGGGGCATTATATCCTCCAACAACACATAGAGATATACACAACACTATTGAAGAAAATATGGAATGATAGAAAAAGATAATAAGAAAAAGTTAAATAAATGAGAGAAGATCAAAATTCATTCCCATAGATTTGATCAAGTTTGGGATGGGTGTACAGAGTCCAATATTTTGTCTTGGGTAAACTCATGGATTAATAACATAATATTTGGTCATATAATCCCATTAGAAAACTAAAAAGTGGATTTCAGGAATTCTAAAATTAAAGTTTAAATTAAAAATTATATACTCATGGTTTCCTAGGAATGGAAACATTATTTGAAAATATGTGAACCCTAAATAAACACCGATTCTTAATGGGTTGAGTGGTTTCTCCAAGATTAAAAAATGGCTTATCAAACCTTGTGATAACCATGAAAAACATTGTTACCTCATTTTTCTAAAGCACGAAACATAGTTTTGGAAAACTTTTTCACTAGCCATGCATCAGCCAAATTATTTCAAAATTTGAAAAGTGTTCACCTAAAATAACCCCAAATGAAACCCAATAAAAAATGATAAAACTGGTGGCTATGAATAAATGGAAAGAGTATCATAATGTCAAAACTCCCCACCATAGAAACAATTTATCACCAGAAATCCTACTGAGAACCTTGCATGAAAAAATGATGATGCCACTAATATATCCTCAGCGACTCCCTCTCCCATGTCTCATGAGAATCAAAACCATCATTCCATAAAAAAGAACCAAATGTATCATAATCCCTTTGGGTACCTTGGTTTCAGAATCATCTACCATGATTGAAGGTTTATTCATAAATAAATCATGTTCGAATTCAATATCCCTCAAAATACGAACATGAGATGGATCATATATATACATTATTAGTTGAGATACATGGAATACGTTATCTATTAATGTGAGTTCTGGTGGATGTAATAAATGTTAAGCAACTTTTCATACTATCTCAACAACCTAAAAAGGTCCAAAATAAGACGAGCAAGCTTCGCTTTCCTGCAAATCCATTTACGACCCAAATGTGGAAAAATGTTAAAGACAATAACCACACCAATAGATAGTTACAATGATATATAATTACTTTTAGTTTAATATTTATATCGAATATATATAGTTAGGATAATTTAATGACTCAACTAAATATTTCTTGTCGTATCTTAAACCACGCTCTATCAAACCATGGAACATATACCATTATCTGACTAACAAAATGGTTATCATCAAGGTAAACTATAAAATTACTCAAAATGACCTACTCTAAGAAAAAACTATTAACTATTGTCATAAAAAACTCAACCATCCCAATATGATCTTACAAAGATCAAAAACATTTAAGTACTATAGTGCGAATCATATCCTCATGAATTTCTATAAACATTCATTCTAGTTATCCAACTATGGATGGTATGTTTTTCTCATACAAAAATGAGATACTAGTCCCTCTTTAAGGCCTCTACAGAAGATACAAGTGAACAAAGGATCCCTATAATGAACTATATGAGATGGATCTCCCTAAAAGTGAACAAACACTTATACATAGTAATTTACCAACACTTAAAGATTGGTTTAGTCACAAATCATTATAATGTGAGCCAATTTGTCCAGTTGATCAATCACAACTCATATCCCATTATTATCTATTTGGGTATATTTAAACTCTCCCAAAGAGACAATATATATTTCATCCCACATATAAGTTGGAACTAGAAGTGGATGATAAAAACATAGAGCTTTTTGGTGTGTAACCATGTCATGTTGGTACATATGACAATGAAAAAATATATTTAATGGAGCCTCATCTGAAACCTAGCCCCAATAATGATTAATAAATTTCATAGAACATCATTATGTTTTCAGGGTTATCAACTGATTGGTAATTATAGAGGTCCGAAATAACATATTTACTCATCACTAAAAACAACAAAATGTTGTTTTGGTCTCATAGAATTCCCTCAGTGGATGATGATCAGTCAGATATGGTCTTCCTACCATTAATCTAGTCTATAATGCTACATAACTCCTCATAAAGTTGATGATCTTGGGGAGTCATCATAAGAAGATCATATGTTAGCTAAACACTAGACAAAGAAACCCCATACCCTATTTTTGATACTAAAATATGGAAATTATAATATAGAGAAATGGTGTTACATTGATACAAAGATTCAATCATGTCCAAGGATGGATGTTTCCTGCATAAATCAACTATGATGAAATTCCCTTTCCCAAGGGCATATACGATTCCATTGTCAAATGATTACATAAAATCCTATAAAATCCAATAGTAGGGATTTAGATACTTTTGAGAGAATATATTACTCCTGATATTATGGTATGAAAACATAGAAATCCTTTTTATGTAAAGGTTTTGCCTCCAAATTTTAAGCACGTACATCACAACATCATTATCAATGTAATGGGTAAGATAATTATTCTCATGTGATCTAAGAAGATATTAGCCATAACCAATGACATGATCACCGTGCATAAGAACACAAACCTAACTGGAACTTGATGCATCATAGAAGACCACATAACCCTTCCCGGGCTTTTGGAGAGAAACACCGGCATAGTAAAAAAATATATTCATATGAACAAAATAATTCAGACATTTCTCATCCCAACCAAGCATTACTCTCTTTCGAGTCATAAAATTCATTTAAAAATCCACCATTTAGAAGTCCTTAAAAACTGTTGATAATATATAGCTAAACATATGAAGAAGAAAATCTGAAAAGAATTTTTTGGTTTTCCACATGTCATAACATCTATTATCTTTTTTGGATCTACTAAAACGACTTGTTCCCACATAATGTGTCCCAATTATTTCACATCTAGAATCGATAAATCACATTAAAAAAGCATGTAATAAAGAAATTTGTTTCTACATATTTTCAAAACATCCCTCAAATGATGCACATGGTCCTACTCGCTCATACAGTAAATGAGGATGTCATCCTAAAACACAACCACAACGGTACCAAGGTACTCAATGAAAATCATATTCATTAATGCCATAAAAGAAGCAAGAGCATTGGGTAGACCAAATGTCATGGATAGGTACTCATAATGGATGTATGTTCTCTAAAATGAGGATATATGAATGAAAATTCTTCTATCCACAATTGATCATTACAATTTTAAAGGCAAATATTATTGAACCAATTTTCCCCTTTCAATTGATCAAATAGATCATCAATCCATAAAAATATATACTTTTTATTTACCATGTCTCTATTTTGTTTTCGGTAATCCACACATAGTTGAAGTGAACCCTTATATTTATTAACAAAGAGAAATAATGCCTTCATAGGTTACACACTCGGGTATATGATGTTTTTTAATAATATCATCAAATTGAGTATTCATAACTTTTATTTTAGAGGGTGTCATGTTGTAAGATGGATTAGACACTAGTTTATTAGGAGTAACTAAATCTATATATAACTCTTCCTCCACTGCCGATGGTTAACTAGAGAATTTAGAAGGAAACACGTTATGAAAATTGACAATAACTAGAGATAGATCATCGGTCAAAGAATCTGTCTCCCCCTAATCCCAATAAAAACTGATATTACTTTTCCTAATATAGGATAAGAAGTTCCATCTCTACTCAACCATGGGACCCTTTATCCTTCAATGATATGAAACACCCCACATTCCACTATAAAGGATACCCATCAATGATATCGCTCAATTATGAATTTATTGGTAATTATCGAATAAATCCCAAATAACACATCAAGATGTCTCATGTAAAGAACCCAAAATCTCCATTCAAGCACCTCATTTGAAAAAGAGAAAACACAAGTGGGACTACCCATTCCATTAAATCTCTTAATTGAAGGGGATTATTAATTACATTAAATTATATAAAATATACATATTCATATTTAGAATATTAATACCCTAGGGAGAAATAAAATAATGAGATGAACTAGTATCAAATTATGTACTATCTAATGAAGTAGTTATAGTCATAGAACCTCTAATAGTTTGTTCTCCTTGATACACTTACTATAGGGAATCATTCACTTCGTGAAGAAGATTCATTCTGGATTTCTTTGAACAGAACACATTTTCTCATGATGCACATAATTTCACTATATTTGCATTAGGTACTGATGACCACGTACCACTACATAAAGTGGAATATACATGGTAGATCGTATTCAAATGATCTGAGATAACACATGAGAAATATATAATGGGTAACTGAATGAAAAACCTTTTTGACTTCTATGGATTTTGACAGATGTAACAATCCAAGGTACTATTATAGACATGATTGTAGCATAAAATAACCTTTTTATCGAGAACTAGCATGGAAAACATCATGAATCCTATTTTTCATAGATGAATTCACACTGCTTTTGGGGGAAATGGAAACTCCTATAAACCCTGACATTCCAGCCATGCCCATTTCGACCATCATCAATATATCCATCACATAATCTGATGAAAGAAGTTTCAAAAAGAAAACACGAGGACTCATTTCCAATCATATTGCAACATCAAACCATAAAGTATTCATCTTCTCATTTGATAGTATATCATGTGAAAACATCACTTGATTTTATAAACTGTTTTCTTACTCTCTAGATTTATTTTTTGTTGAAAAGAACATTAGTGTATTTCTAGTATAACCCCCATTATTCTTCTCCATCACCATCATCTCCGAACATCTCTTACTCGGTCCATGCAGCACAATGGTGGCACAAAACACATTTTTTACAAAGGTGTCTATAGTAATTTAAACAAATGATCAATATTGCTCAACCATTCTTCATACTCCGTAGGATCATTGGATCCTTTAAACCTTGGTTGATTCTAGTGAAGAAACTGCTGATAATGATAGCTGCAAACAACCTTCTCCAATTCCAAAACTAGATCCAGAATGGAAAAAAATGGAAGATCATGTCCAAGATATTGAACAGTAAACCCAATCATGTGAACCAGACTCATGTCCAAAAGAGGATTTGATCACTATGGTTTAGCATCAACTTACTCCTTAATATGATTCTCATATATTCTTGAAGACGTGACACTACACAACATCAGCATAAAACATTGAAGAAATCATATTAACACTAAAATACATCAATAATGAAATTAATCCCAATATATAGATAAAGAAAACAAGGATATAATATATCAATATCAAAATCATTGAAAGTAAAATAATTAATCATTAACATTCCTTTCCTAAACGACCATAGGGGAATAAATATTCGTTGTGGGGAGATCTTTTCATGAATTCAATAACAACTACCACATAAGTCTTGATAATGTTAAAAAACTATATACTAACATCAAAAAGAGGATATCATTATAGATATATGATAATACTTTATCATGAACTAGATTACGTACCCTGATAACATAACAACTGAGCTAATATTGATGTATCCCAAAGTGTTTTCCTAATCCCCATGGGTCAACGAAAACCACATTAAATCATAAAAAATGAAAGTGGAAATTATTTTTTCACATGTATTATAGAAGACAATAATCAAGCCAGTGTACATACAAGAAAAAAACCATATGAAGTACTGTAATAAAAGATAAAAAAGTATGTAACCCAATATACTATAATAGAGTACTAAAAAAGGATAACAACCCATGTACCAATAGAAGAAACTCTCCCAAACCATGGATGAAAAACTACTTCCACTAAGGGCTTCCTGAATGAGGTTCTATGCTGGAAGAAGATAATTTACTAACACCTAAATACAAAATTAGGGTGTGAACTAAAAGCCTGGTAGGGTCACTCAAATGATTCTATAACCACATGAAAACATTTAATTAACCAAAACCATTATATATTTAAATTAATTGGTATTCATTATAAAATAATATTCAAAATCAATCCTTATTTTCATTTCAAAGAATGGAAAAGGAATTAAATAAATGGATTTATAAATAGTTTATGAAAATTTTTTATATAAATTCATAACTAATGTAATTTTCTTTAACAAAACCTTGGAATATATATATTCCAAAAAAAATAATCCAAAAACATGGTCATATAACTAATGGTAGGATAGTTAGATGTTATTAGACTCCACATATGAAAATAGTGGTTAAGATGATGTGTACACTTATTCCACTCAAAACTTTACAATGAGTACTCCTCACAATCCCATCAGGGGATGTGATGTGTTGTTGATGAATATTTATTTCTATAAAAAATAGAGACTAATATGAAAAACCAAATAACTACACATGGATTTAATTTTTTTAATAATATTTAATAATGGGGAATTCATTTTAGACTACATAAATATAAAATTCACCACATTACCCACTTCAAATATCAAAAATTTTCTATTTAACAAAAATACGTTCTCAATCAAAAATATTATTTTTTCAATGATAAAACCATTAGATTTATATCATAATCATTTTCTCCCATTTTATCATATACCAAGATGAATTCAATTTTAAAAAATCTATTTCAAAATTGAATTCTAAAACTATATTCAATAATTTAATTAAAGTAAATTCTATCCATTTTTAAAAGACATCCCAATTCATTTGATTTGGGGGTGTTTCCAAAATTCATTCCAAAATAAAATTTCAAAACCACAATTCAATGGAATTAATTATTTAATTAAACAATGAAAATAAATTTTATTTATATCAAGAAATATAATTTAAATAAAACAATTTAATTTGAGTCAATCTATTTGAGGTTAATCAAAATTGATCATCATAACGGACCCACATACTATGGGATCAAAGGATCTCAAAACACCAAGCCTTAGTTGGGAAACTACAATAAATATCATGGAATTGAGGATGAAATATTCTACCAAATATTAATGATCCAAAAAAAATTGCATTAGGTCCCCCAAAAACTCATGTTGATCATAAAAACACTAGTGAGGAAATTTGGGAAATCATAATAAAGAGAAATAGAAGAGGAAATCAAATGGGAGAAGATCGAATATAATTCTGTCAGCTTTGATCTTCTTTCAAAATGTTGTATATGTTCAAAAATTACATCTTTGGAGACTATAATAAATAACAAAATGTTATGAGGTCATAAAATCACCTCATGCATCTAAATGTAGAGTTTAGGAATATTAATATTAAAACATAGATAAAAAATCTTATGCGCAATATTTCCAAGGCAGGGCTGCATGATTAGAGAAACTGTACCCCTTCCATTGAAAAACATTTAACTTGGTTTCAAAGTTTCTCATTGATGGGTGAAAGGCTTTTCAAAACCATGCACTAACCTTGTAAAACCTCACTACATCAGTTTTTTTTATTTTTCTCAACTAGTGCACAAAATTTGGGAAAACAGTGTGTCAGCTTATAGAGCCTAGAAAATTTGTCAATTTCAATAAATATCACTCAAAAAACCCTAAGATAAACCCAATCAAATAATGATGATATGGGTGGTGGGTTAATACATAAAAATATTAACAAGATGTTACATTTCTTGTTTTAAATTGATTGAATGTTTTTATTTATTTTTATATTCTTAACCCTAATTTATTTTCTCATAAATTGTTTTAAAATTGTAATAGGTTTTCTAGTTAAGGGAAAAAATATACGATGTCATGCTGTAATAATTAGGATTTTTCAGTGATAAATCATGTGTATCATTTTAATAACATTTATTTGTTGAATAACATTCAATGATGGTATGTGTAGTTTTTTTTGTAATGGGTTTCTAAATAATATAAAACCCCAATCAAAAAGTACCTTTAAATATATGTAGTTTAATATTTTATATAAATCACATAATTATGGGATATTTAGGTCAATGTAAAAAATATTTTTATTCATATATGTTTTAATTATGGTTATTCCTTGTGATATTGGTAGAAGAAAACAGAAAGTCAATTTAGTGAAACTATCATGGTTCATATAGTGATAAATCATCAGTTTATATATATATATATATATGATTGAATAGTTTTTTATTAATATATTTTATTAATGTTTCTTAATATAATATATGTTTATCTTAGAATGGTTTTTTTAGAGAGAAAATGGTTAATTTAATATGAAGGAAATTTTGGGAAAATATCCATCTATAATAGAATCCTAAAATGACTTGAGTTTGAGATAATAGATTATAACTATGTTATCTCTATAAACAAATTCCATAAATG
Organism: Viscum album; assembly: GCA_963277665.1. NCBI lineage: Eukaryota > Viridiplantae > Streptophyta > Magnoliopsida > Santalales > Viscaceae > Viscum > Viscum album. The sequence goes on along the minus strand of OY728136.1, from coordinate 186,515,360 downwards.
ATGGTGTTAATGAATCGTGTTAATAAATTTCATCATAAATAAACATATCACAATTGGATTATTTCAAGCAATAATATTTTTCATCATTTTTTTAATCATCTAACCAAATGACTTTTGAAATATGGAAAAGGATTATGAGAAGATATTTCATGGATTTGATTTTTTATAAGAACACAATGAAACCATTTCATCTCATCATTAAAAAAGGGAGTAAATTAGTGATATTATCTATGTTTGAATTCCCAAGAGATGGATGAGATTTATAAAATAGATTCTAATGAATTAAAAAATATTTTTCATGAAAATTATTTTATTAAACATCATCAATATAGAATTATAATAAATTTTATATGGTTTAAGAATATGGAGGATGAAATAGTTAAATCTAATAAAACAAATTATTCTTGATTTGATCTTTATAAATAAAATTATGATCTTGATAATGAAGGAAAAGTCAATAAATATTAAAATGATTTGAATCATTCGTCAAAGATGACCTCAATTGCATTTGATTTAAGAAGATATGAATACTTTTTGTTTATGATATGAAAAGGATGTTATGGATTTTATTGACACTTATAAATGGAATTATGTGATGGATAATAAGAGAAATATATATAAATTTTTGGGAATAAATTTATCAAACAAATCTGGATGTATGTTAATTCACAAATCCTTAAAAACTAAATCCGGTAAAAGGCATCTAAGGGAGGGTATAATGAGATATGTAAAGTGATATTGATGTGTAACATTTATATATATGGGTTCATATTGAAATTATATGAGATATTTTCTCTACGCAATTTTTTATTAGTTAATGAAATTTTTACATTTAATGAGATGATAAATTATCATATTTCTAATCAAGATGAATCTATGGTGGAATTCATCAAGATAGTAATTATAATTTTAAGGGAATGAAATTTTGTGACTCATATAACAATTAACCACAAAATTATGTGGTTGTTGATACCTTATTCATTAAATCTTTTTATGCTAATGGATTATTTTCTATTATTTAAAACAATTCATAGAAAGGGGAATGTATTACATAATTATTATGTCAAGTAATGTTGATTTAGAATCACCAAAAACACATGTTGGAGACATTAAAGAAACTTATATTTATAGTAACCTTCCTAAAATATTCAACGGTGTTTATTTTATTATAAATACAATTCCCTTACCAATTATAGTGTTGTGTGTATTTTTTTTATTGATTGTCATTCATATAACAATTAAATATATTTATTTTATTAAAAATTATACCATATTTAATTTAATTTTATTTTATTTTAGTTTGTAAATAATAATTTGTTCTTACCAATGACAATTTTTCATGAATCTAATAATTTTATATTATATGTAAGTCAATGATATCATTCTAATATCATTATAACAAAGGAAAAATATCATATATAACTACGTTTCATAGTAGATGAACATATTGATTTATTTCGTGATAAGTTTAATAGTGATATTCATGATTAGGTGGTTGAATATAAATTTGATGAGTTTCCTAATATTTTTCCATTTTAAAAAACCCTTCATATCTTTAGGATCAAATGGATCTATTTCAATTGGATATTATTTTACATGATTTTCATCATATGAGTTTCATACATCTTAATTACATCACTACGGCTGTAGTTGTTTCTAATAAATAATGAATGATATACATTTATTTTTATAGATGAGAGTGAACATAATAATATTACAAAAAACAAAATCTAGGGGTTTTCTAATAACCACCACATTATTGATAAGCTCTATTGAGATCCTTAATTATTGATTATTGATTTTGTTTATAGATACCATTATATATAGGTTATTATTGAATATATTCTCAATAAATAATTTCAAATGATGTACGAGGATAACAGATTTTTATATTTTCTATGCCTCTAAGAATACATACATATTTTATTTATGTGTAAATTTAATTAATTATTTTAGTAGAAAAGTAATATTTTTTTGGTGGTGTTCATTAATGGTATTATTCAATATTGATTATATACTCTGAATCATGAGTAAAATTTGATAAATTTTCTATATATATTAAGATAAAATATATTAAATGGATAATTTAATAATTGTGACTTTTTATAATAGTTCTATTAATTTCATGGTAACACTATAAATAAATATTTTATAATAGTATATTTAGTTAATTTTAATTTCATAGAAAAATATCAATATCCAAAAAATGTTTTAGAGATTCATAAATTTCCTTGTATAATAGATTATTACAACTTATTTGTTCAAAAAAAATTGTCATCTATCTTGCTCATTAATCATGATATCACAAAATGTTGTTAAATTTTTTAGGATAAATGAATGTGAGAGATGATATAATTATTTGAAAATATGAATGGATAATTCTAATATATTTTCAATTTTATGATATAATAGTAATATTTTCTATATTGCCACATCATAAAAGGGCCATGGTTTTAATTTGATTAAAAATTAGAGGGAAATACTATATAGATTCTGATAGTTGAAACCAAGAAAATAAATTTTTTTGATAAAATATTTTGAGACACACAAAAGTATTTTTTTCTTAAATAATTTGAAGCCATAATTTCAATGTATATAAATTTGATATACATATATATATGAAGAATTAAATTATGAAATATATATTCACTCAAATATAATTTAGATTTGGATAAATTAGTTAGTTAGAATAGATAAAATATTATGATTTGATAATTCAATATATTATTATATAGAAAAAATAGATGATTCTTTATTTAGATTTAATAATTATGCATTAACTATTCATTATTACCACTAAAATCTATTATATAAATATTTATGTTAAATCGAATTAGAAAATTTCTATTTAAAATCCACATCCATTTTATATCATGTATATATAAAATCATCATGTATAGACAGAAAAACGTATTCCCATAATGTAAATAATAGATTACAAGGGGAAACAAAATTTTCAAATGAGAGAAAGTAAAAGGACAATAACATTGATGAAAATAAGGGTATAAGATTTTGAAAGAGTTTATGTGAAGTAAGTAAATATTTGTTAAGAAACTATTTATTTTGTGAAGATAATAACTCTTAATGTACTATTCATCAATGGTGTAAAAAATGTATAATGGGATTTGGAAATATTTTTTGAGGGAGGGAATGAAGAATGATATTGAAACTTTTACACTGAATTTCATAATTTAAAAAATGAAAATGATAAATTTATAACAACAAGAAAAGAAATCTTTTAACAATTTTTTATTCCAATGATGAGATGGAAACATATATAAATGGTTTCATCCATGGATTACGAATGATATCTCGAGTTAATAATGTGGCATGGGTTATTATTTTAATGGTTTGATAAATATTTCCTTTTTTATCATATTATACATAATATGCCTCTATATCATATTTCTCTAGTCTATCACATAGATAGTTAAAATTGTATATAGTTATTGTTTCTTCTGTGTCTAATCATGAACCATAATTAACATCACTTATTTTAAAAGTATTTTATATGTTAGTAGCGTCTAAATTTTAAATTATTATACCTTTTTAATCTTAAATCCAAAGAATTTTTTTTGATTAAAAATCAATAATTTATTGAAATGTATTTAGGATTTTTATTGGATTATCACATTGGTTTGGATCAATATCATTCATTGATTGAATTTCCAGGTACCAATACATTTCAATCAATTAGATTTGTACCTTTTAAATCACTATACTAAATAATTTTTGAGCTATTTATTTCATATTTAAGGTTAGGGAGATAATGATATTATGACCTAAACTTGAATAAAATATTGTTGCATTGATGAAAATTATTCAAAGTAATATAAGATTACCTCAAATATTAATGATTGTTACAATAACTATAAATGGGAAGATCTTCAATTTCACATATAATATAATGTTTATAAGAAAATATCACCCAAATTAGGTTGATGTGTTTAATAATGAAAAGGAAATTATTAAAATGATTTATTAGTGAATAAGAGATCTCATAAAAAAAAGTATGATCTGTTAAATATTTGGTAATGCTACGTCTAACCATATCATTGGTATGAAATGCGATTAGTTTTTTTCATTGAAGTGTTTGCTTGATGTGAATAAAATATCTATTTTTATATTTTTAATGTATTTGTTGAATCATTCATATGAAGAAAAAATATGATCAAATTCATGATCCAGGAGGTAATATTATTAGAAATAATGTTATGTATAGGGATAATTATTTATTATAGATTCATATGATTGAGTAAGATCCTTAAAAACCTAACATATCTAGAAAAGAAATGTTTCTAAACCATTCTACTGGTGATTAAAAATTTTGAGCACAGAATTTTTTTAAGGGGATAAATGATACCACTCATGTATTATTATTAATTAATAAATATTTTTTTATTTTAATTCTTTTTACTCATATAATTAATCATAAAAATATTTATATTAAAATATATTATATTATATATTTAATAAATTGTAAGATTTATATGATGAACATGTAATAGTTTGTTTAATAATTTTCTTTATCCATGTACTATATTGTTTTATTTAAAGATAACAGTTTAAAATTTGAAAAATTAAATTGTCTTAAATATGGTAATTTTTTTGAGAGTTCATATAGTTTAATTTTAATATTAAAAATTTTATACTATATAATAATATTTATTGTTAATATTTTAAAAAATAGATTTTACAAATATTTTTTGTTTTATAGAATCATCGTGATATAAATGAAACACATAAATTAATTAAACATAATTCACGTCTCATAATTGAAAATAAAATCTAAATATCATAAAATTGTATTCCAAATTCAAAAAACTAACTGTTATCTAGAAAGGCTCAGAGCATGAATTAAAACCCTTGCTCTACAAAATTTATTTACAAAAAGTAAAAGGGAAGCTGATTACAAGGGGTACAATGAGTTTATAAAACCAAGAGAAAAAAGAATAGAAAATAAAGGTACCATGAAAAACCTATAAGTCATCCCCGAGAGGCTGAAAGAGGTTAGCAGGGAAAGCATCAACCCCAATGCCTGGTTCATTATTGAAATATTCTTGAAAAATTCAATGGCTTGTAATAATATATGTGCTTTTCTTGAAAAATTGACAGCCGCAACAGAATTTTTTAGGGTGTAGATTCATCATGAAATGCCAGATCAAGAAACAATACGTCAGGAAGGAATTGATGTAGGATTTAACTGCACTTTCAAATCCAAAATTGCAGACTTCAACTGTACACAATCTAGTTCACGTTTTCCTCCTACAGGGTCATACATTTTCCATATATTTGGGAATGCATTGGGAAGTCTTTAATACCAGATTAAAGTTCCTCATATATCCTACGTAATCATCAAGATTCATGAGGGGAATCCATCCACTAGAACATGAAGGCATATGGAACAACCTAAAAAAAATTAAAGGATCCAAGGCTATGCAAAACTAGAGTTAGTGGCGTAATAGGAAATAAGTGAAAGCATAATGCAGACCAATATAGATCATTAAGATCAATAGAAATCATCATGCAAATAAAATATTGAATAACAAATCAAAATACTCCGGACATGTATCCTTTCGACTCTTTATTGCAAATATTTCTCCACAAAAAAGAGAACATGATCATGATCATCATGATAAGTTTCACCAGAAGCCAGACGTAATCTCTTTTGGAAGGTATAGGAGAATTTCATCCACTTCTTAAGATACATGCTTCTGCGAATAAAGAGTATCCAGATGATATCCCCCTAAAACTTGTAATCCATGTTGGAGAGTGCCTGATCATTTGATCCTTTTTTTGGTCATAATGATTCAAATATCATGAAACATACAAAAATAAAGTGGAAATAGCACAAACTCAACATATCAACGATATAATTCAGAACCACATCAATGTATCATCTTCCTTGTAATGATTCATCCATATTCATCTATTTCCATGAATGTTGTAAAAAATAAAAATTAGGGTCTCTATCAAGTTCAAATTCTACCATATCAAACATCCGCTCTCTGATACACAAATACTCATCTATGGATATCTTCATGTTAGTATATCTTCCATAGGTCTGTCTCTCTTTTCCTCGATCCATGGGTAAAATTCCACCTTATAATCCTCCTTGATAACACAAGTGCAATTCTAGATCTTAATAGCATCCTCTAACTTAAATAAATTCAAAGGTGAGGAGGAGTCCTCTTCATTAAATTAGGAGGGGTCCTCTTCATCCGATGAGGAGGAGGGATCCCCACCATCTTCTGGCTGAGGAAGGATCACATGTTTTTCCAATTGAATCACTGAGGATCTCATGACAATGGTTCTCTCTATTGTATAATAATCGATATGTTTCCGGGTCTTCTTGGAGGGTGGAATAATAAATCCATCCGCATCAACAATCATCTTATTCCCTTTTTTAGCACACGATTGCAGATACACATCCTCAATATGATATACATGATCATGTTCATCTTGATTAGGTTCAACAAATTCAAACTGTGTCTCATGTTTTTTCTTCTGAATAGAAGGTGTGACTTTTGAGGTAATAATGGTGGACTGAGAATTATTAACAACATCCACAAAGCTAGAGGAATCATCAACCATAGGGCACAGAGGCTAGGGCGGTTTGGAATGTACGACAATATCCCAATTTGGTGTAAGCCTCATTGGTTCCTCCTAATCCACCACTTAAGGGTTTAGTTGTGCATTATCCATTAGCACAATCTCCTAGGGAGGTTGTGTACCAACAAATCTATCAAGGGCCATTTTTATTAAGGACCTGTTAGCATATTCATTAAATTTTTCAAGAGATAACTTCTACTTACCCTTTTCCATCCAAATTGACTTGTTACGGGTGAGAGGGTGTGGAATAGTGAATTCATGGTTTCAATCATTAGAAGAATGGCCAATATTATGACATACGATACAATAGGCTGGTAGATTTTCATAAGTTATCTCTTGATAAAATCCTAGATCACCATTTTGTATCCAATCAACGGATGGAAGTGGTTGAGAGATGTCAACTTCAGTGACAACCCTCACAACTGAGGGTCTGTAAAGATTATTGGCAGAATAGTCTATTATGGGGGGAAATTATTTTTAATATCATCTATCATCTATATCTTAACCAGTATTGAATTTAATATGACATTTTGAACCTTGGAAAAACATATTGAGGAAAATTTCATTATTAGTTTCCAATAAAATTGTTGTCATTATATTCTTTCCAAAACCCATATTAATTTTTTCATCAATATTATAAAATTAAATCTCGGTTATTGCCATTACACGTTCATTAGGCTTTGCTATTTTAGAAACTCCTTTCTTCATTTGTATTATAATGTTTTCTTATTAGGTATATAGAGTAAAAGTGTCAAAACATTCAATAATATTTCTATTTTAATATTATTGATCATTTTTATATAAAATATATAAAAACATCTATTCGATTTTTTATATAAACTACAATTTGGTTACACATACCTTTTTCTTGATCAATGATAATTTAGTATCCATTGAAAAGAAATGTACTCTTTTTCAAAAGTATTTAAAAGAAATAATTATAGATTTTTAAAAAATGACAATTCATTTAAATTCCACCCTTACTATTTTTAATAATGTAATAATTGTTAAAGTTTATTATGAAATATGAAAAATGACATGATACTTTGGTAATAATATGAAATATCTAATGGTATTTTTCATCCATTAAACAAATCAAAAAAATGGAATTCATCTTGGTTGTTATAAACTACCTAAGGGAAAATAATGTTTTCATGAATATAAGAAATAATTTATATATAAAAAATTTTATTTTATAAATTAGATAAAGAAATTCATATTATTTTTTGATAATCAATTGGTTATGGATTACTATACATCATAATATGTATATAAAATATTAAAAATTATTGTCTTCTTTAACCATCAAGAATATATTTTTAAAAAATATTTTCACTGTAGGGATGGTTTCATGACCTATTAAACTGCCTTTATTATTAGGTGATATAGACATAATACCATTAATGTTTAGAAACATATGGAATTCATGTATAATGATTATTGTATTTTCACATTATAATGATTTTATTTTGGATGTGTTTAACTGAATCATCCCAATATGACATGGTTAAACTATACCAATATTATAAATCAATAAAACATGATAATACGTTGTTATAAATGAATTATAAAATGGTAATGAATATGAGACATAATCTTAATCAAGTTTGTAACATATATAATATTTTTATATAGTCATTTTTGGACATATGAAGTGACTCAAGTCATAGGTAAAAACTATTTTCTTTTGAAATTATACAGTATACATATTTGTTTATAAAACCAAAATATAGTTTACATATGATAATATTCAAAATGATGGTCATAAAATTTCTTCTAAATTATTCATTGATTTGGTAATTTAATTATTTATATACCATGAATTTTAATGAAATGCGATGATTGAAATCTTCATACATATTTTTTTAAAAAAAATTATATAAAAATTTGTAAATGAGATTTTCATTTAAAATTGTTTATGGATGATCACATATTTTTGTCACCTTCATTTTTTACAAGATGATTCCACTAAATGTTTTTATTGTATTACATGTCAATTTCTATTCACAATGTTCTATAAATATACATCATCAAAAGTAATTTTACCTCATATAAAAAATTATTCTTTCTTTTTTTCATGGACAAATGAAAATACATGGGTTTACATGAATAAATGTATTATTTTATGTTCTTTATTGTGATATGAATGATTTTATATTCTATATTAATGTTATAGTTCATAGAAATTATATATGATGTAAATATATTCAGATACACGTCTTCAATTAATTGGGTAATGATTTGTTTTACTGGTGAAAAAATATTGATAGAGAAAACATAATAATTTATTTAATTATAAGTGTGATTTTAGGTTGATTATATGATTTACTATGAATGTGATGTCCCATGAAACATTCATTATTATTATTATTCGGTTATGCTATCTTATGAAATTATTTAGGATGATTAACATATATTATTTACCGGTATTAGTTGGTTCAATGATTGTCATCTTAATGAGAATCCTTCACGCGTTTTAATGTTTTTCAATGGAATAATTAGATTTTATTCGTTTTATATAACCTATAGAAATTTATTTTCTTATACAATGTTATTAAATTATTATACATATTTTTTATTAGTAGGAACACATAATAATTTCATGATTTTACTATAGAGGTTTTTAATAAATAATGGATCGATGTCCTTCTATAAAAAATTTACTATTGAAATATATATATTGAGTAATATTGTTTGTGTATTGTAACTATTTTCTTAATCCTATTAAACATTAATCCAAATGTTTCATGTTAATATAGTAATTTTAAAATTAAATAAAAAACATGTAATTATTGGATGGTTAATAGCATGTATTGAAAAAAATAGAGACTACTATTGTGAATTGTGACACAAATAATTTCAAAAGTAAATATTAATTTACATATTATTTATTAAATATATTTATAAAAAATCTAGAAATATTTTTGAAATTTTGATATATTTATAAAAAATTCATTTATAACCTATTCTTGCTAGAGATCATTGTAATGGTAGAGTGGATTCTCAAAATATATCAAATGAGCATTTATTATCCTACCATGGAGTTTGGTATATTGAGTAATGAGGTAATTAATCATTGTAAAAATTCATTGACCATCATCTATGAAATATAATTTAGAGTGTTTAGATATTTCAAGCATATATAGTGAACATGGTCTCTAAAAAATAATAATTCCATGATAACCCAAAACCTTATCCTTATTTCCTCTATATTTTTATTACATTCGTGGATAAATATAATAGATCAGGGAACTCTTCTTCCATATCATCCTTTTAAGTCTTTTATCCTAACATATCTTTTCTTATATATCCCATTGTTGGTTCATTTCTTGTAGTAGGGTTATTTATATATGTATTTCAATTATTATAGAGGTGATAAATTTTGTTTTATTTAATTTATATTGTCTAAAAAAATTTTAATTATTAGATTTGTTTTGATTAAATAATGTGATTAAATGCATTGAAATTTATATAATATTAAATTCTCTATATATGTTTTTTTCTTGATTGAACTGACAATAATTTATTTTTAAACCATATTATTCTGTAGGAAAATCATTCTAATTTAATGAAAATTAATATTATCAGTTATTTCCTTCACATGTCCTACTTATAATTTATTTTTAGCAGATTTATCTTATTTTATGAACATTAACTAAACAATATTTTATTTCATTATACCATGTATATTTTAATAAATGATTATTATAAAATAATTTCTTTTTAAAAGGTTATATGGATGGTTTAAAAAAATAGAATGCTATCGATTGTTTTATTTTACAAAAATTTCTAGGGGATTATTATAGTTTTAAAAAATAACCATCCATTTTCATTATGAATAACCATGATATTATAAATATTTTAAATAGTTATGTTTTATTTTATATTTTAATTTTTTTACTTATACGAGATGTTTTTGGAAGTTTTTTATATATTTTTTTATGAATATTATTTGGTAAATATTGATTTGATCCATTTTCAAAGTCATTATGTACCATTTTTTAATTTTATTTACATGAACACATATAGGATTTTATAATTTTCTAACAAGTTAGGGGTTATTTATGAGGGAATATATTAAAATTTTCAATGTGTGAATCTATGATCACATAAAAATCTAGTTGTGTGGTTCCATAGACTCATGTCTAAGATTAAAAATCTAATGAAGAATGCTTTAAACTACAATCTCATAATATTAATGTTGAAGAAAATTTGTACATAATTATTTATTTATTTAATCACTTTCAATGGATTACCAAATTTTAGAAATAATTTTAATTATATAATCATTGAGTAATATATTTATGTTGTTTTAAGATATCTTTATTACCTTAAAATAATAGATTTATTTAATTTTTTTAAAATATCTTCCTTGGAATAGAATATTTATCAAAATATATATAATCACTGAAGGGAATATACATAATTATTAAAGTATCCAAACATACACAATGTTGTATTTATATATATCATGTTTCTTATGACATTTCCTAATGGAAAAATATTTTATTTTTAGTGATATACCATATTAAATTATATGAAACTATATTGGTGGTGACATCTAATGGTTGATCATCTTCTATATAATTTTGTTGTATTTATCAGTGTTATATTTTGTTTCTGGTTTCATGTTATAATATGTTGTATATGGAGACATTGGATAGAAATTACACCCAATGTTTAATTTTATTATTTTATTTTAAATATGATATATGTAATCATTATATATCCTTGGTTAACAAAATCTCTTAAAAGAATTTGGATTTTAAATAAATTAAAATTTTATTATTTAATAAATTATTTTATGAATAAATTTAAGATATTTTTAGTTTTTTATATTAATTAAAAATTATTTTAGTTGACATGTTTATCCTGATGAAGCATTATACAATATTTTTTTATTCAATTCAAGGTTCTTATTTAAGATATTCATGAAAGGGTCAAATCTCCCCAAAAATTAATTTTATTACCCATTGAACTTATGATACCCCATTTAAATATTAAATACACAATAGTCAGGGTGTCATGTTGGTTTATGTATTTTTCTTGAATACCATTGTTTGATTGTCAAAAAATATTTAAATATGTTCATATCATTAAAACATTTATAATATATATGATTTCAAAAAATTCATGGAATCCAAAACTGCTAATCATCTATACATTAAAAAAATTTAAAAATTAAATATTATCACATAGAATTTAAAATGAAAAAACATGATATTTTTTATGGATCTACGTGTGTTTGTTTTTTTAAGGGTTGGGTCTGAATCCTCATTTATTATTAAAGCAATGCAAATAACTCTTTAACAGGGTATAGTGTGACCCATTATAGTGCCTGATAGCCCAGTGGGCATTAAGCCCATTACATGGCTTGTAGGCCCCTTTTTTCACCCAAGGCCCATTCTGTGAATAGTATTGATACAATACCTATGTGGCTAGCATACTTCATAGTACCCACCACTGCTAAAGTAATCTGTTGCCGCTACAATGACATTCCGCCGCTATAGAGCACACCATTGCTACAGTGCCACTGTTGCTACAGTCACTAAAGTGCTGCTAGTCCCAGTGCCCAATGGGTTTTGAACCCCCATTTTTCAGGGAGATTTAAGGGGTTTTTACCACTAAAAATATAGTTAATTAATAAAATATATCAATTAATCATCCAGTTACATGAAATAATCCCAAATTTTCAAAAATCATAACCATAAAACAAAATTTTCTAAAAGACAACAAAATCCATTTCAAATTTTTTTTATATCATTAGAAAATATATTATTTAATATATTAAATAAATATATAGGGTTATATAAAATATATATAAAAAATAAATCATCGTTTAAAAAACATTTTTAGAGATATTTTTTAAATTTCTTCATATTTTTGAAAAAATATTTTAAATATATTATTTTTTTGTTTCATATTGAGTAAATCCTATTGTATTTTGATTTTATGATAATCCTTATAACATTTATTTTACATAAACCTTTTAACCATACCAATAGTACCAACCTAATCATTATTTAAATATTATTTTTTGAATGGAATGCTGTTGAACATAATTTTCAGATTTTATTTTTAAAGATTAAATAATATAATTTTGGTCGATAGTAATATTATTGTTTCTAATGAAATTTAATTAAAATTATCAAAAGAATTGGTTTATCCCAACACATTTAACCATGAATTATGGGAACCCTATTAACAGTAATCATACTGACATAATGGATTATTCAATGATAATATGAGGCATCCAATAGGTATATCAGGTTTTTAGATACATATTTGGAGCATATCCCATAAATCGGAGTCTCAAAGTAATGGGAAAAAATTATTCACACCATTTACTCAAAATATCATCTTAAACATTATGTATTGAAAAATATTTAAATATTGAAATTCCTTTGGATAATTTTATTTCAGATAATTGGAAATTCTATGAATTTTTATAAGAACTGTGTATTTTTTTGGGATCCCATTTCATTCACCCATTATTAGATCACGACTAAAACATCTCCATCATGCACTCATGAACCCCCAATTTCTTAGATTACAATAATTATTAAGCACAATTATTAGGTTCGGTAGAAAAAAATTAATCCTCCAATGATGTTACCTTTTCAAATAAGTACAAATGGATATCTATGGAATTTGTTATTTTTAGTCATCCTGATCAATTGGAAACAACATGCCCTAATTGTTACCAACGTTAAATTCTTATAATATATGATTTCATTACCACAAAATCTAGCTTGAAAAAAAGCTACAAATTCATCAATTCCTATAATAAAAAATAATCTCAAAATAATCCTGAAACTGTAACATAATACAACACTACCTTAAGGCATACGAACACACACCCACACACTAACAATGTCTTGATCCAAGAAGACATATCCCCAAGCCTATACTATTCAAAATAATAACCCCATGCACTATAAATAGAAGATATCATCAAATAATAATATGGGTTTATTAATATAATGGGTTATTCCTATCACATCAATGGTACATGTGTAGAGAATTCATTAAGGATGAATATTTTTGAAATTTCTTTGCAAAAAATAATGAAATCCATAAAAAGATTGGTAGGTTGATTCCATCCACTGATATATATGGGTTTATAGGAATCATATTATTGATATTAGTTTATTATAGACACTCCATTTAACCACATTATATGTCATTCACATATATTTTACCATTCCCATCATGAATTTATAACCTTCATCTATATAATAATAACCAATACAAAATTATATGACAAATATTTATTTTAATATCACCATGAATTGTTATATACTCAAATATAACAAAGTAATAAAATATGCATTATATTATTTAATTAAACCATGCACCATGAAATTAATCCTTTTGATACCATTATATTTATCTCAACCATAATCATCCATCTACATCAATTAATAGATAATTCATAGAATGGAAATAAATACAACCAATAAAGAATAAGATATCGATCAACTAATTATAGAGATATAATTAATCTCTATGTATTTCATTGGATAAATTTTACAAGGATATTTTTTATATTCCTTGATATATGTGTTTATAATTAATGATTTTGTAATATATTTTATAAACTATAAATTTTTAATTATGATGAGATATGGAATGATGCCTTAAATATTTATTGAATGATTAGTTGATGATAGTGTGACTGATATGTTTTAATAGTTAAATCCATATCATTACTTTTGAATCATATTTAGTAAGTCCAGAATAATTTTATTTTAAGGTATATGGGTGAATATTAATTATTGAATACGAAACAAATATACTAATCATAAATGATAATAAAAACATCACTAAACCTATTAACTTTTATAGTATGTATTTTTAAATAGAATATGTTTATTCTAAGGAGGATTTTATATAGTAAATTCCATAGAAAATGTTCATATAGATACCGAGTTACCTAATTTTACCACAACAAATTAACATTCATAAAACTATATGTTTTTTATGTTCATTGACAATAATAATAGAATTCAGAGAATCATTAAATAGAATGTAAAAAATCATAGTTACATTTTTTAAATTTAAAAAAACGTAAGGGATTTTAATATGGGAGGAAATTTATTTAAATATTTTTTTTGGAATAGTCAAAATTTTCCCTTCCATATAATATTATTTTTTCTTACTTATGGTTTAGAAAACCATGATCTAAACATGCAGTTCTACATTCAAATGGACAATCAGATCACATAGTATATATTCATGGTTTGATAAACAGGTCACATAAACTTCTATATCTAACAATTAAGTGGAACTAAGGGAGATTATTGGACACATGGTTTGGGAAAACTGGGTTTATCTAGGGTGGGTCATCCAATGAATAAATTTAAAAATACAAAAGTCCTTCAGGGCCCCATGCATGGTCTTGGAAAACCATCCTATTCAAGAAATGTGGACTCAATGAAAATTGGCATGGTGAAAATAAACAATCTCTAATAGTTCACCTTATGATTCCTCTTCAAAAAAATAGATTTTTTTGAAACCAATCCATCCAAAAATAATCCAAACACATGAGGTAGAATTTGGTTCTTAAACACCATTTGAAAAGAGCACATCCATGTTTTTAAAATATTAGATTTATTTTCTGAGGCTCTATTAATGTGTCATACATTATATCAACTGAAATGTTCAAACTCATTTAGTAATTCCATCTTTCCAAAACACTGGACACTTCATAACAGAGGTAAAACATTTGATTTATGTTCTTCCATATATGATCCTTATTTCCTTTTCATTATATTATTTCAATCAAATTATAGAAAATATATTTGAAAAATACCTGTTATATATGTGATATTATTCATTATAGTATGTGAACAATGTGATCTCCTAAAAGCATAACAAAAATAAATAATTGTATAATTTACCAATTTATTTATTAATTAATGAATAATTCAGTGATATTAAGTAATAAATAATATTTTACTTACGTTTAATTTATAAATATTCAACATAGAGAAGTATAATTTTTTATCAAGATTTATCTATGGAATTATTATAGTGGTGTGAGGTTAATTAAGGGTTTACATTATGGGAAGGTATGTGAATTTTAAAATCATGTTATTGCCTTATGATATATAAATTAACAAGTCTTCCATAACTATATGATGAATAATTTAATTCATAAGTACCATTATACCCATTTTTTAATGTTTAATGATTTCATTTTCTATTCCATATCAAATGGTATCTTTAATATCATCCTTATACTATTTTTAGCACTGAAAGGAATAATGACTATTGAGTTAAATCTTATATAATATAATTATTTTTATAGATGAAATACATTTGGTTAAAGTAGTTTTTTAGAGATGAATATCAATTAATAAAATTACTATAATAGTTATAACGTCTTTCGAGAAATCAAATGAATTTTTTTTGAAATTAGTTAACATTTTTTAAGAAGGAAAATATATATTTTTTATCATGATTAAAAAATTAATATTCACCACATTCAATATAGAAATATATGGAATCTAAATTTAGTGGATTTAAAAATTACATAAATTCATTGATGAACTCAAGAAGTGATTTTATTCACTTTTACAATTAGTCCTAAATGAACCAATTTTTTTTATTGTGTACTATAATTCATCAATAATTATCTAATTAAGAGTACTAATATAAAAAAACATTTGATAAATCATATAATTCACCATGTACACCAAAATTAGAAATATTATATAAACACGACTTGACATTATTATTTTTTATATTATTTACTTTATTTTTTATTTTTTTTATTTTTAATGTTATTTATTCTTAATATAGATCCCAAAATAGGGATATAAAATTTTTATCAATTGTATTTAAACCTATATTAATGGGTATTAATGAGAAATATATATATAATTTAGAGAAATTATTAGCATGGATTCTTATTGATCTAAGGACTTCATTAATACTTTATGTATCATATTGATAAAAAAATATCTAAAATATTGCAATTAATATAAATTGATGAATATTTATTTTTAATGGAAGTTATATATTAAATAAAAATATTTCTTTTAATATTTTATTATATTACATGATTAATGACTTATCAAATTTCTCAAAATAAACTATTTAGTTTTTAAATAAAATTTATTATGATAATATAAAATTGTTCAGAAACCATTATTGAGTGATGTTAGATCCCTAATGAGTCACATTATTTTATAAAATAACTCATAGTTCTCATTTATATATAGTAGGAAATAATTAAAATTTCACATTAATCTATTCAATACATTTTTGGGAGTTAATCAGATATATTATAAAGTAATATTTAAATTTATCCATGAATTTATTCAAAAATTACTAATTTTTTCTAATTTTAATAAAAATAATTAAATTCCATATAATAAATGTGTTTTGGATTTTTGAAACGTATTTTTTACTGAATATAATGGGGCGCTTCTCCTTTCAGTTACCTTGGCCTTATTATTGAATTAATTTGTATCTGAAAATATTTATCAAGTTAATAAATATACTTATTATCTTAAAATCATGAATTTATTAATTTTATATTATCTTGGGATATTAAAAATCTATGATATTATAATATTTCTTTGGGTTTCTACTTGAAATGAAACCATAAAACACTACTAATATAAATATCAATTATAAATTATTCATTATAAATCAATTTAGTAATATTTAAAATTTATAATTAAATATCATCATTTATATAATTTTAAAATGAAATGGAATATTTATATTATGAATTATATACATAATTAACGAGTATTTTTATAAGGCCCCAGCCTTAAAACTTACTTAATCTTGAGTTATTACAAGATTACACATTGAGGATCTTTTCAGGTTTAGAGTTTTAGAGAATTAGATCATGAAACTTGCATTTCATTCCACATTTAAACAAAGTGGTTACATAAAAGACAATATTCATTCTTCCCATCAACGAAAACATATTTAAAATAAAACACAGATTCTTTCTTGACACATCCTTGACACTATCATCACATCATGTACCTTTCCCTTGACCTGTAAAAAACATTTCAAAAACTTGGGATGAGCATAAAAAGCTCAGTAAGGGTTATAAAAATATGGAAAGGAAACATGAGTTCATATATACATAAGAATGAAATCATACTTTACCCATAAAACATAGGCACATTAACATACCTCATCAAACCATGAATAAATCATAGAAAACATAAGACATAAAGGTAACTTGAGGAATTCATAACATTCTTACGTAGGGAGTAACCCTCTTGGTTACATTTGGAATACCCATCACAGTATATTCCCTAAATCTCTTCGGAGAAACCTTAACGTTTCACTCCTTCGCGTTACCCAATGCATTGGAGATCTATATCGGGCTCACCCTCCCTTAGTTTATCACGGAACCACCCATCTTCATAATAATGGCCAAGAACCATAACATAAATGTATCACATAAAACATGCATAAAGGAAACATAAAATTTCCACATTTCAATCACAATATAACATTTTAGTATATTGAAATAATGAATCCATTCAAAAAGAAACCATTTCCAAAACCATTTAAAACATTTAATAAAGAGATTTTTGAATCAAAGTGTCCCATACCACCTTGAAGATTAAAATTTTAAACCACTAATATCCATATAAATAAATCCTTAAAACCATTTTTAAAACATAGATATTAATAAGAACAAATAATTAAAACATTTAAAGCGATATTTTGGTTAAAGGGGTTTTACCAAAATTAGAGACACTTGAATACAATAATTGAGGAAAAAAATTTATTCAGAACTTTATAATATCATGAGAATAAATGGATTCATGATATAATACTCCAAAGGACAGTATATACACCATATAAGAGTGAATTGGTGCATAACAACAATGAACTCTCAATAGAAATGTCAAATGTGATGAAATCCCTTATAAAGAAGGTATCCTTAAATTAAGGACAAATCAATATCAAAAATATGTGTGACAAATATAAATACACCCAATATAAGTGGATATTAAGTGTAAAACAATAAAAGTTCATTCACACATATTCAATGGATGACATATTCAATGACTACATGTTGAACCCAAAGAAATCGAAATTGGGTTAAAAAGTTCCCTTGACAGCCTAACGACATCACATAAAAATGAGTTGATGAGAGATAAAAAAGTGTATCTCATCACTTGGACATAAAATTTACATCAATAAGGATATATGAGAACATATCCCAACATAAAAATATGTAAATTAAAAGACCCCACAAAAGAAGTCTTTTAAAAAAGAGGAGGGTGAAAGGTTCCCTTACCGACTTGGGTATCATTCAACACATACACCCCATGAAATAAGGACAATAAATCATTGATGTAAATACTAATAAAAGAAAGTATATTACACAAAGAGTAGAATAATGGCTGTACATACACCACTCAAAGGAAATTGTGGCAAATGTAGCATAAATCTCACGAGAATAAATGTGAGATGAAAAATCCCTTACAAAAACTCGGCAGCCTAACGACGCCACATAAAACTTCCAAAAATGGATTGATGAGATCAAGTAGGGTATCTAATCACATTACAACAAAATTTACAGCAATAGGAATATGAAAGAAAATCCCCAATCGTAACAAATAGGAGCTTAAAAGAAGTGACATAAAGGGGAGTACTTAAAGAGAAAGAGAGATGTTAGATCTCTTACGAAAATTCAGCAGCCTAACGGCGCCACTCGAAACTTCCAAAATAGATTGATGAGAGAGAATAGGGTCTCTCATCATATGAAAATAAAAATTAAAGTAAGTGTGATATAAAAGAACATCCCAATAACAAGTAAGATGAGCTTAGAAGGAATGACATAAAAGAGTGTACTTAAAAAGAAAGAGAGGAGTATGATCCCTTACCACGGGTCTGACTTGACTCGATCGTTCTTTAATCTCCTGAATAATAAACTTGAGTTAGTTTATACTTACTTTAGAACCTTTTTCAAGTTAATTATTCCTTTTATATCACTTATTACCATGTCATAAACATTATGTAATCATTTAAGTTAATAATATTTGTTTTGCCGATATTTGGTTCTTAAGTTGAAAGTGGACTTCTTACAATTACATGTTGTTCGTGTGTCCAAATGTTTATTATATCTAGAATTGTATTCATGATTTAGATATCATATATTTAATATATATCCAGTACATTCATGCATTTATAACATTAAATAATCATTTAGAGGTAAGAAATGAAATGCACCGTTCATGGAGACGGTAAGCCGTACGTACGCATGAACGCTACTTTCATTTCTATTTCGTATTTTATAGAATGGAATAATAATAATATAAAGTTATATTATAATTCCAGTATAATATCATATATAATATCATAGTTCCATCCTTTATACGTCCCACATATGGTATTTAACGAATCAAATCACTTTGAGGGGGCGGTAGTCCGCACTTCCTTAAATGAAGATATCGCGTTTACCCATAATGAAAACCATAAAGGTATGCCAAAAATAAAAAAAAAAGAAGATTAAGGAAAACATAAACATATTATATATCATATATAAAAATAGTGACATCATAATGGTCACCTTTGAAGGTGTTAAATGAGTATTGAACAATCATCGTTTCGGGAGGCAGAATTTCACCATCCACGGAAACCGTATGTTCTTTAACCATTAGATGTAGTTGTGTGAGAGTGTAGCTCGAATAAATCTTATAACAACATCCTAGTATATTGAAGATACTGTTGTTGTTACAAAAGATGTAAATAAAAAGAGTTTAGGGGGTTGGAGAATCAAAATAAAACAAATGAACATGAGAGAATGAATTACCTTTAAAAGTGTAACTCCTTTTGATTTGAGCCTAAAGGCTTCCTTTGAAAGGATTCTGCCCAAAGGGAATCCTCTAGGATGAGGAGAGGGATGTGGAGAGAGTAAATGGTCAGGGTTTGGCCGAGCCAAAGGATTGAGGAGTGTGTGAAATGAGGTAGAGGTGGGGGCCTTTTATAAGAGGAGAGGAGGGGCACTTTTGGAAAGTAAGAAATATTACTTTATTTGAAAATGTGTTTCGGTTTTAAAAGGCCCCACATTGATATAATTCGTGGATAAGGTGTTAAGGGTTGGAAATCCACCCATCCAATAAGTTTTGGACATGTTTAGTTCATGGATTTTACATTATCTTTCCATTTTATTTAAATCGTTAAATAATGAGGTCATCGTTGCATCATCATGATGTCATAAATAATTTAATTTATTTAGTGTCTAAAAATTATAAAAAAATACTATGATGTAGGAAATCTTTTTATATTTCCAATGACTATTTATAATCAAAAATATGATCTTTATAACCCCATGTAAATTTTTTTCTCGTAAAACATATGATGTTTGTGTCATTTTTACTTTTACATTAAATAAAAAGTTATTTATGTCATTTCCCAACCAAAGTGGCTCCATGGGGTCCCCAAGTTGACCCATGGCTTGTCTTGGTCGACCATGACACAACCAATGAGGGTAGGACATGTGTCAGCTCATCTTATTTTATTAAAGCATTATTTTTACCTTAAACTACACTAATTACCACTAATCGCGATTAAAAACTTAATAAGTTACTATTCACCAAAAAATTATTTTTATCCCATTGAACCACATTTTACTTCTTAATGACAACCATGTATGTCGGATTTTTGAAATTCAAAACACAAAGATAGCAAAATTTCATTTAAACGGAAAAATCAGTTTTAATAAGTACCACTTAGTGGTTTCACTATTCATCAAAATTGATGTTTTTCAGAAAAATCCCAAAAATTCACCATAAGCTATATTTGATATCCCGAATTTAAAAATGAAGTCTATTTTACAAAATTCAAAACATATAAGTCACATTAATTAATTTAATAATTAATTCCTGCTGTCAGAGCAAATAGCGTGTTTTTATGAAATAATAAGTATCAAAAGATTGAAACTAGTTTAAGTCTGATTTCAAAGTGAAATTAATTCCAACGACCACTACTGGATTTAATGGTAAAAATATATTCTAATTTCACTTTAAAACCAATTCAAAAGATAATCTAATCATATAAATAAATTAGATTAAAAAGAGGTTTTGAATTAAAATACAACATTTTACACTATTCATTAAAAAATGAACTTTATCAGAAAGGTACCAAAAATTTACACAAAGTAAATTTTGATGTCCTGATTCTAAAGAAGAGTTTTATTTGGTCCAATATAATTTATAAGAGTGAACAAAACTATATTTAATGACGGTTCTCCATCAAAAGGTGATAAGTGAACCTTTAGTGAAAACTAGGGCATATACGCCTAAAATTGAATTCTTTCCGTATTTTAAGCCTTTATCTTTTATTGGATAAAAGTAAAAAAACATTTAAAAACATATATAATCATATTTTAGTTATTTATATCCATTCCTGCCAATACAACGGCTACATGTTAACTACCATTTAAAATAATATTATTTTATTATTAGAGTGCAACGTAAGGTTCCCAAGAAACTCGTTGTTGCGTGTTGGGTACGCCATCGAGCATAGCATCCCCTTTAAAGTAATATTAATATTTTATTCACAAATATGGATTGATATAAAAATTTCATATTCTTTATTTACCTGTGGTGTTACAATTTTATCTTCCAAAATAATTTGAGATCCATATTAAATGAAACAATTTTTTATAAAATAATTTTTATCATACCATGAATAAGATGACTCATTTTAGACATATTTATTGACACTACATCACATTCATGTTTTGTTGGGATAATGTGTGTGACTACACATAATCCATACCAAACCTTTCACAACAGGTGGTTCATAATATTTTCAATAATCAATAAATTATTGTTAATGTCATTTTTTTGAAAAATAAATTATTAACTAAAATATATGACATTTAGAAATCCATGGTGGTAATTATGTATTTTGGTTGGTTTCAACATTAGAAATACATTGTATATTAGGATGAAAAGGCATGTTAATTTCATGATGAGTCAGTTTATATGAGATAACTGGTGAAAATTCATAAGGGAAACATTAAATTTTCTTTACCACACAATATTAAAATAATTTATAACGTTTTATATGTTTCTCAATATAATAAATATCATCCTGGTCTATTACATGTCTTTTATTATAGATATCTTGATTTTAATTTTTTTTAGAGATTCTTGAAATAGATTATTTTGAATATTTATTTTAAAAATATTTTATTGTATTATTTCTAACATATAATTATTACATTTTTTAATAGGTATGTAATGTATTGTTATAAAGAATGTTTATTTAAATCAATTATGATGAAAAAATGAATTACCTCATTTAAAATGAGGAATACTAATGAAATTTTAGTAGAGTAATGTTACAAAATTAATAAATATAATTTATGATATTAATAAAAATATGTATTCAAATTAATGATTTTTTTATTAATATTTAATCATTAATTTTTATTATCTTACATAAAAAGGGAATTAATTTCATTTGAATTACAATTAATTTTTATTCTGAATAAATGGTATCATCACTAACACCTGTAACACATAGTCAATATATTAATTATTACATTTATATAGAAATAATTGTTATAATGATGATGTAATTATAATTTCATTATCATTGGAGAGCTATATACATATATGATTTCCATTTTATAGTGTTGATAGTATATAAATCATAATAATGGAAGAAATTTCACAACTTTGATATAATTAAAATAATTCATCAACATATTCTATTGATGGTGACAAAATAATGGTGTGCTGAAATAATCATTTATGCTTATATATAGTTGAATCTATCTTGTGAAGATAATTCATAATCAATATAGAATGATAAAAAACTAAAAAAATATTCTATTTAATATATAATGAGAGAAAGAAATGTGTCCATTGATAAAATAAATGAATAAACTCATGGTGAATAAATAGTAAAATACCAATGAAATAAATTCATAACATTTTATATCCTAATCATAGACATCATGATATCAATACCATCCTAAAATTGGGAAAGTGCAGTTTAAAAAGTATGAGAAAACCCCATTTAATTTCTATAACTATATTTTTGAAAGAGAAATATTGATGCATCGAGTTCTGCTATAATTCTATGTCCCACTATAAACTATATGTATAAATAATTAGTCATATATTTAATTATTTAATTTATTTATTAACAAAAATTTCATTTCTATTAATATATATATTTGAGTAAATATGACCAATTTAAATGATTACTAATGTAAAAAATAACTCTAATAATAATACATCATATAAAGAATTGATTTATGATTTATTAAGTAATAATATAAAAATGAAATATGAAATCTATATTTTGGTGAACTTTAATGTTAAATAATAAAATTAATGTGATTTTTTAATGTGAAACATTACAAAAAAATCAATGAGAGAAAATATAGATATCAATATCAATTCATATATTTTGGAAGAATAAAGTTAGTGGAATCTAAATATTAATGTAATCACTAATATAATACTTTCTCTGTAAACCCGTTGAAAATGTATAGATGAATATTTTTTTAGAAAATAATTATGGTGGGTGGAAGTCTATTATTAATGTATAAATTAAAAGGATTACTTTGTATATTATGTAAAGAAATTTGAAACTAACCTTTCAAAAAAACTATTTTATATTATGATCATTAATAAATATCATTTAAACATTTCATTCATATAATAAATAATTTGAGTATATAAAATGAATTTTTTAATACCAATTTGAATACCATAGACATTGAAGGAAAATATATATGATGAAAATATAATGAAAATCATGATTTCGTTTAGAACCATAATTACATTAAAAAAAGTTCCAAAAAAATGAAAATTTTGGATGAATATATTTAATATTATCAAAATATTAAAATTATTGGAAAATTATTAGACCATATTAAGGAAAAATGATATGATTCCATTAATGAAAATAAAAGCAATCCAAAACGAATGAGATATTGTAACAAAGATTCTTACCTCTTTGGTAGCTGTTAAATTTTAATTACATGAATTATTATAATTGATTGAAACTTTATCAATGATTAATAAATAGGTATTCGTGTTATATAATTCAATCGGTTTGAATAGATACCACATAAAAATAAATAAGTGAAAAATAACAAATACAACTCAAGGGAATGTAAATGCTTATGAAATCTATTAGCATAGTTACCACAGTAGATGAACATGATTTAGAATCATTTATAATGGGTTTAAGGATGTTATAATTTTATAAAGAAACCATATTCTATTTATTATATAATATATTTTCCTCTTATAAAATCTTACCAACCATTCGATATTAATATTTTATTATGGCCTTTATAGTGTTAATTGATTTTTTATTCAAAGGAATATTTAATCAAAATAGTTCATGTTGTTATTCATATGATATAACTAATTACTATTAATAATTATATTATTGTTATAAATATTATATATAATCATTATATACATTTTTTAAATCAAGTATTTTATTATGTAAAATGAATCACATCGCATCGCGGCGATGACATGTTATACAGACACATGAGCAATGATATCATTCCCCTAATGGGATAATGTTTAAGGAATAGGAGTATATAGTAATTTAAATTAAATAGTATCATGTAGTAGATATCATATATATTCAATATTTTTGTCGATATAAAAATCTGTGTTAGTTGAGGATGGAATACAATATACATCAGTTCGTCAGGTGGTAGTCCTCTAGAAAAATGACTGATAGTTTGATTCCCATTAGATGGAGAAAGAGAAGGATAAATATTATTCCATTAAAATATTAACATTTATTTATATAGGGTATATTTTTTTAATATTAATTTATATTTTATTACATAATTTAATTGTAAAAATATGATGTTAAAAGGTCCTTGGTAAATAGGATTACATTTTTGTCGACAAACCTCCAATGGATATCCGATTAAGAACCCTAATATTTTACATTCCAGAATATTGTCACATATATAATGGGTTTATGTATATTTGGGAGAGATTTTTGAGGTTTTATACAATATATATATCATAATATGTTCACATTATTGAGGATCAGATATGACCATTTATAAGTTGTGGAGGTTCCCTCAATGGAAACCACAAGGAAATTTCCCAATATAATAAAAATGATAAAGACATTGACAAGTAAAATTTATATAAATAACCATATATTATATTTTTAAATTGGATATGATTAAACATATTACCATATAAATGAATTTTTACATGTTTAATTTGAAAGCACACCCTTTTCTTTTGTTTTACCCTCTCTAGTTAACTCATTTTAACATTAACCATGGTAATTATTTTTTCACATTATAACATTAATTATGAAAAAAAATTAGTTATTAATATTATATAAAATTAATTATTATGAATCATAATTTTTAAATAGTTTTATGAAATTAAATAAATATAATTTGTAGAATTTAATTTGAAAATTAACCACCTAATCACATCGAAAAACAATTTTTCATGAAATGCATTTTCTAATAAAAATATGCTCATATATTAACTATATTATTTAAAATAATAATTTTATATATTTACTTTCATATATTTTGATATATTAATAATATATATTATTTAAATAATTCATTAATAAATATTATTTTCTTTAATTAATATTGGATAGAAAATATTACTTTTTTCATAAAGAACTAATTTCTGAAAGCTATCCCTTTTTACCAAAACATTATCCTCTAAATATCTTAGTTAAAATGACATTCAATAATATAATAATTATATATATTTCAATACATCATTATAATTTATACGTAGTAGTGATGTCTTAAAATTTCAATCATTTTAAAATGTTACTTTCTGATGGAAATTTTAAAAATTATTTCTATAATTATTTTAAAGAAGATCAAAATACATATAAATCCACTAAAAATTAAATTATTTTGACATGAAATATTAAAATTAGCATTGTAGTATATAATTATTAATATAAAATTTTCACATAAAAAAACCGGGGACCATGTGTTACATTATTTCCCTATAAAATAATTTTTTTCCTCGAAATATTCAATAAAATTACAGTCCGAATAAATTAGGGTGGCACTTATTCATAATATCCTCTAGTTCCCAAATTTAATCCTTTATATTATGATTTTGCATTGTAACAAACCGAATCAATTTATATGATTCATCAATACTCTATCCAAAGTATAAAAAACATAATGGTATCTTCATAGAAATATAGATCATGTTCCAATTCAATTTCACCATTGGTGAGAACAAGTGTTGGGTATAGAATATACTTCATTAACAATGATATGTTGAAAAAATCATGTACTATATAGTGGATTAGTAGAATTTCTAAATTTTAATCCATATTTCAAATTAATTTGATATTATTAAAATGTTAAATGAATATATAAACAAGATTCAATTTATTTTATATCTTTATAACACCATTCCATGGAGATAATTTCATTAAATCATGATCTCCCAATTAAATATCTAAATAATTCTTTAATTTTTTGGGATAACAATTTTTCATAAATAAAAATTCATTAATATTATCCTAAGTATTAATAACCATTTTAATTTTTTATAAAAACTTTCTAGGACTACATATTTCCATTCAAATACCTCATCCCAAAAAAGTAGTAGTACGAAATCACTTTCAATATAATGTCTCATAGGACATTGTTTGAATATATTCAAGTAATGTTTTTAATAGGAACCCTATAAAAATGGTATTTACTAATACCACATTTATATTAAGTCATGTGAGAATTCCCTCATCATATGATCAAATTATAGAATAGTCTTTTTGAAATGACCATTGGTTTGAGGTTTGAAGGTGGTGATCAAATTAAGCTCAATATTAAGTTCCTTATAAAGACCCTTCTAGAAATTCAATTTAAATGAAGGACATAATCAGAAAAAAAATTCAATAGTTTTTATATGATTTATTAAAACATTGTTAATTTGAAATTATGTGGAGCACTAAAGAGACATGTATTAATTATTGTGAGTAAATGAGTAGATTTTGTTTGGTGATGAATATAAATCCAAACTGAATCACTATTAAAAGGTTTCATTTTTAATCTATGGGTATGATTCTTATATATTTCAGCCTCTTTATAAATATTAATGAGAGTAGTTTTCATGAATCCTATATAATTATGTATCAAAGAATTTTGAAATTTGGAAATATGTATTCTCTATACACAATCAAATATTTCAATACTCATGTTATACCCTAAATAATATTCCCTAAAATCCTAATACATATTTCTTCTACAATTGTGTATAGAGAAATTATTGATATTATAATTATCCAAAAATAAAATATTTTTCATAGGTATTGGTGAAAACAATTATATATTTCCTAATTTCTAATAACTATCTAAAATAATTAATTCTTCCAGTGTCCCACAGTTCATGGCATTAATTTAATTCTGATAATTCTCATCATCATATTGGAAACTTTTGTTCCTTTCCAATAATGATATATTTGAAAGTATTTCAAATGTGTTGATGTATAATCTTATTTTAAGAAAATAATATTGATCCTTACAACATCCACGAAAATAGGATCCCTATCAATCCCTATTTGGGCGAGAATTTCATGATCTTTCTTCCTCAATGCATCTGCTACAGTATTTTTGTTCCCCAAGATTTAGTGTATTGAGACATCATATTACATGAGAGTCTTAAGACATCTCATTTTTCACATGTTGAAAATGTTTGTGGAAATGAGGATCCTATAGCATGTGTAAATATCACATATTAAAACATTGAGATAATATGTCTTAATTAGTAATTAAAATATTATAGCTTCCAACTCAATATCATTGACTAGATATATATTATTTTGATCCTTTATCTTCTTTGATGCATAAGAAATAAATTTATCATCTTTCAAAGGATCACAACCACGTACCATATTATATACTCAAAATAATTCAGAAACACATCATTTATTTATTAAATTTTCAACATTTTATCATTGGCTAGTATACACTTTAATTAATCAGATCATTCTTCACCTGACTATTTCCATATGATCATAACCCATTTAAATATAATATTTATAAATGAAATAGACAATCAGGAATCATTATGAATGAATTTCTAATAATAATAATAATACAAAATAATGAATCTTCAGACCTTAGTTTTTTCATTTATGAATTCCATTATTTTAATTCCATTGTCATTAGAGGAATAAAAATGATTCCATCCATATAGGTAACATACCCATGAATGGAATATTTTTCAATAGATAGTTCATAATTCCTAAATTTTCCATTGAACCATATTTTTCTTAGAATTTGGTGAATGGTAACAAAAGATTCACATTTCATCATTTCTATTTGACTACACCAAGATATAATCAATGAATACGAAATAAATATTATAATGATATTCATTAAATAATATAATCATTAGATCCAGAAGGACAGATGGTGTATTACTTTTTCCAAATGGAATTACTATAATCAAACAATGGCCTTATCTCCAGCAAAAGGATTTTCTTAAAATATCTTCCTTCTTTGTATGCAATAGATGGTACCCAAAAAATGGTTAATAATTGAAAAATATTGGGATCCATGAAGAGGAACTGATAAGGCACCAGTGTATGGAGGAAGAAACATATTTTATTCAATAATAGAATCTATTTAGTTGAAATCAATGGAAAACCCCATGGATATGTGTTTCATCTTAATGAACAGAACAAGGGATTACCAAGGTGAAACATAAGGGTGTATAAATATATAAAAATAATTATTTTTTCATTGTTTATATAACTCAACACACAATATAGTTTCCATTATATATGGATTCATTCATATATTTCTTTCATCGGGGAATACATATTTGTAAAAATTAACATAAACCTTTGGTGGATGTCAAAGTAATTATTATAGAAATACATCAATGTATTCCTATAAAATAGGTATATCCTCAGTTTTCATATTACCTATTCCTTCAATATATTTTTCTATTTTTTCCCATGATTACCATTCAGAAGAGATATTATGTATGGATCATGACATTACCCAAATGACATGGTCTCTTCACATTGAAAACAAAATATATATAATTTCCATGTCTAATAATTTCCATTTCCTTGAAATAATTTTATAATCATGTCATTATTGCTAGTCTACATCACATATTATATCAAATTCAACCATCATTCTGATAATAAAAATAAAACGTATATAATTTTTGAATTTTTAATTCGGAACTAACTAACTCATCCTTGTAATTGTGATATTTCTACACTATTTTTTACATACAACTCCCTTTGAATGGTTCTTGGGAAATATATAATTTTCTACGAAGAATGAAATATTAATAAAAGTGTGAATAATCATAACAAAATATAGAAATGGATACGTTTGGGTTTATTATTAATGTACCATCCACATCATTATTTTTAACATCAACCTCAGTTATAGTGACATTATAATCTATTCCATATTGCATCTACCTCTTCTTTGGTGTGATATTTTGATGCATTGTGAATTGGTGTGAATAATTACACATTTATATCTAAAGCATAATGAATCATTGATTTTTTTATTCCTCGTGCATTACATAGCTAGATGACCACAATCAATAAACATGTAAAAAATTCCATGCCCTTCAATCATAATAATATACGTTTCTTCTCATAATATTAACATGATAGAAATTGATTCATTTTCTTCATTGTCTTTGATTCTTCCAATTTTAATGTTTTTCATCCAAACTATTCTTTTCTTTAACCGCCATAAATATTTATTTAATATTAAATTCAATTTCTGTTTTGATGGATAATAAATATATTTCATCATATGATTAAAATGATTTAGAAATGCAACACATTTAGGTACTTGCATTATGAAAAATAATTACATTTTCAATCATGACTTTTTTAATGTTTTTTAATTTTTAGAATACATATATAGGAATATAATGGTGGAATTATACTTTATAAGATTAATATTCATCTTTTTTCTATATGTTAAGGTAGATTATCTTTATTAATGTTCATTTCTCTCAAGGAAAATATTTGTCAATGAATTTTTCATCAAAACACCTCAATTCAAAGTATTCTATTTCTTCTTCCTCCCATGTATTCTAGATCAATGAACAATGTTGATAAAAATCACCATTGAGACAAATAATTCAATTCAAAAAATTCTTTTTAGTGAATCTTTAGGATAATGTTATCAATCAAAGGTATATAATCCATTTTTTCACTAAGATAGGATTAATAGTCCCACTAA